>JAINUG010000145.1:932500-1550000 GCA_029706075.1 Aldrovandia affinis | reverse complement strand
CAAATATTGCTCACTCTCAGGACTGTTTGAGTTTATCCATCACATTTTCAAGGCTCTGTGTGTGTGTTTGTGTGTGCGTGTGTGTGAAAGTGTGAAAGTGTGTTTCTGGGAAGGTTAACGAGTTAATGCACAACGACATCAGAAGCGCAGTGACTTTAAAACACTCTGCGGTATGAAAAGGGCAGCTTGTGCTTGTGAAACCACCGCACAGCTTTATAAATTGCTATAATGAAAGGCAGCCTCTCAAAAAATCTAATGGAATCATGTCCTGTTTACTCTGTGGCCCAGCCACGTGTAGTAAGACCCATTGTATGCCCACCTCTTTAATGACCCAGGTTAGCCTACTCTCCATTCACACAGAGCCGCACAGCAACTTCATTGTCTGATCTCTCACTCTCTCTGCTGCACTTGTGTCCATGACAACCAGGTCTGTGACTTGGTTTCTGCCCGTAACCAAGGTCGTCTTGAAGCAGCCTTGAGGGTGGCACCAGGTGCAGCACAAGGCCGCCCTCAAGCGCCACCAGGGGGCATTGTGCGTCATCTCTGAACAGACAATGTTTCACACTGTTTTCACATGCCGATGAACGCTCTGCTGATCCAGAGACACAGCAGATAGATACACAGCAGATAGATGGATTATCTGGAACTATTATTGGTATTATGATTATTATGCAGACACCATTATTAATGGGAACTTTCAAACTTAAAATTGTATAACTTGTAGATTTTTACAAATTCAACTGGACCACGCTCAGGATTATAAGAGAACAAGAGCAGCGTCCCCTCCTATCGTTCTGTTTTGTCTCTCTATCTTGCCACTATTGGGTTATGACCGCACAGTAACAGAGGCTGTTATTCCTCTGACACTACTGTAGCTACAGAAAATATGAGTACCAAAAGGAGAGCACAGTAAAATAGCACAGCATCACTGGGCATTGCGTTCTCGTGG
The DNA here is from genome assembly GCA_029706075.1 of Aldrovandia affinis. Classification (NCBI taxonomy): domain Eukaryota; kingdom Metazoa; phylum Chordata; class Actinopteri; order Notacanthiformes; family Halosauridae; genus Aldrovandia; species Aldrovandia affinis. The sequence continues at coordinate 1,549,051 of JAINUG010000145.1, read as the reverse complement.
ATGGCTCCTGCGCAGATCTGTCCCAAGAGATTAGTAAAAATGAACAGCCCTTCATGTTATCATCGCAACGATCCAATGGGGAGCTTTTTAAAACAGCAAGCAATCAAATTAACTGGCTTTGTTAAATCACAGCCAACAACCGATTACATGTTAAGAGCACGTTAGGAACGAGAAATGAAGGGCGGCCACGAAGGCCACCTTACAGAAGAGTAGCTTTACTGTTCAAGAGACATGGACAGGAATGTACGTGTTCTCTCCCTTCAACAGCTGTGTGCTAGTCCACAGGTTCAATGTGTGTGTGAGCAGCTACAGGCTGTGCTACTCCACAGGTTCAATGTGTGTGTGAGTGGTGATACACTGCAGGGGTCCTGTATAATGTATGTCAGAGTAAGGAGGGAGAGTCAGGCCATCTTTGCAAGAGATGGATTTCATAATCCCGGTTTTCGGTATGGATTACAGCTCTGTCTTGTCACCCTAATTGGCTGGGATAACGGATGGCTGTAAAGCAGGGCCAGGAAGATGAGGCTAACCTGAGTACACCAACTCACAACAACACAGGAGACAGGAGAGGTAATGACACAAGAAGCAACGAGACTTCAGAGAGACCTAATTATTATTTATTATATAGGCAAAATTCTTTAAAATCGCAACATTCATACCTAGCCCACAAGTACCATGGCACACCAGCAGCACTGGTTAGTTGGATTTTAATACCAGGTATGTGTTTCGGCTAAATAACCATAATAATATAATACAACCATAACTGTGAAAGCTGTAAAACGAAAATAAGAAAATAAAATCTCTTGCCAACATAAAATACATTAGTATTACATAAGAATGATTGTGAACATTTCACCATGGGGTGATTTCCACAGACTGTTAACTGTTTTTAATGCATCTACCAGTTGAAGAGATTGTAGCATCAAGTGGTTGTTTATCTACTCGAGCTGAATGTACTTTCTGTAAGTAGTTTTGGATAAAAGTGTCTGCTAAATAATTGTAATGTAATGTGATGTCATGTTTCACGGCTGTCACTTCCCCTTTTACTGGTTAATCTGGAAAGCTAGTGCTCTTGGAGGTGTGAACTATTTTTAACATTGCTCTTATGAAAGCTTATAGCCAAAACAACCTTTTTAAGTTTTTTAACAATACGTGTTTTTCTCCAAGAGTGGCTGGAATTGCTGTATCCACACTTTTGTCTATTCTTTAGTAAGTTTTTAAAAAGCAAATGTATATATACATCTCCCTCAAATTACTGTTATTGTTAACACTAGTACATGATAAAACAGCTGAATTTAGTAATAACAGTTACAACAAACATTCCAACTAATAATTCAAATTGTAATCTTGGACAGGATACTTAAGGACTGGATTCTTCAGGACTTCTGTAGACATATTCAGATACTGAATATGTCTGCAGCATTTCAGTTTGCAGCTTTCATTCTGCAGGCATGTAATGCATGCATGTAAAAAACAGGTTGGTAAGGTTGCTGTGCACTTTAAACTGACGAGCCTAGCAGGGAGAGGAATGAAAGGCTGCTGTGTACTTGAAACAGACATTACACAGGGGGAGAAACCGAGACCTCTAATGAACATCGCACCAAACAAGGCAATCTGGACATCGGATCCTCCTCTCTCTACTAGCGGGGTGTAGTATGCATTTCAGCTGAAACGAGACGTCCTTCTCCTCTTATTTCCATGTTTCAATGCCCCTGCAGAAAGAATACGACTTAATGCGTCACCGTGATATGGACTTGTAATTCCCCTTAACGGCAGAAACGCTGGCGCCCGCTCACACACACACACACACACACACACACACACACACACACACACACACACACCTGTACGCATGCACAGTCACACAAACACACACCTGTGTATTACACGCAGCCATACCCGAACACAACAAAGACGCACCATATTATTTACCAGCCGAATCAAAAGGGGCACACATAGGGTCAGAGCGCACGGCGGTATCCACGCTGCAGGCAGAGCCACCGTCCCCGCTGTGCAGCTCGCCCACAGTGCTGCACTGTGACATCACGGCTGAGTGACGCACACGCCAGGCACGGCAAACAAAGGAGGCGACCGTTGCCATGGTTCTGAGACGGCTGACTTTGACGGCTGAGTGACTGGCTTTCGCGCAGTCCCGGCTCCGTGCCTTCCTGGGGTGACTCACACACAATGGAACCGGAGGTAACGGGAACTGCTCAGCGGCAAGCTGCGCATGTTTACCACGGCCCGATGAATGCAGGGTCTTGTTTTGTTCATTGTGGATTGTCCTTTCAGCACGCCGTGTGTCCATTTTTGTGCCACCGTCGGTAACCGAGCCTTTGTTTGGCCACTGCAGCTGGACAGCGAAAGCCAGAAAGCCAGAGCGGCTACTTTTTTGTCTAACGTGCGCGACTCCATATCATACGTCGCTCGGCAGGAGAAACTTTTCAAAAGAAAACAAGGTCACGTCACCTGCTGTGAAATGTAAACACAGAAACACTACATGGCCTGCGATGTAGTAGTGCTACCATGAGAGCAAGAGCCAGCATCTCTGTCAGTGTGTAGCTTCTGGTAGGCAATACTACTGTAATAGCACAGTCTGTGTGGTTTCTATGTAGTCTGTAGTAGTAGCCTATCTGTAGTAGCATGAAGTATGTCAAACTGTTAAATGGATATCATCACAAGCAACCACCTCCTCAATCTCACATATTTACAGTCTGCATATATGGTCATGCCACAGAACGTGAGAACAATTCACTCCATGCAGAAAGGCTTCAAGACTTCGATTCTATTTCAGTAGATGGCTACAGCAAACTATTAAATAAAATTAATATGAATAAATAGAAAATAGACAAATGAATATGGAAAGAAAAAAGCTGGGGTAATGTTTTGAGGTTGACAAAGGACATTACAGCCAAAATGTGATAGTGATCTGCTCTTTTTTATTTTCAAATTGCCATTCCAGATAAGACAACAAAGACAAAAAACAATACATGTTTTATTCATATAGGCTACATAGCAGTGCTTTGTTTTTTTTTGCAGATACGGGTGTAAAAAAAACCTAGACGAAAACACTAGATGAAGGTTGTAGATGATAGGTATGGACTCACATAGAGTCACATGACCCGAGCCATGAAAACAAAGAGTGCCGTATGGCTCTGTGCCAGGCCCTGTGTAAGGGGAGTACATGATTGGGGAACCAGTCTCTGCTCTGACATCATCCGTGACGGCAGGCCATTGTGGGGCCGTGTGTGCACGGCTTCCCTTTCCCGTCCTCTTTGTGTTGAGATGACCGCCTCAGCCCTCCAGGGGAGCCAATGACTCTGCCTACTCATCTCACCTGCAATCTGACCACGGGCATCCGCTCACAGGGCCACAGGGACAGACGCATTCAGACAATGGCAAAAAGCTGATTGACCTGCATCACTCAACATGATTCATATCACATCAGCATTTTTCCTGGATGGCGTTTGTGCATTAATGCGAATGGTGCACACCACTGAGGGATGGGCGTGTATCGTACTGGATGACATCCTTTCCAATGACTCATTTTGGAACAGGACACTTTTCCCCAATGGTCTTCCCAATGTTGCATTATTCATAAAGATGACATTTTCATCTTTTTATTTACATTCCACATGCATTATTGTGTTCCAGATTTATAAACAAATGATTTATCCCTTATATGTTACCAATACTAATTGCTTGCTTTCTAAATAAATATATGAATTTGCTTTTAAGAACAGCCTAATTTTCTGTCAAATGTCCATAAGAAAGAGCATTTTGTTGATCAAAATTATGCATCGTTTTCAAATTTAATCGGAATTCCATTCTGAAATATTCAAACCAAGGTCCCAAAAAAGAATGAATAATCATGGAAAATTGTAATGTCAAACTGTGACTGAATGATTACTATTTGTTGTCTTTTTAATGTTGTTACCGATGTTGTCATTGAGCCTTATCCAAGGCCTGAGGAAAATTATAAAAACATAACAGACAAAATGTATGATCCAGAGACTGTAACCTGTTGTTTATGTGCGATTAATAGCACAGTACTCTATTAGGAAGGCAGCAGAGTGTAAACTCACAGAACATCCTTTGGATGAGAGGGACACTCTTTCTGAGCATGAATTTTACACTATGATGTATTTTTAGTTGCTGTACTCCACTAATGTTCTATATTAGTGGAGTACAGCAAATATGTCTCTGCAAAAATATGAATTGCAGGACCAGGTGTTATAGTGCCCATGGTATTTACTGTTCTGTACAGTAGTTTTATTAACTGAGCAATTAGCCTTAAAATTCAAAGACTGTGTCTTTCGTTCAAGTTTGCTGTATTCTGAGGTGAAACTAATTCGGAATGGCTGTTAAAACACCGCAGCTTTGAATGTCTTATGAAGTCTGACGCCCTGAATATAGAACTTAACATTTTATACGGAATTTGCACATTGAACACATTGCAATTTGATCATTGTCCAGATCTACTGCTTGAACAAATATCATTAAAAAATATTGTTTTAAATAGATTTAACCAATGTAGAAATTCAAACAAGAACTACACTACTGTGTCCATAAATGGGTTGACCTATAAATGGACTTACTTTTCCTGCTTCACCAGTAAAAATGTTTCCTATAACATTGTTACTGTTGCTGTGAAACTAGATAGCTGAAGAAGAAAAAAAAGAGGTTTTGCAGGGGTTAAATAAGTCGTGAAAATGTGAAACAATGGTGACTATGTTCACAAAAAATGATTGAATTCATGAGAGAAATTGAGAACTGAACTGCAATAACACTGTGGGCATTCCCTCTGATTTTACAGTTAAGCATCTCAAAATGGTTATGAGACCACCTACAGAAATATTAAGGCTTTGGCACACGCATCGTTTCAAGGGTGATGATGAGGTAATAAAGCCAAAACAATAGTGAAAGAGCAGCGCTGGCCTTCCCTGCCTGCCAGGGGCAATGACCACAGATCAGAGCATTTATCCTGACCATAGTGATCTTCTGAACATTTTATCACCAGCCAAAGCCTGCAAGCCAAATATCATTTTAGCAAACGGAGACTTAGGGGGGATTTCATTGAGGTTTTTAAATTCCTAAAAGGGATTAATAAAGTGAACTACCAAAGATTTCGGTTAGCAGAACAAGAGGCCACAGGTGGAAATGAGTTAGAGGCAAATTCCGCACGGATATCAGGACTTTTTTTTTAGACAGTTGTCAGAAATGTGTCAATACCTGGAACAGCTTGTCAGGTCAGGTAGTAGAGGCAGAAACACTTGGGCTATTCAAGTCAAGGCTGGATGCAGTACTAGATACTCTTTAGATTAGGACATGATGAGCCTAGATGGGCTGAACGGCCCGTTCTCGTCATTATGTATTCTTATGTTCTTATTTTCTGCATTTGCATCTTTGATCACATATTCGTAGAACAGGCAAATTCACCTACTCCGCCGTTCAACGTTGCAAATGCATCCTCTAGTTTAGGCCATCACTTATTCTTCTTGTGGGAAAAATGTACAATCCTGAGCCGCAGACTCACGACAACCCTGAAACCTTGTGGTAAATAGCCGAGACATCGCTGTAGGTTCGCGGAAACCTAATTCGCCACCCACGCTAAAGCAATTTGGCACCTGTGTGAGTGGAAGATAATGATCATTGGCTGAAAATTGTTTTAAATCCCTCCAGCGTCAGCTGCTGAGATTAGATTAGCCGTTCACGCGGCTCTCTGGCCGGACCGGCCGGAGGGCCCGGCACAGCGAGCAGCTCCATGGCACAGGACGTAACCAGCACCAGCAAATTGGGTTAACGGCAAACAATTAATTGGACACTTAAGCAGCAACATCGTATACAGGCTGTGATACTCTGAGACTCTGGGTGGAATTCAGCACTGTAAAATGGCCCTCGCCACATTAGGCAGATATGCTAAAATATTGTTTTAAAGATGAACCCAATTACATTTTTTTCCCCTTATAAACATGCGGTGAGTTAAAACGCTTGTTTAGGTTATTAAATAAGTACGAGGACAACCAGCGTGTGACTGCTGTCCAAGGCCACGCTGTGAGCTAATGTGTGTAATTACATTGAGGGGTGACTTGTAGGGCTTGGTTCGTGGTTAGATTCGCGGTCGGGGCTAAGGCTAAGGGGTAGGGTTAGGGTTTCAGGGATATAGCTAGTTAATTACACTATAATTAATTAATTATCTGAAGTGCACTCTCGTGTTCCATTGCATTAGTAAATGTGTAAGAGGACGTGTGCACACAGTTACGCGCAATTAAAATTACATGAGAAATTCATTTCATTGTATGTGCATTTCCTACGTAGAGCGTTACCAAAAAAGCAAGTGAAAGCTAAATGTAACAATCTCATTTTTAGGTTACTACTGTGATTTAGGCTCACACATGAGAATGTCTGTACGTGATTTGTCCCAAAAAAACTTTGGCCTTATCCCAATCTCCCTTTCTGCCTGCTTGTGTTAGTTAGTGAATGCATGGGTTGGCATTTTTGAGTGTTGATATACAACACGAAGCTTGACCAATCGAAACAGAAGCGCTCTTCAGAGCTCATTATCTTATAAGAAGATCATTTCTAGAATGTAGTTTACAGTAAATGCCCTGTTATTAAAAGCTCATCTCTTTGCCGTACCGTGGAGGAAACTGATAGCATTGCCATCTGCGATAGTCCATTTACCATCAACTGCTAAGCCTCTAAGGCATATTTAATATATGCCATTTAGCATAATTGTTTCTTTGTGTTTGTTCTTCGGAAATGGGCTAATGTATTAATTTCCCATTGTCAGCATTGACCCCAGTATGACAGCTCCCCCACAGCTTCCAAAGGCAATGAAATGCACAATACAAATCCAACAACAATCAGCAATATGTAGAGATAGCACCTCTGATTGTGGTCAGCATGTGCTGTGACCATCTGAAATAGTCAAACTACAGAAGAAGACACATTTTCCAGGTACTCCTGGGACGCATCCTCCCAGGTGGACTTAAACCACTGGAATACAGGTAGCCTACCATGTGATGAATGTGCATTTTGTATTTAAATGCAATACAAATAAAAAGGATATAAATTACATTTTTTGTTTGATACCAAAAACAATGCCAAAATATATGAAAATACAGGCACATTTGAAATGAAATGGAGAAAATCCATCTGAAATAAAATAGCTTTTCGCTCATTGCTAGTTAGCTATCTTAGTGATATATATCAGAAACTCGGCAGCTAGCAATAAACTTCACAATGATGATGCTTGTGGTAGTGGACTCAACATCTGGATGTCTAATGACATTATGTGCATTTAGAAAGCCCAACAAAATATATAGACTATTTAGGAACTGTACCTTCCTAATGCCCTGATAGCTACAGTATATATAATATATCTAGTAAAAATGTCATGTCTTTAGCTCCCTTGTCTGTTGTTGCTAGGGGAGTTCCATATATATGGCTATATGGTCTGTGAATATAACTGACTGACTCAGGATGTGTTGTGACTGCTCAAGAAGAGGTACAGGTCTTCATACACCAGGCACTACCCAGGCAAGTCTCACAAAATCCATTGGAAGGCAGAACTAAATCAACACCTAGGCACACATACACTAGTGTGGACCTACTGTTTAGCACATAGCTAACAGAGGATGTGCACTGGCCGGGTTCTGTTCATCTGGGAATGTGACAGTTTTTCTGTTGTTTTTCCTTCCACGGGAATGTGTTGGAGTCACCTCCCACCCCCGCTCCTCCTCAGGAACCTTCTGGAAGTAAGCACAGATGGTGGCAGTTGGCAGTGCTTGGTCCAAATGCCATGTGAACGCTGGTGCGGAGATCTCATGTGGGCCCCGAAACGAACAATGGCGATGAGGAGCGGCAGTCTATTGGAGACTTAGACTCTGCACCTTTTCCACCACCCCCGGTGGCAAGGCTGGAGTATAACTTAGTGATCGTCCATCCTGTCTACTGTGGTCTCAGCCGGAGCAGCATTTCCACAGGCACTGTTAAATCCAGAGGAGGCTGTTGCTCTGGTAACTGTATCTAGGGACCTCTTGTTTGGATTTGACAAAAACAAACTGTTAAGCTAATCTTATTTCCTCTGTGAAAGACAGACAAAAATATAGATTTTTTACTTTAAAAGAAGTATGGGATATCTTTCATCTTGGCATTCAGCTTGCTATCAATTAAGGATTCAATATTCCTGCACTGTTGGACACAAATCACATATATCAGGGACAATCACTAGACATGCCTCAAAAATGGTCACTAGGGGTAGGGCTGTGGGTTATCCAGATTAAATAGCGTGACATTTTATGTCTCAGTGTTTCCTACTCTAATCAAGTCCATTCCTTAGAGGAAGGCTGGAATTCAGGGGCTGCCCAGTCAGTCATCTTGTTTCCAAAGTCCAGTCCAGAGTCCCAGCTGCTTCACATATGAAGCATTCTAACACTGCTCTTATTTGACAGGGAGAAGTGTTATGTGTCACAGGCACACTTCACTGCCTGCGATTGCACTCTGACAACTTACTCTTACATTTACACTCTGAGGTCAGGGCTTAGCTGGAATAAGACCACTAACCTCAAACAATAAGCACAAGGCTACAGCTTGCTGGCTCACAGTCTTGGATTTGGGTACGCGGAGGAACCGAACAGTGACAAAATGCTAAATCTCTGCTTGGTGTGTTCCCTGGTTCCCATGGCGACAGAGAGAAATACAGCTTTCGCAGAACAAATGGTCTTGACTCCACTCCCTTGTCCAGGCGACCATGTTCAGCTGTAACTGGCAGCGACGGACCTTGACAAACGGTGGAACAGCCACTAATCGATCCGCCCCCTATGGGCCATTCACCGCCGCTACACTTAGGAAAGAGAAAACAACACGGTCATTCTGGGGAACGCCCCCACAGAGTGCCTGTCAGCCAAGCATGAACGACGGGAAGCAGAGCCTGTTCCAAACAGCCTCATTGAGTAGTAGATCATGTGTGTGTGTGTGTGTGTGTGTGTGCCATTTCCACCTGTTAACTCAGCCTTACTGATAACTGAGGAAAGGCTGTACTGGCTGTCTCCTGTCACATGCTGAGGTCTTTCTGTTTGAAAATTGAAATATGTCTAAATGTTGGCATCCAAAAAAAAGCAACATTGGATCTGGGTATGATAAGCACTGAGAAAATGAGATCTGTTAGCCAGATGGAATTTTAGAGTTCAGATTTCCAGCCTTGCAGGCAGATAAAACCTGCCTTGTTGTATTCAAAGCCTTGGTGGATGAGAGGGGACTGGTCAGATGCTCCTGGTTCGGATCACAGAACATAGCCTGAATCACCTGATAGGCCTGGAGTGTGGTCACAACTTTCTCCCAGTGACCCCCGACCTCACACTTTACACAGAAATCATGCACTTCCTATTATGCACAAGCATAAACAAAATCCATTGATAGTGTAACGGAGGTTAAAATCACATTCACACTTCTCCAGAAGGACTACAGACATTCATTCATTCATACTGAAAGTCATCTGGGTTTGGAAATACCACGGCGGTGGGGGGGTGCTATCAACTTAGATGGCAACACATCATGTTATTTAATTCACAAGGGGGTATGCAAAGCAGGCCCCTTCACACAGCCATGTACACAGTGCCTAACCTCAATCCACAGGGCATCATATGCTTTAGAAAAATAATGGCTCAACCCTCTTACAATTGGTCCCTTTCACGAGTCAGCCCATAGTGTCCTGGAAACATTCAGCCATCTGATTTTGCTTTAATAGGTCAAAGTTGTATGGCTTCACTGAAAGAAAATGCCTGGTACACTTCAAGAGAGCAGTGACAGAATATTGTGGAGAGCATCAATTTGCTCTTTAACTTTGGCCATAATTCATTGTGGAACAGGCTGGTGGCACTCTAAACATGTCCTTTAGCAGGGGAATCAAATGATCCGAGTGTCTGTGTGAGGGGGCTATGAACATACACCGTAAGGTCCTAGTGAAATAAAAAAAGCCTTTTTTTGCCTGACTGAGGGGTTAAGGCAGCATCCCAACATCCCAACATGTTTTTTTCAGCTCATTCTTTTTCTTGTCCAAGGGGCGTTTAAAGATATTCATTAAATACAAAAATTCAGCACAGTTACAATAAGTCATTGTGCACTACGGCTGACAGGGTTACAGCGAGGGGCTTGTTATTTCTGAAGCACTCAGGGAAAACCTGAGCGTGTTGGAACAAGCTCGGCGCTAACGTTAGGCGCCCTGTGATTAATAGCCCGTATCGAATCTGCAAACCTAACCCATAGGCGCCCCTCAGGAAGGTCAGACCTGTTTACAGTGCAGGGACTTCAGAGCAAGTCTCTAGTCACCTCTCATCACTCCCAGAGCGTGAAGCCCTGCTCCCGAGACAAAGGCCTGCAGCAAAGAGGCCTGGATTCAGTCAATATTTCTCAGCACCTTTGAATCGTAATTAAATGCCAGGGCATTTATTTGTAAGTCAGAGTTAAGTATAAATGTTGATGGAACCCAGGCCAGAATCTCAACTAAAATTCATTCCTTCCTTTATTTACTTGTTTGTGGCTCATGGTCTCCATAGACAAACACCATAAAATCTCTTTATAAAAGATGGCAAGGCCAAATTCTGAATGGAAAAGGATTCACTCCAGAATTGTGTATCACGTCATATATCGACAGCCACAGAAAACAACCATAATATGCCCACAAATAATTTCTGTGATATCTAACCTCAATTACGGAATGATCTCAAGTAATGTCACCCCTTCAAGATTAAATGAGAATGAATCACTGTATGATGAAGTTTAATTTAATGGAAAAATTCTGATAAAGGTCAAAGTAAAGAACAATTAAGCCAAAGCCAAGACTGCTAAAGACAGCTTTATGATGAGTGTTGCAAAGACTCTTTTACACTCAATTACATGTATAGCTCACACATTCACGAACTAAAAGTAAATTGGATTCACATTTTGAATAATAGAAAAAATAAATATTGTGCTGGCTCATACAAGGCAGATCATTTGACCTCTGGAAGCATTTCCAGAGTGAACAAATATCCTTAATAATGTAATGTGTAATTATGTTAATGGTGAAACAGATTAATGACCCCGGCAACAGTAGTTCATCCAATACAGTCATAAATCTCACAGCACCACATAGAGTAACACTGGTTATTCCAACATGGGGCTAAGCGAGCTACAGCCATTTATATTACAGACGCCATACTTTAATATTATTCATTAGGGGTGTAACGGTACACAAAAATCATGGTTCGGTACTGAAGAATTGCTTCGTTTCTCTCAATTAAAACTCTGTTCGCTGTTGGTGCTTGCAATTTCGTTTCAGGGAATAGAAGAGTTTTAAATCAGTTCTGTTGGTGAAAGACAGTAGCTTCTTTATTTGTAGTTAGTTTGGTTCTGTTGGTATTCAGCTCTCCAGTCTAACACAACACATTGAAGAATGACACAGTTTAAATACAATCTCTAAAACAATGGGGGCTATGCGTGTGATAATTCCCTCCTTCCCTGGTTCCTTTTCCTGGCTAGATCAATGAATCTTCAGATATTATCATTTCTATTCACCCAGGGTTGCTTTCCAAATGGCTCTCGGCACCTAAGTCTCGGGGGAGATCTTGCATCTGACCAAGGGTACTTAACACCCAGACGGAAACAGGATAAGGAGTGGGGGCATATAGGTTTTAGTCTTGAGACTGTAAATAAAATATTACTAAAGAAAACCTAAATCTAACAGTACGTACCTCAGTTTTGAAGTCACGGTTCAGTACGTTTTCAGTACAACGGGGGAAGAAGCAAAACTGCTTGCAAAATTGCTTTTCATTTATTATGAAATTTGTAAACAGTGGCTAATTGGCCATAATTTACTGAACAAAGTACGGAAATGCGGACAAGAGGGAACTTCGTGGTGGGGCTCAATCACTTTCAACATATGTTTAAAACCTGTGTTCTCGACAACGGGGTATGGTCGCAGATCCGCTGCTATAAAAACACCTACGGCGTTTGTTATTGTTATTGCTTTGGCCCGGTCTGAATGATCAGCGAGAGGCTTAAATGCCATGGGGAGCTGGATTTGCACTCCACTCTGTTTTTTCCTTGTACCAGTGATATTCACATTCGGGCGATGCTGTCTCAAATGAGTAATCAAGTTCGACTATTATTCTCTTCCTATTATTCATACTTCCAAAAATAAATTCTAAATGACAATTGTTACCAATAATATATACATACACAAACACACACACACGCACACACACACGGTATGTACATTCATTTGCCATCTTCACATTTAGAAAACACATTTTCCTTTAGAGCTGTACCATTTTTCTGGGGATTCATTTAATTCATTCAATTGTGCTGTCTTTTTGTCTGAAATAAAAAAGAAAAGAGCTTCAGTGGGCTAAGTTGATGGTAAAGGATCAATAAGGAGAAAGAGAATCAATGATAAAAACCCTCACATCACCATCACATGAAATCATCCTTTTAATGGTTCTTGCTTCAGCAAGTTTAAAATCCTGAAAACAAGCCAATATTGCGTACAAAACAAGATTGCCACCGACCTGGCGCCTCTGGTGGTCAGGGTACAGCATGCCGAAGCACTTCCACTTCCTCATATTCAACTTACGCTGGTGTTCTAGGAGTAGGGGTGCTGAGGCCAAAGCTAACCGAAGCTAAGCTGAATGAGCAGCACCATCTGGTTCCAAGAAGATGCTGATATGCATTTTATGCACTTATTTACCCTTGTCTGTGTCGGTTGGGGCAGGAGAGGCTAATTGCTACCACAAAAGCTGTCCGTTTGACTAATATTAAAAGCCTGATGTCTAAGTGATAAACAAGCCAGTGGTAATGGTTGCTGACTAATTGATTAAATAACCCAGGTGCTTGGCTTTAGTAACAGGTATGCTACCTCCTGCTAGTAATAATTGCAGTCATAAATAAGTAGCTGTCCTGAAAACACCCTGAGTATGGCACTATCTGGATCCAGCCTTTTTCTTCCAGGTCATCAACAGTATGGTTTCTTCACTGAGGGAATGCATGAAGATGCAGTAAAAACAAACCTTTTTCAATGCTGATTAAACGCTGATATATTTAAGCATACAATGCAGAGCCATTTCCTCTGAAATATTGAGAAAAGATTTCTTAAATACAAGACTCACATTTTACAAAAACAGGACATTTTAATGCTGCATAGGTTGATCTACTAACTTAAGTGATGAATAAAACTGTCTATTTTAGGAAAGATTTAAAGTGATTTTAACATGAAAAAATTCCTAACTAGTCCAACCTTATGGCAAACGGCAAAATGCTGCCATCAGAGTTGTTAATGCACACCTAAAGGCACAGGGCTCTATTAAGACACAAGAATATGAGCAGACCAGATTCGAAGGCAGGTAATTTTTTTCTTTTTTAATGCTTTTTCCCCTTTTTCTCCCAATTTGGAATGCCCAATCATATTCTTAAGCCACGGTTGCAGCAACCCCCGCTGTTAATTCGAGAGAGTGCAGACTCAAGTATGTGCTCTCCTCCGAAACGCGCAATGCCAATTCTTTTCACACCGCAGTCCACAAGTTAAGCTTGCGGACATGAGTCGGAGGAAGACATGTCATGTGCAGCGGTATACATGCAGACTGTGGGTGCCCAATCAACCAGCGGGGGTGCCTGCTGCGCAATGAGACACAACCATCCCTGCCAACTGAATCACTCCCTCCCTGGGCCAATACCGCCAATTAGGCCTTTGCGTTTCCCCACGGGGCTGCTGGCCACAGTCGGCGCTGGCACCGGTATAGAATCCACACTGTGGGGCTCATCCACAAACTAGAACAGTGCCTCAACTACCCAGAAGCCCAAAGGTGTTTTTCTTTTGACAGCTGCGCCATTATGAAATTAGCCAATTATGTGTGCTTTCAGCAGTGCTTGTGAAAAACGTGTGGCACAATATCAGCTCATTATTTTCCACAAGAAAAATGACAAGAAGCATTAGCGGAGACGGTTCATCCGACTGGGAAGGACACATTTTCAGTTGGGAATATGGCTGCCTTCCTACAGCACGTGCCCATTAGCCTGTCAATCGGACAGGCTGCGATGAAAGAGTCGGCGCTAATTAAGCCAATCTCTCGGACATGCAAATCAATTGGACTACCAATCTTAGGCTGTTAGCTCCTCTTCCGTTGCACCGAGGAGGCGCAGTATTCCAAATCAATGCAGTTTACAATTGATAACATTGTCTGCTGGAGCGATCTGTGGCTGTGGTCTGGCAGAGGTGAGGAGCAGCGGTGTGGAACAGCCTGCCACGCTTCAGCAGGTCACTCCCGCCATTGAGGAGATGCGATTGGGAAATCTCCTCATGGAGCCACGCTAAGGTAATCTTTTCAAAAGGAGCCCAAATTATGATGGCAAACTCAGTCATTCCCCCTGCTGGTTCCCTGCCGCTCTGTTCATTTTGTTTTGATGAGGGATATTTGTCAGGCTTATTCAATCCAAGACCAATTAAGCAGGGTTATTTTTTTCCTTTTATGAAGCAGAAATTGTTTTCAACACTGCAAACAATATCCGAGAGCCACTTCGTGAATAGAATGCAAAAGGTTGACGTACAAAGACCAAGCCCCGTAAGTGCAGTTCAGAAGTGCCAAAAGGCAAACTGCGTAGTGGACGTACAAACGGGAGCACATCAGAGGGTGTCCTGCTAAATAATGTATGCCCTCAACGGCAAGCATAACAAGAAAAAAAGGCATCTGTTTACCTTAAATTAGTGATGACTACATGGTGTACTCTCGTTTCAGACACCATTTCAAAAACAAGTAAATCGGGATACAGATGGGGTTTTGGGGGGCTGGGGGCGGGGTAAAGAAAAGACAAATTGGCAGCGGAAAATCCTCACAAATGCGACGAGGGGCATGTTAGCAGAAGAGATGTGGGAGGCTGAGGCAGAAAGGGGAGAAATGTAATTAGTGGAGTCGTGAGTGAGCACATTGCAAACGCAGCGCACATAACATATCAAGCTGCCGAGGCCATGCGAGTGAGCAGCGTCTGACGGCCCGGTCACATAAACACGCAGACATACGCGGGGAAACTGTGCCGACAGACAGAAGGACCCGCACAGACAGAGAGGCGGCAGCCTCCGAGACTCACAGGCAAGTTTGCGCATCTCTTGCTTTTCAAAAGCAGCGCTAAGAAGCCTTGCCATGCCAACACAGATCACCCCCCAATCCCACAGTCTCTGGGTCACTCATGGTTCAGTGTGCGCAGATGATAATAATAATAATAATACATTGGATTTAACTCTGAGTGGTTTTAACTTTTTCCCACGTTTTTTCACCAATTGGAAATGTGCGATTGTTATTTTTAGGCATGTCGCTTTGCTATCCATCAATTGGGGAGGGTGCAGACAAGCACACATGACCTCTGAAACATGTTCAGCCAGCCAACCACGTAGTTGACATTCCCACAATCGACCAGAGGAGTCGCTAAAGAGCAATAAGTTTGGGGTTACTCAACTGGTTGAAAGTCAGTGGTTGAAAGTCAGTGGTATCAAGAAATATGAATTCATGATATAAAATAGTTTTGAGTACCTGCATGTTTTGACCTCAGAATACGTGCCTGGTACACAGAACGCATACATGTTGGCAGGTCTGTATATAGGAAGTTAATTCGGTCCCAGGGAGTTTTTGCTTGAGGACCAAACCGTGAATGTCTGCCATTTTACACTGCAGGTTCCCCTGCAACATCGTTTTACCATTTTAAGTCATAATTTAACATAAAGGTATTCCAACTACATTTTAGGGTTGATAAAAAGAAAGACATTTTGCCTTTAGGTACACTCAGATTGTTCAAGTGACATGCATAGCTCCTTTATTCAGCAGGAACTGCTCTGTGAATCTTCTCACAGCCGACATACCCAACCTTCTACCTTACGCTCCATGGGTGACTTTTATTTTGGATCTAGTGTTTCCATTTTGCTGCTCTCTTCCCCAGTCACTCAAATTAAGTTAAATTAAATTAAAGTTAAGTTACTTAACAGAGTAAATGGCTCGAGATGCTTGGTCCTGCAAACAGGCTGTCGGTCCGCAGCAAAGCAATTTCCACCCCAAAGATGCAAAAAATTGGATTTTAACTCAGATAAAATTTGGGTGTCATCCATGCCTGATGGGCAGGCGCGCAGACAGTGCTGGAAGACACAGGAGCACCGTTGCCAGTGATTGTGCCATCCATCAGATGTAGCAGAAAGGACGCAATTAGACCTCTGCCATTTAGCAGAAACGCCTCCCCAGTTCCAGTCTACCGTCATCCAGGGCGAAATTGCATCTGACAGATCTTTTGTTAAATCACAATTAACGTTCGGGGAAGAAGCATTACACGGTCTATGATCCTCCAGCAAGCTGGATTCAAATCACATCTCCTTCCACCTGAACTCATTTATTTGGTGAACCCAGGGCAAGGACAATTGAGGCATCAGCAACAACAAGCTTAAACACGACTGAAGCGGTGGGAGATTGCCGTGTCGCATGCACGTCTCTCCTCGGGCGCACGTCTCACCTTCTGATTCTCTGCGTGCCGGAGCAAAATACGCTGCATTCACATTCATCCGCACACCCACAGCTGTAGCACAGCTCGTTGAGCAACTCCTCGCTCACAGTGTCTGCATTCCACAGCCGGGAAATTCAAGTAAAATGTGCACGCGTGTGTGCATGTATGTACGTGTATGTACGTGTGTGTGTCTGTGTGTGTATACAGTAGGTGTGTGCATGTCTGAGTGTGAGTGTGTGTGTGTTTACAGTAGGTGTGTGTAGGTGTGAGCACGTGTGTGTGTGTGTCTGTGTGTGTGTGTGAACAGAAACCACAAATAGATTGCAATGGTGGAAGTCATCATTAGACATGGTGGAGAACCTTAAGCTTAACCTAAGCTTGAGCTAAGCTGAGTATACAGTAGCTGTTTGCACGTGAGAGCGTGAGTGTGTGCGTAGGTGTGTGTACCTGTCATTGGGAAGACTGCTCTGGTCATGGACAGGGCTCCCTGGTGCTAAAAGAAGCTCAGTGTCTTGTTGGAAAAGCTACAGACCCACTGCAAGGCCTGAGGGGAGCCCTGTAGCTGTGTACATGTAGGGATCAGCGGGCCCAGAATAAACCTAAATGCAGGGGAGGGATGGGCGTACACTCCTACCACAACACGGAGGAATAAGGGGAAGAGTGACCGAATCCTGAAAAGAGAGGCTTTGGAAGAGAACATACATGCAGTAGCACCAGGCATCTTTGCTCCTCATTCCCCTCAGTTTGTTATACACTGATTTATATCACAGACAGAGACAAGTAGGCTACTAGCACATTTATAAACATAGAAACAGAGTACTGTAAGTGTATACTGATGATAATATAGATACACTTTCCTAGCAAGGAAAGAACTTCAAATGAATAAGCATATTTATGCTGTGCATTTAATATGCTTAAAATAAAGTATGACAAATAAGAACACTGGCGGAAAAGTTACATTTTCTCTGAGCTCAAGTCCTGCCGTCACCATCACAACCTAAATATACCCATCTAAATTTAGCCTTTTTCCATCCAGAACTCGTAAAATCATTTGTCAACGGGCCCCTCGAGGCATTCCTGATTGCCATGCAATCAAATATCAAAAACAGTATCTGTGTCGCGTATCTGTGTCACCACGAATAAACGCACGAAAGAGTAAGGCTGTGACAGCCAGCCTGCGTCATTCAGCGCCCGATGCGACACTCGCGCATCGCGCTCCGAGTTCGATCCACAGGAGAGGAAGCCTCAATTCATTCATCCCAAAATGTTTTGCACGTGCTCCTGTCTCGCGCACACAGCGCCCGCTCTCGCTTCCGAAGTTCAGCGATAATGTGCAGGTTACTATGGCGACAAACCCTTATCTCTAAGTAGCCTACTTGTTGGCCAATCACTGATTTACTACATTCACATTTTCTCAAAGGTAAACTTCCCGTTTCGTCACATAGTTTGTCGCTAGTTTGACACGGCAGAGGATACCATACGGATCCAATATTTCCTTTAATTAACACCTTAAAGTAGAGTAGACGTGGTCTGAAAGCAAGCAATGGCTAACATTCAGCATGTCTTAACATTTATTAAATCGGTAATAATTTAATACCTTGACATTCTATCACGATAATTAAAATAACTAGACATGTTCCAAATTGGCTGTTTTAATTTGTAGTGCATAGATTCGGTTGGTTAAAAATGTTTTAATTAACGGAATATTTTGACTCCCTCTTTACAAACTGCCAGTTGAGATGCAACGTCTTCCTACTTGCCGCAACAAGATGCTTATGATAAAGCAATTGGTCAGCCTTGGAAAAAGAAAACATTCCTCTCTAACATAGGAAAAAAGGATTAATTGTATAGAGAAATTCACATGCTGTCTACAGAAGGTATTCGGTCTCATTTTCGGGCAGCGTGTTGCGTGTTGGCCCCCTTAGTGTCAGGCTTTGACAGATGGGACTGAATC
Organism: Aldrovandia affinis; assembly: GCA_029706075.1. NCBI lineage: Eukaryota > Metazoa > Chordata > Actinopteri > Notacanthiformes > Halosauridae > Aldrovandia > Aldrovandia affinis. The sequence continues at coordinate 1,530,582 of JAINUG010000145.1, read as the reverse complement.
ACTTATCGAGTGCATATCGAATACATGCACTCCAATTTCATAAGCCGTTAAAAAGCTTAAACAATAATGACAGCCAAATAATTGCATTGCACCACTCATGCAAACAACCCCACATTAACATAAAGTCATGAAACATAAACTCAACTCAGTACTAGTATACAGTATTATGTGTTGCTTGTTGCAGCCACTCAAAATTTTGTTTATGTCTTGTTTATGTTTGCCTTTTCCAGGCCTTGCTGGAAGAGAGAAATTGCTCCTTCGTTAAAGACAGCGCATTCATCGAGCGGGACTAAAAAACCAAACAGTTTTTTGTCTCAAAACTAAATCATCTTCATTTTAGGAGCAGGGGACTTTTTTTCTCCAACTTCAAAGATCCAAGGCCTCCTGCACATCCAGCACAGGGACCCATTAGTGGTGCTTCATGCAAAACTCTGTCTGATGGGGGAAAGCAGTAATGGGAGCACTATATCAATTTGCTGAAATTACATGATCAGGAAAATAGAATGCAAGGGGATGGTGTCTGTCTGCGGGAGATGCGACTGAGGCACACGTTCTGATAATGGGAAATCCAAATGAAGAGAGGATCTTTGCCATTAAAAGCACGCATGCAACCAGACCGCCAACGCGATGGTTTACCGCGCTGGGCGACACGATACGACCCAAATGTTGCATTTCATCTGAATGTGACCGAACATTAGCAAGTCTCTACTTTCTATGTCTGACACAGGAAAATAGAATTATCCTCACATAAATGTGAGAGATGGAGTGGTGCAAAGAGGCCAAACACATTACCGTAATCACCGCAGTCATAAATAAGTGGTCCCTAATTTCTTCATTTTGCAAAAAGGCAGTTTTTTGTGCTTATTGACTGTAATCACGTGAAAGTTGTTATCAGGACCCCTGCAGTCAGACTCATTCTAACTAGTAATGCATCGCCAAAGTTCACCGCGTACTGGCGCCAGCACAGGCGATTTGCTGCCCATCTTCCACCGCAGGCTGAAAACACCTCTTTAGACTGTACCTCAGACCTTAATCCACACATCCCAATATGAAATGAACAAATAAAAACGTGCTGCACTTATTGTTAATTCCCTTGTATCTAGCACTCGTGTTGTTTATGTGGCTTACTTGACAAATTATGTGCTTACTCGTTGCAGCATCAAGTCGTTGTCCATTTACTCGAGCTGAATGCACTTTCTGTAAGTCGCTTTGGATAAAAGCGTCCGCTAAATGGCTGCATTGTATTGTGCTATCTTGTTGTGCTGTGCTCACAGAGGCCAATGATGTAAGATGTAATCCATCGGAGAGAACGATCTAAATACATTCAGATGGCGCCGAGCGTTTCTTTTCTAAACAACAGCACGATCCCTGTCAGGGGACGTGTTCCCTTTTCCTGCTCACGCACAAAGGCCAATCACAAGTCAATGTAGAGTACTGCCATCCCGTCCTGAGGGCCCCCCTTGGTCTCCCCTCTCACCAGCTGGCAAAGATGATCAACTGAGTATAACACGGTGTTCATCACGGCACATCAACATCCCCCCCCCAGCCCTCGATGGCCACAACGAAATCTCACCCGACACCTTCGACTACGGCGAGGGCTTCACTCACCAGAGACCGCAGGTGTCACGATAGACCAATATAGAACATAACAGAGAATGAATCAGAAATGAATGAAAAGAAGTACATGTAGAAGATTCCACTTGTAACACTTAAGACCAGAGATTAGCCGTGAGCGTTTTTAGCACAAAGTACACTACAGAAGACAAAACAGAAAACCAGACACCTGCCTTAAACTTCAGGGGTCTGTGAATATCTGTCTTTTATTTATGACACTCCCTCCAAAGTTATGCCCTTACCTACACAGGCTCCACTACTGCAGAAAGGCGTGAAGTGTGAAACACGCCCCCCCTCCAACAGCTCTCCCCCACTGCCGTTCACTTGTGTGTCTGGTCCCACATATAGAAAATAAGCAGCCCAAACAAGGAGTTTATACATTTTTATTTTTAATTCCCCGTTGCACAAGATACGATCCATATCAATACCAAGGGTGATCTATGCCAAAGGTTCCCATTAGAAGGGTTCATTGTTACTTTACCAGACACAAAATAGAGGAGGAGGAGGAGGAGGAGGAGGAGGGGAGTAAGCTAATAGGTTTCCACAAAGCTGTAGATGACCTGCGCTTGGCCAATGTTTTACATGGCATTACGTAACCAAATCATTTTCTTGAAATCTATAAATTGATTAGATCATGAATCATTCATCTCCGTTAGCCACTGTAGGGCTTGAGCGAAGTTTCATTTGTCTTTCACTGGCAACATTGGAATTCTTACTCCTGTATCTCTATATTTATTTCCATCAACAGTTTTATGTTGCATTGTACAGCTACAGTGGGGAGAACAAGTATTTGATACACTGCCGATTTTGCAGGTTTTCCCACTTACAAAGCATGTAGAGGTCTGTAATTTTTATCATAGGTACACTTCAACTGTGAGAGACGGAATCTAAAATAAAAATCCAGAAAATCACATTGTATGATTTTTAAATAATTAATTTGCATTTTATTGCATGAAATAAGTATTTGATCACCTACCAACCAGTAAGAATTCCGGCTCTCACAGACCTGTTAGTTTTTCTTTAAGAAGCCCTCCTATTCTCCACTCATTACCTGTATTAACTGCACCTGTTTGAACTCGTTACCTGTATAAAAGACACCTCTCCACACACTCAATCAATCAGACTCCAACCTCTCCACAATGGGCAAGACCAAAGAGCTGTCTAAGGACATCAGGGACAAAATTGTAGACCTGCACAAGGCTGGGATGGGCTACAGGACAATAGGCAAGCAGCTTGGTGAGAAGGCAACAACTGTTGGCGCAATTATTAGAAAATGGAAGAAGTTTAAGATGACGGTCAATCTCCCTCGGTCTGGGGCTCCATGCAAGATCTCACCTCGTGGGGCATCAATGATCATGAGAAAGGTGAGGGATCAGCCCAGAACTACACGGCAGGACCTGGTCAATGACCTGAAGAGAGCTGGGACCACAGTCTCAAAGAAAACCATTAGTAACACACTACGCCGTCATGGATTAAAATCCTGCAGCGCACGCAAGGTCCCCTGCTCAAGCCAGCGCATGTCCAGGCCCGTCTGAGGTTTGCCAATGACCATCTGGATGATCCAGAGGAGGAATGGGAGAAGGTCATGTGGTCTGATGAGACCAAAATAGAGCTTTTTGGTATAAACTCCACTGCGCCGTGTTTGGAGGAAGAAGAAGGATGAGTACAACCCCAAGAACACCATCCCAACCATGAAGCATGGAGGTGGAAACATCATTCTTTGGGGATGCTTTTCTGCAAAGGGGACAGGACGAATGCACCGTATTGAGGGGAGGATGGATGGGGCCATGTATCGCGAGATCTTGGCCAACAACCTCCTTTCCTCAATAAGAGCATTGAAGATGGGTCGTGGCTGGGTCTTCCAGCATGACAACGACTCGAAACACACAGCCAGGGCAACTAAGGAGTGGCTCCGTAAGAAGCATCTCAAGGTCCTGGAGTGGCCTAGCCAGTCTCCAGACCTGAACCCAATAGAAAATCTTTGGAGGGAGCTGAAAGTCTGTGTTGCCCAGCGACAGCCCCGAAACCAGAAGGATCTGGAGAAGATCTGTATGGAGGAGTGGGCCAAAATCCCTGCTGCAGTGTGTGCAAACCTGGTCAAGAACTACAGGAAACGCCTGATCTCTGTAATTGCAAACAAAGGTTTCTGTACCAAATATTAAGTTCTGTTTTTCTGATGTATCAAATACTTATTTCATGCAATAAAATGCAAATTAATTACTTAAAAATCATACAATGTGATTTTCTGGATTTTTATTTTAGATTCTGTCTCTCACAGTTGAAGTGTACCTATGATAAAAATTACAGACCTCTACATTCTTTGTAAGTGGGAAAACCTGCAAAATCGGCAGTGTATCGAATACTTGTTCTCCCCACTGTATTTGGTCAGCTAGCATGTTAGAGCCTCACCTTAACTATATGTCCACTAGGACAATCTTAGAGGAGTTAGCTGGCTTCTTGAAACGGGTACTTATATAAACACAGTTAAACTAAATTAATGTTAATGTTAATCAATTACTATCCCAACAAGTTAGCTAATCCATTTACGGATGCCATGTGATTCCTTATTTGTGTTTATGATAAACAGTTGAACAGTTTTTATTTATTTAACGAAAGGGATATTCCACCCAAAAATCGATATTTGTCTGACCTCATTTGACCTCATAATACTTTTGGAAGCTGTAAATATTTGAATCAATGGCCAAAATGATAATATCTTATCTTGAAGCCAATTATGTTGAAAGAAAAAAAAACTTTACCAGGCAAACAGATGGCTTTGAGAGCTGGCTTGAACACCAGCTAAAATATCTTTATTTCAGCCATCGATTCAAACATTTACAGCTTCCATTAAAAGCATTATGAGACCATATGATATTAATTAAAGGTACTCTGAGGTGATATTGCCATCTGTTTATGTCTGTGAGATTTTTGACCATTGACTTCCCTTATACTCGGCAGTTGGTAGCTCCCGGTTCACAGTCAAAGCTAAAAAAGCTGACCGTTAACAACAAAGACAGATTGATAGCACCCGATGTAATGTAAGAAATCTGCATTTTTGGGGTGGAACATCCCTTTTACATTTACTGTGTTTTAATTGCATCGCCTACATTTTAATTCAAATGTTTACCATTTAAAGTCACGTTTCCCATAGCTGAACATTTTAGATGCTGGCCACGATCTTTCTGCCATGCTTGCCAGCGATGCTTTGCGCTACAGCCATCAGTCTTACAATACAAAAGGACAGCCTCCCATGGAAGACTGCCTGTATTTGGTTCATTTGAACCTCGGCTGGTCAGGCCACTAGTGAGTTTCAGGGGGCGGTGGAGCCATTAATTATACAGGAAGCACGAGGATGAGAGCCAAGCTCGAGTCTGCGTGCTCAATATGTCACACACTTTTTTGGATTATTTTTGTCATTTTGGGAGTCGTGACGTGGTCCCAGGTCAGCAGGGACCGTAGACGGTCAAGAGAGGGAAATATAAAGCCGATTTTCTTCAGGGCAGCCTGCTTGCTACTATATCTTCTGGAACATGTTAATTAAATATTTATATTTATGATATATTTATGCAAATGCGCTTTTATGGTAAAAGATAATCCTTCAAATTTGAAATCACATAACTAGATAGATGTGCATTCCCACTACCTATACATCCTATAGAGTATTATTCAGCAAACAGCTTTATAATGCAAAAACAATTTCCTTTGTTACAGGGATATATTTGTGATCTTGTGGGTTCCGTATCAGAAAGCAACATGGGGACCTCAGAGACACAGCACAGTTTAAATTGATCAGTAATGAGTGTAACGAGATAGTTAGATGCTTCTGTATAATACAATAGTATTCTGTTGCAACAGGCTTTGATTATAATTTTTTTTTTAAATGTATGGTATCAGGTGAGACTTCATTACAAATATTTTCTTTAAAAGGGCAGCATTTTCGCTGCTCCATGACGGTTAACTGGACAGTAGTCTTTGAGGTTCGACAACATTAAAAACAGACTTTCAAACCAAACTGAAAGTATGCTTTCGGTACAAACTTTCTCAGTCAAGACAGATTTCTCACGTTAAATAAAGAAATGTGAATGACACACCCATTCTGTCGCAACCCAAGTTGGCACATTCGCAAGGCTGCTGCAGTTATTCTATGGTAAAAGGTCAATGCACAGTTTGTTCTGTAGCTAACAACTCCATTGTTCCGTGTACTGTGTGAAGCGAACTGTGTGTGACTTCAATAGGCTGTTGAGAGATACAGGACGCCAGGAGACTGGCATATCCATGCCCGTCTCTGCCAGCCCACGCCCATGCCTGTGCCAAACTCACACCACCCCGACCTGACACTCAGGAGGTGTGTGCCGTGCTCGTGAAGTAGATAGCACACTCTATTTCAGAACCTAGGTTGACGTGGCCTTCACGTGCATTCTGGGAATTAGTATATCCTGGGTGGCACGAGGAGCTGGAGCCGAGGAGAGGGAAAGAAGCCTGTCACCGCATCGGTCTTCTCAATCCACCGCCCCCCCCAGCCCTTATCACTACCAAGACCGACACAGAGAGGGGAAACATTGCAGAAAGGCTAGAGGGCAGCTAGGCCTAAGGGATGGCCAGAGGAGATGTCTCTGTCTACCTCTTTTCAGTCCGATCCAATTTCTTTTCCAAATAGATTTCCAAAACAAGCTCTGCCCGCTTGCCTGCCGTAGTCAATGCTTGTCTGTTAAGCTGCATAATGATTTGACGTTGTTGTTGACAATACACGCCCTTCTTTTTTCCAGAGAAACAGACTATGTCAAAAATGAGCACAATCACTCACCGGCAATGAATCTGATCACTTAGCTCAACATGATGGTTGACCTGTATGGCTGATAGATTGAGAACAGCAGTCAGGGCATTCATTTCCTCCTTGATTTCCAGCTACTCGTGGTTCTGTGTGGCTCAGTAGGTAGAGCGTGGCCCTGGCAACGCTTAGGTTGTGTGTTCGATTCCCACTGGGACCACATATATGTGTATTCATTACTGTAAGTTGCCTTGGACAAAAACATCTGCTAAATGGCATATATATATATATATATATATATACTGTATGTTCCTACAACTGCCTCAAGTGCTTTGTTTTCTCCTTTATAAACAGGCTATTTTTACTGGGGCTTTAAGACATTTGTTCCCTAGTATACATTTGCGTCTTAAAATGTGTTTATTTATTTTTTTTAAGTTAAAAAACACATTCACTTTTCTGATATTTAAGTTTGAAATGGCATTCATTAGCCACCATGGAGATAGAGCATTTTAAAGGTTAACAAAGCAGCCTGTTCTATAAACGAGAAACTGCACTGAACCAGACCACCACCCCATCCCAGAGGTTCATTCTTCAGTACACCTCAAAATACCTCAGATTTGCTCAGATATCCCCAAGTATGTATAAGTCATATTTGTAAGGGCCATTCTCATGTTGCATCAAACCCAACATTTTACCAGGGAATTGACCACACAGGAACTGTCAGAAACATGTCCCCTCCCCTCCTTAGGGGGATTACTGTGATAACTGTGTCATTCTCGGCCCCAGCACTGTTTGGTTTTCTGCTTCACTATTTAAAGAAAGGTGTGAATATATAATTTTCCTGCTGGCACACAGTCCTGACCCAGCTCTCCACAAAATAAAATCTGGCTTGACAAGCCAGAAGAAGACAATGCGGCTGTCAACCGCAAACAAAAAAATAAACCACACTGTGCCATCAATTGAGCACCATAGCAACCATTTCCATTTTATGTGGAAGCCAGCCTTTACAAAGGCATCCTACAGAACTGCAGAATTCAACACTTTGGTACTTTGGTAATCTCCCATAATCCAACAGAAAATGCACCTGTCTCATAGAATGTCTTTGTCCAAGACAGCAATCACCTCATCTGAGACAAGAGCTCCACAGACACTATCACAGAGAAGAACCATTTAAATCTGAACAAACACAGGCAGGGTGAACAAATCAAAGTCTCAAGGCTCAGTATCAGTGCCCCATGTATCACAGAAGCGTATTAAACATATTGTATCCTGTAATAAACAGGTGTGTGCCAAAATAAAGGCAACACCTGAGTACATTTACATTTTAGGCATTTAGCAGACGCTCTTATCCAGAGCGACTTACACAGTTTATATTTCTTTACATACAATCCATTTATACAGCTGGATATTTTACTGGAGCAATTCAGGTTAAGTACCTTGCTCAAGGGTACAACAGCAGTGGCCCACCTGGGAATTGAACCTGCAACCTCTGAGTTACAAGCCCTAACCCTAACCATTACACTACACTGCCAGCCTGAGTAAATGAGGGATGTTTAAACGGGTGCAGTACCGCGAGTGTCCGTCGGGGGAGTGCCACAACTGGAACCAGTGGATAGGCCCGGCTGAGAATCTCCTAGCCCAAGCCAGGGCTGTTTGAGTGCCCCCCCTGGTTTACCAAAGTGTTGCCTTTATTTTGGCAGTTACCTGTATATGTGTGATGGGGTGAATCTTCACAAGAGTTATATGAATGCAAAGTATGGTATCACTAACATGCAGGTAAAGACATTTTGTATTTTACAGTAGATTATAAAGGTTCATGAATCATGACTTGCAATATGCATACCAATGAAAGCAAGCTTTTAAAAAATGTCATGGGACAATCACACAGTTTTAAAGAAGAAACCTAAAGAATCCAGAAGGATTTAACAGTATACCTTCGGCTTTTTTTTTAATCCATTTTTTTACCCATAAATCAGGTATATGCCCCTGCAATTCCATATAATACACAGGAATGCAAATTCTAGCAGTCTTATTTGATATTGTAATTACAGTCCTCTTTTCAGGTTCCATCTGTAATGACACAGCGCTCCAAATCTACAAGGGGGAATGTCACAGCCATTCATGTTCGATCCCGCGGACAGAATTCAATTAGGGGAATAATTGTGCTCATTTCAAAATTGCACTATCAACATAAAATATTCATATTCAGCTTTGACATTTGCTTAAATTTCAAGTACCTGCGTCATTCATGGCTGGGGCGTATTGCACCGAATTGTACTGAAAATCCCGCTGAAGATCCTATTCCACACAGGTAAGGCAATACATCATCCATGGCATCGCACAGTACATTCACTGAGCAGTCACACCTTGAGGAAATAAAGCTGTGAGACGAGATATGGCAATGAATACTTTCTGATGATGTTTTTGGTCTAACCTGAGACTGGTAGACAACTGTCTAAATCACTGAAGTTTCTGAAGCATCAAGGGCCACCTTGAATTAATGAGGCTAGCCTCATAGGTGAGGGACCTCAGTGAGGAACCTCTGCACACCCCACTATATGTTTGACACTCCTATTTACTTTGTGCCCCTTATGTTTGAATCATACATCTTGTTCTGTTGTGAATTGGCACGGGGAGCTGCATTTATCATTCTTATTTTTTACTGAAGTAGCACAGGCGAATGTGTAAAACCACCCACCTGCTATCCGAACCCATAAACCTCCCATTGCTCAAAACGGGACACAGCATATTGGCATAATCCATCACTGACCAGCACAGTCCCCAATCCCCATGGAGCCTCCCCAGCTCAGCATGGTCCCTGTGAACCTGACGTTGGGAGATGTAAACAGGTCAGGCTATTCTTACTCACATGCTTAATGACTGCTGTGACAACCAACACAAAAGGCCACCATTTGCATATTGGGGACGTGCTTTGAGGAATCCAGATGTTTTGTGTATGCAAATTGCAAAAACCAAGACTCAAACAGTCATATTTTCTTAAATGAACAGAAATTACCATGGAAATGAGAGGGATAAGACTGTGCTAATGTGCTTCCTGTTATTGCCGGAGAGCAGGGGCTCACTATTGTCTCTTCTTTATAGAAAACGTGTCCCAATAACCTTGTTGACAACACTAAATAAGAATCCATACGATTCTCATTTCCACATCGGATTTTTTTTCTGTAGTAGATCATTATAATCGCTAATTCTAACTTTCCTTTCAGTCCCCGACCAGGTTTTCCCCATTACGGATCCATACCAGATATGACATTTCAACACACTACTCTGCAGTACGGTATGTCCCTGGGTTGATCCAGGGCGCTGATGGATTTCTGTCCTAGTTGGGTGTAAATTCCAAAGCCACGAAGCCAAAAGACATCACACCAAGTTAATGGAAAACAACAGTGACGATAATGTAATGCAAAAAACACATGGAAAACCTCCCAATGGTGGAAAATCCCTGTGAGCTGACACACGGGGGCCTGCTCCATTACAATTTGAGTTCACATTAAGACAAACATCATGTTTTTTCAGAGATATCTGACAGGAGGCCTGTATGTGAACCCAAAAGTACAACAAAACAGTGGCTTGTGCCCGGCCAATATCTTACAGAGATGGTGAGGGGTTACAGTGTTAGTGGAAACAAATCCGATTCTATTAGACCACTGATACAGTCTATTAGGTTAGCTTGTGATTTTTTCTACGTAATGAATATGTGTAAACTGACCTCAGGACTAGCACACCTAAATATTTCCACAAGTAAAATTAACTTGGCAACTTGATACAATCATGGATGTCTGTATAACAGTTCTCATTTGAATTGCAGACATGTGGCCCACTTATCCAAAGTGCAGACTACAAATGGTTGAAGTGTACTCTGTGGGATTAATCCCATTGTTTATACTGAATCGTAAGTGCCCTGAGTTTCCGCGTGTGTGTTCCTCAGCATTGCTTGAGAGGACTCGCGTGTAACCAGCTCAAGCTAAGAAACACCACCACCTGTGTGCACGCACAGGCCCTAGCCCGTATACGGTAAAGCACTAGACACAGTACAGGAAACACACGAATGCGATGGATTAACGTCAAAGTGTGGGAAAAGAGAAAGAGGGCACTGAACAATAAATGTAATTAACACATTGGGTATTCTATTATTCGAACACTAAGGAGCTAGCAGAGCGGCGCCTCCCATCTGGGCTCGGTGATGTCACAAGTTGCCCTGGAGCCTGGTTTACCCGGGACGCTGAGCACTGGTGCCATCTTCATCTACTGGAAACCGCATTCTAGTCCAATAAACAGCACAGGAGAAGGCCAGTGCACATTACTGATTGAGCCTACTGGAAGCTGAGGAGAGGGGGTGGAAATGAAAAGTGACATGCTCAAATCTGTAACGCAGATAAACAAAGCGCTGCTGACAGAATCTTCCCAGGATGCACTGTGAGGTTACAGTGCTCAGGGCTGACGGGGAGCCCATCTTTTATCTTTGTCCGCGTAGAGGAGCACGTCACTCTTTTATCCTCCAACCTCCGGGATGTGGGATTTGTCTGTCGGGTTGTCAGCCTTTCCCCTCAGCCTTAACCCAAAAGTCTGCCGGTTAGAAATGGATATTTAAAAAGGGATATGTTCTGCTCCGTTGCTCAGAACAGACCGAGATAATGATCTGTGAGGATTTGAACAAAAACAAAAGGATATTGTAGCGATTATGTTAATGTTTGCATTGCATAGAAAATAGCGGAGAAATAGAAAAAAGGAACTCCCCCCTTCATGTCCTGTCTTCAGTCAGGGACTTAATACTTCATACATTCACAAAATTAAATCCAAGGATGATTATTTTGTGAATGTGTACATGTTCCACCTCACAGTAGTTACAAGGTATTTTCCCATTTAATTATGGAAGCAGAGATAATGAGAGCACTCCTACCCACAGTGTAATACAAATGAGAGACTATTCCGCTGGAGTCTAATATTTGCTATTAAGAGACACTGTGCACAAGGGAAAAAAACATCCTGGAAGGATGTAGGAATCCAGCAAACCTGGGGGTGTTCCACTCTGCTGCCCGACCACCCTCTCTACCCTCCCCCCCCCCGTTTGGTTTCTGCTGCTGGTTATCTAACGCGCCGTCAAGTGCCGGGCCAGGCCAGTCCAGTCATAGTTAATGCTGCCAAAGTGGTTGGCCTTTCAGTCCGCAAACTCCAGCCCTAAAACCCGCCCACCGACAGACACCGCTCAACCACCAGGCCGGAGTGACACAAAGCCGAACACAAAGCCGGAAATGAGCTCCAGAGTCCCTGCGCGACGCTTCCCAGTGTCCAGGACAGAGGCTAACTAAATAAAGGCCGGGATCCATCGAACCGTGGTAAACATTCTCTAATCCCCGGGAGCCGCCACGTTTCGAGGAATTACCACACTGCGCTTCGCGCCGTGGCCATCAAAGGGCACAGCTTTTGAAAGCACTGTGGAAGATGGACAACATCAGAGGCTACTGGAGTGGGGCGGTAATCGCGCAGATCTGTGCGCTGAGAGAACAGGGGCCTCCACAGCAGATAAGAGAGAGAGAGGGAGAGACAAACCATGATAGCACATGTTAGTCTGTCATTTTGAAGTGACAGAGCGGGTGCTGAATGCAGAGCGACAACTGGGGTGTGTTCTTCTGCAGCATAATCCCCTTATTGCCTGGGGACTTCTCTGGGTGACATAGGTTTTGTGACATTTTACAGAATGCACTGAAATGTCACTGCTGTGTGTGAAAGAGGAGAGATATTAATACATGTGTTTTGGGATACGAAGAGATGAGAGAGGGGGGTATTACCACCTTTCCTGGGGCAATTACATGAATGAAATGAAAAAGGACACCCAAAATACAGAGCTGAACCCGTGGAAAAAAACACATCCCTCATCCGCTAATCCGTATTGCACGGATGCGTTTCGATGCAAAACGCCGCCTGTGATGCAAACTTCGAATCAATTCCACTGAAACGCCTAGCTTCAAATGCTTCGTCGGCCTGTTCGTTTCTCCAGAACCTGCAGTGCTGAACATCAACATGCCCACTTTGTGAAGCGTGACCAGATGCAGTCGTACTCACAGTAGCTGTTGGAGACTCGGAGCGCAGTGCTCACCCCTGCAGCGTGTGACCCACCCAAACGAGGCCGCCTGTGTTCATCGCTTGAGGCCGAAATTGATTTAATAGCGCATTACAAGGCGAGGCATCGGCTCCAACTATGTGACCACTAAACTCCACTCTCTCCCCTCACACTGTATACATGCACGTACCACACCCAGTGGTCAGCTGTCATCAGTGCACTCAGCAATACTCAGATAAACACTCACAAACACACACACACACACAGACACACACCGTACAGACAGTGGCAGACAACGATCATGGCCAGGAAGCAGCGTTCTAAATTCATACACCGTTACCCCATAACATTATTTGAAATGTCATAAAAAAATATAATAGCCAATATGTTGCAAAATTACAACCACATCTTTAAAACTTGATTTCGTTTTAAAATGTCATTACACGAAGAAGGGAAATGGCGAATTGAAATGATTTCAATTACATTTTTCAAATGACAAATGTTGAGCATACTGAAATTATATGATATATGATAATTATATATTACAGAGATGCAGCCCAGGAACTGTTAACATAAAATAAACAACAGCAGGACGTGGACTTAGAAAAGCAACCTTTTTGTAGCAAGGTATAATAACTATACAAATGAGATACAAACGTAATACAATGAAATCGCTTTTTCCACTGTAGTGAAGCAAAATCCTGATCTCACAGAGACCATCTCACAGTAGGTGGCTAGCAAGCAGTCAGGGGGGGGCACATTTTCAGACACAGAAACGCCAAACGCAGATATAGTACAGACACACCAAACAAGCACGCAGGACGTGTTTATTTTTCCTGAAAAAATTAAATCCAGCGTCTGAGCTGATATGGCCCCGAAATATGCTGAATTTCATTATCAGGAGCCATCCGTCAGCGCTCAGTAAAAACATTCTGATCAGCGAGGAAAATCTGAGATTGACTGTGCCCTATCGTGCAAACAGTAAACAGGAAGACAGAGAACCCTTCATCGGGATGGTGTTAACCATCACAGAGCACCGGAAAAAAAACCCACTGAAGATTATGAGAGAATTTTCTGTCTCTTCAGCCACATTTGTGAAGCGCCCTTGCATTACCACTACACCACGGTACAGGATCTTTTCCAACAATGCTGCATATTATCAGCCGGTAAACACACAGCGGCCCAGTCAGCGTGGGTTAGCCACGTTTGCTAGCACACAATCACACAGCGTGGACGCGGCAGTGACAGAGTCACTCAGGCCCCCGGTGAACCGCCGCGCACCGTGCATCCATCAGCTGGCGAGTGCACCGGCATTACCCCGACCTCCATCGCTCCGGCCAACGTTTCCCCTTCCTGCAATCTCTACGGTCGCACGCACGAACGGAAACCCGCATGGCCGGCCTGGCCGTGGCCTGGCCGCGCGAGCTTCCGACGAACGCACCGGGGCGCGGGCCGGCGCGCACAGCCACTCCAGCCCGCCGGGCATTCCGCCACGCGGCCAGCCTTACCAGGTGTGAGCGACCGTGAAGCGCCTCCGGTGCCGGACTCCCTTGTTCACCATCAGCTTCCGGAAGAGGCGCGGCGAGCTGCGGGGCGACATTTTCGGGGAGGTGGTCCGCTTCCCCGACGGCTTCGGGGGCTCCAGCTCCAGGTGCATGTGCTCCTTAAAGGTCCGGATGCAGGAGTCCGGTTCAGGGGGGGTAAGCTCGTTGGAGGTGAGCTCCCTCCCGGACATGTTGGCCGCGGGGAGATGCAGTGCTTGGTACCCCTCGGAGGCCGGAGACTATGTCATTCAAGGCCGACGCCGGGTCGCAGCTGCTGGAGCGGACAGGCTGCGTGCCTGCTCTCTTCCTCCCTTACAGCTCGGGGTGTTCGCGGCGGAGCATTGGCTGACGGCGCGGTCCTCTTCGTAAAGCAGATGCTTTGAGGCGAAGCTGTTTCAGAGCATGGTGACAGCTCCTGAAAGAAACTGCTCATGTGCTCCCTCCCTCTCTCTGTCTTGCTCTCTGTTGCTTTCCCTCTCTCCCCCCTCTCTCTCCTATCTCTCTCTCTCTCTCTCTCTCTCCCCCCCTTTCTCTCTCTCGCTCTCTCTCTCTCGTTCTGTCAGAAGCCTCCTGGTTGGTCTGGTACGTCTGTAAAGTACACAGCGGCTCTCACTGAATCCATTCAGCTCCAGGAACCTCCCTTATGAAATATTCATCAGGGTCTGAGATCAACGATTCCCCCTCGCAGTTGCTCCCCTCGCAGCTGATCAAGGGGCAGAGAGACCCATCTTCCTTCAAGAGGAGACGACGACCCACTCATGAGTTGTCTTCCACAACGAGGGCAGAGACTCAAAGCACAGCCCCTGCACAGCCAGCAAAGCCACACCAGTGTTCATTGAGAATAAACATTTCTGAAGTCTGCACAGTGGCTGTGGGCTCCTCCCCCCTTGCATGCTGATTGGCTCCTGGTCTTTTTGACGACAGGCAGAAATGGGTTGGTTGTCAGGTCTCTAGGTGACTGTGGAACTGCTGCTGAATTCTGATGACTTGTGACCTTTTGCAGCTCAACGCCGCTCGAGTCACAGATTAAAACGATCAGGCGTGACCCCGCGCTCAGCATGCAGCTAATGAACGCCACAGAAAAGAGGTGTCAAATGGCAGCAAAAAAAAAGAAAAGAAGGCTAGGTAAGAAAATAAATGGCACAGTCTTCAAGAGAATATTATATTTTTATTGTCTGAGACTGTTCCCTGTTCAGTTCAAGAACACACGCACACACACACACACCATGTATTAATGCACATCTTGTAAGTCACTCTGGATAAAAGCGTCTGCTAAATGCTTAAAATGTAATGTAAAATGTACACACACACACACACACACACACACACACACACACACACACACACACACACACACACACACACACACACAATCAATTTGAACATAAGCCACCATATAGAGGACACTCTCACTTAACAACATTATGCCTCCACACATCTCCGGGTCTAAATAGGAAGAATGTTGTCTTATTGAATGGCAATAAAATCTGTTTTGCAAATGTCGATACAAACGAAGCAAAGAGTGACAGGCGGCGCTGCATCATCCGCAGCGCGGAAAGCAGCACACAGCACAAAGGGGGACAAGCATTTCACCGCACAGGCCATCAGCGGAACACAACGGATCAATTATTCCTGACAGTGTCCAGCACAGCTCTAGTCACGTAGACAATTAGGCTACTTCCTGAGCAGGGGCAGATCGCGCAGCACCGTACTAAGCCTGCGAAGGCATCGGCTAATGGCACATTTCGCACGCGGTTACCAAGAACGGCGACGCCAATCCTGCAAACACATTGACTAATGTCACATTCCGCACCGGATTATTTAGAACGGACAATGCCACGTGCGTGACACCAAATGCAAAAGCATCGACCGGTCGCACACTTCGCACCAGATTTCTGAGAATCGGCGATACCGAACCTTCAGCACAACCACACTGTCACACTGCACACCCGGCCACGGAGATTCGTTGATGCCGATCTTACGGTGCATTGGCTGACGGCGCATTTGTCATCCGATTGCAAAGCCTTGCCTACACGTTTTCTGGAGTCTCGTCCGGGGGCTGGTGACGGTACTGTGAATTTCAATTCGATTAGGTCACCTGCTGCTCTTTTCATATCGCTGATGTTGTAACACTGGCAGGGTGTTACAACGCGTTGGGCGGATCGCAACTCATTTTTATGCAACCATGTCACACTCAGCATTCCAATTTTTGCTGTTTATCCATTTGCATTGCTTGTCAGATGGTCCCCGGGAAGGTGAGAACAGAGAATTAAGCTTTGGATGCAGAGGAGTGATGTGATTTGTATTTCATGCTCGCTTGACCTTATTTTTTGGCGTGTGAGCTAGATCTCCCGTTTTGTGACCAAGCCTCGAGGATGGCTTGCGTAATTCCGGGCCTTACATAAACTCAACTTCTCACAGGCCAATGAGTGGAATGAAGGAAGACGTCCTTTTCTTGGGAGCAGTGTCTGGGTTCAGTCCATTCATAAAAAGAGAGAGAAAAGAGAAAAAAATGGAGTACTTTTTTTAGCCTGTGTCTCAGAGTGTGTGCGCCTATTCATATTCTAAACGTGGGAGGATGAGGTAGGAATGTGCGCTCAGCTTAATTTCTTTCTGACGCTTTTCTCAGTTTAAAGTGCTTAGGAAAGTCGTTTTTTTTCCACAATACAAAACCAAGCTTGCTTGAAAACGGCTAAAAACCTTACAGCACAGAGCTGTAGCAATGCTTGACATTATGAAGAACACGGATTATGGAACATGCCATGCCCGTAATTCCAAATTCCTTATTTCATATCATACATCTCATATCAGCATTTAAGATTTCCTTAAACACACGCACGCATATTTTCACAAAGCAGGATACTTGGCACTGCCCATAAGCACAAGGTGCCATGCCAGTGGTTCTGCAGTCACACTCAGTATTCCACAGCTTTGTTAGCAAAGAAACCATCTTCAGCAACATGTTAATTGTCAAATCAACTCAAGTAGAGTACATTTTACTCTGACAGAGTAAATTTTATCCCTATTGGGGTACATGTAAATTCTGTTAAGAGTTGCATTGACACTGAACATTATACCAGGCAGGAGCAGGATGAGCGGAGAGGCCACCATTGCCTGGGACAGTGAAAGGTCACTTGAGGCCCACAAGGTCCCAGTGAGCCCTCATTATTCTGGACCTAAGACATGACACACCCTTAATCTCTCAGGGGCTGCCTGGTCACATGGTCACACCCTATTGTTCCTGTCCTCTCTTTCTTTTTAACACGCCATACGATCACAGACACGCCCCGAGAAACAAATACCTTTTCACACATGACACGTAATTCGTCCGTTGCACACAGAATTGAACTTTGCATCACATGCTTTGCTATTCCACAATGGCAAAAAAAAAGAAGACATTTCAAAACCACAGAAAAGGGTTGCAGCGCCACCGTAAATTTCCAAAGTGCATCAACGGTTCTCATCGTGTGTTCCGCAAATGATGATAATCTAAAACTTGTGTTGCAGCATTTCATCAATGCATAATAAAAGAAGTTCCTCACAATTTCATTTCCTTGATTGCTAAAATATCACAGAAATGTACTACATTCATTAAAACAACCTCCCATTATATACGGCATGCTCCAAATGTCATACCTCAGCTTTCCACAATGAGGCAGACATTCTCATCATTCTGAGAATCCTCACTAATAAAGTACCACTAAAAATTCTTCTCCAAGCATGCGAGAATCCAGAATGACACAAAAAATGTGTTTCATAATCCCAACCACAACTTAATTCATTAAAATACCTCTCTTCAACAACCTATCAATTGTCACCCTACAATTCACGCAAAGGGCAGAGTTATAGTAGTATAGTAGTAGGATAACATAAAACAATACTGAAAAACCTCTCTTAGCCACAGAAAACTGGCACCAAATATGTATTTGCATAAACTGTTCCACAGGACATTGACCTCCAATTGAACTTGGTTTAGTAAGGTAATTGAATATGGAACAAATTATCCTTATTCAATTTGCAGTTGGAAGCCTTGGATATTCCAGATTTCAAACATGGGAAGGGCCTGGTGATATCCTTAACTCTAACCTACACATTATTTTAATGTACAGAAGCTGGCACTGAACAGCACTTTAATGACAGCTACTGTACATTTAGAGCTTGCATGGGTTAGCCTTACGGACCTCATCAAATTTAAGGTGAAGGGATGCTGCAGGACAGACAGACAGCTCAAGACCCACCCACCGGTATGAACGCACACATCTCTAAGCATCGGAACAGCTGTCAGGTGAGGTATTTCAACGACAGCGAGCGCTGGAGGAACTAATCCACCTGTTCATTTCACGCTTGCCTCAGCACTCTCCATTGCTGGAAGGCACAGAAACTGTTTTTACCAAACCACGTGGCTGGCTGACGTCTGTCACTGCGCTCTTTCCTACAATTTAATCAAATTCCTCACAAATCATTCCACAATGGGAAACTAATATGCAAAATCCGGATGCGGACATATCTCAGTCATAAATAAGGCACCTCTGGATTTGTATTGACATGTATGTAGGCTATTCATAGTTTATAGCTGTACAAGAGCCAAACCAAAAGAACCTTGGGCTGACCCAGACCCTGACCGTAGAGAAGCGTTGCTCTGAGAGATTGCGTAACTACGGATATGAGCTCGGTGCGCTCCCACTGCACGGAATTTCATTAGCGCGATGACACGGGGGGTCTCGCGCTGTCTCACTCTCCCCGTCAAGCTCGAAGGGTGGGGGTGGGGTTTGGCCCGGCCAGTCCTCTGCTGGGGACGAGTACGCACTTCAATAAGACCCGCAGAAGCTCTCCAGATCACATCTGCTGCTGCAAAAAAAGCCTCATATGCACCTGAGCTGAATTACGTACATCCCACGGCTGTCCTGCCAGGAGCAAATCAAACTCAATGCTCGACGGAGCTCCCATTTAACTTTAAATTAATTGTCTTCCAAAAATAACTAACTCCTGGCCTCTCGGCCCAGGAAATGCGACAGGTTGTTTTAACAGGTCACGCAGAATGTGCGTCAGGGCAGGGGGAGGGGGAGGAAAGCAAATGAAGCGTATGATATGTGCCTTGTGTGCCTCTAAATGCACCAACAAGTCAAACGTAATGCTAGAGCTGTGGGAGAGAATGATAGGTATGTGACTGGTGTCCTTGAACGTCAGTGTCAGTGTGACAAATGAGCGAAGGGCTGCTCTTCATTCCGGAGAGGGTGACTTTTGGCTCGCTGGTAAAAACACCGTTGTGGCACGTTTAGAAAAGCATAAAGCTCTGTACAAAATTAGCCACCGAGGAGACATGCGTAACATGGGATTCAAAGACTTTGGCTCAGACTAAAGTGGAAAGCCATTCAGCGAAGCAGGTCTCAATATCAGCCAATTAACCGTGACTAATGTTTGGGATTAATGTTTGTGTGATTAATTAGTGTACTAGTTTGCACTATGTGTAGTTAATTGGCGTGGTCAAGGACAGGATGAACACAGCTCCGATCTAATACTGCTGGAAAGGGCCGTAGTGCAGAGAATGTTCAATAAGCACTCAAGCATAGTGCTTAAGTTAATAGATCATTTAAATGAGGTTTGTAATGTTAGATGCAGATATTTCACTTAGATATGGTTTTCTTCATTTCAATTTAAAGAGATATTTTCACATTTTCAAACGGTAAAAAGGTTTCCTTCAATCATGACCTTGTTCGTATGAAAAGTAAAACTTATTTAAAAAGCTTATTTAAATCCAATATTCAAATGTCAGATCTGATTTTTTAAAAATCTAAAATAAAATTACACAGCTCATGTGCCATCTTCTGGCTGGTTATTGAAACAGCAGGATTTTCAATGTTGTATCGGCAGTCACGCATGAATAGTGCTATTCTTTTCCTGGAGATGACCAGTAATTCATGACAAAAAGCTGAAAATATATATCATGTTATTATATTTTTCATAGCTCTATACAGTGGGTTCGGAAAGTATTCAGACCCCCTTACATTTTTCACTCTTTGTCATATTGCAGCCATTTGCTAAAATCAATTAATTTCATTTTTTTCCTCGTTCATGCACACACAGCACCCAATATTGTCAGAAAAACACAGACTTGTAGAAATGTTTGCAGATTTATTACAAAATAAACACTGAAATATCACATGGCCATAAGTATTCAGACCCTTTGCTGTGACACTTGTATATTTAACTCAGGTGCTGTCCAATTCTTCTGATCATCCTTGAGATGGGCCTACACCTTCATTGGAGTCCAGCTGTGCTTAATTATATTGATTGGACTTGATTTGGAAAGGCACACACCTGTCTATGTAAGGTCCCACAGTTGACAGTGCATGTCAGAGTAAAAACCAAGCCATGAAGTCCTAGGAACTCTCCATAGACCTCCGAGATAGAATTGTGTTGAGGCATAGATCTGGGGAAGGGTATAAAAACATTGCTAAAGCATTGAAAGCACCCAGGAGAACAGTGGGCTCCATCATTGTGAAATGGAATAAGTTTGAAACCACCACAACTCTTCTTAGAGCTGGCCGTCTGGCCAAACTAAGTAACCGGGCAAGAAGGGACATGGTCAGGGAGGTGACCAAGAACCCAATGGCCACTCTAAGAGAGCTTCAGAGTTCCTCTGCAGCGATGGGAGAACCTGGTAGAAGGACAAACATCTTTATGGTAGTGGCTAGACGGAAGCTACTTCTGAGTGAAAGGCATATGACAGCCCACCTGGAGTTTGCCAAATGGTACTTAAAGGTCTCTAAGAGCATCAGGAAAAAGATTATCCGGTCTGATGAGACACAAATTGAAATTTTTGGCCTGAATGCCAAGTGCTACCATAAAGGTCTGATTGATGGGAGTGCTGCAGAGATGTTTGTCCTTCTACCAGGTTCTCCCATCGCTGCAGAGGAACTCTGAAGCTCTCTTAGAGTGGCCATTGGGTTCTTGGTCACCTCCCTGACCTGAATACTTTCCGAACCCACTGTATATGTGGATGCTGAATATGCTTCCCATGTCCATACGGGTTTCCTCGTTCCATGTCCCCAAATAATCCAGAGACATGCTGTATACCTTTGATTATTGTATTTACATTCCCTGTGTATTTGTGGAATTTATGTTCAGGTTAATTATGGAACAAACAGCTGTAGTGGTTTAAAGACTGGATGTTTTTACACAGCAGTACACACACACACATATATATATGTGTGTGTGTGTGTGTGTATGCCCTTTTTACCATCTAGAGTGTGGATCCATCTGGTGCTTTCCAGGTTCAGCTACAGCTAACAGTACACTGCTACAGTATATTAAATTAAACTCAAAAAACAACATTTAAAATTAGAGATAATGAGGGGCTGGAGGATAGCGTAGCGGTCTAACGCACCCATATTTAGCTGGTCCTGTACGAGTGTGAGCTACCTATCAGGGACGCGGTTCGAAACCAGTCTCTGCCAGACCGGCCTTAGCCCTTAGCCCCAATTGGGGCGGCATTTGGCTGTCCGATCCTGAGGGAGGGCACAAACTCGCTGTGAAGCATGTAAGGGTGTCTCCAGAAAGGGGATCGGTGAGTTCCGCCTCGAAGAAGACGGGCCGCGATTTCGTGGGGGAGGGTTAATCAAACTAAATAGAGTGTGTAATTGGCTTCCAAATTGGGGAGAAAAAACGGAGAGAAATCAGAAACAAAAAATTAAAAATGAGAGATAATTGTTGGCAAAAGCCAAAAAAGAGGGGAAATTCAAATGAGCACCTCGACCATTATCTTGACCCGAAAAGTCTTCCAACACATGATGCTTTGATACCTGCTACTGTACTGTAACAATGTTGGTCTACTTCAGACAATGTACTCACCAGTGGGCAGGCTGCGGAGGATTCAATCAACCATTCTCTTTGAATCAACAACCAAATAGATTATTTTCAGAGGAAGGCAGGACTCATTCAATTGTATGGAGCCTTGTTTCCAAAAATATTCAGTTGAATAAAAGCTGTGTGCTTTTTCGCCACTGCACTGGTTCGTTTAAAAGTCAGACATGTTCTAATTTTGGTGAGAATATTGTATAATAGATAGAAGAGATGAAAGATATAGAACTCTTGCAAAATACTTGTGATTTTCACTCGTCTTTTTAACAGAAACAATACAGATACAAATACAGATTTGTATGAAATTGCATGAAATTGCAAGGATTAGTTTGAATATTATTCGTCCATCAAAAGTCACGGCACAAGGAGAAGATGATTTTCAGATTTTGAATGTAAACACAGTGCAACCATTATCTAAACCGTGCAGTGTTTAATATAACCCTATTCAACAAAAGGTGGCATTCTATTGCATTACAACATTACTTTAAACAAAGGAAGTGAAGGCATTCTAAAGTGGGCAATAATTTTTACTTCATGTGATTTCGGGAGCTGAGTTTAAGAGCAAGATAACAAAACTGACAACGACGATGCAACATGTCCCTCCTCATTCAGACCGTAAAAGCAAGCAGGACCGCGAGGGAGGAGCGGGAGGGGACGACGAGCAGCCTGTTTGTTTCGGTCCCGCTCTTTCAAGACACGCATCAGCCCTTCAGCTTCAGCGCAGTCAAAACCGCCATCTGTACACACAGATAAGCTTTTCAATGCTGGACTTTCCCCACTTGCGGTTCAGAGATGGAGGTGAGAATATGTCATTCACCATTCCAATCCCCCCGGGTAGAAATAGAAATTTCAAATAACTGCCGCATGAAGCCTTAATAAAGAGTTATTTATTGTTCACGGGGGAAGATATAACCTCATCTGGTGTGTAACCTGAGCGGATCGTGTGGCGATGCCGTTTATTAGCTTTGTGGCTTTTCCAGCAGAAACCTGCCGTTGGAACACATTTTTTACAACGCAATCATGCGTAGCCTTAGCCACTTCTCTGACACCGATCACTTATGTTGTACAAACATCCCTTAATGACTGTTAAAAGGTATAAATGAGAATGACATGTCTCCAACTAACCGTCCTCACTCACGCCACAGTAATTAAGTGTTCACTTGGACAAGTCAGCAAGTAGTGCACTGAAAAGTGAACACTAGGCCCTGAAGCCTTTATGTGCTGACTAAAGCGCTGAAATAAATATACTCACATTGAACACATAATCCACATACAGCACTGCAATCTATGGTGTAAATGCTCTACTGCACAAGCAAGTTTACGATGACACCAGGCACCAATTTATCACAGGCTTCCAATATTTACTGCAGCACCCCTGTATATACAGTATATATGGCATTTACCAGTCCAAAAATTCACAGTAGTGATTGCATACATTTTTCAGTATATGTGGTCCCAATGGGAATCGAACCCACAACCTAAGCGTTGTCAACAGTAGGCTCTACCTACAGAACTGCTGTGTGTTTCCCTATGTTTTCTCAGACTGGTTTTATAGTTTAGTAAGATGCCAATACAGCCTCACCATGAAGCCACGTGTTGAGAAACCTCTTTATCATGTAGTATCAAGAAATAATTAAAAAAATACAGGGGTCAAGAAGATGGGGGAATGACTTGTTAAACAAAATCTTTACTCCTGGTGGGATGGCGTAATGACATAGTCAAGAGTTCCTTTACTGACCAAGCACTTTTTCAGCTCTTTGCTTCAGCATTTCCCTACAGTTTCCTTTCAAAATAATGTGAGACCGTATTTGAATCCCCAGGCTAAATTTGCTAATTAGGTTGCCTGGCCTTCAAAAAAAAATGACACTAACCTTTTCCTTCCCAGTGTTACAGGTATGGTACGCAGATGCCTGCAATGATGTCTATTGCTGTATTACTGCACTGATCTCGTGCGCTAACTATGATTATTCCTACCATGTATTAATGCACATCTTGTAAGTCGCTCTGGATAAGAGCATCTGCTAAATGCTTAAAATGTAAAATGTAAAATGTTAGTTACCAACTGTGATACCCGTCCTGCAGCAAACTCTGCAACCGGTCTCTCACCAGTCCTTACAACCCTGTCCTCACAACGTGTAATCTTTGTGTCTGGTACAGATATGTTCAATAGGAGCATGAAACGTTACCTCAATGCCTCGCAGGGTGCAGCCGTGTTCAGTGCGTGCTCAAACTGAGCATTGGCGGGGGG
Organism: Aldrovandia affinis; assembly: GCA_029706075.1. Classification (NCBI taxonomy): domain Eukaryota; kingdom Metazoa; phylum Chordata; class Actinopteri; order Notacanthiformes; family Halosauridae; genus Aldrovandia; species Aldrovandia affinis. The sequence continues at coordinate 1,506,469 of JAINUG010000145.1, read as the reverse complement.
GTGGGGCACTCACCACTCAGGGTCAACGGGGGTGATGTCGATCCGAGGCGGGCTGACGAAGGGCAGGGTGGTGGGCCGGGTGATGAACTCGTCGTCGGGGGTCCGCGCCCTCTCCGCCTGTCTCCACGACAGCGGGGGAAGCTGCAGGTTGCCGGAGAAACGCCTGCGTCCCCTGCGCAGGTCCACGCCCAGGGTGCAGGCGGGGGCGGTGAAGGATTCGCTGAGGACGCAGTCCGGGGGATCCTTGCTGTCCTGAAAGGGGGGGAGGGGGGGAGGAGCGGTTACCCACAGAGGGGACACACCAGAGTCAGTCCACACCTCTAATATCCTCTGAACAAGCTTCACAGACATCACATGAACACAGCCCCGTACTCTGTACCGGTGTTCGAACATGCGGTGCTTTCGAAGGTTGTTGTCTCTTTCTTGTGCTTGGCTCTAGTTAAAGCATCAACATCCAAGCCTGTCGAAAACAATTTGATTAATCAATTTGGTCTTTCATTGCATCCCATGCTCAATGCTGTCAAATAAAAAGATTTTGTGTCCATTTGAAGCAACGAGGTGTAATTGTCCATCCTTAGGCTGAATTGCACGTCTATAATAGAAATGGCTGTCTGACTCGAGCCCTGGAGGGCTTTAGTGTCTGCTACTTTTTGGTGTGTTGGCTAGAGTCCACACACCTTTTTTTTCCAAGGCCTAAACTGCCAGCTGATTGAAAGAAAACCACAAAAACTTGCAGACAGTGCAGTTCTCTGGAACATGAGCCTGGGTTATATACTCTTAAGGTTCCTCTAACTGCCCACTAGAGGGCACCCTAAGCCTTCACGCGGGTTTCCAATTCAAATGGCAGGGGAAACGCAAACATGTTGCACTGTACCTTATAAGACACGGGAACAGCCTGGCCTCAAAAACAGCAGCACATCTGGTCAGACTGACATGTGTTTATTATGTTTACAATCCTATTTCGAAGAAGGCATCCACTGAGGCCCTCTGCCGTCAATGTACTCCTGACTCAAGGGAGGTACATATAATGCTGTTTACTGTGGAAAAATCAGTCAGTCAGTTTAATTGTTAGATATTTCCACTGATGATATCACTGACAATAGTACTTGCGTTACCATTTTATATATACGGATACAGCATTAAATTAATGCCTTGTATTGTGCCTTCTACATAATGTTATAGCACATATTGTCTTGTTCTCTCATCTGAGAAGACTCATCTTACCTGCATTCATTTGCCTGCATTGTATCATGTACTATGAATACAGGTGGTTCTGTGTGGCTCAGTAGGTGGAGCACGGCACTGACATCACTTAGCTTGTGGGTTTAATTCCCATTGGGACCACATATACTGAAAAATGTATGCATTCATTACTGTAAGTCGCTTTGGATAAAAGCGTCTGCTAAATGGCATATATTATATTACAGGACAGCCAACTTGTAAGACAAGATTTTATCTTTTGTTTTGTGCTCAATTGCACGACAGCTATTCACTCGCTTTCCGGCACAACATTTTATTGCATGTAACATACAATTATTTCGGTGTAAACTGGGTCATGGGGGGCGTCCCAGCTAAATAAGCCGCCATAGAGCCATAGATGAGTACCTACATCCCTGAGTAGAATACAGCCCGAAGAAAGACAGTCTGTCAGATGCATCCTCTGCGCCTGCAGCTTGCTGTAGCTACCTGGTTGCGGCAGCTGGCCTCAGGCTTGTAATGTGTTAACAAAAATTATCCTTTTATAAAGGCAACATTCACACTTTTGACACTCTGTGCTGGGTGGACAAAGCCAGAGGGGCTAGCGACAGAAAGAATGACCCACACTGTGCGCGGACTGACTTTTCTAAGAAGCCGCTCAAAAGAGAAATAACAAGGCCTTCGGCCTTCATCGCCGAGAGAGCCGGGATCAAAAGGGGCCGCCCGTCCGTCTTTCAAAGGTGACGCGCGCGGCTCAAGGTAAGCGAGAGGGACGTGTGCCAAAGGAACAAGGCGCCAAGCGGCGAAGAACGCACACGAGCCACGCGGAGTCCGCGGCTCAGGACACGCTCTACCCCACGTTCGTCTCGAACGCGGAAGCGCAACAGCGACAGACCCACGTATTTCGACAAACACAGTCGGAGACGCACGAGCGACATTTCCAACGATGACAGGGGCTCAGAGGCCGATGGGAAATGGATAAGAGGGGGAGGAGGAAGGCGCCGATTACAAGGAAGAGAGACGGAGGGAACGGAGCAGAGAACGTGAGTCGAGCGCAGAACAGCACGGGCGGGAGCGAAGAGCAGAGAACGTGGAAACGGCAAAGAGAGAGAGAGAGAGAGAGAGAGAGCGTGAGAGAGAGATCTCCGCAGATAGATGAAAACAGAAAAGTACGGAGAAACAGAAATGAGTTAGAGACTCACTCCAAAAAAATAGAGTGCTACACTTTAAAAACCCAAGAGCTAAATCCTAAAAGCAGTCCCGCTGGCCAGCTGGTCCGGAAGCTTACTAACCACATCACTCATACCAACTTCACTTAGACTCAGTTAAGCTCTGCTTTGTAATCCACTATAAATCAGAATAAACCAAATTATGAGGCAAACCAAAATACTTTATTTGGAACATTGGGACAAGGCAAAAACACAAAGCAAACCTGATTAAACGCTATCAGAGATACAAAAGAGAGAGAGAGAGAGATATCCTGACAAGCCCAGACGCAGTGACCACATCCTGGCAACTGGAAAAGGCAGACACAATATCTCATTGTATACCCAAAAGAGGAAATGCTTTTGTAGTCACTGTGAGGTTGACACAGAGATACACTACACTGTAAAAAAAATACCCTAAACCAAAAGACAAATATTTTAATAAGATTGAAAGATCCATAAAATGCTATCGGTTCTACTAGGAGAGCGGCAGGTAGTACATGTAGCTGCCCAGTATGTTGGTCTCCCTGAATATAGCCACCCTGTGGACAAATGGGAAAGTGTGTGTTAATAACATATTGTTTCAAAAAAAAATTTAATCAGCAATCAGATCTGAATTTGGGCTATTTTGTACCAATCGGTTGAGAATACAGCCTCCTGGCAACAAAGACACACACACACACACACACAGTGATGGTGGATCTGTATGTGGGCAACTGAAGCAGTTCACGTGTGCCACTGGTCGCTCCCATAATAGCAAAATAAGGCCTAAAGGCAACAAAGCAATACAGCAAACGCATACAGCAAGGCACTCGTATGAATCATTTAGCTACAAGACGCACGGTCTCTCATCCCTCTTCCAAAGGAGCTATAAGTAGAACACGGACAGATGCACCTGGCCTATGCCGCTACACGCTAACGTCTTTCTCATTTAACCTTTTCGGGAAATGACATTTCTAAATAAACAGTGGTCAGTGTTTATTATGGCTGAACGCTGCACATGCTAACATGAGAGCCAGAGTTTCTGTGAAGCCTAGCACGGTGTGCGATCCCGTATGATCCCTGCATCTGGGAAAATATTGTGGGGAGAAAAAATCCACTGTGTCCCTTGTGTAACTCCTTCCAGGTATCGTGGAAGGGGGAGAGAGCAGCTATGCCCCAGGGGAGAGAGAGAGAGAGGGCTATGGCCATCACTGATGAGTTCAGAGACAGGGCAGAACCCCCCTAACCCCCCCGACAGTGGACAGGAAATGTGATGACCCACTCCCCGCATAACATCCAAACAGACCAGATAAGGTCCACGGTTCCGGGGGAACAGCGCCGAAAGCTTCCTCTCCGACAGCCAGCGCTGATATTAAATTAATTCCTCATCGTTCGGTTCTGCTGGTATTCTTCCTGGATGCACTCCTCCATAAAAGCCATAATGTGCAAAACACCTTAATCCATTAGGGTAATCCCCCACCCCCACCCCCTCGTCCAGGAGGAAGTGCGCTTACAGTACTGCTCACGGTCTCCTGACTCTCTCCGGGTCCAGTCGATACCCAAAAACATTTTATAAATCAGCGCAATGCGATTTTCAATATTTCGCTAAAGCGTGTCATAGCACCGGCCGGGTTTTTTTGACCGGGGTGGAGTCCCTGGAGTTTACCTGATACTTTATTTCCCTTTTAAACTCGGGCCTCCCGATTGGCATGCCCAGCTGAGGCACTTAGTGCTAAGTGCAGCGATGTGCCCCATTGTTCGGATTGAACCCTGACCATGTCGCTGCCCGCTGTGGCTGGGAGTCCCGCGGGGGCCATGCGTAATTGCCCACAGCGCTGCCCAGAAAGGGAGGGTTTGCTTCCGTTGCCCCCGCCCCCTCAGTCCCGGCCTCGGCACTCAATTCCGACTCCGTCACACCTCTGGTTGATCAGGTTCCTGCGGCCTGCCAGCACCAGCAGCGCTGCTTACGCAGTCCTCCCACACGGTAATGGCAAAGCTTAGCCGTCGGTTTCAGAGTGAGAATAAGTAGCGACCGGCTGCACGTGTTTCCAGGGGACGCAGGTGCTCGTGTGCGCCTTTCCGACTTGACAGAAGAGGTCTCTGCTATGGGGCAGGCTACGGCGATGATTGGCTATGTCAAACTTGGGAGAAAAATGTGTGGGGAAAAATGATCCCCCTTCCCCCTAAAAAAAAAAAGTGAACAGGAATTACAGTAGATCCATGACGCTCATCCACTACCTCCTCGATTAAAATGTATGACGTCAAGAAAGGTCTAGAAAGTAGCCTCTGTGGGAGTCGCTGAAGCAGGAAAACTTGGGCGTTCATGCCGCTCGCTCCCGTGATGCTGCTCTGCGTTCTGTCTGAGGCACAAAATGTCTCCCGGTCCCGAGGATCAGGGCCCAGAGACCGGGCTTACCGCAGCTGCCGCTCATCTGTAGCTGCAGCTCTACAGGTCTACGGCGAATCAGCGCCTAATTGAGGCCTTTTGAATCAGGGCGCTTCTTTATCCTCACATGAGAACGCGTACAATTGAGAGAGGCCTCTCCCACTGGCAGCTCCTTTTCAATCAGCGGCTTTGCCAGCTAAGAGACCGAACGATGACTACCTTGTGAGGAAGGGAGCACACAGGCGAGGCCTGTTGACGGTGATTGCGTGTGTACTTGTGTGCGTGGGCGCGCGTCTGTGTACTTGTGGGTGTGTGTGTGTGTGGGCGTGCGTCTGTGTCCGCGCGTGGGTGTTTGTGAGTGTGTACGCGTGCGCCCTCGTCCTTGAATACTGAATACAGAAACAAAGCCTTCTCAGTTTTGTCTCTATGGCTGCATAGCTATGCAAGGATCTACAGCTCTGTCCAGGCTTTAGTGCGAGGGCACAATGTACAATGGAGGACAATGGAGATGCTTCTTCAACGTCCCCGTGCTGTGAGTCTCTTCACGTCCCCGTTTTTATCAGGAAATCTCATTTATCTGATTTATACACCCAGGCAGTAGAGGGGCGGATGCAACCTCCACAGCTAATTGTATTCGCGAGCGGCTCACTCTTCATTTTGCACCTGTGGCTATGTCACGGCTAGGCCGCTTTCTAATCGACCAATAAAATACAGCCTTAATCCACTTTGTACTGGCTTTTTACATTTATCATTTATTGATTACTTATCCGATAACAATTGAGTCAGTCCAGAAGAAAAAGTCACACACCGATTTAGGGCAACTAGACCATTTGGGCAAATATCAAATGGTGTCGCCATCCGAATGTGATCCAATCGTGCTTTGTAATTTTGCTTCCCACTTGTGAAAGAAAATAAATGCGCAAGTGAGCAAAAATTTCATTGTATGAATCTCGTGAAGCAGGAAGTCTGGAGCGTCATAGCAAAATGCATGATTAAGATCTGGCTTTTAGCGTAATTGCCCATGCGAAAATTGAGCAGTGTCCGTCTTTTGAAATAATTCATTCCATTTGTTCAAACAGCATAAACGACAGGCCGGACTGTAATTAGTCGCACGGGAACATTGTGATCGAGAGCACACCTGACTGTGGCGAGGCAGAATTGAGGAAGAGGAGGCCTGTAGGAGGGACTCGAATTAACTGACCATAGAGGAATAAGCTGCCAGCGGCGTCTAATCTGCCAACATCACAGATTACTGGAGCGGGTGGCCCTGGAACGAAATGAAGCCTAAAATGACACTATGGAACAAATCATTGCCTCCATAATCTCTGAATAATTCAAGCGCACAATTGAGCCGATTGCTTTGAGGTTACTCTGAATTATTAAGGGGCCTGGAAAATGGTGTGTACTGTAAACGCTTTATACCCCGATTCCTTAGGTCATACAGTGTGCAGTTCTTTTGTGCCCACCCAGGTCATTAGTCTTGTATGGGGTGACTCAGGCATACAGATGGGGTAAAGGGACATAAGGATGGGGGGCGGGGGGTGTTGACAGGGGGGCCCTATCCGAGCCATCCATTCCAGACGGCCCAGGCTTTGAGGTTTGCGCACATCTGCCCAATCGTAACAAGATGAGCCAGGAGTTGTGGTTACCATGGCAACTGCCTTTCGACTGCATGACCCTACATTTCAAAACAGGAAGAGCGGAGCGTCACGCTCTCAGGACAACAAGCGAAAGGGAACAAGCATCCAGCCTCTTCCACTTGTTATATGTGAGTTACTTCCATTTTGCGGTACGAGCAAAAAAAAAAAAAAAAAAAAGATATTAAAAATGTTTTACCAACCATACACTCTTGAGGTGAAAGGAGGCTGCAGTGGAACAGGGAGGCATGAAATATGCAGGGGGACTGACACACAAAATTAAAGAAAGGAATCCAAGTGTGCTTGCCCTGGTAACACACATCTATCTTACCAACGTGTCATCTAAGGACAACAGGGATAAAAGTGGATGCAGTGTGTGTGTTCCAAAAGGCTGACTATCAACCAAACCAGTATTGATGCGGCCAGATAAAAAGCTTGATGAAAGCTGTATCTGTGGCGCCTAAACCCCCTTGGTTTTCCTCCCTGTGAATTTGATTTAAAATGAGAGCGTTCTGTGTGTTGTTCGTCGGCACGGAGCAGTCCCCCGGACATGAGCTGAATTGTTAACGGCTCATCATCCTGCACAGCATACGTGGAGCGACAGGACTTTATTTAATCACGCCCATCTCTGCCCGGCTGCCGTACACTTCTGCTCCACTTAAACCCAATCAGGTAACAATGCTCCCCTTTCCCTTCACTCCTGTTGTCTCGAATTCAGACTGCCCGCTGCTTGAGCACTGGCTAGCCCCACAGAGGCTGCCACAAAGCCTCATTCCCCACAGTCAAATATTTTGGCTGACTGCAATACCTTTTTTTTTTTTATTTGCCTGCCCATATTTTTCTTTGTCAATCCAACAAAGGGTGAATAATTCATAATGCGAATAAATTGCGCTGACCCAGATGGCACATTCAGACATCCAGTACGGAGTGCAGAATATGCGGGGGAGGTTTGAAAGTAGAAATGCGCCCTTGCTCTCTGATTAATTCCAGGGCTCGGTCAGGAGGCACCCACAGCCACAGCTCCGATTGTCTCTCAGCGATGATAGAGAAGGAGGCCCCAGACAGTTGAAGGCAGAGACAGCTAGCCGCTGTCACACACTCGGCGGTCTCTCCCGCTTCTGCCAAACAGTTTCGGTCAGCACTTAAAGAGTTGTGGAGATGCCTGGCCTCTGTGGGCACCCGTGATTAGGCAGACCAGAGAGGTATTTTGCTCGTGGGCGACGGACGTGATTCCGTAAAGCTGATGGGACCTGAGAGCACGCGTGGGGACATGCAGGAGCCGAAGAGCTGAGGGAGCTGCGGAGGTGAGGCATTCAGGAAGCTGTTAAGAGACAGGGAAGCTGATGCAAGGCAGAAACTGACAAAGCCGTCGAACAGACATGCTTTTAGTGCCTTTCCTCTTGGCAGTCTGCCTTTCCAGAGACCAGTCTGTTTAGTTTGAGCGCAGGCTTATGATCCGGACACTTTCCTCTTTCACTTGTATTATTTTTACTTTAACGTCAGCTTTGATGGCCTGACTAAGAAAGACATATTTGGAGTGGAACAGGGAGCATGCTGTTCAGGTTCACTGTACTCACGTCATTGGGAGACACCGTCAGCACACTTCTGCTCTTCCTCATCTTCCTCTTCTGTGTTCCTCTGTCCTACAGCAGCCAGCTCTGCCAACACACCTGTTTCAGTACAAAAATGGAAAAGACTCTTTCACTCAAGAAGTACATTCTCAACTGTCCATTTTCAATGATGATAATCATGTCTACTGAGCTGAGAACCACGTCTTGAAGGGTACACCTGAGGCAGATGTCATGGAATAATCTAGTGAGAAACAGACTATATAACGACTATCGAAACAGACGTCAAAGAAACGTCAAAAGCATGTCTCAGAGATGTATAGAGTGGAACAGACTTCAGGCAGTCATTTTTTGACTTTCTCTCAAAAACATGTTTGATCACATCGGAAATAACTATAGACTGTCACAACGCCAGTCTTGTGTTCAAATGGCCTCTCGTCTGGGTCCGGATCTGCGACTAATGGTCTTGACTTCACCACTGCATCGCATCCAAGAGAAAGGTCATTCCAGCTCTCGAGAGTGAAGCCAGAACTTTCTCACTTTTCTACACAAAGATGAACGCCTGTGATCATCTAACTGCATTTGCACTGAACACACACCACCGTACCTGTCGGTCAAACTGTCGTCCAGGAAATCCTCTGGCCCTGACCTCACAGGCCTTGAGATGTTGCGTACAGTTAAAAAATTGTGCCGGGAACAGACGCTACAGTACTGACACGCTCCCTGAACCCAACACTCTCTCAACCATCTGCTGAGTAAACCAGGATCCACTCTCAGTAGGCCTCCTGATACAGGGCGGGCCTGTTTTACACTGTCCAATCAGAAGGCACCCGTCACTCAATGGTCACACTGTCACCATTAATTCCCAGCCGTGTCATTCATAAAGAGGAAAGACTGTGTTCTTATCCCCTGTGTAATCCACGGACCCATTCCAATACTGGAACAGATTTGAGCCCTGCACAACTGTACCATGAAGAAATTGCATCATAACAATGGCAAATATTTCATCCTAATAGCATTCTACATGAGACTTCTGCAGAAAAAGGATGCAATGATGTTTTTCCAAACATTCGTTGGAGGTAAAAATTACTAAAAAGTATTACACATGCATACACATTTAATACTAGTTTTTTTTTTTTTACAACTGCAGGAGACCTACTATCTTCATAGCCATTAGGCGACGCATGCTCAATTATGCCCGCCTGTTCAATTGATATATATAAATTCACCCCAGGTACAGGCTGTGTTCCAATGCTTACTGAGCAATCACATGCTGGGCTAATTATTACTCAGCTCGCCAAGAGAAACGTCTGCACATTTTCTACACCACAGTTCAGACAGAAAGGACCATCTTGGTTGAAATATTTACAGTAAGGACTGACAGAAGAGGCAGTAGCTTATCCCGCTCAACCTTCACTCTTACCCGGGGGCACACTTTCACACATCGTACATGATTCACAGTGTCTGTGAAGCTTTCAATTAAAGTTCAACTGTCACGCAATGTGTCAGCTTTTAATTAGGATCTTGCCTCCGGTTTCAAATACGAGCTAACTAGAGTGAAAACATGTTGTATTTACACAGGAAAATGTGTCAGCATTTCTCTCATGTTTTAATTAATTACATGAAGTGTAAGTACAATTAATTTTGGGGGGGGTTTCCAGACCAAAACTTTTTTTTTTAATTAAAGTGGCAACATTCATGATTTTGATCATTATACAAAAAAATAATGATGCATAAATGATGGTGCTTATATCACATCAAGACAATTTGTGTCTGCCTCGCCCAAGTGAAGCCGCTGCAGGCATAAAAAAACAACAGCTAACCCAATTAATCATATCTCAAAAATGATTTACGATATATGACATTTTTCCTTGGCAGTGGCCTAAAGGAGTAGTAATATAGGACGCAACGTTCGGGAAGATAGAGCCAAAATGGGTCCGATTTCACATGGATTGATTGACTCTGGGTGGGAATCCAAATCTTTCATGTGTGCCGTATAGAGGGAGGAAGACTTTGGAGCCAAGCAATGCTGTCACTGTGATGAGGCACTTCACCCCCAAAGAACATGAGAAAGGACACCACCAAAGTGAAACGTGACAAACAGATGAATAAGGGCTTTCTGGCAGAGAAAAGAGATTGTGATCTTTCCTCTTTTGTGATCATGCTCAGTACTGTAATTATTACATCTGGATCACTCTCACACACACACACACACACACACAGACACACACACACACACACACACACACACACACACACACACACACACACAGACACACAGACACACAGACAATCCGTTTCAGGCAGGAATATGGTTTTGAATATAAATAACGTAAGGTAACAAGCACTCACAGCCCACCTTTATTGACGTAGTAGTCTTTTGAGCATGGAAAAACAATCAAATTACAAAAGACACATTTTGAGAGAAAACAAATTCAAATAAGGATACCAAAAAGAACCACAAACATTATGACCCTTTTGTGAAAACGTTTGCGAATTGTATGCGTCTTGAACACAACTAACCAACAGTGACACTCCAGCTAATTAGTGTAATATATGGAGAAACTGCTAAATCTACCACGATTCTGGTTGTAGAAGGCATAGAAGCGAGGCTTATGAATGACAGAAGCTCTCTGACATCACCCCTCAGTCAGAGCTATGTGCACAGTCCCACTAGCCATTCCAGTCAGCCATTGCACATAATCAATCAGTCTCACTAAAACCTTTAATTCCCTCTACCGATAATCTCTTTAGTGATATGGACATTTTTAATATGGACATGGTGATTGGAAAAGTGATTTAGATTGATTCATCTTCATCCTCACTCTTAACATTATCATCGTCACAATTATTATTCTTACTATCTGAAACAGGGATTATTGAAACTGTGCCTTACATAAACACAATGGCACAAGGTAATCTATGATTGTTCAGTGTTTCCGTGTACACACTCTTGGTGAAGCAAGCACACCAGGATAAGGTCTGCCTTGCAGCTTCTGCACATACCAATAAAAACAGTTAGTCTGATTGATTTTACACATTAACCCAGGCTTTTCAAGTAAGAGCAATGTGCCCCAAATTGATAAATGATGCAACTAAATGACCTCAATAAGGTTTTTCCAACAATCTAATATTTAGATATTGTAGTGGGAAAAACTACTGTATAATTATAATGTATATTTAATGATGTACAGGGGGTAGACAAAATAAAGGATACGGCAAACAATATATGAATATTTATTAACGAATAAGGAGCTGGGCAGCCCTTTGCCTTCAGAACACCTTCAACCCTTCTTGGAATGCTGTTACACAAGTTTTGAACGCCTACAGTTCTTTGAGAAATGAAGGCGGTGGAAATCTACTCCACATTCTATGTTCCAGAACATCCCATAAAGGTTCATTATGTTTCGATCTGGTGATTGGGGAGGCCATGGAAGGTGTTTGACTTCACCCTGGTGTTCATAAAACCACTCTTGAATCCATTTAGCATTGTGTATGGGAGCATTATCGGAATATGGGAACATCCTGGGGAAACAATATTTGCACCATTGGGTGCACCTGGTAGCCTAAAATGGCTTCATGTTCCTTGGCTGTAATTCTACCATGCAGAGTAATAAATTGGACCCAATGACTCCCACGAGATGGCTGCCTATATTATAACAGATCTTCTACCATGTTTAAGAGTTGGAAACAGGCAATATAGGTTGAAGGCTTCCTCCAAACATAAACCCGTCCAGATGTAGGAAAAAGACTAAAAGACGACTCATCAGACCATATTACTTTCTTTCACTGCTCATTGTTCTGAATTGGCCTTGGTCACAAGTGGTTTCCGAATGTCAACCCTACCATAAATATCAGCTTTGTGAAGCTCACAATATACAGGTTGAGGTTGTTGTTTTGTAGTTTTTAAGCAACTATCCTGTTAAGTGTCCGTCTATCCCTGTCAGTGAGCTTCAACTTGTGACTACTGTTCCCCTTTCCTGATGCAGTTCTTCCTTGTTTGGCATATGCCGTCGTGTGCCATGACTTTCAACTGTTCCCCTTGATGCATTTAGCCATTTCTGTGACTGACACACCTGCAATTCGGCCAACAACTATTTAAACTCAAAATCAGTTTGTACTCACACACTCTCTCTCTCATACACACACACACACACACACACAACAAACACATTCATATTGCCATGTGCTCGCTTCATGTGCTAGCCTTGACACAAACTCCAATCACACATACACACAGGAACACAGGGCACTCAGTGTGATCTGCGATGTCATCACTAAACTGTTAATTGTGCATGTGTGGTAAAACCCTTGTGTCTCTAGGGCTGCTGATGTGCATTGGACGCATGCACACCTAACCCAACACTAATTTAACCCAATCATACATTATTTCCTGTGTAGTTGTGGCCATCATATGACCATTCTCGCGCATCATTAGTCAGCTAGGTTACGGCTAGGGACCAGAGTGTGACACCAGTTTTCGGATGCCCCGAGGGCATTTACGTGCTTTTGTACGTACACAAGGTCACAGGAGAATGGATTCTCTGAACAGCATTTCTGTATGCCTGCTCCCCTGGTGATTAGTTCGCATTCAAATCTGACCTGCTTCCAGCCAAAGTAACAAAAGCACTTTTCTCTTGCCCTTTTCAGTTGCCACAACAAATGTATTTTCTTCTTCTTCCCCACTGGAGCCTGTGATTTCAGAAAACCAGCACTGTTATCCTGTAACACCTCTGGTGAGTCGCTAATTGCGGTTGACGTTGTGGTGGAATCTGTAATTTACACACTGCGACGCAAAAGGCATAAAAATATCTTTATTTTCTTTATTTTTCTGTGGACAGAGGCACTAAAGGTGGGAGATAAAAATGGGAGAGGCTACAATCAGCTACAGTGTGAGTGCCTACGTTTCTAGGGAATACAAGTGGAAGGCTTATTGCTTGTGCGTTTTGGCAGGGTCACTGCAGTCTGAGTGTACAATGACGCTCAGGAAGTCTTGGCTTTATATTCGGTCCTTTCAAAGAACAATGACAAAAAGCCGTATCCTTTCCAACAGGGGAAGAGCTCTGGACTTTAATTAGTCCTTATCCCGGACAATGTTTCTGCGCAAGTCATTTCATTATCTTCACACTCTGTCAAAATGTGCTGAATCTATTGCTCATTAATACTGCCAATTAGACAAAGGCAAAAGCATCTATTCCCACCGAAATGTGCACTGAGGTCAGTGATAAAAACTGAGCTGCCGTGTGAATAGACCGTTTCACAGCAACAAACAAAACCTGCCTGAATCCCTGGAGGAAAGACGGTCTCTAGAAGCATTCAAATCCGTGTAATACTGTCTGCCTAATCATCCGTCCCTCTCAGTGCCACCAGAGCAGCACTACAGAGAAGAACGAACAGGTTTCTCTCAGCGAGAGGTCATATAATTCCATCGCCGGATTTAGGAGTGTTTCATAATCTACTCGACCTGACCACGTCCCGGTTTGTGGATGATGTCATAGAGAACTCGATGGAATTACTCACACTGTACATCTGACAGGATGCCCTCTCTCTCTCGCTCTCTCTCCCTCCCTGTCCACCTGTTTGTTTGTGTCCGCTCTTTTTCACCGTTCACCTTTTAGCTACGAGGTGGCTCGTAAATCCTGCCCGGCTAATAGCTTTCCTCGTAAAGATTGCTTCTTTTCCAATTCAATGTTTCCCCCGTGAACCACTTTTGATTTCCTTTAATGACTCGTTTTCCATGAAGGGGATTTGAATTAGCCTCTGATACAGACCCATCTACGGCCCTCTGTTGCTCCTGCTCACCGAGTGATGCGTCAGCCAGGGATTAGCACTGCCTCAGGCCTCACAGCTGGGTAGAGGACAAAATAAATCAGCCACTGAGTCGAGGTTGAGCTGAGGTTAGGTAAAGGGCAGTCCGTTCCGTAAGCAGATTGATATGACTGCGAACAAGAAGGGGCCAATCGCCACCAGCTTAATTACCGGCGTCGGAAAACAAATGATCACACAGTAGGACTAAACATTCAAAACTGTATTTAATTTGTTTCTTCTTGCACAGACGCTCGCATTCAAGGTGACTTGCCTGCTATTGCCCACATGTTACGCATCATCAATCTCTACAGCCGAATATCGGAATAAATTCAGGTTAAGCACCATCAACAGCAGTGCCTCACCTAGGATTTGAACCGGCAAACGCATGTTTACTCGTTCAATTCCCCAGTCCCCATGCCACACTGCTGTCTGCAGAATGGTTTCCCAGGGAGGGAATTAGTGGTGAGTGCTTTGTAAAGGCAGTAAGCAGTGTAGCTAAACTCCTCAGCATGAGGGCAAATCCAAACATTTGATGTGCCACTGTGAGATGTGGACTAACCTATTTTAGTGCACATGCACATGCTTAACACAAAAAGGAGATATCCTCTTCTTGAAATCTGCTTCTTCAAGAGCGCTGCTAAACCTGTTATCGAAACAGCCATCTCATCAAACAGTCACCGGGAGAGGATGTGGTTTGGCACAGAGGATGCCAATCACTCTGTTGCTCTGGCGTCAATTTTTTTGTTGTCTTTTTTTGCTTCCTCCTCCTCTGAACCCGCGGGCCTCCATGCCAAATCGACGCCCACGCGGATGGACGCATGCGTGAAATCTTTCCCCGTTTTGGTTGGACGCATCTCATACGCGAGGGGACGCAGGCCCCTGAGGTGTGTCTGCTTGTGGCGTGAGTCTGGCGGGCAAGACAGCGCATCGAAGACAGAAAATAAATAAGTAAATGCATCAACACATACCCATCTGCTGGTGTTTTTCACTTCTCGCCGATCACGCTGCACACTGGAATATTCAGACACGTTTCATTATCGGCTTATGCTTTGGCACAGAGCTATTGTTTCTTACGTAACCGTGCAGTGGCGGGATAAGCTGGATGGCGCGGGCCTTGACACGTCGCTGGATTAACGCTCTCCCTTCGACAACAGGAGAAGTCAATTGACAGCGTTCGACAACGAGCACGCAGGAGGTGGTTAACTAGTATTACTTCTGTTCAATCACTGTATCGTTTGTATGAAAGCAGATGTGATGTACGAGACCCTCCTGGGAAATGCAGTCTCTGATTCAGTGCACTGTAACCGTCTCTCCATAACAACCGAATGCCAGTGTCAGCCTTGGAGAGTCTTTATGATGCTCACAGCAACTTGAATGTTGGTGCCGGGGCAAGGTGTAAACATTGTAGGGCTGTCCCCGACTAAAACAAATCTTGGTCGACCAACAGTAGTCTGTTTTTTCGATTGGTCTCAACTTTTTTTCTATATGACACACCATATTTGTTTTAATAAATACAACTATATGCACACTGCATATACTTGTCTCGTGTTTTATAACTTTCTTAAGTGAATGACACAAATGGGTAACAATAGGCTAATGACTTTATGGAGCCGGAGTTCAAGAAAGGAAAAAAAAACTTCTCCGTTCCGAGCCTCCTCTTCACGCTGCCCTTGCAGATTCTGCCGTTGCGCTTGTGAAGTTGCAGTATGGCCACATAATTGTCTGATGCTTTTATTTGACCACAACCATAACACATTGTAATGCGTAGGCTATGTTTTATTTAATTAACCAGGTTGGTCTCATTGGGATTTAAAATCTCTTTTGCCAAAAAATAGGCTAACAAACGAATGATCACACATAGCCTAATAAAGTGGCAATAGCCTCTCGAAAATAACTTACTCGAGTTGGAGACCATCAGATGGCCTACTTCCGCAGTCGTTTCATGTTATGGAACAGGAACACTAGCTTGTCCACATTTTTGGGCAAAAGGCTGCTCCTTGTTTTATTAACGATAAACCCTGCCTCGGAAAACGCGCTTGCAAAGTTTACATTCCACTTTTTTAAATCGTCCATGACTAAAACTAAATGCTGCCATACTCCAGATTTTTTCTTTTACATTATGTTCTTAGGTTATATCGAAATGAGTAGCCTAATTAAAGTATGCCTATATCACTAATCTTAACTGTAGGCAAATCTTAGGCTACAATTAAAATGCACATTCGCGTACCTAAAACAAGAAGGATACAATATAGGCTACATAAACAGGGGTGTTACGCATGTTAGTTATAAATATATAAACCATACAATTAGGAAAACACATTTATTATAAAATTTTACTTTTATTAGTTTTGCAGAATTATTCACAACATTACTATTACCTTAACTGCCTAATATAATTTAAAGAGAACATATATAGGCCTAGCTATGTTAAGAGTGAAGGACTATCACTGCCATACCTGCAGCATCCAGAATGGATTATTCTACTGACAATCGCGCCGAACTGTGGCGCGAATTTAGGTGTCTCATGGAGAATTATTATTATTATTTTATTTTTTCACGCGACTGCTCAACCAAAACAAATCTCGGTCGACCAACAGCCCATCGACCAAACAATCGACCAGTCGACTAAATGGGGTCAGCCCTAAAACGTTGATATGCAAAGTGATGTTACTGGGCAAAAACATCGATATGATCTATTGATATGATCACTTCCCCAGCAACATTGACTTTACTCACTTACTACAAGTTTTAATCTGTTATGTACGGTTATTTTAGTGTCAGTATTTATGAACAGTGCCCTTTGTCCCAGGTAATTGCTTGTTTAATGTTTTTGTGCAATGTACTGTGAAATGTTCATCGAGCAATTACATTTCATATTTATCCTTAAAACATAACTAATACATTTAAATGTAATGAGCAGACACATTTCAGTTGATTCTCGAGTTTGAAAACCACTAAAACTCCTGAAACTACAGTACTTCTGATCGCCTGAAAGGCCTACTTGTTAGTGTAATTTAGGTAGGCGTGTCACAGTGATGGCCTGAATCAAGCTGTTCTGAGCACCAGTGAAGCCTCTCATGTGTACCAAACTGGCAGCGGAAAGGAGATGCACTCTCCCGCCCCATCTCCTGAGAGCCGTCTCCACGGCAGCAGAATCTCAAGCTGCCCAACCTGTCCATCATTTATCGTCCGTCCATCTCGGCAGGGAACAACATCTGCCCTGAGCGCTGATTGGGATTCTCTCCAAACCCCTCAGCATGCAGCGCTGCCATCTTACCCTCCAAACCCTCAGCATGTACCTCCGCACTCTTACCCTCCAAACCCTGAATATGTAGCTCTGCAAGTCCTATTTATGAAGCCCTCGGTACGCTGGAAGTCATGGACTGAATCTCAGACGAGCCCCAACTCCACCGCCTTCACTTATGCTTGGTACAACGATCACAATTTACAATCACTTCAACGGATCAATTTACTACCTTCGCATCTTCATCTTCAGGCTCTGCCGTTCGAGCGCTTCAGAAACAGTTTCTGACGCAGCTGTAAATAGTGAGTCAGCCAACACAATACTGTACACCTTGTGGATTTACGCCGAAGCCACGGTCAGTGCGTCACTGGCTGCACCTCGATCGTTGTTAAAACTGTAAATAGCAACGGTGGCTCCGGCCCGGTAACACCCTCCCGGTGGAGTCCGGCTCATTACCGGCGAGAGTGCCACGGCAACGCCGGGGCCCGCAGAGCCAGTGGCCTTGATTGCCATCATGAATCATCAATCTTAGTCACACTCCCACAGCAGTCAGGAACAAATCAATGGCGTGACAAAATAGCGGAGCTTTTACATAATTAAAGAGCACTGAACATCGCCCACAGTGAAGTGGCACGCCGTGCTCCATCACGAATATAAAGAAGGCCCAGAGGAGAGGCGGGTTTTAATGCCTCGCGGCCCTTGTTGCTGCCTCATTCCCGCCACGTATTGCACTTCTATTACGCCCAGCTGAGAGTCATATCCCGACTGCTCCGAGAGCTGATGTATTAAAACTGCTCCAAAAAACCAGCTCGCCGCTCCTTCCATTTCTCGGTGACCGGAGGGTGAGTTAAACATGTAAAGTGAAGTCATTATGGGCAACCACTCCCCCGTGACCGCGCCATGACCTCATGTTTTCCATAGGTTTTCCCAGGGGGAGGACGTTTGTGGCTGGAGAAGGCAAACAAACATAAAGATCCTCGGGTGGGAGTCAGGGCGTGTCCCGTGTCCTCACATGGCGGCGCAGTTTGGCTGAATGTCTTCAGGGGGGCTTGACAACTGCCGGTCACAACCAGATCGGAAATGACCCATTGGTGGCGTTGCCGTGAACGTCAAACGTAACAAGTGGAAGTGCCGTGGAAGGATTGCAGCATTCCTCACGTTCATGCAATGCTCACTTTCTTTGAAGAAAAGATGGAACAGAAAACCGTTCTGCGTCCTGTCTTCTGCCTTTCCTGTCCCTGGCCTTACGACTGAGCTACAGAAGCTACCGTTCTTCACGCTTCATTAAAAAAATATGACATAGACATTAGTACTTCTAAACGCTGTGACATGCCAAATCCTGATTCACTGAAGGCCATGCATGGCTCCTCATTTCCCACACCCGAGCGTTACTGTGAGGTCAGTACCAAAGCCAAGCTGCGCTCGAACAGGGTCTTAAAATGCAGGAAGTATCGACTGCTGTGGATGGGGCACGCTGTGCCCATCACGGTTTTTCTAAAAGCTCTGCATGCGCACAAGACAGCTGGCGAAGCGAAATCAGTTCAAAAACCGCTACGTGGGCGTCAATTTAAAGAGGCTCTCAGAGCGTTCGCCATCGCTCGATAGGTCTCCGAGCGCAGCACAAATGCAAACAGCATTCAAGCATCCTTTGAAACTGGGCTACTTAAAATGCAGTCAAAGCCATCAGACTTAGAGTGGTAATCACTAGGATGCACGAGGACAGCATGATTGCAGTCCTTGGAGAGGCTCAGTAAAAAAAAAAAACCAAAATGCTTTCATTAAGCAAGACAAACAAACAAAAAACCAATCATGCACTAAGTTACGGCTCATATGGACTCACACCTCAAGGTGCTCCAACTCGGCAGCAGGTTTCTCAACACCGGAGGGCTCTTCATTCCCTGTGTGCTGTGAATGTTACCCGCGGCAATGAGAGCATAAGAGCGTGTCCACGAAACTGTGTGTACAGCTCATTCTGGCTTCAAACTGTGACTCAACAGAGGTAAGCAGCCGCTGTTCTTCGGTGATGCAAATTGGCACAAACCGGTTCTTGCTCATTGAAAGCAGGCCCGACAATTCATTTTTACATTTTGTAAAGATTTAGCAGACGCTCTTATCCAGAGCGATTTACACAGTTTACATTTCTTTACATACAAAATATATACTGGATATACAGTATATACTGAAGCATTTCATGTTAAGTACCATGCTCAGGGGTACAACAGCAGTGTCCCACATGGAAATTGAACCTGCAACCCCTGAGTTACAAGCCCAGCTCCCTAACCATTACACTACACTGCCGGTCAATTCAAGTGTGCGATCGGGGGGGGAAAACGTCATCCAAACCATTCTAACAGGGAAGACTGAGGAGTCCGGGGAGTTTGAAATAGCACGGGCTTCACCCGTTCCCATGGAGGCGGGTGTGTGTTTCAGGTCCATGACCATCTCCCTCTGTGCGAGGATAAGTGCCTTGCAGCCAGTGGGAGTTCTGGGGCCAGTCCAACCTGAAGGCAGGATGGGCTGTGGTCTTGTAAGGCTGCTGCTGCCGGGCTTTGTTTCCTGAGCTGGAGAAAAATAGCGTGCAGACACCTCATAGACCACATCGACCACCACTTGTCATACGCGCCGTTTCTTTCTCAACTGCCGTGACAAATTGTGGAACAAACAACAAGAAAGACTATCAATTCTGCACTTCCTAAAATCTTTTTCCTCTCCCGACTCACGGAAAAGTCTATCGCTTTTGAAACGTCCTCTCCAACGTCCTTTTGTTTTTGTGTCTTCTTCTATAAATGTATTTTTTTTTTTCAATATTGCCTCAGAGCAGCTGGTCTTAAAAACATAACAGAAATATGAACATCTGCCTTGCATGGCACATTTCTAAATATAAATTTGACAAAATAAAATAAGCAAGGGCCAAAAGCTAATGGCGAACAATCAACCCCCGTTTGAGTTTAATCCTCCTTGATACTGCCGTACATGTGCTGCTCAGGAAATCATTTGGACTTAAGGTTTAACTGTTGACGATGAATATGAAAAGCACCACGTATAACACATCAATATATTGCGGGATTAATCCTTAAGGCAGGCTGTGATAAATAATCAGATGCTTCTGCTCAGATATAATCCGTTCGAGGCACGACCTCATCAATGTGATTTCATGAAAGCCCTCTTTTGATCTCTTCAAATTAAGTTTGGCTTTATAGTTCCAAATAAATTTCACCTACGAATGTGCCATCTCGGATGTCTTAAAACACTAGCCATAACCGAATGAAGCAGAAGTGAACAGACTGCACTTCACTTGTGGTAACACTGTAAAGGGAGCGAGGCACTCAGAAACAATGGATGACTGTGCTAAATGATGTACTGTACGGCCCGGACCAACTTAATTATAGTTTAAGGTTAACCAAAGCCCCCAACAAAGGAGGCCATTTACGCTCACAGCACATAATATTTATGAGGTTATGTTAGCAGAAATGTTTGCATGCAAAGCATACAAAAGAGTTTGAATTACATTCAGCACAGGTGTGTGTGCAATGAAAAACCTGAGAGTTGCCACATGGCTTGCATTACGACAGTTTGGCTGTAAGCAGGAAATTCAAACATCACCAGCCCAAAAACAACTTCCACCAGGCAACAACATAACCATTGTTTTATTCCTTTAGATTTTTTGGCAGAAGTCATCATTTGGTTCCAAGCGCCAAATGCCATCATACATATTTTCTTACATCATAGTAAGAAATCAAAGTAATTTTCTTACACCATAGAGTGAGAGAGAAAGAGATTTAAGTATATGAACAGATATCACATGTATACAATATGAATATGTGTACAATACATATTCTATGCACATTTACAGTGAGACATGCTCAGGAAAGTAATGACGCTCGCAAAGCCATGGATTCATCACACTGTTGTGAATGCTGGATTAAAGAGACTAATCGTCTTACACTGTGAGAATGCATGAATAAATGGCTTACGCTCTGCCATAACGTGTGTGCGTGCGGGTCTGTGAGTCCGTCTTCCACATCATAAATGACTAATCGCATTGCACCGTACCTCAAACGCACACGAGGCAAAGGTACTGTAAACTACATGACACATTTACATAAAGCTGTACGTTTATCAAAGATTTAGACACAAATAGCGCCGCCTCTTCTCAGAGACGTTTACATAACCGCTGTCCACCTGCCGATGGCACGCTGACAGACGAAGTCAACGTGCGCTACGAACCGGTGCAAGAATGCCGCATGTGCGAAACAGGCTGCCATGTCAAGTAAACGGCACGGACCCATCCACCCGTAGAGGGGAGGTGGTTGGTACAGGCTGACTTCTCCGCGCGCGCACGGGGACAGTCTGCAATTACGAAGCTGTTGCGGAATGTCAATATTGAACTGGTCTCTCGAGTTAAATGACAAGGATGCCGGCATCTGCTGAACTGATTACATTACAGGATGTCTGAGATGGTGACAATTACCTACAGCAAATAGGACTGGCCTGAGGGCTAACAGGGCATGGAGGGTTGGCTTCCTTGGCTTCCATGCCACTGCATTACATGCTATAGAGTGCACAGGTAATATGGCAGTAAATAACCCTCAATGTTTATACTGCTGTGCAAGTCTCTTGGACGTTTTTTGCATTTTTCCACTCGGATGAATCGGGAAACTAAACATGCAAAAACGTAAACACACCTTTATGAAAAACAACTTCTACTAAATTAATAAACAATATGTAGAAAGTGTGTTCTGTTTACCCTGACCTTTTCAAAACTGCAGACATTTTTTCAGGGACAATTTTCAAGTAACTTTTGTGGGATTCTTCCAGGACCTTCCATGGATCATACCAGCTGCTGAAGCATTTGTCTTTTTAATTTTTTCTCTGTCCAGAAAGTTCCATACAGCTCGAACAATACACAAAGGCAACTGTCCAAAAGGTTTGCACAGCAGTGCATATATACTGTGTGTGTATATATATATATATATATATACACACAGTATATATCACACACAAATGCAAATTTTCTAACATCTGTGTGCTAAAACATAACCGTCAACCTGCCACAGGGAGGATGTGTGAACCCACACATGCCGCCATCAGGGAGGACAATTTCACATCTGCTGCCATTCTTACAAAACAATATCGGAAGCCAGGGGGGAGAAGTACATGAATAAACAATTGTGCAAATGTCTGGCGGACGTGTCATGGACACACGTTCCAGTATGCAAGCACAACGCTGGACTTGCGTTACCTTTTACTCAGACACTCGCTCGTCCATTCTCACTCACGTCAAGCATAGTCAGACAGGGACACAAACGTCTCAGCCAGAGCGAAACGAACGGGACAGAGCAGGCGGGAGGATTCACGGACACCAAGCGCACTGCACACAGACACGCGCCTTGCTCTCCACCAAGCACATTGCACAAACATGCAACACTTCCTCTTCTTGTCATTCGAGACATGTGCAGATCAAATTTGCTCACATTACTGTGAACGCGGGCCTGGAACTTGAGAGAATGTGGGTGTGCAGTAAAAACTATTCTGAGAGCGTAATAGCAACAGCATGGTGTGTACATCGCTCCCACTATACATTAAGCACCGAACGGCCTTGAGGCTCAGTGCCACTGACTTCTATCTCTTTACCAGAGTCATCGGAAAAGCCTGCTGGATCTCAAATCTCACCCTGTACAGCAGATTATGTAAGTGCTGGAAAATACCATGAACCATGGACAGAGAGGTGCAACAAATACGAATGTACTGGCAAGGCTGCACATTTCTACTTCACCACAGATCGCCTGTGTAGGAATGCCATTTTGAGAGGGCAGTCTGGCTTCATTAATGCTACACCGCCGCTGTTGGTCGGCATCGAGGGGATTGGTAATTATTGATAATCCCCCAATGTGATAATGAAGGTCCTGGAGTAAAATATTGCAACCATATTGCATCAATATTTCAATGCCTTGTATTGAACCAGATATCATGGGTAAATCTACTCATTGAGCAAAAATCAGCAAAAACTCTCATAATCGAAGGCATTGTAAGGGAGCAGTGATCATTGACTTTGATTCGTGTATACCCAATAAATTGTTTAGGCTGGGTGACATTATAGAATTATTAGATACTCTTTAGATTAGGACAAGACGAGCCTAGATGGGCCGAACGGCCTGTTCTCGTCATTATGTATTCTTATGTTCTTATGTTCTTATAAAAGGAAGAAGTGACTGAGAGCCTTCAGAATGCCTTTGTTCTATTGGCTATCTGACATGGCTCTTTCTCGGGAGATTCTGCTGCAGTCGCTCACCTTCCCAGCAGGCAGTGGGGGGGGGGGTGGGGGGTGCTGCTTAGACAGGCTGAGAATAATCTCACGCCACCTGGCCCTGGCCAAAACTTTATGTGTGTTTGTGTCCCCAATCCCAGCTGCACGCAATAGGGAGCCTGGCACTTATGAAGATAGCTGGGTTTAATTGCAAATTAGGTGTTTCCAGAAATAAGGAGGGGCATGCATTGGGAGAGCCAGAAGTATTGAAAGTACACAAGGGGAACACTTTTCTCTACAACACAGTGTTCTGCATAAAATATTCATATTTTCAGGCAAGCTCTCTCTGTGGGATTTAGCGGTCTTCTGCTGGTTATTTGGCTCATCAGTCTTTCTACTGTCTTCCTAAAAAAGTTAGCTGCCATTTTTCCCCCTTGTATGCCGCTGCACTCCCAACACGTTGACTCAATTTACACAAAATACAATTTATGGAAATCAATGATTGCTTTTGGGAGACTGAAAAAACACCTTTGCAGATGGGAAGAAAATTGGCCGGGATTTTTATTCCAGCAAGTGAACTTTTACTGTGCACTTTTATTGTACATTTTGAAAAGTACCCTGGACTGAAACTGAGTAACTGACAAGATCTGTGAGCACTCCTCTCCTCCATGCTTCCTGCACAGCGGTAACGGTAGTACACCCAGAACCACTGCCCACCAATACCCAACTGAAGAGCTGGAGAGTGCCCACTCAACCAGGAGCTTTGCTACCCACACGCCACCTCGCCTGGAGAATTAAATGAGTACCTGCTAACAAGCATTGTGCTCAATCAAGCAATGGATGCACCTGGAGATTCGGGATCCAGTAGGCACCTCAACATTAGCAGAGCAGCAAAGAGAAAGAAAGGGGGGAGGGGGAAGAGAATGCGAGGAGGGGGTTAGTGCGTGCGTAGCATGTCATAACATGTGATGTAATATAACAGTTGAGAGAAGGAACTGGGGGATCTTGCAAATCAGTCCGCTGCATTTCACATGGGAGACGAGGCTGACAGGCAGGAAAAAACTGGATGCACAAAGAGTCGAGGAAATGAGAAACCAGTTCTGAGTCTAGATATGACATTACAGAAATGTATGGCAGCAGTCAAGATGGTTTTATCTGTGGTCATATGAACGCTGCATAGGAGACATAAAATGTAATAATATATATAAATATGTGTATGGTGTTGGGGGTGGGGGGAATACCTCATGCATAAACATTATATATACAAAGTATATTAGAAAGTTCACCTCCAGCAGAAGCTTACAAAATGCAGCTAGGAGAGACTTCACAGGTTTTCACAATACATTTAATACTATAATACTTAGTTTCAATACAATACTTGGTAAATACACACATCTCTATAAGATAAGCTAACATAGTCAGATAGCTAGATAACCAGTACTTAAGTACTTATCATAGTTGGTTAAAGTTGTGTTCTTTGTAAGCTAACTATCTAACATTAGCTGCTTAGGTTAGTAAGCTGGTTAGGAGTGAAGTTTGTGCATTATGACATCATCCAGCAGCAGCTTAGTTATGCTATGCTTGTTAGCAAGGAGCTAGCAAGCTAATTGATAAAAACCTTGAATATTTCAAAAGTATTTATCACAAGTGTATAAAAACAATGAGCTGGGTACACAAGCAACATTTCAGCCATATGATCTCAATAAGTAGCCAACTTAATAACCTGGCATTGTCATGAAAGACAAGTAATATGTATGTAATATGTACACATTTTATAAAATATACATTTCAGTCTTTTTTCCCCCATTTTTTTCCAATTTGGTGGCCAACTGTACCTTCTATTGATTCAACCAACCGCCTCCCAACCGCCATATTACAAAGAAGTGGTATTGATTGAAAAAAATTAATTTTAAGTCAGTGGAACCTTTCCTGGATAAAAAAAAAAATGTCCAACTGGCATCACAACATACCGCTGAAATCGCACGTCACGTAGAGACTACTTAGCAAACAAGAGCGCAAGCATAATTACTCGTGGATGTACTCCATACGGGGGAAGTCAGACAAGCGTGCACAAACTCCAGGGCTCCGCGTGTGTGTGAGCGCGTGCACTGGGTCTGTGGGCCAGCGCACTAAGGAACAGTCATCCGACAGGTGCAGGGAGAGGTGGGAGCAGGAGGTGCACAGTGCCCTCACAGCATCATACATCCTTCACAGACAGCCACCGGGCTCAGAATAGAGCAGCCAGACACTCGGGAACATTGCAAATGGCTTTATCGTGATGCATTAGCAGTCAACTACAGATTCAAAAGACTGCATCCCAGAAAACCGTTGGCCATGTCCGTTCTCCAGATGAAAGAGGACACAAAAAAAATAACCCAGTCAAATCCCACGATGTACGCGGTAGACCGTGTGTCATTCACAAAATGATTAAAAGGCTTAAAAAGACATCTTATTGTAACTACTTCAGTAGTCCTCAAACTTTCATACCTTTATCTTGCTGAATAGAAGGCTCAATATATAAGCGAGAATAACGGAGTGTGGTGCTTGCAAACAATGCTTTTGGGAGCATGCTTCCCTTCTAAACTTTCTGTGGAATTATTCCAGTCTTCATTCTGTGCCCACAAAAGAGCACGTGCCCTGTCATCAGCGGACTTGCAGCTGATGGCCAAAATCTGTGTAAACAAACTCAACTCAGACTCAAACTCAGAAACATTTCTCAGCACGCTGAAAAGCTCTTAATTGTACGCCCACGTCGGCTCCCCGCCATTGTCAAGGCACCGATGGCAAACAAATGTAATCAAACGTGTGAAGGACTGACAATCAAACGGTTTTAAAACTGCCATATGTTTTGCGTAATTCCTCGTGTACAATCAGTCCAGAGGCAACTGGGGCCGCTCACGATTTCTCGCTAAGCTGTCTCCGCTAACTTCTCCATAAATCTGCAAGGTCGTAAATGTGTGTGAAACCAGGGCCCGACGAGAGAGATGGTCCGTCAAGGCCATACATCACAGGCTTCTTTGGGCTGCTGAAAAGTGTAAACAAGGAGCCGTTGTTTGCATGATGGACGAGGTGACTCGTCCTGCTCGGGATCGCGACGGGCCCGGAGAGGGAGAGGTGGCCGGGGATAATGAGGACCTGTCGGACCCAGCTAACGAGAAGCGAAAACACATCACGGGGGGCCAGGGGCGGCCGAGGCACGATTGTGAAGCCTCGCGCCGGTGCAACGTGAAACACACTGGACGCATCACGTAGTGCCTCTCTGTGCATCCCATCACTTCAGGTTCCTCACAATCCTCCTCACAGGACTAAAATGTCTTCCGTCACACCCACCATCCACAGTATCACTTTCAGCCGAAGAAATGATAAAAACAATCGCTGTAAATGAGTTAGTCTTTGGATTTTATTATACTCTCATATCCTGTCAGCATAACAGAATCACCAACTAGCATTTGAGTAAACCTCAGTAACGCTAATCCGTAACAATGTGGTCCTAATAGATTGCTCACGGAAGGACAGACGGTAGGTAAAGTGAATAATGTCAGGGTGCCATGTGTTCTCTCAAGGACAACTGGTGGGAGATTTTGGTTTATATCACAATTTGAAAAGGAATGCATTTTAAAATGGATGAAAAATGCCAAATGAATGATTGAACACATGAAGAAATGAATCTTGTCCGGCCACAGTGAGATTAATGTTTTAATTTACACGTCCTGGTTTTAGAAGTAATCACTGTTTAAGAAACGGGGCAACACTTGGTTCTTCGAGGTAAATCTCGTAGAAAATAACCGTTTTATCATAATTGTGATTTTTTTCCTGTGCTTATACCGCTGCATCTATGCGTTTCATATGGGCCTACTCTATTTGTTGCTTTAAATATGCTAAAGAATGAACTCTGAACAAATTCTTCTGATTATTTGGCACAATTTAACCAAATTAGCCAGCAGACATGAATCGCCAGTATCGTTCTGAAAGTGTGTCTGTTTTTTTTAACAATAAATCAATTATTATTATTATAAAGACAATATTAAAACAGCCACTCACATAATATCCTCTCTAAATCAATGGCTAACATGCCGTTGGCCAAAGCCCACTCAATGCATCTAAAGTTATACTCTTCCAGAAATAGAATGACTACTAGTCATTATGAAAAGGCCAACATAGAACAGTTCAAAAGCATAATCCAGAATGCCAACCTCAAGATCTACAATAAGTTAAAGGTTCATATTAAATTCCGTGAAATGTCGGATGGTCTTCAACAGTAGTCAAATTAAGACCACATATTCAAAGCAGGCTTATTTTGAAACAATTATTTTCTACCTCTACTGTTACTGAAAAAAATACAAAGCTCAGGAGCAACAGCTTATA
Source organism: Aldrovandia affinis (assembly GCA_029706075.1). Classification (NCBI taxonomy): domain Eukaryota; kingdom Metazoa; phylum Chordata; class Actinopteri; order Notacanthiformes; family Halosauridae; genus Aldrovandia; species Aldrovandia affinis. The sequence continues at coordinate 1,478,830 of JAINUG010000145.1, read as the reverse complement.
CAATGCTGCCTCAAGTCATAGCAATGGTTATACAACTAGACAGAAAGGCAAAGATTTAACCTTGCTTGGGCCTGTGTGTGTTCCCCCTTTGGCCAAAAATGCATTTTCTCAATTCGCACAAAAAATGATGCCAGGAAGATTGATAGCAACTGTTGGATTCAGCAGCCTAAACAGATGAGGCTCCTGGGGGATAAAAAGCCATGGGTGCCCTGTCTGTGGCCACAAAATGCACTGCCGTTATGGGTGTCTTGTTCTCTGTGACCTTCCACGACAGCACAAAACAACTCAGCCCCCAGTATCATCGTCAGAGCCGTAAGTTCACAGACTAATGATCCTCCAGGCCAAATAGCTTGTGTCACATAGAAGCCGAGTATGGCGCATGTGACAGCATGCCAGCAATCAATACAAATAGGTATTTGTTCTGTTGACTATAGGATTCCATTAGGAAGGAAATGAATACACTCACAAGACAAGGGCACCCTTAACATCTGTGCACACCGTCACGCCATTTTTACATGCGTGTTAGGTGTACATGGAGTATTCACCTCTATGCGTACCAGAGACAGGACTACAGTGGGTTTTGAAACATGACACTGCCTTATCTAAACAGAACACCAAGCGACACGATTATCTCACTGAGCTAAAGACAAAGGTCCCTAGCCAAGGGAACTCACACTCCCATTCTGGTTCTAAGGAGGTGATGTAATTTTGATGATGCTCAAAGGCTCTGTTCACATTACTCTCCTTAAGCACATACAGTACGGAAGATATTCTAAAGCAGACATGACCGTGACCTTTTAAAATGTACATGATATAATCCTGGCGTGCCCTTCCAAAAAGAGAAATATTCACAAAGACAATTACTACTTATGACAGCATTTACTCATTCACAAGCCTTCTGCAATGCCTGGACAGTGTTCTGAATAAGTCCTTTTTCCATAACATGTATCAGAAAGGATACATAGTTTTGACTGCAAATAGCATTATTACAACATCTTCTTGACCGAATAAATCATAGAAGGTGAACCGGGCTAAAAATATTTACCAGAAAAGGCACGGAGCAGAAAACTAGAAGAGGAGAGTTGACGGATATCATTCCGTGCAGGATGCACTGATGGGAATTGATGATCAATGTGCTGGAGTGTTGAAGCAAGCAAGAAGGTACAGTTGACTAATATCATAGGAGTCGGCAAAGCAACAGATGGAGTTGTTTGCTCAGGGTTTGTGAGTGAGCCACACTATATATCCCTGTGTGGAATTCAGAGCAGACCCAAACCATGACTGGAATGGACTCAATCCAATCAGGGAGAGGGAAAACTGTGTTTGAATCTCAAATGAAACACAGAGCCACAAAATATCGCTAGATAATAACAACATACAGCCAGCTTGTAAGCAGAGATCTCTAACTACATGTTTTACCTATTGGAAGAGAAAAAAGCATGGATCCCCAGAGACAGACCAAGTTTATTCAAAGGAGATGACCTAGCACTCAAAAGCAGACTCCTGGTGAAGAAAACCATCAAATATTTGTTTCTGCTAATTTCAACTTCGACTTCAATTACAAACAAGTTGCAAAAGGGAACTTCGCCCATTGACCATTTTAGACCATCAGCAAGGTGAACTCATATATTTCTAGTCATAGCTTACCTTTTTAAACATATATGAAAAAAGTTAATATTCTTTGCTGGCACTATAAACGAATGTGTACAGTAATTATGCCGTTAAAATTAATGTATTGGAAATCAAACAGTGATATATTTGTAATGCTACCAAAAAAGTATGCACACAAAACTGTAGGCCTATATAGATACATTTGCAGGTGCACATATATTGAAATTCTGGGCTTTCACTTAATGTGCCCTCCAACTATAGTTTACTGTGATTTACAAAAATATAAAATAATTCGATGTATCAAACTCTGTCAGTCAGGTAAGAGACCAGAGGCAGAACTTTCTATCGTCAAAAAGTAGAAAATGCTGGCTTTGGCTTCATATACCGGGCATGCCATCTTTCTAAGTCCCCCTACTGGTGCAAAATATTTTGGAAAAGCCGCACATTATGCACATGTGAATTACCTTCACATAATGCATATCATATCCATTCCTAATTTCACATGTGCATCAATTGTTTAAACTGCTATATTAGTCTATCATTATTATTAATTAATAATACTTATTCAGGTAAACCTGACTGTATCGAGAGAAATGTATTCAGCAATTAACCGAATCAGCGGCGTTAACCTATCAAACACAAATAATAAGAAACACTAGCCAAACACAAACCATACAATCAACCTAAGCAATATAGAAAATAACCACACTGATGAAGTGAAAGACCTGGAGCAAGCAAGCAGGCTAAGAAAACACCCGTTAATATAAACTTGCTCGCAACTCGGTCATTTAAAAAAATGAGTTGCTTTCCTTGGCTGTAGACACTCAGTATCCATTAATAAGTTAATCCATCGCTGAGCTGTATTTCACGAATTAACATCCAAAAACAATGCATGTACTTCACTAGTCGGTCGAATCATCAGTTAACGTTTTGAGATGATTAAAAGTGCACGTTACACAGCCTATATAGCCCTCATATTCACTTTCATTCACACGCGTCAACAGAACAAAAGCGATGCATTTGGAACTAAACCTTACCTCAACAACTAAGCCACTTTTCTCACGTGGGGACAGAAGATTGTTCACATATGAAATTGTGATCAGAGTTAAAAGTCGAAATATTCCGAGCGTATATTGTTATCCGCACGAGTTCATCCTGCTATTGTGTCTTCCGGGAGCCCGGGTGGAGTTACCTACCCCTAGACAAGCCAACGTAGAGGAGGATCAATTGTTCAGCTGTACGCCTGTACCGTATGGTCCTCAGTCCCAGCTTTTGTTGTCCTTTTATATGAACGGCAATACAACGAATGCCCCTCGTTCCACTTCTGAATGACTGGTAGGCAAAATAAAGAGCATATCTCAGACGCTGTTAGGTTCAATAAGAAGCTCTCCCCAACGAAGGGGAGTTTGACAACTGTTCGAGCCTATGTGCGTTGGATTTGATCCTTATCCATTCTTTCCAATAATTACGAATGCATGTCCTAATTTTCACAGAAACAGGATTCCACGAATATCAACCTCGCTGATATTAATTCACGGGTATTTTCTTCTAGCGCCAAGACTCGTCATCCAGTCTCGTTTTCGTGCTCGAGCATCACTCCCTTTTTGTAAAGGAAACCCCTTAGTACGGTGTTATCTCATAAACATAGAGGTTGTTGTGGTTGGTTGGATACAGCGAGTTCGATACATAAACATCGAAAGCTTGTTTAATTTATGGATACATTAAAACCGCCAATTAAGTTGAAAGTGCTAGTGTTTTTAATACGTATACTACGTATACAATTAATAATTGTATGGGTGTGTATATGTCGTACACGAAACATAACTAGAATGACAGATAGACCCATACGAGCTCTATGCATATACATTCATTTCAGTAAAATGTCACTTTAACACAAGCGTTTAGAGTGGTGTATAGTGACAGTGCACGAGGTTAAAATGAAATAGCGTGTGTAGGCTATTGCTCAACAAAAAATATATTATAAAGTTACATTTTAAGGAATATCGATCTGGTATCCTTACAGGAGCGAGTCCTCACTTAACCTTTTGTTTTAGGAGGAGGGGGACGTAGGTCGAACAACGATGTTGATCAGTGTGCAAATGATATTGATGGAGGTACCAGGAAACACCCTACATACATTTGTGAAACACCCTCTAGATCAGCTTTCCCTTTGCTGCAAGTTTGGTTGGATCCACTGGAACATAAAAAAATATTGTATTTGAAAGAAAAACTGCACCTGGACAGATTATCCCAGATTACATTTATTTGAACAAAAACGATATAATAATAATAGATACAATACATAATTATATAATACATTTTCTTCATGAATATTGATATATGATATATACAGTATATATATATACTATATACAGCCAGATAACTACCAAAATAACTACAGCCAGATAACTACCAAAATAAAGGAAACACTTGAGTAAATGGGGGATATAAGGTATGTATTGGGGCATGTGAGCTTCAGTGACAAAGACTGCTCACCTTGCTGATGGCTCACAAAGGAACAGTGGCTAAGGTGATGTTGGCATGGAAGTCTGAGGGAAAGACATCATCAACTAGGGGAAACTATGGTCGAAAGCGTATAGCCTACTCCTCAACTGTGATGTCCGTGCATTGGTTTGAGATGCAAGGCAAGATGCAAGGTTATGGTGTGGGGTGCATTTTCCTGGCATGGTTTAGGTCCACTCAACCCCTTAGAGGGCAAGGTAAATGCCAATAAATACAAAACCCTTCATAGTGATCACCTCCATCCTATTTCTATCCTGATGAGAGTAGTCTCGTCCAAGATGATAATGGCCCCATCCACAGGGCACATGTGATCACTGAATGGTTTTATGAGCATGAAAATGATATAAATTATATGCCATGACCATTTCAGTCACCAGATCTCAACCCAATTGAAGGGATATTCTGGAGCAGCGCCTGAGACACCATTTTCCAACACATCAACAAAACACCAAATGATGTAATTTGTCATGGAATAAAGGTGTTGCATCCCTCCAATAGAGTTCCAGACACGTGTAGAGTCTGCCCAAATGTGCACTGAAGCTGTTCTGGTGGGTCATGGTGGCCTGTAGTCCTATTAAGACACTTTGTATTGGTGCTGCTTCCTTTAATTTGGCATTTACCTGTATATATACAGTATATATACTGTACATATATATATATATATGTAGTACATACAGTAATATACAGTAGAAAGAGAAAGAGTTCATCCAAAAATGTAAATGACCATAGACTGCTGTATCTCATTAGTCCATAAGGTTACATATTCTAAAGGGGTCCCTCTCCCCACCTCCCACCCAACCCCCATTGTCTACCAAAGTGAAAAAATACAAATTATGATTAAACATGTACTGATGTGATGTAATATTACAAACATGTGTCCTGTGGAGACAGTGTTCACTTGAACAGCCACATTCATGGGATGTCCAGCGAAGCTAGATCTAGATCCAGATGTGCATGTCTTTTTTGTTACAGTGCTCTAATCACCTGGGGTACCCGAGCTTGCTGACACCTGGAAGAGTCCGGTGTGTTTACTGTACATTCCCTTTTTTTGGAAAACCATCACAAAGAGGTATTTCCAGCTAAAGACACTGATGCCCCTCTCAGATTGTGTCTAACATTGACTCCAGCTTTCTGCTTTGGGTTGCATGTTGCATTGTTATTTATGCAAGCTCAGCTTTTCAGATCAAATCTAATCTAATAGTAAAAAACCTTATCATAAAAAGCACAAATACAGGACTCTGTTTTTTAGTGTAATCATGGTAGAGCTGCAGTTGTGTACTCTGCATAAGAGTAACATCTAATTGGTTATCTGTCTTTTATAGAGTCATTGCAGCTGTGTTGCTCTTAGAGTCAATGCAGCTGTGCTGTACTGTATATGGAAACAACAAGCTGTGTATGATAAAACAAAATGCATTTAAAAAGCATTTGTTTGAATGCATTTATTTATGGTTGTTGAGAGATTGTTGATAGTTTTCCAGTGCGAGTGATTCTTGATCACATTGACTTATAATTTCTGAGGTCCTTCCAGATCAAATGTAATATAAATTAAATTACACTCAAGTCAATTTTTCTCAAATAGGTGTAATTAACATTTCAGGGGCTGAGAGGAATGCCAATTGACACTAGACGGAGATCAAAATGTCAGAAGCTTAAAATTCATTACAATAAATTTTTATCTTCAAGAAATGTGAGTAAAATGGTCTATTTTTGCCCTGGATAAATGGATGCAGTTTTCATTGTATGGATGCTTCATGAATATGTAAATGCACATGTGTTGTGTGACCTTAATATATTAATAGCTTAGCATTTCCTACATATGTGCAGGATATTAAGGTCAGATCTGATTATCAGTTCAGCATGCCATAGTTGTTCCCAGGACGGTAGTCAGGCATCGTAACAATTAAATGAGTATTGTGTGCATATAACACACATCCTGTCAACCAATACCATCTTCCCTACATGCGTAGTGTTCAAATGAGCTTTGAACAAGCATTCAATTAAAATTTCCTCAGATCTAATGCTGAGATGCATCAAACAGATTGTGGCACTCTGAGCAACATCCATATTCACGAGGGGTGTTAGAATTACAGTAATATGATTCTGGCTCCAGAATTTCATTTTTTGTTATCTACCCTGGAGGTAATTATGTCCCCATGTCATGCGAGACTACCATAGACCCTCATTGCAGCACAAATATTGCCACAGTGTCTCAAATGTACCAGTCACAGTCAATATTGTGACAAAATCACTTTTGAGATATGTGCAAGCAAACACAATTGTTGGCAGCTGTTAGTGGAAGACAAGCTGTGTTTTGTTGTTACAACACAAAGGTGTTCCTGTTAAGCTGAGATGAACTGCATCAACATCTTCACTCTAGTCCTGGAACACTGTGTTCCTTTTCAAATAAAAGTGATGAAGACCAGCACTGTACAGTATACAAACCACAAGACAAGGAGACAGCAAGCTTGGGAGAAAAAGCAGACGAGCTTGACGAGCAAAAGATGGCTGTTTTCCACAATTCCCTTTATGGGGAAATGTATTACACGACACCACATTCGGCATTATGGCTCTCTGCTTGACTGTGGTTTTTTTCAAAACATTATGTCAGGCAGTATATGCAGTGATTTGTCGAACCTTAAGAACCTTTCAAACCTTAAGGACCAGACAGAAGTCTCTTGTGTAGCAATGGTAGACTTGTGCAGGTGACTAGTGCCATGTCTCTCCTGCTTACACACCCACCTTATATGTTTGTGAGTAATCACTGTGTATGGGGCTGAGGCACAGAGCCATGTAAAAGCCCCCGGGGACACATTTCTCAGTGTGGGATTTACTGCTTAAGTAATGGTGTCCTGATTACGAAGCAGTACCATCTGGTTATCTGTGAGGCGAGACCACTGCTACACACACACACACACACACACACACACACACACACACACACACAGCATACACAGCATACACATGCACAGACACATACAGAGAAAGAGAGAGAGAGAGAAGCTGCTGATTCTTTCAATCAACCATGACGCAGCCTTTCCATTTAGACTAACCTGCATTACTCACAAATAACTGCTGATGCATCCCCATTGCCTGTCCGTATAGATTTTTGTTTAACTTGATTGACCACCATTGCATTTTTACTTCCCTGCACTTGTCATTAAAAAAGTTAAACCATTTCTGTGAAGATTCTGTGAAGCTGTTGTAATTTCTGAACGCATGATACGTTGTGCCTGTCAGCTTTCAGTGGATGCGGGACACATCATCTGTTATGCATGTTATGTTATGGTAAAGATCAGACATACCTGTCAAAATAAGAACATATTTCAAGCTGTTGCTTGGCAACAGCATTTGTGCAGGGATGTGGCTTAAACAATACTCGCTTTAACGCCTTTGCTTTCTATACTTTATAAAGTCACAAACTACTGTACCAGTCCATGTTATGCAGCCCACCTCACCTATGTAGAGAGATAATGACAGCGATATAGAGATAGTGTGGGTGTCATGACTAATTTTTGGTCACTGAAATCCCAAAATAATTCATAACCATGTTAAGCGTCCAATAAAGTCAAGCAGTATTTTTGATTATCTGGCTACAATCGAGCAGTATTTTTCATAATCAGTGCCCTTGGCATGACCTCTTGTAAATAAGCACAGTATTCAAGTAGGCACAAGTGCTGTGGATCTGCCTGCAAAAATGACTAGATCCACCACTGGATGGGTCAAACCCTTCACAGCAACCTCCACACACATTGCAATGTGTATTGGAATGTCCCACAATCACTTGGTCACCTTTAGCTATGCTGACACACAATCATCTCAGTGGACTATGTGATTTCATAAAGATGTTATCTGAACTATCTGTTGCGTTATATCTCGTTCACTTCTGTCCTCAGCTTGGGGTTGGACAAAATGTCTCTGTTTCTCCATCTCCTCACGTCTAAATATAGAGATATAAAATGTGCAAATACCACCGCAGGACCTGTCAAACATACAGAGGAGATGCATACAAAGCAGAGCATCTATTCGACTACAGAAAACACCACACCATGATTCTCTGAATGAGGCTTATTTTTAAACAGGGGTGCTTGTAAAATGCACATCTGATATTCACATAAGGCAGTTTGTCAAGTCTCAGTATAATTACAATTGCAAGGCATGATTAGATCAATGTATGAGAGTAATGAAGGCTTGAATGTTCCAATTGGGGACGCCGGGCAAGGGCTTTTATTCATTAATGAGAAGAATATTATGAAGAGCTCATCAGCCTCAGTTTTTATATGAAGTTTTATATGAGATCCTGTGTTATCCATTCCCTGCCATAATTCCTTTAGGGAAACTGTGAAGAAACGGCTGTACAATGGGTTTAGCTCTTAAAGTCTTTGATGACTAACACAATTTCAGAGTTAGGTGATCTAATAAATACAGTACGGATAAAAATGCAAGAGACAGCAATAATAAATTCCAATATCCTTGAGATTTTAATTTATCTCTGCATGAAAATGCTATCATTTGTCTGACTCAGAACACTTTTCAAACAGTTATGGAGTAATGTCCTCAGTTAATGTTCTCAAACCACCTCAGTTATGGACTAGTGTTTTGTAATAATTTCTGGCATATGTTACTCATCGGTGTAAAAAAAGATCATTCCATCTATTGCTGATATTGTGCCAATCCATACCCTTGCTTTGTCCAACATATACTATTTATTTTGATTAACCCTCCCACACGAACTCGCCACCCGTCTCTACGGGGCAAGCTACTCTCTGAGGCTGGTGATGATCCGTCTCCTTTTCCGGAACTCACCAACCCCCTTTCTGGAGACACCCTTATGTGCTTCAAAGTGAGTTCGTGCCGACCACCCTCTCCCTCCCTCCGGAGCGGACAGCCAAATGCTGCCCTCCATTGAAATGGAGATATATATACACTACCGGTCAAAAGTTTTAGAACACCCCCATTTTCCAGTTTTTACTGAAATTTAAGCAGTTCAAGTCCAATGAATAACCTGAAATGGTACAAAGGTAAGCGATAAAAAAGTTTAGGTTACCAAAAAAGATGAAAAATAATGTCAATTTCAGAAAAAGACCCTTTTCAGGGAACAAGTAATGGGTTTATGTGGGTTAACAGTCACTCTGTGCAAATCACCGACTCTGGATCCAGCAAAAGAGCCCCAGACCATCACGCTTCCTCCTCCATGTTTGACAGTTGGTGTCACACACTGAGGAACCATCCTTTCGCCTACTCGACGGCCTACAAAAACCTTTCAAAATTTCAAGATTTCAAATGTTGATTCAACGGTCCATAAGACCTTCTTCCAGTCTTCAGTAGTCCACTGGCAGTGCTTCATGGCCCAGGCAAGCCTCTTTTTCTTATTTTGCCATCTTAGCAATGGCTTTCTTACTGCCACTCGACCTGTCAAACCTGCAGCTCAAAGTCTTCTCTTCACAGTTGAAACTGAGACTTCCTTACTTTGACCAGTGTTACGCTGTTGTCCTGTGAGCCACCTATCACGCAAGCTGTTGACTCTCAGAAACTTGTCTTCTGATTTTGTTGTGGCTTTGGGTCTGCCAGACCTCTTCCTGTCAGATTTTCCTCCAGTTTCCAAGTGCCTTTTGATGGTGTAGGAAGCTACTCACTGCCAAAAATATACATACTTTTAAGTTTTTGGTAACCTCAACTTTTTTTTTTACCTCTGGCAATTTACCACTTACCAGGTTATTCACTGGACTTGAACTGCTTAAATTTCAGTAAAAACTGGAAAATGGGGGTGTTCTAAAACTTTTGACCGGTAGTGTACTATATACAGTCAACACCAAAATTGTTCACACCCTCAAAAAAGATAAAGATAACGGTTAACGGTTGATAAACGATGCAAGTAATGAGCTATATTGTATGCTCCTGTCTCAAAATACAATTGCTCAGAGAAATATATGTTTTGTTGGATTTTGAGGCTTGCTTGGGATCCTTGTCTTGCTCAAAGATCCAGTTTCAGCTTCTTGGCAGTGGGAACCAGGTTTTTGGCAAGAATGTGTTGGTACATGCTGGAGTTCATGATTCAGGATTCAGGATATCAATTGGGTGGTGTGGCTGGGGTGTTTCCTATATGGAACTGAACAATTAAGTAGCATAGCAAGGAGTATCTGTCCTTCTTATGCAATTAAATTGTTTCTGTTGTTTGCATGTGCTTCAGAGGGGCAAAACATCATAAACTTCACAAGGTCATTGTTATATTCATGCGCGTATACTATATATTTGTCTTTTTGAAGACAGCTGATACGTAGCCACAAATGCCTCCCAGAATGTGACAGTGTAAGTTATTTTCTTATCTGAAACTGCAATAACAAGGTAGTCAAACATGCATATTACATTTTTGAATCCGAGTCAAAAGGAAACGACAGCTTGTAGATCATCTTCTTGCTCTTTATATTTTTCACATTCTAACTGTGAAGTGACCAATACCACACACCAGTGGTCTTTCAAAATGAATTGCACATCTTAAAGAACAGATAACACTTCAGAGAATATTTCAATGACAGTGCTTTGTGGAAGAGGTCTGTTAGTATAAGCTGATCTTCAAAAACACCGTTCTTTTGTTTAGTCGACTGGGAGCTCACTAATGAAAAATGACTGGTGAGCAGATCCAACAAAAGTATTACAATGGGCACCAGGAAGCTTGAACACATGCTAACTGGCTAAATTAAATCAAACCACCAAGCTTAAATTATATATGTATGTATATATATATTGCATATATTTAAACACGTATATTGCCTAAAAGCAAAAACAAAATCTACACAGGGGAAAGAAAAAAGGCATACTTCACCACAGCAAATGAAAATGAAAAAGTATTTGGGTCATGCTTTTCGATCTTACGCAAACACGGAAGTGTTAGGGGTATTTCATAAAGGATGTAAGGTGTCAAGTTGCCTTGACGACATTTATTAGGAAACAACTAAAACAAAAGGTTGCTTTGAGACTTCCTGGGGAAAAGTGCAGTGTCATTAAGAGCACAGTGGGGCTCTTTAGCTGGGCTGAGAGGAGGCCTCTGGGGCCTGCAAGAGCGAAAACATGTCCTCATAATGTGCAGGTAGAAAGCTCCCACACCAACAGGCTGTTCAGTACACAGGACTGCACAGGGCACACTGTACCAACTCTTCTCCCTCTGCGGGCACACCTTGTATTGCCGTGATCCAGTAGTATTTTAAGATGATCCACCTTCCGTTCTTTTCCCCTTCACAAAGATGATGAAATGACAGGTGGGAATGGTTTCACTCGCTCCAAAGAATGGTCCAAAAAACAGAAAAAACACCAATGTGCTCTTCCATTTGACCAACTCCATGGTAGTACCAAATTAATAATATAGGGTAGAGACAAGATCATGGACAGAGGTTCAGTTTGAAGAGCCTTTATAAGACAGGGAACTAACACGAATGCAGTAAAAATGTGGGAGGGTATAATGTAGTTATTTGGTGAGTTCACTGGAGTGTTACGTTGATCTGTTATGAAAAAAAGAATCTATTCACGGTGCATGCCAGCCTGCAGGCTATACGTGTGGAGCTCAGCCCCTTCGTGGACCACACCCCTGGACCCCTCAGACCCATTGGAGCCCAGAGCTGCTGTCACGGAGCGAGGGTGACAGACAGGGAAGTGTGAAGCGGCTGACTTAAGCCTCCATCACTCTCAGAGACTGGTCTCTAAGGACACGCCTTAGGGGAGATGCTTCACTTGTGCTCCACGCTTCACTTCACCTGACCCTAGAGGCCTCACACAAGGGGCACGACTCCCTACTTTTTTTTACAAAATGGTGACTCAGCTTCACTCAAGGGTAATCCAGTCAAGGCAAGACTCTTTCTTTTCCTTTCTCCCTCCTGCCTGTCCGATGCCCCGTTATATCCATCCAGAATATCCATGACAGTGGCAATCAGAGCAAGGTGTATCACTGTCCAGGTGACATGGCAGTGCCACTGGGCTCCCCAGAGAGGCTGTAACAGAGTGAGGAAAGGAGATCAGGCGAAATCCAGATCTGGTTTGACATAACGAGCTGAAATGGGCTTTTAACAACTATCGCAAGTCCCCTGAACGATGAGCTTGATGAATGTTTATTTTTTTTAAACTCTGCAGTAAGATGTTTAATACTTTAATGGAAGTTGGTGGAAAGGGATAATGAGCAAAGATTAAAGAGCCCATCTGTCACTCTGCGCTGAAGATAGACCAGGCTTTCTGGATCTCCCATGGTGCAAGATTGCGCTGACAGCATACGAAACTAAGACAGAGGGGGGAATAAAGCGGCTGTGTTGCTGGGAGTGAGAGATCTCACTTTGGCGTGTTTGTTTAAAAGAATCAGGGAAAGCTCTTTCCATTTGTGTGAATTACAGATTACACCGAGGCAGGGGAAATTGGAGACAGATTTAATTCTGATTTCAGCACTGGCCATGTTTATCTCCAATTTTAAAAAAGAGCATTTTTAAACATCTAAAGGACAGAAAAAATGATTTTTTTTCTTATCAGTATGTAATAATAATAATTGCTGTGAACAAAGTGTTGTTTTGTTGAGGATTAAAACAGGGTATTGAGAATACAAGAAAATGTAACACAGCACATAGCATAATAATGTATATGGGTTGATCTACAGAAGTGCAGCAAATTGAGGATTCTAAAACTTCCCCACACATTGCATCAAACACACTTGGGCTGATATGGAGATGCCATGTGACCTTTGTGGTTGGGGGGATTAAGGTAAGGACCCTGTCCGCACAGTAGCAAATCCTGCCCTCCATATTGCATGATTGTACCTCTTTTATAGATTTCACCTTTCCCTCTTTTTTTCCTCTGAGCATTCCTTTCACTTTCCTTTTGTAGATACTCTTGATGTCCTGGGTATGACACTGGGTCATATTTTATCCTCTAAATGTATGCTCTTGACCTTTCTGTACTACTCTTTGGCATGATTGAACATTACAGATGAACAATCAAATGTCAACAACCAACACAACTGAGTCAATACCGCAATGGTGCCATTTGTTTTGGTAGTGACAGCCAGCATTTTTCAGAGAATGTTTTTTTATATAAAAACACTACATATTAGATCATTGTATTTTAATTTGGTACAAATCAAGATTCTCTATTGATACAATCATGTTCTAAAAATGACAATCTTAAATGCTTTACTTTCTAATATGAATTTCAGGGCTTAGGATGGGAGACAGCCACCTCTCAAAAGAAATTAGCATATAAACATTGATTTTGTATGAAATCAATATGTCAATATTGTCTTGGATCTAATTAGAATAAAACACACTTTAAATAAACATGTTAAGTTTGGATACTTATCTTTTTCATAAAATAATTGTTGGGATGGGGGACTTCAATTTGCATCACTTCTGTAGAATCGTCCATATAATAGGAGCTATTGCTAACATTAAGTTAGTGTTCAACGTCCACCTAACGAAACAGAAAAAATGAGTTGAGAAAAAAATGCCAGGCCCATCAACCAAATGGCATGGAGTTTCCATGACGCTAATTCTTCTTGGTCCCTCAGGGCGGTCTGACCCATGATAAGGGCCACAATCAACCTTGTATGAACCCCCAAATCATTGAAGGAATCACTTTCAGAATCAGAGAAGAAACCCTGGCCACCCAAGTCATTATCACTCTGGTTAGGCCTCAGTTATAACTAAATAATGCATTTGTCTTTAGGCAAGGCCTGTTTTTGTTACCATGGAAAGTAATGCTGATATTATTGGATTCTTAAGGTAAGGTTAAATGGAGAATTAAAAAAAACAAATAACAATAATCCATCTGAGTATGGGGCATGGCACAATATAACACTAGTGAGAAATGAGAACTAATGACAAAAACAGAATGCCCATTTTAAGGTGGGAAATTCTATGTTTATGTAATGCCGATTCGTCTATTGAAGAATTCATACCCGCTTTGCAGAAAGAAGCGTTCCCTTATGCATTATTTAATTGACATTCCGTTTTTATCCGTCTGCCTCCCTCAAATATTAAACAACAAGACGAACATTTTCCACAGTGATAAATCTCCAATATGTACAGTGCACGTTTATTCACCAGCATTTGCCCATTGAACCAGGAGAAATGAAACAGTTCGAGCAAAGGAGTCGGCTACATGCAATTTAACGGTGGCCTTTGCACAGGATTGGGGCCCCCGGGGAGCATTGGAAAGCCAGGCCAGCTTGGTGACCCCTCTCTGAAACGTATGCTACTGACCCGTCTCCACGCTCCTCATACTCATGTGCACGAAGCACTGTAGGGTGATCAGCAGATTTTACTCACGCTCTCGCTGTGCGGAGGCTATGCGACAGCCGCGTTCTACCCGGGGGAGCGTGGCTGCCCTTAACGCACCGGCCTTTTCAGCAACGTCTGGCCTGAAATATTGATGGGAGCTCCATCAGGAGTCAGCTCACATCAGCAGCCCGGTTCAGGATGCGGCCGTACATGCCCAAGAAGGATTTCCGCTGGCCGGAAGCCAAGAATAATATTAAACTATCTAGGTATTCTCTGCTCTTTCAAGTTTGCCGATAATTCATTCCCGTACCTTTTAGCTAGCACTTATCGGAGAGAATGGCTACACTTAGCCACACTTAACATGCTCTTGCCCAAATTTGATTTCATTTGAACTCTTTGGTGGATTCGGGCTCCGGCCCTGCAGCCTCTATCGTTATATTTCATAATTTATCTTGTTGTGTTGGTCTCTGCTGTATAAGACTGCCTCACCATTGGTCACATTGATCATCACAGCCTAGATGGCACAGTCACAGGGTTGATTTATTTCATTTTATTTATCTGGGTTGCCATTAGCTGTTTCCCACCTTCCTGGGGTCCACACAAGGCTTCAGTAGTGAGCCCGCTGCATCAGTGGGTGCTCCAGAAAGGGGAGATGAATGAGAGAGAGAGAGAGAGAGAGAGAGAGAGAGAGAGAGAGAGAGAGAGAGAGAGAGAGAGAGAGAGACTCTTCCAGACTGGTCGATTTTTCAGGGAGAACACCCGCTGCTTGTGCTGATCTTTTCCCTCAAAGAGTGGAACCTGTTCCAGGACACTGGACCAGCTGTCAGCACAGTGGCAGGAGATGAAGGATGAGGCAGTAATGAAGAATTCAAACACAGTATGACCTAAAAATAAGTTGTTGGTTTGTCCATGTAAAAACCATCCAGGCCAGTTCAGTCATATACAGTGCATAATTTGACTGCTTGTTTATCAATGGTTTATTTAGTGGTTTTATTGAGAGTGACAGCATTTACTGAAACAAACTCAATCTTTAATTGGCCAAAATTATTTCAATATGACCCAGATAGGCATTGTAAGGAAAGGATATAAAACATCTGTTCTTATACCCAGTACACCCCTCCACACACAGCCCCACCTACTCCCCACACAAATTCAATAATGGGCCTGAGATAAATCCCAGGTGTGTACCTGCACCAGAATGATTGAATTATCTGACAGGCCACCCGATCTCTCAGGTGCACAGCACCACTCCCACTCCCTAGCCTGGCCTCTGATTATGGTCTGACTGCTGTCACATCATATTGCCAGCGACAGCACCACACCGACCAGCTTCAGCATGACGCTGTTGCTGTTGCATCGGTGATTAGACTCTCAGCTGCTGTATGGGAGCTGGGAGAGCCATCATAATGAGCACCTCGGCCCTCATGTGTCCGGCAGGACCAAACGAGCTTCATTTATAGGGTCGGCCTGACAGACAAACAATTCTGTCTGGAATCTCAAAGCCTCGGCTACCTACTGTAGCACTTTGAGTTTCTAGGGGGTGTCAAGTTGAGTGTCAAGGTGGCCAAAGTCTCTGAACTCTGAGGTCAATAACAGACATCTGAAGGTGTATTTTTTTGTTTCTTCTCCCAATTTAGTGGCCAATTATACCCTCTATTTATTTCAATTACGAGGCAAGCTAATTCCCCAAGGGCAGCAAACTCCGCTTCCTTAGAGACAGAATTCGCCCACCCATGTTCTGGAGACACCCGTACTCGCTTCTCAGCGAGTTTGTGCCAGCTCACCCTCCCTCCTCCCTTTAGGGCGGACAGCCAAACACCGCCACCGATTGGGGCTCCCCGCCAGGGCCGGTCTGGCACAGTTGGGTTTCAACCGAGACCGTGATAGGCAGCTTACACTCATAAACAAGTGTGTAAGACCGCTACGCTATGCTGCGCTACGCTATCGGAGGCCCCAAGGTGTGTTCGACAGTTTCGCCCCAGTGTGCCTCATCTTACCTAAAGGAATGGTATAGTTAAAATGCACAGGAAATAATGGTATGAGTACAGGAAATGGTACAGGAAAATGCACTCTGTTCAGGTCTGAAAGCTTCCAGTGAGCCACCTGTATCTTTGAAATATAGAAAGAATTGATTATTTAATTTTGAAAGAAACAGGATTTCATCGATTTGAGGGATAATGAGCCAGCTTTCAAAATATGTTTTGCTAAGTAATTCATGATTGACATGTGAAATAATGAACTTTTATGACTGAATATTAATCTTAGAGGTAAAAATAAAATAGAAACATTCGGAAAACTGGTATGCACAAACATAACTGTGGGCACAGATGCTAATAATGATAGTTCCTTCCCGAGCAATGCATTCATATTCCATATGTTCTTTTGCCACTTTTTGTTGTGCTAACAATGAGGAATGAGAAAGTCAAAGGTTTGACAGCAAAAAGGGAATAGAAAGGTTAAGGTATATCGATTCCTTACTCTGCAGGTGGTAAATGATGAATGAAAGGCTTAGTGAACAAAATGTCTACAGAACGTCTACAAAATGTCGACAGAATGTCTACAGATTCCCCTCTCATGGATCAAAGGGTGCAAGGAGCTCCCATGATGCCACAACAGTGAGAACGCCACCTGAAGTGAGAGCGTCTTCTACGACCCATTTCTATTAGACATCCATTTTCAACCAAAGTAGTTTGGATCTCAGCGGGAGTGCCTATGCGTTCCTGCAAACTCTTTCAGACTCATCAATCTGAATGATGATGTAATTAAGGTTATATCAGTGTGCCACACATTACAAATAGCATAAGGTCATGTCTGAAAACAGTACAAATGTCTAATTTCTCATCTGTGGGTGGAAAGTCTTATGAAAGCCTAGGTGTCCTAAGTAGAATAGTTAGTGCTAACTTTGCTGGTCCCCAAAACAGGCGTAGCCAAGATTCAATGGTGTTTTTTAATTGATACATGTTGAAAATATATATTTTATACTTCAATTATTATCCTGGAGGCAATTCCTGAAATGTTCTTAACCAGGAAAAGACCTGGGGCTGTATGTACAAAGATTCTAAGAGTAGGAGTGCTGACCTAGGATCAGGTTTCCCCTGTCCATATCCTAACCATATCCATTCTGAGCTAAAATGCTAAACTGATCCTAGATCAGCATTCCTACTCTTAGACTCTTTGTACATATGGCCCCTGACCCAGACCTCCTCTGCATATGAGACTCCAGAAATTATGCATTTAGAAGAGTAGAATTAATCCTCATCATTACATGAATCACCCACACATGGGGTTGCAAAGTTAGACTTTTCTTCAACATTTTAAATAGTGCTTTTATTGACCTGGTGAATATTGCTGTAGATCGTTCTCAGGAAAACATCCACAGCTGTTGGAAATGGAAGAATGGCGAAGCAGTAGACCCATGCTGCATTATGAATGTTGTAAACATGCCTGCTCATCTTGATGCACCCATTACACATTTATATTAAAAAATGCATAATAGAACACCAAGTTCTGCTATGCAATTTACTTTCAATTTACTTTCCAAACGGCAGGGCAGTCATTGAGCAAGAACGCACACACAAAACTGGAACAGGAAAAAACACAAAAAGCAATTGCAAACTTGAAAGAAAACCCAAGGGTTTGGCTCTGGAGGGGGAGGGCACGCACTCTGTTTTCTTAATTCCCTTCTCACAAGTGGCACAGCGGGGTGTGCCTTCATAGCAAAGGGAGGAAATGAGCAACACCTGAACCAATTACTAATCAACCTCAGATGTGTGTGGCTGTATGTGAGGGGTGGGGTGAAGTAGGGGCGGGGGTGAAGCTGCCATATGCTACCAGTAATTTACTGATTTGGACCAATATGCCAAGAGCAAAAGCTTTTATCCACTAGCTGCTAGCACTATCACTAGCCACCCACGGTCCTGCAGACCTCCCAGATTTTAGAGGTACAGTAACAGGTACAGCGAGTGGGCAAAGAGATATTGACATATTCATATTGACTTGTAAAATGTTCTAATTAACATAAGTTAAAATATTTAGCATCAACTATCAACTGCAAATAATAATTAGGTCTATTATGCAAAGACAAGAGGCTGATTGCAACAAAAGAGTTCCTGCTGTAACACTCTCTACTCTCTCCCCCTA
Source organism: Aldrovandia affinis (assembly GCA_029706075.1). NCBI lineage: Eukaryota > Metazoa > Chordata > Actinopteri > Notacanthiformes > Halosauridae > Aldrovandia > Aldrovandia affinis. The sequence continues at coordinate 1,460,309 of JAINUG010000145.1, read as the reverse complement.
CTGATGCCTTCTCTCAGCTACCTGCTGAAGTAGCATCATCCACCCTACTTTCCTCTCTCTCCTCCTCCTTTGACTTACTTTGTCCTCTATCCGCTAAACCCGCTCGTCTCCGCCCCCCCGCCCCCTGGCTAACCGATTCCATTCGGGCTAACCGACTGAAGCTGCGTGCGGCAGAAAGGAAATGGAGAAAATCCAAATCCCCTGCAGCTCTGTCTGACTTCCACACACTCCTGGCTTCCTTCTCCGCTAACCTCTCCTCTGCTAAGTCTGCATTTTTCCTTTCTAAAATTCAATCTTCTGTTTCCAACCCACGTAAACTCTATGCTACGTTTTCCTCTCTCCTCACCCCTCCTCCTCCCCCACCCCCTCCTCTATAACCGCCGATGACTTCTCATCCTTCTTTCATGAGAAGGTTGAGGTCATTCGCAACTCCTTCCCCCAACCTCTCCCTCTCCCCATCCCGCTACCTAAACCTCCCACTCCTCTGTCCTCCTTCTCACCCCTCCCTGACTCTGACATCCTTCAACTTGTTCTCTCCCACCGTCCCACCACCTGCCCTCTTGATCCCATCCCTTCCCCCCTCTTCCAGTCCATTGCTATGGACATCCTCCCCTTGTCTCTAATGTCATTAACTCCTCTCTTTCCTCTGGCTCTGTCCCCTCCTCCCTCAAATGCGCTCAGGTTGTCCCCCTCCTCAAAAAACCCTCTCTGAATCCTGCTGTCATCTCTAACTACCGACCTGTCTCTCTCCTCCCATTCCTCTCCAAAACGTTAGAGCGGGCTGTCTATAATCAACTGTCTGCTCATCTCTCACAGAACGACCTGCTTGATCCCAACCAATCTGGGTTCAGAGCAGGCCACTCCACAGAGACTGCTCTCCTTGCGGTCACAGAGGCTCTTCACATCGCTAAGTCCCGATCCCTTAGCTCCATCCTCCTTCTCCTCGACCTGTCGGCGGCATTCGACACCGTGGACCACCGGATCCTGCTCTCATCTCTCGTCGAGATGGGAATCTCTGGATCTGTGTTGACATGGTTTGAGTCCTACCTGGCTGACCGGTCCTACCAGGTGGCCTGGAGAGGATCCTCTCCTCTCCCCGCACCCTCTCTACCGGTGTCCCCGCAGGGCTCGGTGCTAGGCCCTGTCCTATTTTCTCTGTACACCAAGTCACTTGGTTCTGTTATTTCTGCTCATGGTTTTTCCTATCACTGTTATGCTGATGACACTCAACTGTTTCTCTCCTTCCCTCCATCTGATACCCAGGTCCCGGCACGGATCTCTGCATGCCTGGCTGACATCTCCGCATGGATGTCCACCCACCACCTGAAGCTGAACCTGGGGAAGACAGAGCTGCTCTTCCTCCCAGCTCCCCAAGGGCTCCCGATGATTGATGCGTCAATCACCGTGGAAGGCTCCATAGTGTCTCCGTCCCAGTCTGCCAGGAGTCTTGGGGTAACCCTGGACAACCAGCTGTGCTTCTCGAGCCATATTGCAGCGATCACTGACCTGCCGCTTCTCCCTCCACAACATCCGGAGGATCAGACCGTTCCTCACCCAAGAGGCCACTCAACTCCTGGTCCAGGCCCTGGTGATCTCACGTCTGGACTACTGCAACTCCTTGCTGGCAGGCCTTCCGCCTGTGCCATCAAGCCACTGCAACTAGTCCAGAACGCTGCTGCTCGCCTGGTGTTCAACCAGCCGAAGTTCACCCACGTCACCCCTCTACTCTCCTCTCTGCACTGGCTCCCCATCGCAGCACGCATCAGATTCAAGTCACTGGTGCTTGCTTTTCAAGCGGCCAGAGGTACTGCTCCCCATACCTCCAGTCACTCATCACGCCCTACACCCCGTCCAGACCTCTCCGCTCCGCCTCCGCTGGCAGACTGACTGCCCCATCCTCCGGGCGCCTGGCAGCGCTTCTCTCGCGGTCTCGCCTCTTCTCTGTCCTGGTCCTCGTTGGTGGAACGACCTCCGCAATCGGTCAGGACTGCGGAATCACTTCAATCTTCCGCAAGAGACTCAAAACCCACCTCTTCAGACTCCACTACCCCCTGATCTCTGTCCATCTAGCTAAATTGTCTTCACCACTGTTTACTTGTTCAACACTATACTCTTTATTTAAAAAAAAAAAAAAAAAAAAAAGTGTAAATTTTGTAAACATTGTAAAATACCTTTTCCTTCCCGGTGTTACAGGTATGGTACGCAGATGCCTGCAATGATGTCTATTGCTGTATTCCTGCACTGATCTCGTGCGCTAACTGATTGTTCCTACCATGTATTGATGCACATCTTGTAAGTCGCTCTGGATAAGAGCGTCTGCTAAATGCTTAAAATGTAAAAAAAAAATGTCTCTATGTGGTGTTATGATGCTGGTCTGTGGACCCCTGCTGGTGGAATTGAAAGCAATAACGGGGCATCTTCACATGACTGCAGCTTGGAGACACACAGAATAATGCAACCCATTTTTCTTATGTTATGTTCATTTTCTGTTTCACAAAGGACTGTCCAAAGCTGAGGAGAATGATTGAGATGTACAGGTATTGAGATCTTTGGATCAGCTGAATAAACAATAGCACCTCCTCAAAATGAAACTCGTGACACGAGAGCTCATGCATTGAACGATGACAAAATAGATTGTTTTTGCTCACACATTATTGGTATTCTAACAAATCTTGTTTCTGTCCATAGAAAATAATAACTTTGCAGTTCATTGCATTAGCATCTTGGACTATCACATTCTGAGCTAACATCTGTGCCTCGCATAAACAACAAAAATATTCACATCAGAGATGAAGAAATGTATTCCTTTCATTTCTTTATCTTTTCTAGTTGGAGGGGAGACATCTCTTCTGGCCCTACATGCTGTAAACACAGAAGCTTTTCTCATCTCAGCTGGGCCACCATGTAGGGGTGTGCTGCAGTTCAAAGCGATTAGCCTTTTTATCCTATGCCACACTCAGGGCCAGACAAAGTCTCTATCTTATTAACAAAAGCAGTTATGATTGCAATATCCACTACCACTGCCACCAGAGAATATTTATGTTTTTAGCTGGAAAGGAAAGGAAGTCACACTAATGGGAAGAAATTAACACACCTCCCAGCATGCATCTTCAGCTTTTGTATAAGTCCCACTTGACTATTAATGCTCACTTTTTTATTACTATTTATTACTATTACTTCTCCTATTCACAACCACACTGATACAATTTGTGCAACAGCAAAAATATTCAAATATTTAGTGCTTAAATCTGTGATTTATTTTTTTCATTTCTTATTTGAAAATATACAAATGAGCAATTCTGTTTGCTTGTTCTTTTCTTTAACTCTTTTCTTCTTTTATGTAACATCAGGATTATGGCTTGCTGATTTCTATACTGGACTGGCTAGATTTTGAAATTCATATAACATAGTCCTCATTGAATTTCATTTAATTTCCTTAATTGACTGAACTGAACTGAAATGGAATTTAACCCAACTCTGATTCACAGTAACCTTCTTCTTCTTTCGTGTATCGCCATCACTGACGGACCTTGGTCTGCCAGCTTGGCGAATTATTTTTCTTTACTTGCAGGGGAGGCCCGCAATTCACAGTAACCAACAATCTTTACTTCCTGTGCAGTTGTACAAACATGAATGAAAGGTCATCCATCAGTGTGTTATTTATACACAAACAGGTGACAATGAAGAACAGCTGGTCCAAGCTTTGATTGCCACTTTTTTTTCTCACAAATTAAGTTGCTGGGGATCATCACACAGCTGGTGATGATCTTGTCTTAGCGTGGTACTGTATTATGTCTCTTGTTACAGCCTATGTACTTGAGCCAAGCCCCGGGCATATTCTGAAATATATCTTCACTGACAGAGATTAACAGAATGGCCGCACCTGTTCAGTTGCTACTGTGAATGGCCAATTTCTGCAGGTGTTAACAGACGCAGGTGATCATTTAAAACTCCATGTGCTTATCTATAACCTTTGTCATAATTGTGCTATGAAATATGGTGTCTACAGCATAATTAACTGCACTAATATGTGTCCTGATTATTGTGTTTTTTCCACGTAAAAAAAACGAGACTGCACTGTTAATGTCTTAAAGTTTTTGATTAGTATTTGATGTGGCTTTGTGGCATGAACACTGAGTTCCATATTCTGGTTTAATTATTTTAATGAAGACAAAAGGCTGCTCAACTTCCCGTTTTACACTCTCCATTTTATCACCTGCAGATGCAGAACTTCTACCTCCAGTTCATTTATAGTTGTTGCAATAGGGCGATGCAATAACGCCTGAATACATCTCAATTAATTTACAAGCACGATTCAGGACTCAAGCTATTTTATATTCACATTGAAAGTGGGCATATGTTAGAATCACACTGAAGTATATTTATCTCTCTTTAACTATGTCCTAATCCAAGTGCTTTCGTCTAGGGGGGGCCAGATGGCTTTTGTTGTTGACCTGGAATGACTGAAGCTTCCCTTTGTAAACTCTTACAAATTGAAAAATCTCCAATAGGTGGCACTGTTTGATTTCTGTTGGTTTCTGGCTCTCCCATCACAGGCCATGCGATTCAAAGAACAGAGATTCTAGAAAACGTTTTCTTCATTTTGAGTGGCAAACTTGTATGTAATCCATGTGTTTTTCATACACCTAATATGTCTTACTTTCCTCTGGTTGAAGAAAAATAAAATAACAGGAGGATTCACACAATTGCAGTCAACATTGAAACATCGGTGCATGTTCTAAGTGTGTTCAATACCAGTTCATTCCATGTCCTTCCAGTAAACCTGTTTTAATTTAGCTAGAACATTCAAGTATTGTGCAATGCCTCCCTAGGTTGTGGTGCAGAATATAGAATTCCTCCTGTATGTGCTTTGTAATACCGAATGTTGGCGTCCCAGATGCTTTCCTCTAGCACCTTCCATGCTACTCCATCACACAGTTCCTTTGATCAACTCCATGTAGTGCTTTCACTACAAAACTTTGTTCTTTCTTACCACTGTTTTAACTATTCTGTTCCTCTTTGTACTCTCTATTTTCTTTGCAATCTCCTATTCTCACACTGGGCCCATGAGATCAGCTCCCACTACTGTTTCCAGCTCTCTCCATCTTTTTGCATATTTACAAATCTGTATTTCTTTTCCCTGGCTGCACGGTGGTAGATTAAATTGCCAAACTGCCTACAGGAAACTGACAAACCTTAGAGGAAACACTTGAGTAAATGACAGATACGTATGTATATTGAAAGCATGAAAGAGAGATCTCAGTGACTTTGAAAGAGGGGTGATTTTTGGGACACGTTTGGCAAAAATAATAATGAAATGTATATTAGGTTTGGTACAAACATCTCATTCTTACGTAGATCATTTGGAATATAACCTCCGCCTTCCTCTCCCCCATTTTTCTCCCCAATTTGTAATGTCCCAGTTGCACGTGTCCTGTAGCTGCAATGTCCTCTGCCGTTCCGGTGATGCACAAAAGAAATGTGCACGTGGCCCCCACTTTCTTTTTACTCTGCAATAAATCGGCTGAGCTGCTGCAGTTTCTGGAGGACAGTGCAGCTGATGCAGCTGGCGCAGACAGAGCGCAGATGCACTGATTGACCAGAGGCAGGGCATAGCCTGCAGACTGAAACCGTCCTTCCCAGGAGAATGCTAGTGCCAACGACGCATCACCCCATGAGACTCCTCGTCACTGTCTGGTCCGACACATTCAGGTTTCCATACAAGCATTATGGGCCATCATTGCACACATTCCTAAGCTCCAACGTCTCAACATGACACTCCATTCAAGAAGCCATATCTGGTTTTTTTATGTTGTGTTTTTTAAATAATTATCTACACATGCATTAGAGTTTCACTTTAACTTTGAAATACTGGGACATGTTTTTTAAAATTATTATTGCCACTTTTATTTTTTTGCAATGTTGCAACAGTTCATACACTGTGAAGGCCTCTACATGCTTCTGTGTAACTTGTGCGACTTCTTCTTCGTTCGCACAATGCAACATGTCACAAGCACTTGCACACTAGCAGGCGTCAATGAACAAGGCCGGTAAAGTTTTCATGAAAGCAGGGAAACTCCTGTACCTTCAAACTTCTTCAACCAATCTTTCCTGAAGCTTGTTCATTTTATACGAACAAATGATGCTAGCTATCTATATCGTTAGCTACTGTACTGTTGGCAAGCTTTATTTGGCCATGATACCAGGTTGTTAGCTAGATATCAATAGTTTTGCTTAGCTAACGTTAACATAGACATGTACAGGTATGGTTTGCAGCTGCCAACAACAATGTCTATCGCTGTATTACTGCACTGATCACTTGTGCGAACTATGATTGTTCCTACCATGTATTAATGCACATCTGGTAAGACGCTCTGAATAAAAGCGTCTGCTAAATGCTTAAAATGTAAAATGTAAAAAAACGATGTACTAGCTCGATGAACTATGACTATGACAGCTCCGCCTCCATTCACTAACCAACCAATCAATGCTGTGCAAAATCTACGCGACATGTTGCGCTGCAGTCGCGAGTTTGATTTTTGTGCTAGGTACGCGACATCCTCTGCAACATCAACGCAACCTCTGCAACGTGTTGCAGAGGATGTCGCGTTGCAGTCACTCCAGCATGTAGAAGCCTTCACAGTGCATAAATACGCCAATATAAATGTAACATTAAGGTTTGCAATGCCCAAATGACTGTTTTCATCCGCACCCAGTGGCCTTAGAACTTAAGAATTATGCAGCTCTCTCACTCAAATCTATTTCAGTTTTCAACAAAAGGGACTTCATGCATCAATGAGTCAATAAAACTCAATAAATAAAACTGACAATAAATACTTTATTTTAACCACAAAAATATATGCTCATCTTTATGTACACTCTCACAATGTATTCACCAGAGGCACAGTGCAAACTTCTTTTGTTGTTAAATCACTTTTAAATCCATCCTTGCCATTTCTTGTCATCAACTGATTTCGATACAAAATAGCACACACAGAAAATAGATGGCACATTTTTTTTAACAAAGATACGTGAAACAGAAAAATAGACATTCAGGTTTTAGTGTTTTTTCTCCATGCAAAATGTTTAGAAGCAAATTTCTAATACATTCTGTGTCCCGATAACAGTGGGCATTATGCCTCATAAATCAACATGAGATGACAGCAGCTTTTGACAAGCTTCTGAATGAAGGACTGCACTGACAGGCCGCAATGACAGGCTTGTGACAGGCCTTAAGTCAGACGCAGGGGCACAGCTCAGGATGGAGATCTGGCTCAGTGCGTGAGGAGGGTCCCGTTTCAGAGCTGGAGGGACTTGTCCTGTGCTTTGGCCTTCGGGGACTTTGTGGATGCAGTTCGGAACTGTGGCATGTACAACTGAGGGCTCTTATTGGCTCTGTCAGTTCTGTCCGATTTGGGATCCCAATGGCCGAGCAGGGGGCTGGACTCCAGGGGGAGCTCCTCCTTCCCCTCACGAGCAGGCCCCCGGACGTCCTCTGCCAGGAACCTCACCTCTACCTCCTCCTCCTCCCCATCTTCCTTCTCCTCCTCCTCCTCCTCCTCATCTTGCTCTCCGCCCTCCCCTTCCTCACCGTGTGAGCTCATTCCCAGGTAGTAGAGGTCTTTTTCGGCGGCGGTCCCGTCCAAGGCTTCGTCTTCCTGGTCCGAGGTTTCAGAGAACTCCTCGGCGGAGTTGTAGCAGCAGGAGTGTCGCGGGTCGGACTCGTTGGAAGGCGGGTTCTCCAGCTCCCACAGGCCCCCGGGGAAGGAGCCCGAGATGTCCGAGTTGTTGGCGGAGAAGTTCCCCTCGTCGGAGGAGCTGCTCAGGCTTTCCTGCTGCTTGTAGAGGAGGCCGGGTGCCCCTGGGAAGAGGACCATGGCGTAGCTGATCCTGGACTGGGCCGAGCCGTCTGGGGAGCCGGGGGGAGCGGACGTCTCCTGGACCAGGGGCTTCTCAGGGTCTCTGCAGGGGGAGGGAGTGGTGGCCTTCCCCCCCTGCCCAGCTTTGCTCAGGATACCGTCCCTCTCATTTTTGGGGGCCAGGAGTCCTGCCTTTTCAACAATTACGGCCTCGGATATAGTCTCTGACTCCAGGAGCAGGGGGCAGGATATCAGTCGCTCAGGGTGACGGAAAAGGCTCTCGATAGTCTCTGCCTAAAGGTGCAGAAAGCAAAATATAATGAGAGCTGCTGCCAGCGTTTCGGAAACATGACAGGGGGATCCCTGCAGAGCATTCCATAACTTCATCTATTGAATATGTGTCAGCTGAGTGAACTCACAGTGAGGATTGATTGCTCAATCAAACTTCCCTGTATTAGGAAAGCCAAACATGTCAATATTTTAGCCATTTTACACTTATAGAGTCGCACAACTGTTTAGTTACTATGTACATGTATGTGATATTTTATTGGCAGTGCCTGATGTCTTAATGCAATAACAGGCAAACTAAATACGTAGCTGTAGCCCTATCCAAAAAGCATAACCCTAAACTGAACCCCTGAGCAAACCATACCCCTATATGTATCAAAGTATGTTATGCAACAATGTGTTCTTTCCTAGCAGTTACACATTACTGTCTTGCTTATAAAATCATTCCGTATTATAGTGTATTCACACAGGCATATTGGCTATCTACTACCATAGTACCTTTCAATAAGGAACACTCTGTAACCCCAACTACACATCTCCAGGACTTGCTGTACATTTGACATCACTTATCTTATTCAATATTGATTCTTCTCGAAAGTCCTCTACCAATGTTACAGAGGCCACATGCTCGCAGTGCCTACATGATTTATGAAAGGACCGCCTTCAGCGATACATGGTTTATTTATGTTACCGTGGAAAAAGAAAACATATTGGTAATCATATTTCAGTCTCTTCGGGCTACCTACAGATCAACTTGTACGTTTTATTAAAAGACATATCAAAATATGTCAGTTACATCTGGCAAACACTCTTTAGGTGCTGGTGAAAAAAAAATAGACATTTCTTTTCAGTAATCTGTAGAGATGCACCGATCGATCGGCCTCTGACCGGAAATGGCCGATTTTCAGCTGATCGGCCTCAATCGGTGACTTGATCCCGATCACTCCACATAGCCGATTCTGTGCGCCGGTTTGGCTCTCGCCCCCTCTTTTCACGTGACGTGCGCGTGCCCGTGAGCCAATGCAGACAGATCAAATGAGCGCAGCGCTGAACACTTAAAGCTTTCAGTTTGTCATACATGTCAATCGAAAATAAGCCGCGGAGGAACAACCTCGAAAACGTTCGGAACGACCAACCTAATAATTTAGGTTGACCAACTCGTTTTTCTACAGTACCGTAGGTACCGGGTTAATTAATAATTAACTTCGTTGCGCTAGTTCGGTTCCTCTGAACCATTTTCCATTAATAGAACATGGTGGTAGTGCATACACTTGACGTAATAATGCCCTGCTGAAGCACTGAATTGCACTGAAATCATTATGTTCGCTAATGAGTGACGTTATGAAACAGTGCTATTCACTCATACAAATCTAACTTATTAGACCTAATGATAAATTCATCTAACGATTTCTAGCTAAACCACAGCTGTGCGTTTCCACTATCAAACAAACTCAGAAACAGCAAGCATCGCCTCTTTTCCAATTACTCCTAGTTTGAAACATTTTTATCTAGGCTTTGAAGCTAGTTAAAGTCGTAGTCGTTAGGCTACCTGACTCACGCAAATAACGAAATTCTGCTGAAGAGCGGCTTGTTTCAATGCCTTTGACAAGCTCCGCAACTGAAACATCCGCCCTTATATCGCTACAAGTGTTTTCCATTGCACTATATAGAATTGGGATCTACTCTAATCCACCTCTAGCAAACAAATTAGTCTAGCGCATCATAGGTTCGAACTAACCTGTTTTCCATTAGCATTGTCGCAATAACTTTCTGATGCACATCAAGTTGAAGCCATATAATTATTTAATGGAAAAAGGGCTTGTGTCATCTGTCATCAGAATATAACGTTAGTGTTTTAAATAAATATTTCCGGACTAATGGTCTGTCACCATGTCAGTACATTTAAACTACTCTTGTTTCTTTTTATTTATTACTTCAAGGCTACATGCCACTGTTGTTGGATTCTCTTTTATTCATCATTTAATTTAATTTGCACAAAAAAGAAAAGCTCTGTCCAGTAACCTGGAACACTTTTTTTATTTTGAAATGTGTTTTAGTGAGACCTACCTCATGCTTCTGACCTACCTCAGAATTGTCAATCTTAATTTTCTATTAAAGCAAAGTTACAAAAATGTTTGTGTAAGTTGTCAATTATTGTTTTTAGGAAAAAAAATCGGAATCGGCCAAAATCGGTATCGGCAAGTCAGACTAATCAAAAATTGGAAATCGGAATCGGCCAAGAAAATTGCAATCGGTGCATCTCTAGTAATCTGCAAGAATTGTATTGGAGTCTAAAGGGATAAAGTACTCCTTGGAAGTGCTATGGTCATTACTAATGATTCAAGACTACCAAAATGCACCTCAGGGAAATGCTAACCATGACACTCCCCCATTGCTTCCCAAAAGCTAATGTAATCTCACCTTCTTAAAATCCACCCCTTGGGCCCAGGAGCAGTTGTTGGGGTTGGGAACATCCTTCCACACGAGCTTCCTCATTCTGTGAAACATGAAAAACACGATTAAAGATGGAGGCACTGTCCCTGCAGAGCCCCGAATCTAATCTTACGTTAGTATTCAGGGCTATACGGCACACCTGTCTACCTGTTGTGCCATAACCCCCCCACTCGCCCCTTCCCCCGTTCCTTCCTCTGAGGATTACAAGATCAAGGCACTGAATAATTGAACCCTTGCAACCTTTCGCACTGTGAAAATGTCATTCTTCAACAGCTTTCTACTGACAATCAATGTCTCAGTGAGGGGCAGAATCAATATATACCAACTATTGTCAGCTGTTTAAAAAGAGCAACTTTACTCGGCTGAATTTTTCAAACCGCAAAAAAAGACTACTACATCAGTGGTTGATATCGACATTTTTGACATTAAAAATCAGATAAAGCTTTTTCAGTCAGTTTAATAGTATAAGATAAAAATAGAAAGACCATACGCACATCGAAAAAATGGAATGACTTCAGGTGCGAGAGAATATGAGATTCAATTGCAAGAAAGATTTCCAAACAACACTGAAATACTTGCAAAAAGTCACAATGATTCAATTAGCTGAGCTTTCGGTCCACAAACCTTCGTCAGAGAGTACAACATGACATCATTTGGAAGAAAAACGACACTTAAGCTAGTCTGTATCTGTATGTAGTATATAAAATAATCTCTACTCAGTTTAAGATCATAATGGCACATTGTGTTTAAATACTTATACGGGGAGGATAAGGGGAGGATATACTGAAAATGTATGCATTCACTACTGTAAGTCGCTTTGGATAAAAGCGTCTGCTAAATGGCATATATTATTATTTTATTATTAAAGAACAAGTTCTTACTGGTTCTGGGAGATGGCGAGTGTCACAAACAAGACGACTGACAGGAAGGTGATAATCAGCAGGAGTACGTAGGCCGCGTGGTCTCCCCTGGCTCGCCCCCTTTCTTCTGGAGTAAAAGTCAACAACCAGTGTGAGAAACCAAACCTGCTAAAGTGTTCATTTCAAGTGGAAAACTGCGACATATCTCATAAAACCAATCTTGCCTTTGGCGTAGATAGGCTCCCCTTCTCCATTCTCAAATATTGGATACAAAATGAACTGGTATTCTTCCAAGGCAAAGAAGGTTTCTGTGGAAGATTCCAAAGACATGTGAAATGAAAATGTATTAGGAGATACACAAGAACCTAGTTAATTCATCATGAAAATGCTAATTCATAGCACTGTATGATTCATTTTACTGCATTATTATATATTATATTATTATTATTATATATATTTTATTTATTTAAACATAGGAAACAATGCAAAGGAAGCATGCCTCTGTTTGGGCTATTTCTTGTTCATTTGACAAGATTCACTCTTTTCCACTAGAGGGGGTTGAAATGCTGACAACAAAGTATGGTCGCTTTCTCATTCATTCCAGCTGAAGATGACTGTGTGGAGTACACTCCAATGCAGCTGAGAGAGGCCAATAATGTCTTGTTTTTACACTCCATAACAACAAAGGGGCCTAAAGAGTCTTTCATCACTTCTGAGAAGTGTCTAAACATACAATGAAAGGGGAAAAATCTCATCAGTCTTTACAGTTTTACCACTGCTTGACCCAGATGCTTTACTGATGTAATTCCACCTTTATGACAGGAATTGATAAAGTTCCTGTTAACGGTGCTTTCTTGCTCAAGAGATTCAATTACTCAGTAGACACATTCAAACCATATGTAACTTTTATGTGGTGCTTCGTCCATGTCACAAGAATTTGAATGCACTGCTGTTGTTGCTCTGAATGCGGATAGCAGGGCTAATGTTAAACTCTGGTGAATCAGAATTCTAGCCCTCTCCCGGAAAGATGGATTGGCTGTAGCATAAATTCAGTCTGTAGCATTCAGTCCACACTCCTCATGGAAGTGACAAGTTACATTTGAGATAAAACAATAAATCCATCCTGCCTGCATAGGAATTACAAAATTCTGTGCCACATATTTGCATGTTTGGAACATTCTCATTCTTTCACACTTATTTGATAGAATGCTAGAACTCCGTTGCCACTTGAGAAAGGCCCCTGCGAATGCTGTTGCAGGCAAAAGCTGAAGTCTTACGGCTTTATACTATACGCAGTTTTAGCATTTAGCAGTGAAGGGGACTATTGCATTAACTTTTCTTTTGCATCACAATGACTTTGCTGAGATGTGTTTGCTATGTTACTGCAATCTTATTGCATACAGATATTTGCAGCATATTTGTATAGGTACAGATTTCTACAATGTTTTATACTTTAAAAACAGATTTTCTATTTTTATTATTTCTTTTTTTTTAGATATGCAAAAATTTAGCAAGCCTCTTCTGTGTCACTTTGTCACATTGAATGAATAAGGCACAGTGGTGGACACAATCTGAATTAGGGTGGTCTAGGGTTCTTCAGGCTACGGTTGCATTAGTTCCTCCCCATGACAACGCCAGACAACCATGTGCTACCAGTTGTTAGTGAGAGACATGCCTCTTCCCCCGATTGGCACTAGCTCTCTTGCAGTACTGTGTGGTCTGTAGTGTGGAAAATAAGTCTGGCAGGTGAGTACATCAGAGGAATGCACAACCTTCAGCCACAGGTCTCTTTGTGGAAACATGGGTGGCACAGTGGTGCATCAAGAGATAATTGGTAAATCCAAATTGGTAAGATAAAGGAGGGGGAAAATATAACAAAAAATTATTTAACCTTTCTCTTATAGAACATCAAGGGCATAAACTCTCCAGTCATATGTACATCATATAAAATCATATCAAAATTCTCAACTCACTCAATAAATATGAAGGCAGATATTACACACCTGTAAGAAATTGATGTACAACATAACAATCCCAACAGATCCTTCTCCACCTCTTGTTATGTTGTACATCAATATCCCATACATCAGATACCACTACAACTTCTGCTGTTTATCCAACTAGACTTTTCCATGGACCTTTTCTTCCCTTCCTATTCTCTCTTTTGTTTAAATCCCCTTTGAACACATATTCCTATCTTGTGTCTCTTATTGTCTCTCTTTATTCTTGTAATTTCCTGTGTATATTTAAGAATCCCCATTATAAGCAAATTGTAACCCCCTTTGTATTGTTTTTGCTGTTTCCTGTGCCTTTGCTTAGATAGCACAAATAAATAAAACGTTTAGCATCACATCCATTTCCTGAGGAAATGAGCACCATCGAGCACCGGGTTGATTCATTTTTTTGGGGGGGGCATTTAGCAGACGCTCTTATCTAGAGCGACTTACACATAATTGACATTTCTTTACATACAATCCATTTATACAGCTGGAAAAGTATAAAGTATTTGAGTATTGTTTCTGAGAAAATTACTTTTTGGTGGGGGAATTAGTGCCAAATGTGATCATGTGCACTGCAATCCACCAATCAGCAACTGCAATGTATATTTAACAATACCTCCAAGCACATTTGCAGAATGCTAGGTACGAAATACCTTAATCCTCAGTGAAAATGATATTCAGCACATACATGCAATAAAAGAGTTCCTTTTAAACAGACGCTGAATGTCTGCAATACCACAATATATGCCACTTAAGGCAATGACATACTGTAACACAGTGTGATAGTAGGCATACCATGTATGTGAAAGGCACGGTTGTCGGGGGGAACTCGCACCCACTTCACTCTTTCCCACTTCTGCTTGTCTGGCTCTCTGCCCCTGCTTTGGCCTCTCCATTCGATGACAAACGACACCGGCGCAGAACTGTTCGGGAACAGGGTCCAGGAGAGCGCCACAGAACTGCTGTTTATCATCAGTGAGCTGAATGAGTGGATGGATTTCGCTGGACACAGAGGGAAAGGAGGGAGATTTATACTCAGTAGCAGTGACAGCAGCCTCAACATGAGGACCAGGGCAGTAGGGCGTGAGTCGAAATCTCATCCCCTACTGGCTGAATGGTGCCTTACACACTGTTTAATATGCTGGAGGTCCATCCATCCATCCATTATCTAAGCCGCTTATTCCTGGTCAGGGTCGCGGGGGGGGGGGCTGGAGCCTATCCCAGCATGCGTTCGGGCGCGAGAGGCAGGAATACACCCTGGACAGGTCGCCAATCCATCACAGGGCACACACACCATTCACTCACACACTCATACCTACGGGCAATTTAGACTCTCCAATTAGCCTAACGTGCATGTCTTTGGACTGTGGGAAGAAACCGGAGTACCCGGAGGAAACCCACGCGGACACGGGGAGAACATGCAAACTCCGCACAGAAAGGCCCCCGGCCTGGATTCGAACCCGAGACCTTCTTGCTGTGAGGCGACAGCGCTATCCACTGCACCACCGTGCCGCCATGCTGGAGGTCCTATATTGTTATTCAGTTCCCAGCTACAGTGTTTATTTTGAGTCACACCATAAAACTGACAGCATGCCACCGCAACCTACAACAAATGTATGTTTATATGTTTGTACATAGACAGAACAATTACTTTGGTACAAACGTGCACTAATTAATTCATTTCACTATCTCAGTCCTCAGTTTTATACCTTTGCAGCCAGATGCTAATCTGCTACTGACTGGCAAACAGCCATAATCTACTGCCATTCAGGAGCATTTCTGAGGTAATCCACTCACTCTCTGGCAAATAACCTGTGCTCCATTTGTATATTTTGCCATCCATAATAATTTTGATAGAGATACTTAGAAAAGGTTGCAAGATGTCAAATTCCTCTTTTTCATTTCAAATCTAATATTGTGAAATGCATGTTCAACAATTTTCTTCCTTTAATGCACATCTCACTTTTTGGTTTACTTGTAAGGAATAACAATTTGCCAAATGTCAGATTATGTCCTTATCTCCATGATACACGCTGTGGCAATTCAATAACATTAACCTGTAAGCCACTCTGTTAGGATTTGTGTAAGTTGCTCACGTTTGGTGCTTCTGATCAGTATCATTTTGCTGTTCCTGGATGAAGAACCAAGGTCATTGTGGGCCAGGACGGTGATAGTGTGGACATCTTCAGTCCAGGAAAAGGTGTAGGTGGAGACATGGCCTACAGTCTCTGACCACACAGCACCGTTGGAGGTCTGGTGCTTAACTACAAGTCCCTCCACACAACAGAAAGGATGCTCTCTCTGTGAAGGCTGTGGGGACAGAGCAGACTGCTAATGTACACTCCACACACTGTTACACACAACAAAGTAGTGTAGCATGAGGTCTGCACACCTACCATGAAGAGAAGAGTGACGTTTGTCTGATTCAGTCTGGGATTTTCCTGAAGCACTCGCCAAAAATCAGGTCCCCGTTCCGGTGCTGAAATCATAGGCTTGACAAGTTCATTCATGACTCTCTCATACAATTATTTGAAGTTTATGTATGGGATGTGTGCAATTTCTTCTGGCATCTGTTTGATTTCAGAGTGAAAATTAAAATGTCAGCCCAAAGCACCGCCACAGGAGATATGTTCAAAGCATGACATTTACGTCAACTTTAAAACCCTATGAGCCTCAGGATATGGCAATGAGTGATATGATATGATAATCTCTTAGTGGCAAAAACTATACTAATATGCATAAATGGCAAAGCAATTTCACATGAATATCAGCTCAAACACTACAGTATGTAAAAGTAACTATTCTCTTTCCTTCCCAGTGTTACAGGTATGGTACGCAGCTGCCTGCAATGATGTCTATCGCTGTATTACTGCACTGATCTCTTGTGCGTACTATGATTGTTCCTACCATGTATTTATGCACATCTTGTAAGTCGCTCTGGATAAGAGTGGCTGCTAAATGCTTAAAATGTAAATGTAAAATGTATCTCAAACAGCTTACCTTTGACGTTATTAATAGCGGTGTAATAGGGGCTGGCCCAATCACTCCAGAACCCAGGTCCAGTGAGACGCTTGCAGCGTGCCTGGATGGTGTACACCGCACATGGATCCACAACAGGAACCACAGCCAACTGATTTACCTCAGACCGGAGGACCTGAAAATCCACCCCCCCAAAAAAACAAGGGCTGTTCATCACATCCGTCTACTTCAAACCACAAAAAAACATACACGGACCCTCAAGTAATCCTACTAGAAGTTAAACTCAAATACTAGTAAAGCAGAGAACGGCTAAAAAAAATTGCATTAGTGGTTTGTTATTCACTAAAATGAAGAAGCTCCCTTTCAGTGAGAGAGAGAGATTGCCGTTTCAAGCACTTTTGGGGATTATCTGTCTCAGTAAACCATGCGCAGTGAAAACCCTGCTTCATTGCACTGATGCGTTTCTAGATCACGGTCAGTGATATTTCAGTATATTTCCATTCACCCCCTGCAGTTAAAGACTAAAAATCCTGAAAGGCGACCTACCTTTTGCAGTGTATTATCCTTGGCCACTGAGTAACGGACCTCAAACTCAAGCTCATAGACTGGCAGTTCAGGCCTTTTCCACCAGATACTCAGATATCCATCCGGCAGAGTGACGGCACCCAGGTCAAATGGAGGGTGAGGCCTCACTGGAGACGGTCAAGAGTAAGAGGAAGTGAACACTTGCTAATTTAGCATGGCCCATTGCACTCTGTGGCAGTATGCCTCTTAGGATCACAGAATACACTTTCAGGCCAAAATTAGTTCAATAAAATTCATACCATACAGTGGGCTTCTTTCTTTGATGGACAGGGAATGGTCTGTACATTTGTTGCAAATGTAGCTGATACAGTGTTTACACATCAATATAACTGATACCGCATCAAACAGGCTATTGCTAATTCATGTGCAATACATATAAATTATTTCAGGCAAATGAGATCAATTAGGATAAATGTGCTTCTGTCTTTTGTATACATTGTTGTATGTTGTACCTTCCACTTTCACATGCATGGAAGGAATCACAAGAAATCAAGGAGTTAGCTCCAATGGATATCCACCATTTGCATTTCTCTAGTTATTTAAGTTGAGCGAAAACAACGTTTTCCCTTGTCATTTGTAGAGTCCGTAAAAGAGAAAGTGCAACACTCAGTCGATGAATTACCAAATAAATACTTTATTAAAGAAAGCACTGATGTGTGCCTTCATCAGAATTGACTAATTAACTTCCTAAACACCTGACATATTGTAGGCCAAACTCAGCAGCCATCATCTTTTAAGATGTATCTAATTTGAAGTCCTTCTCTGACACTGAAATGAGAAGGCAGGAAAGGCCTAAAAAAAAAAAATAAATACTCCAATATTATTCCACATTAAAAAGATTCTGAATAACACTTTCCTCATTGAAATTGCTCAATTAAATAATATAGATCTATAGATATATCAAACTGTCCTTGATAAAATTACAAAAGGTGCCCCCATAAAAAGTTATAAAAATATTAATTCCTGACACACACGACAAAAAAGTAGCCTCAAGATACATTGGTAAAATGTACTGGACTCACCCAAGTCTATGGGTGTGACATAGATGGGGTGAGACTTGACTGTGCCCTCCTCTTTCCTTAGCTCCACCCACATCATGTAGCAAGAGATCAGGAGGACGGGCTGCAGTCTGCAACTCTTTGAGCCCCTCCCCCACACAGGACACTCCTCAACAGCAGGCAAGTCCATCTCCTCTTCTACTGCAGCACATGGGAGCTTGTACCTTCTGTGAACACGGAGACAATACATTTTAATCTCAAGCAATGTCCCACTATGCTGGCCCTGCTTCATGTCAACACAAAGAAAGTATGATACTGGAGAAATGAGGAAAATACAAAACACTGGCTTACCTGTAAAGACACCTGACTTCTGCCCATTGGCTGGTATTCCAGGTGCAGGTCATGGCGGTGAGGTCGCCGTTGGTTTCACAGGATATGGCGACGCTGATATCTGTTCAAAACAAACCGCAGCATTTATGATGCCAGTCACAAGCATGGGAACGGGTGATGGGAGCTCAACTCAAGATAGTCAAAATTTTGTTGAAGAAGGCCGAGAAGACACATGAACCCGCAGGCTAGACGTAGCTCACCCTTAACGTAAATCTGAGCGTAGGGGAAGCTGCACAGTGACTTCTCCCCTTCTCGGTGGCAGCAGTGCAGGATATCATATCCCCGTTGTTTCTGCGGCTTCACATTCAGCAGAGTGACACTGCTCACATGCTCGTTGACAATGGTGTACTGGCTTTTCGGAACTTCCTTGAAGTTCAGCCACCAATCCACATTCTTGGCATTGTGGCTTGGGTTGTTAAAAATGCAGTAAACTGTGACGTTGGACCCAGCGCTGGTGAATAATCTTTCAGGGAGATAACTCACTTCTGTAATAAGCACAAAACATAGACTCATCAGAAGAAAAGGCTGTCATATCAAGGTTTATCTGGGAACAAGAATACAATGAGGAGTCAAAGAACACAGCAAGTGATCCATGAGGTAACAGTCTTGTAACAGAATGTTATTTTTGTGTGTTTGACAGATTTTCTGCCAGCCAGTAGCTGTTTCAGATCTTCTGCATGGGACTACCCTGTGGATTTCTAATGAGTCTCTATTGGCAACTGGCCACAACAAGGACCCCCAGAAAACACTTAAGATGCTTTCTGTCCCTGAGAGAAAAGTTGCAAAATCGCAAAATCGAGGCCAAGTCAATGGCGTAACTTTCTCTCATCACTTATACCAGTTGCATCAGAATTAATGTACTGATATACTTTTCTCTCAAAAGCAGTTGGCATCCAAGGCCACTGAAAATGGAGGCTCGCATCCATGAAAATAGCTATCCACTTATGAATGGCTTGTGCTCCCACCTTCATCGCCTATGACACAGAAGGCACACAGAGTACAATGAGCCTATTGACTCGGCCCCACTGTAGAGAGACGGCCTGTTAGTGTCAAGTATAGAGGAATTCGTCAGGCATGTTGTTCACTGCTAAAGCACCAAAGCAAGGTCTAATAAAGCGCACAAACAGTGATTAAAAAAAAATCCCCCATGAATATGTCATAAGAGTGTGAAAAGGCTGCCCACACTGTGGCAGTTCATCAGTGCTCAGCTCTCATGAGCAACGCAGAGCCCTGTGGGGTTCGTGCATTCATACCTTCCATGTGATGAAATTCTATTCATTGAGCATGACTCAGTGAGAGGCAGACAGGGCTCTCTGCTCCCTATCCATGTCGTGGGAAGAAATGGCGTTGGGGACCCCACAAGATGCACATATTAGTCATTAAGGGGGGAAATTAAACTCTTGCAGTGAGGGACGCGGTCCCATTCATTACATTGTTGTTGTTTCTGTAAAAGCAACATAAATGAGGCATGAAAATGGCTTTTCTTTAACTGCCATTAAGGCTCCACGGCTGGAGATGCACATATGTGACGAATACAAATAAATGAAACAAAGTCATATGGAGCTACAGTGTAGCCTGATGAATCCCTTGTAATCAGGGCAATAGAGATAATGGAATCTAGTCATTCACTTACACCTACCTCAAGAAGAAAGCCTGTCTGTCTGCATTGTCGTTGCAAAAAAGCTTTTACTAGCACAGAGCGCACACTGAGATGTTCACATTGCATATTTAGTTTTTTTTCCATTAGTCATATAAAGTGCCATTATATAGTTACTTGAGTGGAGCCTCATTATAAATACATCTCTTTTAAATCCTACAGTTGGACCTTTAAAGCAAAATGCAAAATGGAGAACTGATGGTTCTGTAAGTATACATGAGCACAGGACGAGTAGATCAGCCAACATCAGCCAAACCTGTTGATAATTGCAAGGCTCCTGTTGTAAAATCCATCCCAACAAACCAGTACTCATATTTCACTGTACGCTTAAATGTACATTGTTTACTCGAAGGAACTGATCAGGTTCAGGAGCTACACACTCTGTAAGCAGCAGACTGTTCTGCAGAGGCAATTCACGTTAGTAGCCCAGAAGCTCCAGCGTACAACAGCGGTGTTCCACCTGGGAATTTTAAACAGAGACTTTGATCCCAGTGCTCTTACCCCTACTCCGTTCTGCTACCATGGCAACACCTAATCTATGGTCGGACATCGGTTACCCCCTAGCTTACCGTGGAGGTAAACATAAAGGGGGTGGCTCCAGTCACTCCACATGCCACGCTTGCTCGGGGTCTTGCAGCGCACCTGGACGGTGTAGTTGAGCCCTACACTGAGGCCCCCCAGGGAGGCACCAGGAGCCCCCTCTGCACCCAGGCTCTGAGGAGACCAACACACACTGCTGTCATCAACCAGCACACAGGACACTGCACAGTGTCAGATGTTCTCATTTCAGGGACTGACTACAGGTAACAACTAAAATGGCATCTTAACATTGGACTAATCCTGCAATACATAGGCTGTTTCAAAGTCTATATTAACACAATTTAGCATATAAGAACAGCATGACAATGAGTAATTTTCCATAATCAATGTTGCAGGGTTTGATGGTAAGGTTATGAAATACAGGTCAAATTCCTGGAGCGATATTTTACTTTGTAAATGGTGTCTCACAGCAGCATCCACTTTCCGATGTAATTTTCTATATTGTAGCTACCACAGACACCATGAGTATCATGGAGTGAGTATGCTCTGTTGGGCCCTACCTTCCAGGGGTGGACGGAGGTGTTGGAGGAGTAGCGGATGTCGTAGACAAAGGGGCCGTTGCCGGGCAGAGCATGGGTCCAGCTCAACCTCAGCTCACCCTCCATAGTCATGTTATACTGCAGTTTCAACGGAGGGTCTGGCTTCACTGGAGAACAGGCAACACAGCACAAACTGAGGTAAACACGTGGGCGCGAGCGAAAAATAGACCATAGAGCAGTTACTTTTAAACAGATAATGGACCTGTTTTTCCTGTTTCCTGCTTTTTGACTTGATTGGATATAATGTGGTAGCATAACCCTTGACGTAATCATTTAATGTGCACTTCACATTAAATTATTTTAGTCACAACAAAGACAGGGCTGGCGCTAAATCATTTTGATTACAAAAATGGAATCTTGATGATGAATTTTAATCTTGAAACCTTTTTCCTCCATTATAACCACAATCACTTCAAGCTGAGCACAGAGAGGCAGAGCAGCCAAATTATATGCAATAGGATGCATTCATGCTAATTATGCAAAACTAGGATCAAAAATAGGTTCTACCTATGGAGCTGCCTCACTTCCGGGTGCTGCGCTTGTCGCAACCAACGGCAGGTGCCGTGTGGTGTCTGTTTTGTTTTGTATGCAAAGTTTGTTCTCAACAGTGTTTTTCAAGTATTAAAACAGTTTTGTGTTGTTTTTCTATTATGTATTTTGTCTGGTATTATAACTCCTCGCTGCCAGTCCAATTTCCCATCAGGGACAATAAACCTCACAAATCTGTTGAATATTGAAGGTTCAGGACAACTTTCAAATATAGGTAAATTCTCTATTTGTAGCTCACTGACCACCACTGTTATGGTACAATGACTGATAGCACACCTCAAAATGCTAACACACCTTCTGTTCAATGCTGAACATTCAATGACCACACAATACAAGTAAGATTGATTTGTAGTGAAGACAGATATTACTGCAAATAATTTCACAGGATGTGATTTTATTGAAACTACATTTCCAATTTGCAATTCCACAAGAAAGCAATGCAATGCAACAGAAAGGTATCCAAACTTGCAACGCGATGCTAGGGACATTTTCTGCCCTGGCGCTAACTGTTCACAATACATTAAAAACAGTCAAAGCCTGCTAGCCCGGCATTAAAGCATGAAGCAAGGCCTGACTCTGAAATCCACCATGTAGCCTGAGGCCACAAACGATGTTAATTGGGCAAACACCGCTCCTATTTATTTTCGTCGTTTCCCGAGATATGCGACTTATTGCCATGGTTTTGCAAGTTGTGCAAACACCCGTGTCTGCCTGTTTCTGACCTCATAATGTCTCGGAGTACATTTATGAGCGACTCTGCCTCTTCGCCCAGAGCGAGAGATGCACTGATCTGTGTACAGTGCGCTTACCCTGCCAACACTGCATGCTCTCTATTTCATCGAAAACATGGAGGCAAATAGTATTTACATAGCCAGACATTTGGCTGAGCTTGCTCAAGAAGGTGCCATGTATGTTTTGGGTGTACATTTTTTTGGTGTGTGCATTCTGTATGACATACCATATGCGTTTCATTTCCAGTTCCATTTTTAATTATTTGATTTGGATTAAGTACATACTATTTCATCACAAACTTACTTACAGTCAATAAAAAAACCAACGGGACAAGAGTCATAATAACTGAACCAGAAACATGAATAAAGGCATGGAATAAATCAACATGTGCCCTTACCTTTGACTCCCAATGAAATCCAAGTGTTTTTTTAATCACAAACATAGTTTGCTGAGTGAACTGTGCAGAAAAATTATCACTTGCATTTAATTGTCAAAGCTAAGGATTAGTGTTGTTTATCAGGCCAAAATATTAAAACTATAGTGTGCACAGCCATTGTCATTACTGTCAATAGTTCATATGTTGTAATTAGAGATGTCAATAAATTTGTGCCAACTCTAATGGCATTCATTATATTTATTCAAACCAAATGTTTAATATCAAGTTAATCTTCAAATTAAATGGTTAATCTCACCATTTAATCTTCCATGGAATACCAGTAAAATACAAATGCTAATGTGTCTGTAAATCTTTCAAGGGTCACTGTGGCCGTTTTGGGAAAATAAAATGTTATCATCGTCCAATAGTGTTTTGTATATTGTTTAAAATCTAAACTTAAAAAGTGTGCGGAATGTTTTCTTTTTTTAAAACAAAATGCTTAATCGGGTGTGTCAATAATATAATTCTGCATGATAGATATTTCAACCTTCAATGATTTATGTATTTTGGGCCAGAGATTACCCGCAAGAATCTATGAAAATGCGGCAACATTTCTTACAATGAACTATTCAGTAAAGAAAATCACACCCACTACTTTCTGCCTCGTGGGATTTGATTTGCCTTCAGCTATTTCTTTTTTCAAATCGAAAACAAAAGATGACAGCACTCCTGGGCCAGCATCAGAAGGTAATACATATTTGCCCATAAGTTGGCCAGCAGCCTTTTGAATATTGGCAACACCTCAACAAACACCATCAACTCTGTTTGATGCATCACACAGAATAAAAACACAGATGTATACCTAAACATGTAAAGCTCAATATATTCACTTGACAGCAATCTAAGATGTAAACACTCAAGCCCCGCGGGACTTACAGAAACTCTGTGGGACAATGTCCATCACTGGTGACTGCACGGAGCTGGTGCCATTGGAGATGTTGACCATCAGAGACACTGTGCTGTTGATCGAACGGAGAGCTACGGCGCATGTGAGGATCTCCTCTCCTTCGCACATGCTACGAGCGCCACTGTCTGTCACGTTTACTGCGTCCAACTCTGACCTAGAACAGAGGATGAAGAATCTCGACACCTTGACCACCTATAACAAAGCAAGAGTCTAGTGCGTCAGGCCAAGGGGGATACAGGCATGCTGTCTTTCTAGGTACTGTTTCAAAGCACCGGCTACTTGGTGCTTTGGTAAAAATGTGCATACCCTTTTTGTGACAAGGCCAGCAGGGACAAGCGTGATCTTAACAAGAAGTACTCAGGTTTCGCTTTGAAGCCTGGTCTAATGACCAGCGCACCAGTCTGTGCTGACCTCATTCATCACGGGACAATAAACTCCAGTTCAGTCCAGAGCATCTCATGTCATACATAATGTGGTCCTAAGCCTGGTCTCTAGTTAATGAAAAGAAAAATAACGAAGTGAAGACGAAAAGAAAAGAAAAACACTTGACCATTAATAGCCGAGTTACATGTGTCCTCTGTACCCATGTCACGTTTGTCACTGAGGCACAGGCATAGCAAACCTTATTAAAAGGAAACTCTAATCAGGCCGGAGGGGGAAACTCAATACTCACGGCAAACGCTGCAAGCTAATTGCGAAGAGCCTGCTGGTGTCTGACAGTCCGACGTCGAGCTTTAGATTGCAAATTACATTTTCCAGGCTCCCGTCCACCCAGCACAGGATGTTCAAACAGACGACTGGAAAGAGATTCAATTAACGCGTAAGCTTCAACACCATCCCCAGCCAAATGTAATTAAGAGCGTCTACAGTAATGGGGCCCATTAGGAGGCTGTCGTTGCAATTCACAGTTAAAAGATTCTTAAAAGGTTAAAGCAAAGCCAAAGAACAAAAGGCTAACAAATGGGACTGGTTTTTTTCACGTGGTCAACAACTATAGTATATTCACTGCTCGCTCTCACTCTATACCATACGCGCAGAGAAAGAATAAGAAAAAGAAAAAGGTAATAACTCAGTTGGTTTTGCTTTAATCCTGGCCAAGCTGACTTCTGCATTTTAATCTGCATCATTGGATTATTATTCTCTGTAGACCAAGAGTAGCAGGTAATGAACAGCAATTAACATGCATGACGCCATCTATTTTGCTGCAACCTTTCACCATGACCTGCTGTGCTTGTGAGACAGACATATTGCACCAAGCAGACATTACAGCACTAGCCACCATTCCATTAATTGAAGACATTTCATTTTTAAATTTAAGAGGTTTCCCTGGAGCGGCGAACGGGCGTCATGCTGATGCGGTTAGCATAATTTATAATGGGTATGACTAGGTTGAATGATTGACTTCAGGGCAGGTACATCAGAATGATCATGCTCTTGAAGAATCACAGGTCTGTGAATTACCTCTTCCAATGCTGGGGGCATCAATGGGAGATACTAGAGATCTGTTGTAGGGGCTGATGTGACATTGGGTTGCAGGTGTGTTTTCAGAACCAACCAGCCGGTCTCTCGCGCCCGTGAGGAGCCCACTGCCCTCCCTCTCTCCACTCCCATCCATGTGGCCTGCAGCTAGGTCACAGCACAGCCCCATCGCCCACGGAGAGCCCCCAAACCCGCCGGGCAATCCATCTGTAGGCGTCGTGCCCATCACACCTGAAAACCAAGAGCAGGAGTAGAACAGGTTAATAATCCACACTAACTGCAGACATGGTAACTGCAAAAATAAAGGAAACACCAACATAAACTGTCTTAATAGGGCGCTGGGCCACCACGAACTGCCAGAACAGCTTTAATATGCCTTGGCATAGATTCCACAAGTGTAATTGGAATTGAAACGCTATTATTTGGTGTTTTGTTGATGGTGATGGAAAACACTGTCTCAGGCGCTGCTCCAGAGGCCAAGGCGTATGGTTTACATCATTTTCATGCTCATCAAATTATTCGGTGAACACTCGTGCCCTGTGGATGGGGGCATTGTCATCCTGGAAGTGACCACTCCCATCGTGATAGAAACGCTTCACCATCAGATGAAGGTTATCAGAATTGCTTTGTATTTATTGCCATTTACCTTGCGCTCTAAGGGGTTGAGTGGACCTAAACCATGCCAGGAAAATGCACTCTAAGCCATAAAAGAGCAGCCAGAAACCTCCACTCACTCAAGTTTTTCCTTTATATTGGCAGTTGCCTGTACATTATCATGTGATCGCCTTCAAAAGTCCCACATAGCACATAGCATGTCTTCTCCCTACCTCAAAATATAAGTACTGTTATTGAAAAAATGTCATTCAATGAATATGGAGGTTCACAAGCCGTTATTAATTAATTTGCCTTTGAATTGCAGCCATTATTCAAATCCACACTGAATAGCAGCTCTAATTGAGAAAGGTCTGTGTTTACCTGAAAGCTGTAGACTGTTCAAGGACGCAGGCTACAGATTGTTAACTAGCAAATCACAGGTTATTCTAAACCAATATGCACATGTTCAACCAGCATGGATCTGAACATTCTGAATAACTAAAATATATCGAA
The DNA here is from genome assembly GCA_029706075.1 of Aldrovandia affinis. Classification (NCBI taxonomy): domain Eukaryota; kingdom Metazoa; phylum Chordata; class Actinopteri; order Notacanthiformes; family Halosauridae; genus Aldrovandia; species Aldrovandia affinis. The sequence continues at coordinate 1,433,890 of JAINUG010000145.1, read as the reverse complement.
AAGGCTTTCTTATTAGGCAGCAGCTGAATATGTTATTGTTTGAATTCACATAACATATCGATCTCTGCATGTATCAGCCCATAACATAACAATGCTAGAGGTGGTTGTTTGTCTCTTACTGTGTGTAACCCTTTCACGAAAAACCATGAACATTCAATGACCACACAATACAAGTAAGATTGATTTGTAGTGAAGAAAGATATTACTGCAAATACATTCACAGGATGTGATTTTATTGAAACCACATTTCCAATTTGCAATTCCACAAGAAAGCAATGCAATGCAACAGAAAGGTATCCAAACTTGCAACGCGATGCTAGGGACATTTTCTGCACTGACGCTAACTGTTCACAATACATTAAAAACAGTCAAAGCCTGCTAGCCCGGCATTAAAGCATGAAGCAAGGCCTGACTCTGAAATCCACCATGTAGCCTGAGGCCACATACGATGTTAATTGGGCAAACACCGCTCCTATTTTTTTTCATCGTTTCTCGAGATCTGCGACTTATTGCGTGAAAACTGTGTGACACTCTGTTTTGTTGTTTTCAGTTTAACACCCACCAGTGGTGAGCAGAGCAGCATGCCATCAGAAATCTCAGACGAGTGAACAGCAGAATATAAGTAGGTGGGTTTTGGAGGTGAATGACATACTTTGTTAACGTCTGCTGCAGTCTCCCCCACCCTCCTACCCCCTGAAAAGATAGACCTCCGCAGCCTCCTACAGAGCGTGATTCATCCTCCCAGCTCTCACAGCGTGTGGCTGAGCCGAATCACAGAGGAGCTTACGGGAGACCCTTTCCCCAGCACCGCGCTTCCCTACCAGACGCTGTTCTGCACGCGTTTTGTCAGCAAGCTCGTCAGGGCTGAGCAGAGGCAATATCACTTTAGTGTGTTCTGCTCGATGTGGCAACTCCACCGAGAGTAGAAGGCAGACTCTGTGCGTTGTTAAGAATTATGAGCAGGCACTATTCTTGCAGTCCTTTAAGTTGAAGGATTGCACCTTTGAGCACCCGAGAGGTCTGATATTGAAGGTAAGGGTAATCCCCCCCCCCTCTAAAGACAGCCTGAGTTCAATTTTAAACTCCAAATCACACATTATTAGAAATGTGTTTGTTCATTTCAGATCCAAGTGGGTAAAACCTAACAGCAGCTACTACGAAACAGCATGGCAGACACAGATTCAGAAGAGGTCCTGGAGACCTGGTTTAGGAGCGCGAGTATCAGGAACACGTACCTCGTAAAGCCAGGATAAGACACAGGAGAAACATCCCCACTGTAGAAAAAGGCCTGCAAAAGAGACACAGCATGTTAAAGTATTGATGGCCTGCCTCGTGTCTTTGCTTTGCAGGAGAACACAAGAGCATTCAACACTAAACACTGTTGGGGATTTAGTCATCGGGCATGCTGACTAATTTAAGCACCCGGTCTATTTCATCAGTAAACATCCATTTGACGCAGCGCGTCAAGATGTCCTTAAAATGGTCTACTGTAACTCTTTATGGTTTCTTTATCTGTTAAAAGCGCAGGCATTAGTTACATTTAATTTAACTACAAATCAACTGCTTTGATTAGAACTATGAGTGGATCCCAGACCGGCCCTGGTGGGGAGTCCCGATCGGGGGCGGCGTTTCGCTGTCTGCCCCAGGGGGAGGGGGCAGGGTGAGCCGGCACGAATTCCTGAGAAGCACGTAAGGGTGTCTCCAGAACGTGGGCGGGCCGTCTCGAAGGAAGCAGAGTTCCCAGCCCTTGGAGAATTAGCTTGCCGCGTAGGGACGTGCAAATCGAAATAAATAGAGGGTATAATTGGGAAAATCTGAAACAAATAAAAGAAAGAAAGAAGGAACTATGAGTGGATCAAGCTACAAGAACTACCAAGAGAATATTGTTTGCATACTGTGCAACCAGAGCAGTGTTCGTGTGCTGTCTCCGCTTCAGAAAAATGTAATTGTGGTTCTGTGTGGCTCAGTTGGTACAGCACAGTGTTGGCAACGCTTAGGTTGTGGGTTCAATTCCCACTGGGACCACATGTACTGAAAAAAGAAGTATGCATTCACTACTGTAAGTCGCTTTGGATAAAAGCGTCTGCTAAATGGCATATATACAGTATATATATAACTGTCATGTAAAGCAAACAAGCATCGGTGCAGATGAATTAAACATAATACTTACATCTCATATGTAAATGAGCATGGCCCCTTAGCTGGGTGTAGAAGATCTCACTGAGAGAAAAGCAGAGTAGAATATGTTAGAGGTGGTATTTGTGAAAACTGGCATTAAATGGAAAATGATGGACTTGTTCTCATCATTGATGCAGCAGCTACACAGGTGGGAGGGAACCAACAACCCATAAATAGTTAATAAATGCTACTTTCATGCTTGGATTATTTCTGCAACATAGATAACAGTACAATTTAATTTGTTCTCACTGGGCGAATACCATAGAGAAAAATAATAATAGTAAAAAAGATTGCTTTTATATTTAGATGGCTAATGATAGTGGATTGCTTAGTGTATTTTTATCCAAATACTTGAATTACGTGATATGTTCTGTACAAATCATTTCCATCACAGAATCAAAGTTGTCACCCTCTACCCCTACCTCTGCAAAAGTAAAATGAATGATAAATGTATGGTTTTGTTGTCATAATTTATTATATTATGGTTTATCTTTTAGAATAAAAATAATATAATGCAGTACCCTCCAAAATGATCCAAACCCTTGATAAAGATGAACAAAGAAGGCTATATCAAATAAATAATACAGGTAATGAGCTAACATATTATTTTATACTAATACAATTGCTCAGAGAAAAATAAATTGTTTAACAAGTAATATTTTGTTCCCCATGGCTATGTTAAGCACCTCACATTTGTTAGTTGAACAAGTGCTGCTAATCTTTAGAGCAGGAATTTATCAAATTGACCTTCACAAGTTAATTTCTCAACACAGGGGTGAGTAGGCTGTCCAGAGGGGGCGCTCTGGTCAAATAAACACAGCATTTTCATGTTTTGTATTTTGTATTCATGTTATATTTAATGACGGACATATGGCAGATTAATTACATGCCCTTTAATCAGAACTACATATCCCACCATGCACCATGGAAAATGACACCATTGAGCAATAGACAGATGCCAACCACCATCTGGAGCCACCGTGTGCTCCCAAATAAAATGCGTAGTGTAGAGCTATATAAATCACGATCAAAATAATGACTAGGCAAAAGTACCTGGCAAGTGGCTATTCACACCTGTGGGGCATTTTCCAGGAAGGCCCTTACCAACACACAAAAACATTTCATATTGACTATGTATCAAATATCAAAACAAGTCAAATTGTCCTCTCCTGCTGACAAAAACAAGGTATCTGATTGTTACCTAATGACTAGATGAACAGCGATATCATTAATATGAATTTTAAAAATGCCCAGTTGAATAAATTGGTAAATTGTGAACGGATTGTTCACTTACGCACTCTAAAGCTTCAAGTGCAAGACAACAGCCAAGTTAACCCAATAGGCAGTTATGTGGTCGTATGCAAACCACTAAGGTTACAATTACATGTCTATTCAATTCGAAAATTATAGCACTGGGATGCATTTTTCAGGGTTCCTGAAGCTGTCGTAAGTGAATCACGATACTTCTGGAACACATCTGCCACAGACATATGAGAGAACATTCATCTATGTTGCATTACCGAAATGAAATCCTCACATTTTCGCAATAGGCATACACCAGTAGAGAAATACATTTGGTCCTTGAGTGTTTGAGGAGATAAATCAAATCCCCCCAGAATTACACACATAAAGAACAAGCCCCTTTCCCTCCAGCACAAACTGAATATAATTAATGACATAGTTATGTTATGTTAACCATATGAGGCTTAACAAATGAACGAATAGCCTAAACTTGATGTCATTATAATTACATCTTGACTGTTAGAAACCGTTTGCAAGGCACCGTTTGACTAATAAAACGCAGACCACAAAAATTCAGAGAATGCGTTACAAAACAGGTCTGCTGCCTCCAACCGTTGGAAACTGAAAAGAGTGAGTAATTCACCATGAATCACACCGCATACTATACACACATGCACAAAGAAAGTAAGTAAGATGGAAAAGCACAAAGATAAAAAGTAGAGGAACCCAGACAACTAATAAAGAAATATTATTTGAACACTATTTCTTAAGTAATTTTCCTATTCCTTCTGGTGTTTTCAGAAACGCCATAGGAGTTGCGCGGCGTGACATGCTAAGAATCTATGGAAAAAAACACATCGTTCCTGAACTCATTCATACAAACCCCGTCTCATTTTCCAGCTGCTGTCATTTCTTGAAGAATTTAAGAAAATACCTCGCAGTAAGCGAAATCCCATACCAAATAGTTCTTTATTGCCTGGGACAGAATCGTTTTCTTCCTGGAGTCGCCTGTGAGCGCTCGACTAAAGGAACACAGATAGCTGTTGCTCTTTAAGGTTCTGAATGGAAAACTAGCGTATCAGAGGGAAGGACTAACTGAGCGCAGTGAACCACCATCGTCATGGATCCATTCTCAATTCTCAATTAATGTAGAGGAGAGATCCCCCGTGTTTGCGGTGGGATAAGCCAGTTCATTAAACAGTTTGGACAGTTAGCGCACATACAGGTTAACTGTGTTGGTTTTTTTTTTTTTTGGGGGTTAGATCCTACACAATTTTACATCGCAGTGGAGGTGCTAGTACTATTGAATGAAATTGTCATTTCAACCTCGAAGCATTACTTAAAATTTACATTCAAAATCTAACTAAACTAAATACGATTTTTAACAGCAATCAAGGTGCAGAACTCGATCTGGGGTGTTTTAGTCTAAACTCCCTTTAAATGTCCGAAATGTCAGGCTAATGTATTGTTTAATTTTACAGGATTTTTTAAAAATCCTTGCCCAGGTTAGTATAAACTACTTTATGAAGAATACACACCATGTATTTTATGAACAGCTGAAATTAGTAACCATGAAATGCCAGCCTACTTTCGAACTGTGATCAATGTTATATTAAAAATAGAAACAGGCGCCCCTAAAATATTTGTGGATAGTAAACCACACTCAATGTTGAAAATACTTTTTTTCATAAAGCATTACTCAGTCATTTGCGTTCCAATGCATCAGCTGAATTGCATCATCACAATTAGGTCATTTCGTGACAAAACAGCATAGGGTAGGGGGCATTGGGAGGGCTTACAATTGTGACTAAATTATTGAACAAAGAGCACAACTCAGACAGGGCTGTGGTAACACTACAGTAAATGACATGTTGAGGCTTACAGTAAAATCCATCATGACCTAACATAATAACGATAATTTCAGATAAAGATGAATTGCTGGTCATCATTGCTGTTGTGTGCTTCCAGTCAAGACTGATGTTGTTGAAGGACTCTAACACGAAGCCATCTTAACAGAATGGCTTTTTCAATAACAGAAATGAAAAAAACAAATAGTCTCGGCCACCAGTGGCTGGAGCAGATGTTATACAATCCCCCCTGTGAATCTGTCTGTCTGTGGACAGGGTCCTTTCAATGTTTATGGGTGCATCTAGATGACACCAGGTGAAATGATCACTTAGTGATGACAAAGAGATTATAAGGCTGATACAACTACTCAGTATGCAGGGGATATGCACTCTTCCATGTTTCTCTGTTTTTGGTACAAGGCATGTATAGCAATGCCTTGTTTAATGACGCAGGTCTCATCAATCAGTACATGTATATTTCTTGTTGCAATTTATTTAAACACAATAAGTGAAATACCTCATTCAGAATAAGAGAGTGCAGTTTGCAGTGATGTGCCCCCATGCTCCAAAATTGAATCCTGACCATGTTAGTATCAGCGTCTTCCAGAGAGAGAGGGTTCCAGTCAGCAGGTTATTACCCACCTCGTCACGCAATACTGAACGATCAGGTGCATGTGATCTGCATGTGTCGGTTGGATGTATGTGGTCTGACTCCCTTTGGCCCTTCTACAAATCCTGTTTTTCATCTCGGAATAGAATTTATGCAGAAGCTAGAATTTGTTACTGAAGGGATAAGTAGTTTACAAAATGGTTTAGAAATGTTGTCAAAAGGAAACGCTATATTTCAGACATACAGTGGGTATAAAAAGTATTCACTTGTAAGGTCATTCACCAGAATGTTTCACTAGTGTTATGATTGGACTTGAATGAAACAGTTTGCTGCAGTGGTATTGATCACTGTTTGACAACCCGGATATAAGGGAGATGAAGCATGAGAAATAAATGCCTGCTTTCATCTCGACTCTAAGACTGATCTCAGAGTTCAGCTCCGATTTCCAACAAAGTGATTTTGAACACACAGCTCCAGTATTCAATTATATCATATAGCTGATGGTCCTGGCTGTGCATTTAAAGTCAGATTCACTGTTTCTCCATTCACTTAGTGCTTACAGATACCTGGGCATATTGTTTGATTATGAGATTCACCCCCTTTGGCATTTTTCACATTTTATTTCCTTACTTCATGGAATCAAAATGGATTTAATTGGGATTTTTGCCACTGATCGACACAAAATAATCTATAATGTTCAATAAAATAAACAACTCTAAAGCTTTTTCTTATTACAAATTAAAAAACAGACAATAATTGATTTCACAAGTATTCACCCCTTTTTCTAAGATACATCTAAATAAGCTCTGATGCAATCAATTTTCTTCAGAGGTTACATAATTATTTGATTGGAGTTTGTGTTAATTAGTGGCAAGAAATCCCAAATAAATCAATTTTAATTCCATGAAGTAAGAAAAGAAAATGTGAAAAATGCCAAAGGGGGTGAATCTCATAATCAAACAATATGCCCAGGTATCTGTAAGCACTAAGTGAATGGAGAAACAGTGAATCTGACTTTAAATGCACAGCCAGGGCCATCAGCTATATGATATAATTGAATACTGGAGCTGTGTGTTCAAAATCACTTTGTTGGGAATCGGAGCTGAACTCTGAGATCAGTCTTAGAGTCGAGATGAAAGCAGGCATTTATTTCTTATGCTTCATCTCCCTTATATCCGGGTTGTCAAACAGTGATCAATACCACTGCAGCAAACTGTTTCATTCAAGTCCAATCATAACACTAGTGAAACATTCTGGTGAATGACCTTACAAGTGACAAAAATGACAAAAATGCATATGTATTCTTCAATTACTTTTAAATACAGAGCTATGTTCTTCTTTTAAAATCCAGTTGTTGTTCTACAAAGAAATATTTCAATGTATTTCAAAAGACATGGCGAAAGTGCTTGTCACAAGGATTACTGCCTGTAGTGAAAAAAAAAAAAAAAAAGCCAGAAGGCATTGCGTTTTCCTGTGGCAAAATATCGGAGCTGGCTGTACAAAGTGAGATTCAATGGTTACAAATTGCAGGGGTGTCAGCTGCCAGGTGAAGGCCTCACTGCATCATTGAGAGGCAGGTGAAGTAGCCTCTGTTCATTTGGGGAGGTGGGGGTTCAGGTGAGTTCTGACAGTGACTAGGGGGATTTCCACACAGCTTACACACAAAACACTGCAGGACTGAATTTACTGTGTACATATGGGAATGCAGACATTAACTTACACACACTGTACTGCTGAAATACACTTACTCTATACACAATACCCTGCAGAAATACACGTCTGCACTTTACTGCAGGCGTACATTTAACAAACAGCTCTGCAAAAATACACTTACAGTATATGCAAAACCCAGTAAATTCTCTTATACACACAGTATAGTGTAAATACACCTAGCATATAACAATGAAAAAATACATTTATAGTAATTATTGCAGGAAGACATTCAATACTATACTCAACACATATCAATAAGTACCGGAAGGGCCTTGTTTAATTTTCAAATACTTTACTCCCTCCTTATAACATATGAAATTCAATCTCCAATATGATACAACTCTGAAATAACAACAGTAAGAGCATGGTCCTCACTTTATAATTTTTTAACCTCTGGGGGCAGCCAATCATCACCCACCAACGGGACCCATGGCCAGAGCCAGGCTGGAGTAGCCTGGCCTCGTCCCCAGGCTACAGTGGGCAACCTGCACTTAGAACAGCGCCTTTACCGGTTGCACCACCAAGGGGACCCCATCACTTGATCATTTTTAATATACATCGCTGGGTCCCATTTAACACCCAATGCTTAAGATTCTTTCATTAATGTACACTTAATTCTATTGTAAGAGAAAGACTAAACACACTGCACTGAAGAACAATTCTTAGCACACTGAACTTCAAGACTCAAGACGAAGGCACTGAAGGCCTAAGGCCATCTACTGTAAGCAGCCATTACCCTCATCTCAATGAGCCATACAGGACATACAAACACATCTATAACACTCTACTAATCTGACTCTGACTGACTCTACTGTCTCCATAGTGTTTGAAATGTGGTAAATACCTGGAAATCAGATTTTTACTTTTACACGACATATACCGTACCATAAATACACACTGTCAGCCATGTGGGATACTATAAAAAATGTGTTTATGTTTCAGACCATGCTTGTAAGGGTCAAGACTCTGATGCCCATATAAACCAGTAGGTTGTGTTTTGGCACTGGTAATATGTACAATATGCCAAAATATATAACATTTGGAATGCTTATTTCATTGCAAATCCCCCCACCTAGCATTTGGTCAGAAGGTGCTTTTAGGACATCGCATCACAGGGCAAAGAGGGAAGAATCAGAAGGGGAAGACATGAACATGGCTGGAAATGAGCAGGAGAACTTTCATTTGCCGACGTAGTCAGAATTGGAATGACGTCGCTTTTCCACTGTCTTTGGACCAGGTAAATGGATGGCATCATCGGCGAGCACTGTCATTGTCTCAGGAGATCCGACGGGTACCGTTTGGCTGAAATATTCAGCATCGCTTTCCTCATCACTAAATTACCCAACTGGCACATTTATAATTGAGAGGGTAATAATCTACAGCACAGACGAAAAGCACTGGTCATGAATATGCTAATTGAGCTGACCTGATTTATCTGTCCGTGTCCGATGGCTCTTTCTCTCCAGTGCGTAGAGAGCAAACAGATGCCACTGCTGGAACAAGTATAAGGCCACTTCTCTTTATTCTGGCCAAGCTGTATAACAGGGCAGTTTACACAGCGCAGAAGACAAAGGGAGATTTATTGGCTTTGAGGGCTGCAAGTTTTCCCTAGCTTACTGAAGTCAGAGCACCAGTGCACCAATAAGTCTGGAAACCGGGGTCATTTTTCTTTCTGTATTGAAAGATCTAATCTGGAGGTGTGGGAGATTTACTGCAAACCTGATGAGGGCGGTGCCATGTGAGAGGAGGGTGCCGAGGATTGCTCATTTCACCCGCAGTGGTCTTGTCCCAGACTGTTTCTCTCCTGGAGTCGAGCACCTCGCCACCGCCTAAAACAATCGCTCGTAAACAAATTTACCCCGCATGCTCTCGCGTTGGTGACTTGAAAGCAGTGAAAAGGTCAGATCTCAGATTTAGCTCTTTCATTTAAGAAATGAGATGATATTGCCTTGATTAGTTTCCAACAGCCTTTGGTCTGGCACAGACACCTTGCCAATTAGCCCCATCGACCCATTAGTGTGAGGATAATGAATTGGCCATCGTTAAGCTTTTTAATATGTCAAGCCAGGTGTAACTACAAAGAGCTGTTTGAAATCAAGCCTTGAGACAGAAAAGAATTCTGACTATGCCATAAAGGTCTTATTTAATGGTATGCGGGTTTAAAATAGAGGGCCAGCAGTTCTGTTGTTTGTCCTTGGGGTTGTGGGAAGGCAGTTTCCTCTTTTCTGACAGTGACATAAAGTTGGCAGTTCCCATCCCATGTCTGTGTTAAGGCACTGCCTCCTTGCTTTGTATCCCTTGGCCTCATGCCTGCTTATCCAGACATACATAAACATTTGTTCTCTACCTGCTTTATACAGGTCAATAATGATTATTTACAAAAATTTCATTTTCCACGTTCTGTACAGTGCACACGAGACAGCCGTAAAACAAGAGACAGAACCAATTTTATGACGGAAAGCAGTTTTTATGTATATGTTTTTCGTTATATATGTCTGTGGCACATGAGGACCTGGCCTGGATTAAGGACTTGGATTACGGACAAAGACAACGAGAAAAGGATTGTGGACTGTATGTGTTTGTTTTCCCCGATTACCTCATCCTTTTTTTGTGTTTTTGTAAAGAATTCAGTTAAAAACAAAAAGGTTTTGTTTTGAATACACCCTCCTTCGGATTCTTCAGTTGCCTACGCCCTCTGAAAAGGTCCTTGACTGTCACCCCACCCCCAGTGGCACTAAATGTCATACACCTTTTACATGTTTTACTGCGCCCTTATTAAAAAAACAACTCAGTAAGCCAATTCAGTGGTTTCAAAATGAAATAAATTATCTTATACACACAGTACAGCTCAGTAAGCCAATTCAGTGGTTTCAAAATGAAAATTTGGGCCATTACAGTGGAGTAATATTACATATATAGTACATAGATTATTATTTTTCAAATTATTTCAGATTTCTGAATTTTCCAATTGTATCCTCTATTGCTTCAATTCCCCTTCCCCCACAGGCCTGCCGCCGGCAACTACATGACCAGCCACTACAGCAATGAAGCACTTCCTTTGAGACAGAATTTGTAATTCACCTATTTGCATTATACCAGGCTACATATATGTGTTTTCCTGTTTTAAAAAAAGCAGATCCAGCTCAATTTGGACAGGGATTGGTGGGATTGTCCCATTGCGCAACAGAGCAAGAGCAAGAGCTGTGCATGAAGTGTACCCCAGCACCCAACTCAGCTGGTGGACTGAAAATCATTAGAAACAGTGGCTGGCATCACATGCTTCAGAGGAGAGTGTGCGCTGGTCTGCACGCTCCCGAATTTGTGGAGGCATTGCAGCGATGGCAAAAAGCCAAGAATACAATTTGGCACTACAAATTGGGAGAAGAATGAATAAAATTAAAAATAAGGAATAAAACAGGGTAAACTGCATTTGCCGTCACAGCTGAAGTGAATTGGAACACTGACAGGAGTTGAAACTTTTCCCGTTTATAGGAGTTTGGTTTTCAGAGGAGTAAGTATATAGTCTACGGCAGACAAAAAAAACTGCATCATAAATGCTTACTGCCCAGGTTGTTACAAAACAAGTATTAATATGGCTTCAGTGCTTTGCAAAGGCAGCTGTTCCTAACGGACTTAACAGGGCTCTTTAGTGAGGGGTCTGTTTGTTGGTGTACAAGGGGTTGCCGTTCAACAAAAACATTGGTTGTTCCAGTTCCTCTGTGCATGCATCTGGGTTAGGAAAGCACAGTGGCATTGGCACGGCAGCTGGCAACGCAGCTGGCTCGGCGTTCAGTGCCACAGGCTGACGAGCCTGAGAACCGAGGGCTCGTCATCTCTGCAATCCTGACGAACAAACAACAACAAACCCCCCAGCAGGGCCCCGCCCGTGGAACACCCACGATCTCTCCTCGTCAGAGAGGTGAGGTGGAATTCCTTATGCGTGAACACCACCAGGGCGAGATGGCGTGAAGTTATCGCAATTGGAAAATCTGGGCTATTCCAAGTGTACTTCCCCGTCTGGGGCTGAACATGAAAGTGGGTTTTGAAGTGCTCCAAGAGAGCCAAGCGGGTGTCCACTGACATTCGTACAGGGATTACTGTGGTAGGGCTATCCTGAAGTCTCTCTAATCTCGATGTGGTCTCTACAACTTCACAGCTGTTAATCAGCTGACCTGTCTGTCCTCTCACCCCTCCACCCCCTCGAACTGTCATCCCAGGATGTTGTCACACACCACCAGCAGCAGAGTGAGGCTGGGTGTTCCAGCGACAATGTATTTGCGTCATTCCATTTTATTGTCGCTTCAGTTAACCATCCAGAAACAGCATTAAGGTAATTACAAAGGCCTCTGTCATTTGGCAAGGACAATGCAGCAATCTGATATCTATCACCCGTTGCTTGTACTCTTGCATTTGTAGACGAGACAGGTTTGAACTAGAAAACATTCCTTGTTTTTTTTTGGTTTAATCTCTTTCTAATGTTTTATTTTTTGTTAAAAATCCAATGTTTAAACTGAGATGTTAAATCTCAGCCGTTCAAAGAAGCATGGTTTGCCAGACTGTTCAGAACTGTTGGCTTTGGTTTTTTAAAAAACATTTTATTTGTTAATAAAAACAAAACCCAAATGGCAAGGAAAACTAAAATGAGTGCATATTCTGTGCGCACATCTATGTATTATTTCCAAGGACAAGTCTGAAACCATTTGCTGATGGAATTTAATAAAATGAACTGCTGGAACAAATCACAGTGACCAATGTGAATAACATAATGAATTGACAGCTGCTCTTACTCAAGTAAATTAACCTGTGGTCACACAGCCCATAGTTTGATATGGTGGCTAAATCTACCAAATAAGCTAGTGAAATAATTTAGTGCAGTCCATAGTTATAACAGAAACAATTATACAATAGAACAATGTTTTTAGAATAGAAATATTACTAATATGTAGTAAGGTATCGTATGTGATATTGGCTCTTAAGAGTATGAAAACCCACTATATCTATAACAGCTGTTGTGAAGAGGAAAAATAGCATATTTCCCTCATATTAACTTAAAGAGAACTAAGTAAGCTAACCTAGACAAGAAAATACAGAAATATGTACCAACTGGGAACAGTGAAACAATACCAGTTCATACGAACAGCAACTGAGGAAGTGGGCCATAGACCTCCATTGTTCAAACAGAAGCAATCAATCTAGTCAAGAGTGCGAGCTTCCATTCACACCCTACAATACTCTGGCTGTCCCCACGGGAGATTCTCTGTCCTCGTCCCTAGACGATGGAATGATCTTCCCCACTCGCTCAGGACAGCAGAATCTCAGACAGAGACTGAAGACTCGCCTATCTTCCCTTTTGCGTGACAGGTTTCACAGCATGATCGTCAGCAGTGTCAATGATAAGACTGCAACTCACTGTTCGATAGCTCTAGCGATGATCTCTTGTCATATCAATGCACTTTTGCAAGTCGCTTTAGATGAAAGGGTGTGCCAAATAATTCAATTGTAAATTGTAGAGTGACTAAGCATTGCTTTGCAGTTCCTGACCAAAAAAGAGTATTCCAGTTCATTCATTTACAACAAGATGCGGTAAAGAAAGAAATCGATGCAGGTTCCCCTAGTGAGGAGAAATTCGCAGAGACATAATAATAGTGGTGGTATTGCCTTATCGGCTCTTTGCTGATATACAGCTCTTCTTACGCACTGCTTGTGCTGAGGCCACTACCATCCAGATTTTTTTTATAACCAGGCTTTCTGATTACAAACAACAACCCAGGCAATGGCCACTGTCACAGCGCTGTGTCTCAGAAACAATAATGATAGAATATTTTACTTACTTTATGAACAAGTGATAAACACAATAAATGCAATAGACGCAAATGCATTCGCATATAAATTGTGAGTAGCGTTACTTTTTCAATGAAAATACTATAAATTTCCATTCATTTCGACGAGATCCCTGAACCTGGCCCGTCTTATATATATCGCTCCGACCATTTAATTGGGATGTGAGCAAGCAGGCACATTGTCCATGAGATCTCAAATATATGAATTTAGATCGTTTTAAATGAGCCACGGCTATGGTCACAGGAAGGGTCAGCTCAGTTTGGAGGTTAAGGGAGTTTAAGCTGTCGGCTCATCTAATTGCTTAAGATGTTACATCAATTTAACATCTGCGTTCAGCATGACAAATAATGATGAATTAAGTGAATGAGTGCTACAGCACATGCCTAGCAGGAATTAGCCTCACAAAACATTGATTCAAATTGCTAATTCATCAAGCAAAAGCTCAAACCCATCAATGTACCATTATATTTTAAAAAATTGGGGCACTGTCTTATATTACAGTAGCTTTATTTGACTCTTAGCTTTATTCCTACATGCAGAGTGATCATCCAACAAACCTCAAATTCATGGCTGGACTACACGGCTGTATAGGGTTCAAAATTCACCATATTTTGGCAGTAAGATGTAAATGTTTATCATTATATATATATATATACCAATGGTCAACTAAAGCAGAAGTTATTATTATTATTATTTTAGGTAGGTGCCATTTAATAACCCCCCAACCCCCCTACAAAATGTATTGATAAAAACAGTCACACACTCAGGCAAATAAGAATCCTAACAATGTTACATTTGGAGAAATACTAATTGACCATTAGAATAAATCAGCTTAAATTTTCCTGGAATCGTCATGCAATCATAGGGCAAACAGCGGAGCGGAGCAAAAAACAACAACAACTACTCATTCTCCTGGAGTCATTAGTGTTAATGTGCAGGACATGAGTGCTCTGCCTGAGGACACACATCTTGACCCTTCCTCTTCATCAGCTCTTTACAGGCGGTGCTAGACCAATCATCACATACGCTGTGAAACCTCAGAAGCCATGCTGATGTCACAAAGAACCAGCTTCTAAAACAAGACCACAGAACATTCTGTACCCTAAAGTTCAACATTTGCTGCCACGGACTACTGAATTAGAACACCTAAACCCACTCAAACACCCAAACCCAAATCTCATTAAGCGCCAAATGGCGAAAAAGCTGACCCCGCTTCCGGAAGAGAGGAATAACGCAAACAAGCGTCAGGTCGGGAAATTCATTAGAACTCCAAACCAAAAATTACAGTTAGTGTTAATGGACCTAATTCCCTTTCAAGAAATCGAGAAATGACACACAGCCTGTAAAACTCATGCTGGCACAGCACACCGGTGGTTTAAACTTTGGCGTCTGAAAAATGTTATTACCCTAAAAAGTGGAATAAAACTGAGCCGATGTTAAAACCAGCAGATGCAGAATGATTTATTGTACGATTCAACTGAAGTTCAGATTCATGGAATGAATTATATGGTTCAAGGAATGAGAAATACGTCCTTCACAGTCTATAAGAGAAATCAGCACGCTCCCTCTTCCATAGAAGTGAAATCCAAATGGACATGCTGCTCATTCCTGCCATTTGTCCAGAACCACTCTGCCATCAAAAGCACCTGTTGGCACATCAGACATTTCAGTGCTGAATGACAGGAGATAAAATACAGATGGCTCTTTGGATCATAACCAAAATAGAAGGCAAACCTCCAATCTTATATAAAATGTACCAATACTATAATGCAACATTTAGCAACTATTAATAAAAAACAATTACAAGCAAACATACTTTAAATAAACCAATATAAACTTATGGTGTTGGACAAATAGTGTTGTGCAAATATATTTTCAAGCATTTAGTGTGAGCCAGACCACTTGCAGTAAAATGTATGTTACTTATTAACAAAAAACAATAAGCTACTAAATGTTGATGAAAAGGTTTGGTCTGGAACCAAAATTTGAAAAAGGATTCCTGCAGCTAATGCCAAAAGAAGAAATCAAAGCCTGTTCCTAGAATAGAGCACAAGCACACATAAACATGTTCCCATGCAAGCATGCACACACATAAATACACACAAACACAGGCCCGCACACACAACTACATAAGCATGAAAGATGCACACAAACATGCACATGTATACGCATGAATACACAAACATGCACATGTATACGCATGAATACACAAAAAGACTCTCACACACACACACACACACACACAACCATGCACAAGCATACATATATACAACACACACATGCATACAATGATTTCAAAGTTAGAAGAACTGGACGTCTGAGTTTGTTAAAGCTGGTAAGTACAAGCCTCACCAAATTCCCAAACAAAGAGGGCATAAAATATAGCACTATGATATTTTTGCCAAAAGAGAGTGTTCTGCTGATTGTGATTTCCTTCCTGTATACAGGTTAGACATAATATAATATATGCCATTTAGCAGACGCTTTTATCCAAAGCGACTTACAGTAGTGAATGCATACATTTTTCAGTATATGTGGCCCCAGTGGGGATTGAACCCACAACCTAAGCGTTGCCAACGCTGTGCTCTACCAACTGAGCTACAGAGAACCACATGTGGACTAGTGTACACTTTAAAAGCTTCGGAGATCCCCAAAGCCCCATTCTCAGATGACACAACTCACTCTTGGCTGAAAGTAATGCAGACAAGGCAAACTCACCAGGAGCTGGACAGAACACTCTCATGAGCAGGCGAGTTGCGGGTAGAGGCCGGCAAACAGAGCGCAATTCACGTTGAAGACAAGCGAGCCGCGGTGTCTGGTATGATCAACTTGCAGGCGTTTTAGCTGCTGGCCATGGTCTCTGGGCAAATATGTTGCTGCTATTCTAAGAGCCCTCCAGGAATACACACCAATCATGTGCACTGTGTCTGTAGCTGAAAGAACACTGTGTATGTGTGTGTGTGCGGGGGGTTGTTTCCACTGCCCTCGGAGAGGAAGGCCAGAGAAGATGGACTGCGGTGCCAACCAACCAGCAAACGTTCCCTGTGTCAAAGAGGAGCAGCTGAGAGTGCTATAGGGAGAAAGGGCTGGGCAGGCCCCTCCACTTGGGCAATTACCAAGGCCATCCTTATGACAAACATCTGCTGCAGGCCTGGGTCTCTTGCTGCTCCAACACTTTGGGGGTGGGGGTCACTGTGCTGACACCAGTCCCAACTGTGCTGAGACCCCCAAAAGTAATAGAAACAGTGTGTACTGAGAGACCATTTTTGACATTTGACATCCATCAGACCCTTGCACTCTGGTAAACAAAACACGCTTTCCTAAGTGTGAGTAGTTCCAGGCTCAACAACAGAATAACAGGGATCTGAAGCAATCTTGAGATCTGATGCACTTTATTTAAGTTAAGCTAGAGGTAGTCAGGTAGACAGGTAGATGCTCTATCTGAATATATGTTGCATTCCCTTGCTTTATAAAGAGGAAAAGAGAGAGGTCAAAGGTCAAATATCAAATCTGTCATGTTTATTTCATACCACTGATCAGGGCATTCTGTTTCATAATTGCTGCAAAAAGACTTGATGTGCTCATAAACCACACAGCCTGGAAAGTTACATTTGGAAGAAATTATCAAAACAACAGGTTACTGGATTTTTGTGGGTAAACTAAGGTGGGCATTTTCTGAGATAATCTCATGACGTCTCATATAGCTATTTCTCGTAAAGGATATATTTTTTCGTACTTTTAATGCCTTTCATTTAATATTGAATATTTTATGCTGAACTATTGTATCTCGCAGTTACATGAATTACCCCAACATTGCCAAACAATAGTTTTACTGTTCTGTTTACCAAAGACAAGAAAACTAGAGGTCAAAGGTTGGAATTGTATTTTGTAAGGAAACTAACAAAGGCAATAAAGGATGCACTTTTATGCACACTTATTTTGTAAGTCACCCCAGATAAAAGCAACTGCTTAATGTGATGTCGTGGAAATGATTTATTCTTCACTTACAAAGTCACCTTAAGTGACACACCTATAAGTATGTTTACTAATGTTATGTGGCACGGAGCAGCAAATGTACGAGCTATACCCATCCTCTTCCAGTCCGCTTAAGTCCCACAGTCAGAGACGTCTGTCTGCCCAGTTCTCTGTGCCCGTCCGTGTGTCACAGACATCCATGCCTATCAAAATCTCTGTTGCTCAATCTCTTCAACTCTCAGTAACACTACCATTGCTTCTTACTTCAAACACTCCCCAAGTAACTTAGCTACTGCTGAACTACGGCAACGTCTTTGGTGGAAAACGAAATAAATCAACTGGATTTCATGAACCAAAAGGATTTAACTATTGGAGCGTGCATGGGGTTTGATCCATTTTCCCTGCCACTGTGAATGGAAATATGTTGCCCACCGGTTTCCTAGTATGCATGGTGACAGTGAATTTACAGTGTGCTACACACAAATTTCCCAGAGAGCTTTGTTTTATTTCCAGAGCAGCAGCTGTACCACTCTGATCCTGTGCTATGTGAGGATTCCCACCAGTCCAGACCAGTACCATGGCAGTCTATATTTAACCTTCCTGTAAGGTGTGTAATAGGTGTGTCTGCCCTGGATCAGTGTTAGACATATAATAGAGCCATTCAGCCATTCAAACAACATAAACTGTCTTAATAGGGTGTCGGGCCACCATGGGTCACCAGAACACCTTCAGTGCACCTTAGAATAGATTCTACAAGTGTCCAGAACTCTATTGAGGGGATGCATCACTATTCTTGTATGAGACCTTCCATCATTTTAGTTTTTTGTGTTTTGTTAATGGTGGTGGAAAATGCTGTCTCAGTCACCCGTCCAGAATCTCCCATAAGTGTTCAATTCGGTTGAGATCTGGTGACTGAGACGGCCATGGTGTATGGTTTACATTGTGTTCAAGCTCAACAAACCATTCAGTGATTTATTGTATTGTCATCCTGGAAGAGACCACTCCCATCAGGATAGAAATTCTTCATCATAGGATGAAGAGGTGTCTAAGCCTAAGTCTGTAAACACATGTAACAACATCATTCATTAAGATTAAAATGAATTAATACATGGAGGTGGGGTTGAATTACAAAGATCTATCTATATATAGTGTATATATATATATATATATATATATATATATATATATATATATACACTACCGTTCAAAAGTTTGGGGTCACCTTCCATCTGGACTATGGCTAATCGGGCACTCCTTCATTCTTCAGCAAGATAACGACCCGAAACACACCTTGAAGTTGTGCAAGAACTATCTGGTGAAGGAGGAATGTGAACAACAACTCAAACTAAAGACCTGGCCTGCCCAGTGTCCAGACCTCAATCCCATAGAATTTGTATGGGACAAACTGGAAAGGAAGAGTCAAAGCAAAGCAACCCACAAGTTTCTCTGGGAATTGCTGCAGGATAGCTGGGAAAACATGTCGGGTGATTTCCTGCTAAAACTTATTAACCGAATGGCCACTGTTTGTGAGGCTATTCTCACGCCAAAGGGTGACTATTTTGAGGAATCCAAGATTCAATTTTCAATGTAATTTTCTTGAACATTTCTTTGATGTTCATTTTGTTCATTGTTACATGTGTTTTTTGTCATTTTAAAGTATTTACAGAAATATATACGGTGTAAAGCATTGTCAATTATGAGATAAAAATAGTTTCCAGCAGGTGACCCCAAACTTTTGAACGGTAGTGTATATATATACTGTATATATATATCTTGTATCCTAAATAAAAATCTGCATTACCAGAAAAATAATATGTTTGTGCATATCTTGGGAAATCTAATTCGAACTCACTTACATTTCACAAAGTGCTAGTAGAACAAGGTTTAACGAGGCAGAATATTGGCACACAGTAAACTTGTTGAGCACTCTTGTTTAACAGACCCATCACTGTGAAGATGATGTCGTAAAGAAACCTACACAAAGCACCTTGAGAGCGTCATTGCTAATGCTCACACTTTTGCCTTCAGTGCTCATAACCTTTAATGGATAATGCCTCCTCACTAATGCTTAATGATGACTGCAACTTTGAATCATCATTTGCAATCAGAACCATTGTGCCTCTTGGCGTTCAAGCGCACGTTCCTAAAGAGTTTTGACACTGTGTTTTCCTTTTTCCCCAATGCCTTCATACACTGTGCAGTACATTATGAATACCGATTGAGTATATTTATAGATTTACATTTCACAGCAATATACGCATCATTCAGTACACAGCACCTATCCCCTATATACTAAAATGCGTTGTTCACCGATTCAAAAAGGTGGACATATTTCTGATGTTATAAATAGTGATAATCTGCAGTTACTCTACATGAGTAAAAATGTAATGAAATGTATCATTATCATTAAATTATCAATGAAATCAACCTTCATCAAAAATATACAACTCACAATTCAGTTCAAATTAAGAGTCGGTTTATTAAGTTACAACACTAAGACAAAGACAAACGAAGGTTTGCTACCTTATATTTAGTAGCAAATATTACATTCTAGACATAAAAATGACATGTAACAACCATGAAAGAGATGACAAATATACCAATCCGAGCTTGTTTCTGCCAAAATGCACCACACGCAGCCAGGAAACAAAGCAAAAACGAGTGTTACAGCTACACTTGAGCTAAACCAGTGGGAAATTAACCCATTGAGAAGTATTTTTTTTTCCTATGAGCTTACTGGCTAGGTGAGTCCTGTGTTAATGCTAACGAAGACAGGATTTCCAAAACGCATCCAACAGACTACTTCGGCTGTATCAAATAAACGGTATTCGTTTGAAACCGGGTGAGTGCTGACCTTATCTTTTTTGATCAATTTGGTGTGTTACCAGTGTTCCCAATGGAAGCAGTCCTGCACCCTGAACACCAGGAAGAAGCCCAAGACGGTGGAGAAGATGAGGGATGAGAGGATAGACGGAGAGAAGATGAGATTAATTCCCTGCGTTGACCAGCACATAGGATTCCCCTCTCTGTGAAAGTGACCAAAGTGTCGGAGAGACCCTCATTAACTCACAGGCACAAGAGCTCAGACTCACAGTTGAGTTCATAATTCAAACTTCAGTGTCCCATTGCTCCAATATCACAGCATTGACATCTTTGCTCCATAAATTACTGTGGCAACCATAACAACCAACCTTGAGGCCAGATTAGTCAACCTGCCAACTACCAAAGTCAAACTCTCTCATAAATGTCACTTTTTACGCTGCAGTGTTGGTATTCATCGCGTCACAATGAAGCCAGTTTCACCCTTAAACATTGCAGTCAGAAAAATTCATGACTGTCAACATGCTGGCCACAAAACCCTGTTGTGTAGGAGCCAAAAAAGCTTTGCCGTCTGGATATTTCTGATAATATAATTTTCCTGTCAACATGAAACAGAATAAAATCAGCAAAATCCATGCACCTATTTCTGATAGCTGGAAAATAAGAAACCTCCTGAGGCAACCTTACAATCTTACAATCTTCAATCTTACAATGATCTTTTGAATTTCTCATGGCCACATGAAAAACATTTTCAAATTAAACTGACACTCACACGTACACACACACACACACACACACACACACACACACACAAACACACTCAGCAAAGCAAACTAAAAGACATGAGAAAAAGATAAGATGCCACAATCGGATATGCTTAATGTGTGTTCTCTCCCAACACCAATACAGGATGATGACATGATGATGGTCCCACAGGATGAATAACTCAGTAATCAGATTTTTTCATATAGAGGGTGAGTCGTGAGTGTGATATTCTTGTGAAGTTGTTTTTACATCTTCCTCAACAAACTTCCCCAAATTGAATAGATCACAGGAATTACTATGTGGAAAATGAATGTTAACAGCCATCGGTTGTTTTTCTCATTGGAGAAAAATCTTTTTCACCTTCATCAGAGTGAGTGATGTCACCCCGGATGCCATGCACAGACACGGGCCTGTGTTGAGAGTGGCACACAGCGCTCTGTACATCGGACTCCCCAAACTGTATAGGCTGTAGGGACACCCACGCTCAGAATGCCCTGTGGATATCTCATACAGTCTGAAAGGTAGCCTCTGAATCTCGGCAGTGCCATTGACACATTGCCATCGGCACACTACAGACACGGGGCACAGGACACATTTTAACACGGTGCGGTTCTGTCCAAACAATCAGATGGGTCAGACGGGTCGGGCGGGTCCAGAGACATCATGACGACAGTTCAACGGTGGAGTGGCTCCAATAATTGCCTCAGTCATATACCGCTGAATTCAACATTCAGTTCCTGCTGAGAGGCAAAAATTAACGATGTGCTTCTAGGTATGATTTCCGTTGTTTATCACTGTCTTGAATATCCATTCAATATTAAGTTTTACCAGATCTGTTTTGTTCTGTATAAAGAATCTTTACGAGCCATTTTTATGGAGCTCCCTGCTGGCTCTAAGCTTGGTATGACGTGCGATTACCAAGGGCAAGTCGGGCCAGGGAAAACAGTGTATTAGGACTCTTTTTAATTGGTCCATTAATCTGACGAATAAGAGGCAAACTAATGTGGACACAAGCGTTTTACAGATGGAAAAAAGGGCTCATACAGGTTTATCTATCCATTTAATCCCTACACCTCTGTCCAGCCACTTGCTGAAATGGACTCATCTCTGTTTTCGACGGATGCGTCCCATGGTTAATGGCCCTTGCCTAGCCCACCTTTAGCCTCATTACTCTAACTGCTCTAATTTAATCTAATCTGTAAAAACAGGAGAGCAGGCCAATGGAGCAGCTACTATTAAAACTTGGACCTTGAGAAATTGATTGCAGAATTGCATAAATGCACTCAGACATTTTCTTATTAACCACTTGTCGATATGTTCTCAGGACCTTCTGATTAACCCCACTGCATTAAAAGTTTAGTTTATCTCAGTTATTATTATTGTTTCTTTCATTTCTAGAGTTTTTACCTTGTGCATTTATTAATTAGCACTTAAGTAATTTACTTTATTATAAAGCATCAATTGATACATTTTGACGTTTCAAATTGATCAATAAATGTTGAGTGATTCCTAAAGTCGTTGTCTGTCTGTTATTTGCGTTGACAAATCGGGTTCTACTGGCTACCGTCCCACTGAATAAATATTGAATCAATGAATGTTGATGCGACCCACGCTAATGTTACTACACTGCCATTATCACGTTTGTCACACACAGCTGAGAGGCAGCCAGATGAGGGAGCATGCGTCCTCACTGAATCTGCCGACAAAGTACAAAAGAACATTGGTGATTTTGCTGGCCCTTTTTCTTAATAGGAGTGTTTTCTATTTTCAGCTCTCTTTCGGTCTTTTAATATTGTTACAAAAAAACACAGCTTAAAATGCAACTACTTTCCTCTATAGGTGAAAATATAACATTGTAGGCACAACTGGAATGTGACATATGGCCTTGAATCGCACAATCAATGGGTTCACCGTTCAGTAGATTTTCTGGAATTTCTGATATAATATACAATATAAACATATTGTACGCGTGAAGGCCATGCATCTGACATATGTATGTGTAAGTAGAGTACAGAAGGCCAACCTGCATCAGTTGTAATCCGCTCACAAGGACTGGACAGGGTGTGTGTGCAGGTATATTTTGCAGGTATATTTACCCATCGTGCTCCAGGACACAGCCTAGCATGAGGGATCTCAGCTAACCGGCCCTGTCACGCCAAAATGTGTCCGGGTGCTCAAGAATGTGTCCGGGTGATGTCATCTGAATTTTTGACTGTAGTTGCTATGCCAACATGACGAGCTCGCATTCCTGAGTGATAAAACCCGGAAGAAAAATGTGTCCGGTTGTGAAGAATGTGTCCGGGTGATGTCATCAGAATTCTTGAACGTTAAATAATTCTTAAATAATTAAAAGTCATTACATTACAGCTAGGTGGCTAGCTATGAATAAGCATTGCTTACTCATATGCATTGTTCAGCTGTACAGCTAAGTTAGCTGCCTAGCTGCGAATATAATATATGGAAGTCATTACATTACAGCTAGGTGGCTAGCTACGAATAAGCATTGCTTGCTCAGCTGTACAACTAGCTAGCTGGCTAGCTATGAACATAATTTATGAATTATATAGCCAGCTAGCTACGAAGATAATAATATGCATTGTTTGTTCAGCTGTACAGCTGTTAGCTGGCTAGCTACAAATGTAATATATGGAAGTCATTACATTACAGCTAGGTGGCTAGCTACGAATAAGCATTGCTTGCTCAGCTGTACAACTAGCTAGCTGGCTGGCTACATTGTCTGAATATATGGATATATGGATTGCCTGCTTAGATGGCTAGTGAAATACCTAGCATCACTAACACTAGCTAGTGCTAGCCAGCTAGCTAGTTGTACAGCTGAGCAAGCAATGCTTATTCGTAGCTAGCCACCTAGCTGTAATGTAATGACTTCCATATATTATATTCGTAGCTAGCCAGCTAACTTAACTGTACAGCTGAACAGACAATGCATATTATTATCTTTGTAGCTAGCTGGCTATATAATTATAATATTATGTTCGTAGCTAGCCAGCTAGCTAGTTGTACAGCTGAGCAAGCAATGCTTATTCGTAGCTAGCCACCTAGCTGTAATGTAATGACGTTGAATTATTTAAGAATTATTTAACGTTTAAGAATTCCGATGACATCACCCGGACACATTCTTCGCAAACCGGACACATTTTTCTTCCAGGTTTTATCACTCAGGAATGCAAGCTCGTCACATTGGCATAGCAACTACAGTCCAAAATTCCGATGACATCACCCGGACACATTCCTGAGCACCCGGACACATTTTGGCGTGACAGCCCCACTGAAGGCCAGCGGAATGAGAGCTTGAATAGAGGGCACAAAAACAGCATAAGTTCCAAGTATACGGTAGACAGTGGCCAAGAAAAGGAAAGATATCACACCTACAAATTCCAGGGGATTTAGACCAAAAACATTTGTAATATAATATATATATGTAATTTAGTGGACGCTTTTATCCAAAGCGACTTACAGTAGTGAATGCATACATTTTTCAGTATATGTGGCCCCAGTGGGGATCGAACCCACAACCTAAGCATTGTCAATGCCATGCTCTACCTACTGAGCCACACAGAACCACCATTTACTCTGTTTTGTACTTCTGTTTTGTCTTCTAGTGGATTAAAAGTAATTCATTTTTACAGACACCTACAAACATAAGGTGAGAAACATAATGAGAAACAGAAATTAAACAGTATTACATGTACAAATTATGTTAAGCTTTATGGCATTACCTGCCCCCATTACCCTACTCCCTCTCAAAACTGTTGACTACGTTTTTGTTCAAAATTGCGATTTTGAGTAATTCTCGAACACAAATACTCAAAGTGAAATCCTGTTACAAATCTATAACTGAACGATGCCATCTTGTGGAAATGTTCTGAATGTACAACAACACTGTGCTGAAAAGGGACTCTATTTACAGCTGGAAATGATAGCTGTGAGAAAAGTCGCCTTTGGGGAGTACAAAAGTGCACTAGATTAGGATCCTTTATATTCATTCTATGTGCTCATGGCAAGGTGAACAGGAGAACCCCTTTCTTGACTGCACTTGCAGGACAAGCCATATGATCTTAGGACACAGTAGATTGCCTTTGTCATTGGAAGGCTCTTATTTACTGGATCCCTGCCTCTTGTGTTTTAGATTTATCATTGGATTACAACTTGACTGAGCAGAAGGAACAGTATGATGACCCTCTCCAGCTCTAATCTTTACATTAATCTTATATATATATATAATCTTATATAATAATCTTTACATTAGATGAAAGATAAACCAGGACACCCAGATCGGAATGTGCCTTTGGGGTCATCACAGATAACAGTATTTATTTTAAAGTATATACTGCATATATATTGTGGTGTCCCTAGGGGTTGGGCGACACTCGCGAAGGGCGTAGGCAGGTTAAATAACCCGGAGGAGGCAGTATTAGACACAAAACAACACTTTATTACACAAACCTTGACAAAACACAAAACACAAAGTCCACAATCCTACTCGTCGTCGTTATCCATATTCCAGTCCAGTAGTCGGTACACAAAGGGGGGTCCTCAAACAAGTCCTCATACTTCTCCTCTACACTCTCTCTCTCTCTCTCTGTAGCACTGTAGTATTCTGTGCAAAACTGAAGAGTGCTGCAGATGCGCCTGGCCCAAACGACACAGCGTGTCATTCTCTCTCTCTCTCTCTCTCTCTCTCTCTCTCTCTCTCTCTCTCTCTCTCTCTCTCTCGCGCACACTCTCTCTCTCGCAATCACCACCCTATTCCTTCCCAGTGTGATACGAATTGGTTCTTTAAATAGGCCTCCAAATGGCCTTCAGCTGTCCGTAGTCACAATCGATTGACTTGTTTCAGGTGCGGGACTGCGGTTATATATATATATATTTAAAAACAATGCAAAGACACTCTGCTTTCTCATAAAACATTGGAAAGTGAGAGCAATGAATAATGGTGGGCGTTGCTTTTGCAATGGTCATTATGATGTTAAGCAACAGGTTTTCCTGTCAATGAAGGGGTGTAGCATTTGAGACCCACTGTGTGTGGGCAGAATACAGGCACCACCGATGCCCAGGTGAGCAGAGCAACTGAATCAGGAGTATCACTGGCTGCAGTGCAGTTTGCTAGTGGTACCACCACCCAAGGCGGCGTAATCTCACATCGCTGACTGCATCTGTTATGTTGACATGTTCGATTTGCCTGAAGAGTAGGCTGCTGGAATCAAAAGCATGGCGGGCCTGTGATTCGGATTGTGTTGTGTACTGCATCTTTAGCATTGTTTTCCCTCTCCAGAATGAGGCTTGGCAGCTCCTTCCACTACATGGTCCAACGTTTGTAACAACCCACACACAACTTTACCAGCATTTAGACAGTCCTGGCAGCATACTTAGTTATTCCAATGCTCTAATGTTTCCTTCATTTTCAAGAGGAATGAGAAATGACCATCGGTAATTCCAATCACATAAACAACAGCTAGCTGGCTGTGGTATCGTTATCAAGCACGCTATTAGCTAGCTGTTTGTGTTGTGGCATGGTTACCAAGCAACTTATATTAGCTAGCCAATATTACTTATTAGTAGCTGTTGAAGCAGTTATACCGTATATAATATGCTTTTGTAGATGGCACTTGCCATTTTGTGAAGGATTATGTGGAAAGAGGTTATTCTGTGACTATGAATTTCAATATTATTTTGGGTCAAGTGATCCAATTCCTGAATTCCAGACAACCTCAACGCAACTCACCCACAACATAATTTCAACATATGTTGCTGACAGTTGCTTTTTTTCTTCCATGTTTTCAGTCCTTTCCCAAATATGGCCCATCCATTTTGGTTTTCATACAAAATGACCTGATTCAGGCCACAGTACTCTATGTGAAGAAGTAGGCCACATTGTGTACTCAATAATATACAGCCATATTTATAAAGTAATTGAAATGCATCCACAGGGATAACTTATGCATATAAATATTGTGTTACAGGTACGGTTTGCAGCTGCCAGCGATTATGTCTATTACTGTATCACGACACTGATCTCTGGCACGGACTATGATTAATGTTACCATGTACTAATGCACATTTTGTAATTCGCGCTGGATAAGAGTGTCTGCTAAATGCCTAAAATGTAAATGTAAATACACAAAGTTAAAAATACAGTACCAATTCACCATATAATCCTGACATTGTCATTATATTTATAATAATGCTTTATAATAAACCAGAGTAAAAATCACAGACAATTCCAATGTAAGAATACGAACACAAGCAGTGGCCTCTCCTTTTTCAACATTTTTATTTTTATTTGTGCATTGCACATTGTTATATGTACAGGTCGGAATGGACAACAGAACCAACATCACAGAAACATAATTCACATGTCAGTAATACTTTTACAGCAGACAAGCACACACATAATCGTATCCAAAACTCGCCACTTTCTCACGACAGTTTCAATGGCGCACGTACACTATATAAAGGTTAGCTTCAACGTTGCCTGGAGGTTCCAGATGGACAGTTTTTGCTTTATAGGTGGGGTTCCCTTTCAGATGTCACCTCAAAGTGCATTTCTCCCTGTTTCGTCACCATTTGAGGTTGCGCTGTTAAAACGCCCTGGGCGGTCCATAGGTTTGTGAAGCGTCTTGGACGTGGGCGTTTTTGCACTGTAGTATCCTGTGCGAAACTGAAGGGTGCCGTAGATGCGCCTGGCCCAAACGACACAGCAGCCACGCCTTACCTCGCTCTCGTATCATTTATGTGTCATTCGCTATTCGCTGAGAAACAGCTCAAAAGTAATTGCAATGAAATACTGCTAACGTAGGCAAATACAGGTCATGTTTTTAAGTGAACTTAAGATATAACTAAAGTGTCGACATTAAGGTAGGCAGCAGAATGGTCTATGAAGCATGATTCTCTCACATGCCCATGGCTGTGTCACCGTATGAAAGGTATGTGATAGTAGGATACATTTGGAATATTGTTGCCTGTCTTGGACCAACAATTCAATGAATGAATGTTCTGGTCTTTCATCAAGTCTTATACATTCCAACTGTTACTCCATAACAAATACGATTTCAGTACCTCGAATATTACATACAGAGTGGCATTGCAATGTTTACGCAACGGGGAAAAGGCAGCACGCTGGCGTGAAGAGATGCGACACGAGTTACAAATTTTGTATCCTGATATGTCATATCCATTCCATTTGTCAAAAAATATATTTAAATAACAAATGGTCAATAAATTATCTGCAATGAAAGCAGGCACTGAACCTTAAAAGCACATGAGCACCTGTTGTCAGAAGTTGTGAATGCATTCTAGTTTGGTTAAAAAAAAAATTTTTATCCAACGGAAATACTACAAAGTTTTCTTTTAAAATAAAAAATATATATCATTTTTTTTAGATAAAATAATTATCGCTAGAATTTTTAAATAAATTATACAATATGTCCTTGGAGTGCATTATCTGCTAAAATCAGCAAAAAATCAGTACAAATCAGTTAATGTGACCGCTTCTGTGGAACAGCAACATCGACAGAAACATTCAAAAGTTGTATGACTTTGCTTGTTTCACAGTAAAAGTCTGACCAGTTTGCACCAACATTCCCAAAGATATGTCAGCCAAATAGTTATTGACTTGGGTTGATCCCTTGTCAATAAATATATGTTGTGGCATGTCAGAGGACAGTAGTGTAGAGGAAATGCAATCACAAAAATAGTTTTTCTGAGAAACCAGAGGAAAGTTGCCATCACCTCTGATTATGTGATTATTCAACAGTCATTGAAAGTAGAGGAAAAACAACCAGTAGGTCAGTACTACACTGTATCCCACTGTACTATAATGTGTCTCCATACTGGACAGCACTGTGTCTCCATACTATATGGTATCTCAGAACTGTGCTGCACTTTCATCACACAATACAAGCTGCAAAACTTTTATTAATAAACAAGAGTTTGAGGTCATTGCCCCAGCGCCATCCTTTAAATTCAGCCAAATTAGCCACAGAAAATATTTTCAGGGGAAATAACCAATGTGAATATAAATTCAAAACATGCTACAAGTACAAATAATAAAAGCTCTAAATGACCACAAATGAAAAAACACTGTTACAACACACCCCCTGGGTTGCAGCAACTCATTTTGCCTGCATTTATGCAATACGCATCATAGTATTGGGAATGTACTTTCATTGGTCTGATATTGAGAATGGATGTTAGATTTGGTAATAGTGGACTCGCTTTAAAATGTAATACTGTATATAGAATTCATTTTAAAACTATGAGCTGAACAACATTTTTATGTAAACATTATGCCATTAATACAGTACACATCAGTATGCTAGACTTAGTCACTAGACATAAAAAATAAACTCAAGGACATTTCAAAAGAAGCCGTAGCAACCGTTAAAAGCAAATATGGAAGTTGACACAAGAATGACACAGCGTTCTGAGGCAAAGAGTAAGACTGCTGTTCCCAAACCAAGGATGAGTATCACAAAGAATAAAAGAAAAGCAAGACAGCACATTTGAGGTTAAAATCTATATCCCGCCAAATCTCATGCCACTTTTTGTTGTGCTTTTTCAGAACGCCGAGGTGAGAGCCGTTTCTTCAGTCAGTTTTTGTACACACTGACTCGTTTTGAGTAGGGACGGGGTAACGCAATCAGGTAGTGAACACTAGTCTACACTCTACACAAACTGTCCAAAAGCAAAGCAGTGTACAGAGTGTATCAAGTACTGTATCGCCTGCAAAATCGTCATACTGCTTCTGATATGACCGGTGGAAACAGAGAGACTCTACAGGGTCCTGATCGCTGTAGTTACCATGGATACACGAGGCGCCACGATGCTGGGATCTCCACTGGGCATGCGATCAGTTGACAGGGCGAATCTGTAAACTGAAAGGAAGACTGGGTCACATTACAGCACACGAGAAGATCATCTTCACGAAGAGTGTCCTTGTCAAACCGGAACCAAGGTATAGACAGACTAGGTTTTAATGTGTTCCTGCAGGTTAGCATAGACATTCATCCCTCTGCGCCAGTTACCTTCACTAAATGGCAGGATGATTCACCATAATTCACTCTGTCTAATAGCACTTTGTTTAATCTGGAAACTATGAAAGTTTTGTAACTTAAATATACTCTACTATAAATGTTTATTAGTAGCATAGTTAAGTCACATTTATAGTGTATTTACTATACCGTAAAAACTGATTTTTTCATCAAATATAATGTCATAACTTTGGGGAAAGCTAGAGTGATCGATTATCAAAGGGAGAGGGACATACACTTATCAAAATATGAACGATCTGGAAATTGGTAGAAGACAAATCTGGACTCAAAACTCAAATCCTTGTTCTGTGATTTTATTATGTGAGTGTACTTTCAATGTGAAGTCAATTCTAACCCAGGTCAAATTCCAACTAATTTCTCTTCATAATAATCTACCCCTTGTGTAGAGTACATTTTTTTCAGGATAATTACACCATTGGAAGGTGCCTGCTAAACTGGCGTCTAGAGATCATGTTCTAATCTTCAATCGGATTGTCCTGCTTGGTGTGGACTGAGTGTGCACTGAGTAAATGGGCAAGCCTTGTGCTCACCTACACAGTTAATCTGGTGTAATGATGATGATAAGAGAAGGAAGGGGATCACAGTACAGATGTGAGGAAATCATATTGATCAGGGGGGGTCACAAGGAGGAGGGACGCATCAGGAACTCTCTCACATTTCAGTATAGGGGCTTTAGTCCTTGACTTTCAAATTCTGACCAGGCATCATTCAGCTCCATAAAAATCATCTTGGCATATTGTTCATAGGGTTTCCCAGTGGCCTGGGGAAAAAAAGCAAAAAAGACAACTACAATTAGGAAGCTATCCGGCCCATACAATGTCAAATATTTCTATTTAAGATGGAGCCAATCACCACCGACTAATAAGATTGTCAGTGCTTGTGTCACTTCAGTATAACGCAGCCGGTCAACAAAATCAGCTCATCAATATTCAACAAGCATACATACATTGAGAGGCACATTTATTTTATCGTTCTGTATGTCATCGTCATCATCATCATCATCATCATCATCATCATCAACATGTTGTGTCTGAATGATCAGTCAGAACTACAACGCGCCGCTGTACGTACGTGCACGTAGACGTACAGCATGTAGAAAGTGAGGCCCTACTGCCAGCTGAAGTAGGCAGTGTGTAGTGTAATGGTTAGGGAGCTGGGCTTGTAACTCAGAGGTTGCACGTTCAATTCCCAGGTGGGGGCACTGCTGGTGTACCCTTGAGCAAGTTACTTAAACCTGAATTGCTTCAGTAAAATATCCAGCTGTATAAATGGATTGCATGTAAATAAATGTAAACTGTAAGTCGCTCTGGATAAGAGCGTCGGCTAAATGCTTAAAATGTGAATGTAAAATGTGAGTAGACTCACTTTGTCAGGGTGAACCACCAGCACGGCTTTGCGGTAGACCTTCTTGACCTGCTCCGGAGTGACCAGGTCGGCCATGCCCACGGGCTTCCAGCGGGTCTCCCCCTCCCACAGCACCGTGTGCATGGTGGACAGCAGGGCGCGGATATTCCTCTCCTTCCCCTCGATCCAGTCCAGGATCTGGCAGAAACAGGCTCCTGGACGTGAGGTTTCCTCTCCGCTCCCGCGTCCCCATGTTGCTAGACTTCACGCGCACGCTCCAGCTTACCTTCAGTCTCTCAGGGTCCATCTCCTTGGTCATCTCCTCCTTCCTCATCTCTGCTATCGTCTTTGGGCCTCTTCTCTCCTTGCCCCCGGCGAAGCCTTGTCCGGACAACAGGTCATCAAAGTTCGCCATCTTAGGTTTGGTCCCTGCACGAAATGAAGGATCAGGAGGCACCACGTTCCTTTTAGTTTTTAGCGCATTCTCGCAATGAGTGTTGTGAAACCACAGAAGTCACACTCTGGATAAGCGTGTGTGCTAAATAAATAGATGTAAATGTAAAGACATGTAAAGCCACCCAGAAGCCCAATTGTGTACGGTTTACCTAATAATCTGGTAAATTTTTATTAAAAAATCTCAGCAATAAGATTTCCAAAATTGACACATTCTTTTTTTTACAACCACCAATTTGAACAAATAATTGCAAATGCTTCATACGTGTTGTCTCATTTATTACATTAAGGGGGAATTCACACTGTGGCCAAAGTAAATACAAAATATGTTCTTTACACTGCTGCCTGGCAACATGGTGGTATTTTCAGTTTACATGAAACTTTCTGCAATTTGGGCATGGCTTCCTTATGTTCCAGCAGTATCCTTGATGGCGGTTAGTGACTCATTTTGGTCATTTAAAACACTGCCAAACAGATTACACGCTGTCCAGCAAGACGACTAGTGTGGAACGCCGCAAGCCGATTGGCCGGCAGCCAGCTTTCCGTACTTCGCGAGACTAACCGAAAGACTGGGGCTGCTTCCCAGAGGCGTTGGGGGCAGCTCCGCCCATGCCGGAGAAGCTGATGTTGTAATTGGGCCGGTTCTGCGGGGACGAGTGAGGCATGGGCGGGGGGGCGGGCTTGGCCTGCTGCTGCCACTGCGCGCCCCCGCCCTGCGGCCAGGAGGGGAAGCCCGCGTTGGGCTGCCAGCCCCCGCCTGCCGTGTGCTGGGGCGACGGCCGCTGTGGAGACCCCATCGGGGGGAAGGTGCCCCCTGAGCCGGTGGGGGTGGTGGGCTTGCTGGAGAACCCTGATCCACCTGAGGACAGGAACACAAATATATGTTTTTTTTTTTTTTGGGGGTTGGGGATTTTGTGTCAGTTGTATCAAAGTGAACGTAGCTGCCAAATGCTATATGATAAATGATGAAGCCGATACAGTGAAAGACCAAGCGCCAAGAAAGGAACAACAGGGACGAGATTGGAGGAAAGAGAACAAGAAATCTCATCTAACTCCAATTCCCTAGAGCAGGGCTGTCCAATCTTATCCGAGAAGGGCCAGTGTGGGTGCAGGCTTTTGTTCTAGCCCAGCACTAAACAACTGATTAAACTAATCAAGGTCTTGATTGTAGACCATGATTGGTGAATTAGTTGAATCAGGCGTTTTAGTGCAGGGCTAGAACAAAAGCCTGCACCCACACTGGCCCTTTTCGGATGAGATTGGACACCCCTGCTCTAGAGGGAAGAAATAGACCCTGGAGTTTATGTGCAGGCTTTATATACAAAGAGGGAGGGGGGGGGGACGACTGCTGCCCCTCACCTCCCAGATTTGTCCCTAGAGCACCGAGGTCAGCGAAGGGGTCCAGTGTACTGGGTTTGGACTGATGGGTGGGAGTGCTGTGGATTGACCCAGTGGGGCTGGTGCTGGCTGATCTGCTGCCCATCCCAAAGCTTCCTACGCAAGAAAAGCCACAATGCAATTAGGTCACCGCTGCGTTAGCGGAGCTGGTTTCACAGGCCTCTGGAGAAAGACAGAGGCCCACAAACATAAATAAACACGGCTAAACTATGAGAGCATGCACCACTGAAGCACATATGACCTACAGGGCTGCAAAAACAATCGTGCGATACTTAAGCATTTGGCATTTTACAATCACTATAGATACAATGACAAATGCACAGGTGATTTTTTTGAGGTGACTTTTCTTTTGAGGTGCAGTGAAGTACAGCTTGAAATGACAAAATACTAAAAGAGGTTTGCTCGCTGTTTTTCATCGTTCGCTTTTATTTTGACAAACATCTTAGTTTTAATCCTTTCGTGCAGTTTCAGTATGTGACTTCTCTTATTTTGCTACTTCATGGTTGAGAATTGCGCCACAAGAGGTCACTGTTGAGCAGTATCCCTATGAATAATGATGTCACAGTAGCTCCTTCAGATTGCCTGTGAGTTCTGAAGGGCACACTAGGATAAAGAGAAATAGGGCGTGTGCGTTACCTGGGGCCACAGGCTTGTTCCACTCCCATCCCCCCATAGGGTTCTGCTGCTGAATATTGACAGTAGGGGTGGTGGGGTGTACTGGAGAGTTACGTCCTGGGTGGGGGAGAATACAGTCAGTTGCAGGTTTAACCCAGGCAGCCAAGTACACGAAAGGCAAACGTCATGCATTTGTAACCTACTGGATGCACCAAAACCCCAAGCCACATTGCTGGCGCTGGGACACGGCACAAGCTGCGCATGCACACGTCCTCCTCGCATACACACGGCCTTGCAGAACGCCTCGTTCACATGTAATGCAAGTAGCGAGCTGCACAGCTGCATGCCTTACCAATGCCTGTATTCTGCATAGTGGGTGACGGGGACCGTGTGACATGCAGGAAAGGATCCGGCTGCCCCACATTACCTGGCCCCAAAAACGAGCCCATAAACTCTTGCGGTTTGGGGCTGGATCCAGACCCGAAAGGATCGAAACCTGTCGAAACAAATCAAAAGGAAGTCGCGCCTGTGTCCGAGCGTCCCCCGGAAACCGTTCGTTTCCCCACTGCCCCCAGAAAAAGAGAAGTGCTCTTACTGTCCGAGGGGCGGGGCGACGGGCAGGGCGACGGGGAGGGCGCCGATCTCCGGGGGGTGGACTGGGCGGAGGCAGAGGCGGAGCCGCTGCCCGGCTGGGGGCTGGCCCCGAACAGGTCACCCAGCAGGTCGGTGGTGGTCAGGGGCTGGGGGGAGGAGCAGGGCGGGTCCCCGTCCAGCCCCAGTAGGTCCACGTCCTCGGCGGGGGGAGGGGCCGCAGGGGGCGGGACCTCTGGCTTCTTGGCCCCTTTGGGCGTGGCCTGAGTGCCGGCGGGCTTGTCGTTGCTGGCGTTGCTCTGCTGGCTGGACAGGGACAGCATCTCATCGTCGGAGGGCTCGCTCTCCTGATTGGCCTGTCCCGGGCGGCCGTCTTTACTGGGGTCTGAGAAACAGCAGGGGTCCGGTCTCAGCACATCAGAACCAAAACAGGCAATTAACCATCAGCTAATAAAACCTACACCTCTAAGCACCGGTTCACAATGCATTTTTGTTACCTTACAGGCTTCATTTTCAACTGAACAAAATGCCCGATTGGCCAACAAACCAAGAAAAAGCTTGCACAACATTGCACGGTGGGAGGCTGTTTATGCAGAGAGGTGAAGATTGCTATGAGGAGACCGGGAGACAGAGGCAGTGCGGGCACACGTGGTGGGCTCATTGCACGCAGGGGCATTTTGGATGACGGTTTCAGTTCCTCGTAACTGCAACCAAAGGATTTCAACTGCATTTGCCTGCTTGTTTTCCATTACGTAACAGAGGGGATCGTCACAGTTTCATGTGTATTTAACAGACAGGGTATCCCTGTTCCAAAACATTCAATTGTGTCCTACTCTTGGGTCGTGGTGCTGAAGGCCGTGTCATAGACGACTTTAGATTCACCTCTTTGATAAAGAGCAGCGGCCCTCCGCGATGCCGGGGCGATTAGCCGGCCGAGCTCAACCGGCCTTGGGGATTGTACACACATCTAGCAAATCTGCCACAACCGCGAGTTTACATGGGACTACGCTACGGGTCCTCGAGGGTCTACTCATCTATCTCTGCACTACGCCTTACCTTCCAGGTCCAACCCCTCCATTTGTTCTTGTTAGGAGAGAATGAAACTGCATTAAGCTGAGGTAATTACAGTAATGATCCTGATGCTTAGTCAGAAAAATCACAGAACAGGAAGGGACGGCCGAGTGGTTTTCATTCCCTGGGTAAATATATTGTGCTCCTTGATTCCTAAATTAAGTCTAGTCCCACTGGCAATTCAAACAATGATAAAAAAACCCTCTAAATCATAACCCCTAGGTACTTAAGTGCTTAAAAGAATTGAGTTACAACACAAGCTGTAGAGTAATAACTGGATATGTGCATGGTGTGTGGTAAAAGCGGACGTTAATCTGCCTGAGGTGCAGAGACAATAGCGGGAGCAAGTCTAAGCCCACCGCCAGATAAATGCTCTAAAGCCACACCTCAGATATATGCGAGTGGTCATTTCCCATACTCGGTTTCCCTACCTGCAACGGCCAGGGCATCCTGGTGCTCCTGTTGGCAGGAGAAGAGGACGTTGGGAAGCAGGTCCTTGCTGGGGAACTGTTCCCAGGGCGGGGTCAGGTCCTTCTGCTTGTCTGTGCTCTCCACCTCCATGTCCAGAACCACGTGGAACAGCTGCGGGTACTTCTCCGGGGAGTCACAGGCATCCAGCTCCGGCCTACATGTGCACACACACACACACACACACACATAAACACGGACACCACACACACACACACAATAAATACACACACACACAATAAACATAGACACCACACACATCACACACACACACACACACACACACAATAAATACACACACACAATAAACATAGACACCACAAACATCACACACACACACAATAAATACACACACACAATAAACACAGACAACACACACACACACATGCAAACACACACACACACACACAATAAATACACACCAAATACACTCACATAATAAACACAAACACCACACACACACACACACACGCGCGCGTGCACACAATGAACACACACACACACACATGCACACACAATGAACACACACACACACATGTGCATACCCACACGTACACACACACATAAAAAAATACAAGCACATACAACCAGACAAACAAACACATGTGTTAGTCAAGTGAGAAGACCACAAGCAGATTCCAGAGAAATGAAGAGGGACTTACTTTGTAAACTTTAAGACTGTGGTGCCTGGAGATATGAACCCAGTGTGGAATTGTATTTGGAATATCTGTGTGTTCGTCACCTGCAAAGAGATGCAACGAGATCTTCAGATCAATTGCTGTTCATATATATATATATACTGTATATATACAGGTAAGTGGCAAAATAAAGGAAACACCAACATGAAGTGTCTTACAGTTTTTCTCGATCGCTTACACACTATGACTGGGCCTATTGACTAAACATCCCAAACCAAGACGCGTACCAGGTATGGTATGCAGCTGCCTGCAATGTCTATTGCTGTATTACTGCACTGATCTCATGCGCTAACTATGATTGTTCCTACCATGTATTAATGCACATCTTGTAAGTCGCTCTGGATAAGAGCGTCTGCTAAATGCTTAAAATGTAAATGTAAATGTAATGACGCCATCTACCAAAAGACAGACCCATTTTCCAAAACTATAAACACTATTCCCCTGTTTTCACACATGATTCAGATTTGTTGAACTTTTTGTGAAAAACTCTACACACAAATCCCTTCATATCACTGGCTGCACCATGTGCTCATTTAGAAAGCACTGGCATTCAATATCATTAACAGTATCACAACTTGAACCCAATTAACACACAATTCCCCAGGAGGAAACACTAAGAGTCAAAATTGTTCACACACCAATCAGAACCTCAGGATGGAGAGATAGATAAAAGGGCCATGGGTCAGTTCACTTGTTTTGGAACAATGGATCAAAGACCTGAAGGTAGAGGAAGAGGATGGTGCAAGTATGGTTTTTCATACTGTATCAAGTATTTGAGTACAGTTATGTATTACAGCAGTATATACTGTAGTACAGGCTATACGATGGCCTACTTTTGTAGGCTTGTTTAGATATTACAGTTGAGGCTTGCCAGGGGTGGATAAGGCATGCAAGGGTTTTTCTCCCCCGCTGCCTGGCTAGGGCTAATATTGCCTGTGATGTTGATGAGAATCTCTGGCCTGACCCAGACCAGAGACAGAATGCTAAGGCAGAATAAATGTGATTTCTTTCTGGGGTTTTTTTTCATTGGTTTATATTAGTAAATTATTCAATGTTCTTTATGTATCAGTTAACTTTTTCACTCAATTCCAGTTTATTTTACTACAGTACATTGAGGAATAAAAAATGTAGCTAATTTATACGTGTTGTGTCTTTATATTGTGTTCATCGTGTAAAGAGGTTGTTCTGGGGGAAAACCATAAGTGCCATTATTCATTGCAGTAACAGGTTTTTACGGTAGTGTTTTGAATTGATCTCACCAGTGTGTAATGGCAATTTTGTAGTGTATGTGTATTTGATGGCTTTTGTGTGATGTCTGAAGGCAAAGTTTGGTTTAGATGTAAGATTACATGGTTTTGAGTGGAGAGTTTGGTTTTTACATGGAAGTTTGAAGTTTGTGAAGATGAGTGTGTAGTTATGTGCAGTGTGCAGATGGTGCTTAGAGTTTTGGGAAATGGAGCATCATTTCAAGAAATGTGTCTTGGCAATAAAAAAAAACTGTAATAGGGCGTTGGGCCACCATGGGTTGCTAGGACAACTTAAATGGGCCTCCGCATAGATTCTACAAGTGTCTGGGACTCTATTGGAGGGATGCAACACCATTCTTCCACAAGAAATTCCATCATTTGGTGTTTTGTCGATGGTGGAGGAAAACGCTGTCTCAGGCGCCATTCCAGAATCTTCCTTAAGTGTTCAACTGGGTTGAGATCTGGTGACTGCGACGGCCATGGCATATAGTTTACATCGTTTTCATGCTCATCCAACCATTCCATTACCTGTGGATGGGGCATTGTCTTTCTGTAAGAGACCACTCCCATCAGGATAGAAGTGCTTCAACATAGGATGAAGGTGATCACTCTATGAATGGCCTTGTATTTACCTTGCCCTCTAAGAGGTTGAATGGACCTAAACCATGCCAGGAATATACACCCCGCACCATAACATAGCCTCCAGAACCCTTCACCCTTCAAGTTTTTCCTTTATTTTGGTAGCTACCTGTATATAGCAATATAATACTGTCATTTAGTTTGTGATACATCATAGCAAATTAACAACCGTTCATTTAGGTTGAAGGTCATGGTCTGTTCTCGCTTCTGTGTCTAATGGTGGAACCACATGCCCAGCTTCTCCATACCTTGGCCTGCAGCCGGCCCCCGATGGTAGACCTCATGTGAAAGACGGAGACCACCACATCTCCGTGAACGCTCACGCTCAGCGGGAAGACCACCTTGCCTTCCTGGACTCTGTGCTCTCTGGGGGAGAGATGGCAGACACAACAAGCAAGATGGCCGTGATGACAGCTGTGATTGTGTTCATCATTGGCTCAAAGATTGAGCATGCTCCTCTAAGAGAATAACAGTGCTTTATATACCGAAATATGTATATAACAGGTCGATTGACATTATTTGCCCAAACTATTATATGCAGTGGAAGAGAATCATAATGCAGTAATCCCGCTCCAGTACGGCTGCACAACAATGTAAAAAGTGGAGTAAAGTCTGCACTGTATTGCCTTGTGCCTTCCATGATACCTTTGAAAGCAACAAACAGCACCCTTCTTCATGCACCTTAATTCTGTAGTTCTGTAATGCAATACTGGGTCACATTTTACAAGTTTAGTCAAAGGAATTTATTAGTACATAAACAGTATTGGAGGATTTAGTATCCCCTGTGAATAACAAAGGATTACATAGTGTTCTTAGCCATCTGTTTGAACAAAGGGCAGCTGGGTTCACCTATGTGTGCCAGTGTGAGCGAGAGAGTGAGTGTGAGAAATAGAGACAGTGTGTGTGTGTGTGTGTGTGTGTGTGTGTGTGTGTGTGTGTGTGTGTGTGTGTGTGTGAGTGTGTGTGTGTGTGTGTGCGTGTGTATGTGAGTGAGTGTGGTGTGTGTGAGAGAGAGAGAGAGAGAGAGACTGTGTGTGTGTGTGTGTGTGTGTGTGTGTGTGTGTGTATGTGTGTCTGTTCTTTATTCTACCTCATCTTCTCATAATCCTGTGCCGTTGAAAAGATCTTCGTTTCACCAATGAGGATGTCGCAGAAGGGCCGACAGCCAGAGCGCTGTTTGTTGAAGCAGGGGACGGGGCTTATAGTGACCGCTTTGATGACCAGGGGTTTGGAGTGCGGTAGGGTCGGCTTCTCTGACACCATGCTGCATACATAGTCAATGTACCTGGGCACAGGGAGGCACACCTCAAACACATCACCTATACGGAGGACCGCACAAGGACAACAGCATTTCACACAATGGAGCTTTTATATACTTTATGGTTTTCCATTTACCACCTGGAAATTCATTCATCACATTAAATTCTTCTTGTCCTTTCTCTCTCCCCTCTACTTGTCTTATACAGAGGGAGCCGTTTTGTTACAATGCATTGTATGCAGGCTTCATCTATTGTACAAAATAATTCAGCCAGCAACTGAAGCAGAGACTGTGGAATTTCTCCTTTTATAACCAGCATGTGTTTGGTTTTGTTCATGAAAGCCCAACAATGAAACTGTTGCAGTTCATGAAAAATTAATTTAAGAACAACCACATAAAACATATGCGATGTTCTCTAATTAGTCAAAACAGTCAACGCAAGCACCCAGGCACCACCACCCTGTATTTCCTAAAGAGAAGCTCTGCCAACACCCAATGAAGCCAGCCCTTCACGTGGGTTCTGGTTGGCTGGGAAGATACGGAACACCCGTTGCACATCCTGCCAAAGCGCAGTGTAGTGGCACGCCCACAGGGCGGCGCCCGATTGGTCAACGAGCAGGAATGTTTCAGTCGGCATGCGCGGGCAGTGGTCCATCGGGTTTGTGCAGTCTGCCTCCACCACATGAAGTGTACTCCTTCGACTGCGCAAATCAGCTAGTGGAGAGAAGCCACGGCTAGCAGGCCCCGCATGCTTGTCTGTCCTCTCCAGAACTGAATGGAGGATGGTGCAGTGATGGAACCGGCCCATGAAAACGACTGAGCATTCCCAATAGGGGAAAAGGAAAAATTGGGGATAAATGCTGCTTTTAAAAAAGAAGGAACCCCATCCCCCCACCCCTCTCAGCAAGTAGGGGTGGCCCATTCATATATTACAGGATCTCTGATTAGCACAAAGTGGTCACAAAATGGCAGGCCTGACTGACACACGCTATCGTAACGGTGGACAGAGTCAATGCGGTCACCAGTAGAGTCGAGAGACGGCGCTGGAGCCCTACCTCCTGTGTGAGGGCCACAGGCCTGATCCGGGCCTCTTGGCGCTGAGCAGCTGCATGGCAGGAACCGGGTTGTTGAAGAGGTGACAGAAGCAGAACATGGCACAGACCAGAACGCCTGAGGGGGCTCGGCCATCCTTGGACAAGGCAAAGGAGACGTGGATCAATCAGACATGCTTACCGTGCTCACACAGGGACGCGCCGCGGGCATCCAAATACAACCGCTGCAACAATGTGCCGTTCTGTGAAACAATCCACCATTCCGTGTCAAGGCGCAGTTGTGCTTCCGAGGGTAAACCGCAGTCAACTTTGTTTCTTAAATCTGAAGCCAAGAGGTTGTGAGGATTGTGTGTGGACAAAAACAGGGGGTGAGGTACGATGCACTGCAATGGAGTTCTAATAAGCTTCTCAATCAATGCAAAAGTAGTCAATTTTTGCAGTTATGTCATTTATGTGCATTCATGCAGCTGCAGCAGAGTTTTTTCCTCCAAGACTTGGAGTGCTAACGACTGTAATTTTGTTGTAACCTCACATCTGTTACATTGAAGAAAAAAAAGAAAGAAATTGGACCGGACAACGTTTCCATCAATGAAGCTTTTGAACGGTCTTTGTTAAATAAATATTTCCACTTGCTCTAAACAGACCATTGGAAGGTTATGTGAGGACACAGTTTAGGTGGGGTTTCCATTGGAGCGGCGCTCTGAGACTGAACAAAGCTGGTTTAAAACAGCTTTGGGGAATTGATTTTAAAAATTAAAAATTCTATCTACAAGGAAAAACAAGATCCTTCAGGCGACTTTATTTCTGTGTGGTTTGGCCTACAACATGGACAATGACAATCAATGTCATCGATAAAGTTTCGAAAAGGCCTTCCACTTGACAGAAAAACATTCATATTCCTATATTTTTACTGGAATTGAGTTTGACATGTGTTTTTACTCAGCCCTTGATTTGCCAGTGAAATAGTAGTCCGAAAAGTTAAATCTAACCTCAACAAATGGAAAACAGGCATGCTCCAAACTGTGCTTTGCTTGGAACACACCACTTTCTACAATCCCTGCTGCAGTGGAAGATAGCCCTCCCCCAGTGGGTAGTGTGGTTGAGAGGGACATGCCCTGCCTT
Source organism: Aldrovandia affinis (assembly GCA_029706075.1). Lineage (NCBI taxonomy): Eukaryota > Metazoa > Chordata > Actinopteri > Notacanthiformes > Halosauridae > Aldrovandia > Aldrovandia affinis. The sequence goes on along the minus strand of JAINUG010000145.1, from coordinate 1,391,869 downwards.
CCTCTTCCGCACAGATATTAGGAAGGTTTTCTTTACACAGAGAGTTGTCAATGCCTGGAACAGCTTGCCAGGTCGGGTAGTAGAGGCAGAAATGCTTGGGCTATTCAAGTCCAGGCTAGATGTAGATACTAGATACTCTTTAGATTAGGACATGATGAGCCTAGATGGGCTGAACGGCCCGTTCTCATCATTATGTATTCTTATGTTCTTATGTTCTTATGTTCTCTTACCGTGCAGGTGATCACACAGACATTCTTGGGGTTCTGCTTGAGCCAATTATGCATGTTCTTGCAGACGGCAAACAGGTTATGGAGTCCGGGGGCCTGTCTGGCAGGCCAGCTGCACTCTGACACCTGGGGGAGGAGAGCGAGGGGCATGAGTCACATGACCACAAGGCCTTAGACCTGCGTTACGGGCGTCACTCTCCTGTGGGCAGCCGTTGTCACGTCAGCAGAGGAATTTTGGAAACATTCAAAACTGGTCAAGTGAAGTCTTAAAAACATCTTGAAAACTACTACTGAAACTACTTAAAAACATTTAGGCAACATATATGCCGGTCATTTCAAGTGACCTAAGTCCAAATAATCCAAATCCGATACTATCTGTTTTACTGCTCAACGTCTGAACAGCAAAAAGTTGCAATTCATACAACATTCGTGTTTATCCGTTTGAGCTCATTTGCGTTCTTAATTTCATTATGGGAGGATGCTTCCATACAGGGCTAAATTGTAAAGAGAAATGGTCATGGTCTTTACATTAAGGACACGGTCCTTACCTTGACTCCGCAGAACCCTCAGGCAGAGGGTAAGCGAAATCTACGTAAGTAAGTTGCTGCCTACCATCTGCATATGGATACATAGTACAGATATACGTGATCTCAGCCAATCTGTGCACGTGTTCCATTTCAGAACGCATCCGCAAACACACAACTCAGATATAGGAAACATGAAAATTAGTGGGTACAGTAGGTAAAAATATTATTCCAACTGCAGTGTAAATGTAGCCTTACCGAACTCAAGGATGCCACAGTCTACACTTCTAATCCAGAGGGAAGACAAATGTTTGAGAGAAACACAATAATCGCACAGTCCATGATAACGATGTGCTTCTGTGACTGGTGCTGTCCGAATGCGGATGGAGTTTGGATTTTCTCCACAAGCTCTTCACAATAAAACAGATCTTACCTTCACCCTAATGTGTGACATAACTACCTGTTGTAGACTCACGCACACACAACACTCTGCAAGGGCTCTCCTTGTCCAAACTCAGGTTCTGTGTGGCTCAGTTGGTAGCACAGCGTTGGCAACGCTTAGGTTGTGGGTTCAATCCCCACTGGGGCCACATATACTGAAAATGTATGCATTCACTACTGTAAATCGCTTTGGATAAAAGCGTCTGCTAAATGGCGTATATTAAACTCCCACAGCAACCTCAGCCAGCTACACCAACTGAATCCTGGCACCAGAGTAAAACCAGCGGTGGAATGAGGATCGAACACAGGAGATTTGCAACCGCGTGACAGAGATTTTCGCCAGTAGACATTATTGGTTCACTGCAGAAAGCACTACAAGGGTAACTAATCAATCTTCAATCTTGGCTCTAGGGGGTGATGTCATTATCTGTGGCACTCATACACACAGGCGCGAATCGACCGTTGGGCTAACAGGGTTATAGTCCCCTTTGCTGGCTGCTCCTCGCATTGACTTTGACACAGGATCACAGTCAGAGAATGAAATTGATCTCGTACGACGTGAAAAACCGAAAACGATAAGGCTAGCAGCTACACATTGACAGGCGTGATAGTTTGTGATCTTCGCCCTGTTCTCAACAGCACACGCCAAAAGAAACCTACAGGCCAGAATGCTTATTTGAAGGGTTCCGGCAGCTCTGTTATAGTGTGCGGCGCATTCTCCTGCCATGGTTTAGGGCCACTCAACCCCTTAGAGGAAAAGATAAGTGCCAATAAATAATAGACCCTTCTGAGTGATCACCATCATCCTGTGCTGAAGCATTTCTATCCTGATGGGAGTGGAGGATAGAAATCCTCTTCCAGGATGACAATGCTCCCATTCACAGGGCACGAGTGGTCACTGAATGGTTCGATGAGCATGAAAATCATGTAAACCATATGCCATATGGTCATATGGTCTCCGTCACTGCAACATCCTCCGCTGAGGATCAGCTGAGCGGCGCAGCCACTGCGCCGGAGGGTGACGTAACTGGCGCAGCTGGCTCAGAGGAGTCAAATTTGCGCGATGGCACAGGGAAGATCCTACCGTGTTTGAATATTCTCTTTAACCAGAGGATAACAGCAGCAAAAAAGATTGAATTTGTAATCCCGAGACCAAGATCTAGACACACACGGTTAGCAGAGTAGATGCCTGGGGTTGTTGGAGAGCTGTAAACTCACAGCACGGGACCGGCGCGAGAAACATAATGAGAGAGCCGGGCACCGGCCACAAGCGAAATCCCTCCAGACTTATCACGATAAGTCATGTAATTACAGAGGAGAGCAGAGAGCAACGGGTGTAATGAAAGAGAACCCGATGTAATGCCCTGATTGCTGCAGCATTATTGACCCCGTCGGAGGAAATTCATTTCAGCCACAAAGACTAAGACGGAAACCCCCTGAGGATGGGAAACTTGAACAAGACACAGAACCTATTCACGGTCCTTCATTTCCTTCTTTTGCTATTTGTACACGGCCGAGACCCCCTCTGTCACGCGATAACCTTTGGGACCTGTCGACTGTATTTGCTCTCATAATGTATTAACTGTATACCATGATGTTTTTTTTTGCTGTCATCCACAGGCTCAGCACCAGACCACGTATGTCTGGTTTTGCTGACGCCCAGCAAACAGGCTGCTCTCACCCTGTTGGAGAACTTGGTCCCGCGGTAGTTCCTCTGGGACAGGTTGAAGACCGTGTAGTGGTCCATGTGCCGGGAGTCCAGGAAGGAGCGCATGTCCTCGATGTGGTTCCTGTAGCTGATCTCCACAGCCTCGGCCGGGTATGACATCACTGCCAGGGAAAAGAGAGAGGGCCTTAAATCACACCGCGGCAGTAAATCACTGCAGCCTCTGCCGTCAGGAACGGGACCGAAGAGTCAGTGACGCACGTGAGGAATCGCATTGCGTAAAAATACAATGTGGGTGCTACCGCAGCACTTGCAGCAGTCGGTTTAAAGAAGTGATATTACTGCACAGTATTAGTCCAGGGGCCTTCTGTGTGAACCCTGAATCGTGGCTCGGCTGTCAGCGGTAGGGTGCCTCTTTTCAGGGTACGGGAGTAGGAGGATGAAAATGTTAGCTCCTCCCCCCTCAAGTGAAATGAGGCTCATCTGTGGGGGAGGAGCCAACATCCCAAAATAGAGCCTGAGGGGGCCACCGCAGAAAGACAAGCTGCACTTCAACAGACGCGGCGGATGGATGACTGGCCAGGGGACTGAGCTCCAGTGGTGTGAGTCACTGGTGTGTCACATTACAGCCACAGCTCCCTAATCGGCCCGGTGGGCCACTGGCCACTCTGCAGGCCTCTGTGCATCCACATCCACCAGAGAAGCCCTGCCAGTTACACTGCCTCCTCCTCAGACGCTTCCACTGTGTGCAGTTATTCTACACAATAATACTCTCACATTATAAAAGAGTTGACTGCTTGTATTATAACCAGATTAATGCTATTCATCTCCAGAGATCATCTATCGATAGTTACTTTGTGTGTAGTTTTGCGTAGTCGCTAGCCAAACGTAGCGGTCTCTGTCTAGCTGACTGTGACACAAACCACTTTTTAGTCAGACTTTACAGTGGTAATTTAGGCTAACGTTAGCTAACGTAGCATACAGTGATAGTGGTGATAGGCACAAAGCTAGCTACATTTTAATCCACATTTTCGGAATTCATAAAATCATGACAGTCTACTACTCTTGTAGTGAATAAGGTACAAGGGTAGACTGATTACATGAAATATTTCTTAGTGACATTTCTCATGACGACCCCCCCTAGAGGGGCTAGGTCTCATGACCTTGGTAATTCTTGACTCCTGCGAGTCCCCTAGACAAAAAAAAAAAAAGGTAGCCAAGATTCGCCCTAAGCACAGAATTATTAAATGGTTATTTGCACATTGATGGCAGGCAGAAGAAAAAACTGTGGACCTACTTACAAGCCCACTCAATAAACAAGCACTTCCATTGTCATTGGAAAACAAAAATGGCTACGAGGGCCGACTCCGCTGACTCCGCCGACTCCCCAGTCTCAGCGCAGTCTCAGCAAGCAGCCATGCACCACATTGAGAGCAGAGTTCAATACATTACACTTTCTAACAAACCATAGGAGAACATAAGGGTTCAAGCAAAAAACTTACCTATGATTCGGGAGGTGATATAGGCAATGTCCAGCTCTCCTTTTGTATAACTGTAATGGAAACAGTCAGGCATGCCATTAAAATATTTATACTCTTCAATCTACTTGTTCATATTTTATTGGCTAGCCGTCATAAAAGAATAGCACATGTGACAGACCATCAATAAGCCAGGCCTACATTAAAAAAGGAATACTGTATGCAGGGTACGAAATTACCAATGGCTCTTGGAGGGGTCCCCCAGGTTTATTAGTCAGGCAGATAGGTCTTAAAAGTTTAAACAGGATTTTATGCCATTTAAATACAAAAATGTAAAAAACCTGACCTGACCTGAGCTGGGGAAGGCTGGGCTGGGCACACCTTAGATGGCCAGGGGTTCTATAAATTAGGTATAATAATGTTAGCAACTGGTAACGTTAGTGACTTGCACCATGAGTGTTAGCTGACCTAGCTATCTTGTAAAAACTTTGCAAAATAAAATTCCCCAAATCACACAAACCAATTTAACCCTTATTATTCCTATCACCAGCTGACCCATCTTTGTATAAGAATCTTTGCTTATAGGGAGATAGATCAAAGTAAATAGAGAATAGGCTTTGGGGGGGGCTAGTATATTTCAAACCCAAATTATAAATAAATGAAATGATGGGCTATAGTAAGTTGACCAAGTCTGCATAGCCGACCATAATTTAGCAACAGACGCTAGCTCACTACTACTCATCACATTGCAATGGCTCCCTATAGCAGCATGTATCAAATTTAAATCACTGTTGCTGGCATATCAGGCTGCAAGAGGATCCACTCCCTCATACCTCCAGACACTCATCACACCCTACACCCCAGACCGACCCCTCCACTCTGCCTCCTCTGGCAAACTGACTGTTCCATCCATTCGGGGGCCCGGCAGCCGCTCCTTGCGGTCTCGCCTCTTCTCTGTCCTAACCCCCCGGTCAGGACCACAGAATCACTGGCCATCTTCCCCAAGAGACTAAAAACCCACCTCTTCAGACTCCACTACCACTGATTCTCTACATTAATTAACTCCCATCACCACTGTTTACATGTTTAAAAATGTTATAAAAATAATAAAAAACCACACTAACTTTTCCTTCCCTGTGTTATAGGTACGGTGTGCAGTTGCTAACAATGATGTCTATTGCAGTGTTACTAATATAATATAATATAATATAATATAATAATAATACTAATAATAATAATTGTTACTACACCGATCTCTTGCACAAACCATGATTAATCTTACCATGTTAAAATGCACTTGTTGTAAGTCACTCTGGATAAGAGTGTCTGCTAAATGCTGTAAATGTAAATGTAAATGTAGCTGCCATTCGAATGTTATTGTGACCCAACCCAGGTGATGCAACCCGGTCACATTTTCCCAGCCGGGCACATTTTGGCCTGGCAGAACCCACAGATCTTAAAGAATTATTAAAGACCGTTTCTATTGGTTGGTTCTATACAGCTATAATATCCTGTTTCACTCGCATTTGTTAAAAGATGTTAACATAAAGATTGGATCCCCAAGTTTAAAAATGTATTTCTTATGGGGGGGTCCCGGATCCCCCCAGACCCCCCTCATTTCGAACACTGACTGTATGATCATGCATTTTGTTCATGCAACATTCTGTTTTATCTGAGCACATTGCATTTTGACTAGCCCTCTGAAGTGACTCCAGAGGTCAGAAAAGTGAATGTATCGTGTCGGGGGCTGCAGTTTTCAATGGGATATGAGGGGAGTGCCTGCATGTTTCTCTGTCTGTTGTCATGGCCGTGAGCCCTGCATCTCTGAGGCGATTCTCTGCCTCATTACACAACAGATAAAGCAGCCCCGTTAAGCTGTTAAGGATGGGTAAGAAGGTATCAGTGAGCAATCTTCAAAAGGAGATCACTGGAATACAGTGGTCTATTTTAATCTAGTGTGCGCAGTGTTCTGGTATTCTGGTATGCGGTATAAATCACCGTCGGGTATGGGCATGGACACTTTTTAAGAGGCAGGTGTCACATTTGAGGGCCCGTAGCCTTTGAGTTCAGTATTATGATAAGTTCATGACCTTCAATCGTAGCCCTTTACTGGCTACCCTCAATCCCCCCCCACATCCTTCAGATAACACTCAAAGAGTCTGGGCGCTAAGAGGCTTGTTGTTCTGGTAGGGGAATCCGTTCTTCGCACAGGGCCACCTGCACACATGCACCCACGCATGCACTTCAGACGCCGGCCCTTGCTCCCAGCAAGGTTTGGCTGCAGTACAGCGGGACCATGTGACTCTCCCTCTCTAACAGAGTATCTTGTGCGAGTATCCATGAAGCTTCGTGCGTTCGGTTACGCAGCCACGTCTGCAGCCATTAAGGGATCCCTTCGAAGCCTCCTCCCCACTAGGCAGGTGTGCTATTTTTAGTCCCTCCCAGTATCAGTGAGCCGCCGCAGGTCGACCTGAATAACCCGCGCACTCCACTCGGCTGGATTGAGCGGCATCGCAATCCACCAATAGGAGCTCAAATCCCGGCCAGTGTTTAGGCTCACGGACTCCTCCCACTTCCTGTGTGTAATATCTGTTATGACATATGACACAGAATGGCAGAGATACTATGGGACACGCGGTGAATGGTGTGACGCGACGCACGTGCCCTCCTACACACATACACACAGGGATTAATCTGAGCCCTGAATCAGGCCAAGGGTGTTTTAACTGCAAGCGGAATAATACATTGATGTATGGGAGCCTGATGTTAATGTTTGTCATAATGAGCTTGGCAGAACTTTCTCTGGAGCAAGAGACACATTGCAATTTCAAGCCAGAGTGTGAAAGTGTTATGTTATGGAAAAATATGCAGTCATACAGGAATGACTACGTATGAATAGAAATGCTTCTTTACATTTCACCACTGCTATTCCTTCTGGCTCTTTAATTTAAAAGAATAATAATAATACATTATATATACAGTCAACTCCAAAAAGGCTGAATAAAATAAACAATACAGGTTATGAGCTATATTGTATACTAATCAAATGGGCATCTAAAAACAAATATTATTTTATACTAATACAATTGTTCAGAGGAAAATATTTTCTTATAATATATAATAAGTTATATTTTTTCCAAAAAAGATTAGGGGTCACAATTATTGAGACCACTAATAATTATTGACTTAAATAATACCTAATACAATAAATAATTATATAATAAATAAAATCCAACAAAAATAAATATGCATTAACATGTAGTTTTATAAGAGTTTTATGAGATTGATGAACATATTGCGGGGTCTTTAACCATTCCTCCATACAGAATCTTTTAAGATCCTTCAGCATGTGCTTGTGTACTGTCCTTCAATTCAAACCACACATTTTTATCTGAGGTTAAAATCTGGAGACCGAGATGGCCTTTGCAGTCATTTTGGGGACAGTTAACCATTTCTTGGTTGATTTTAAGGTATGCTTGGGACAATTCTCCTGCTGAAAGATTAATTTAACTGTATGTCAAGTAAAATCAACACAGTTTTGTGAATGTAAACAGCACAGCTACTGTACGACACTTGTTGCAACATGCGAAGGCATGTGATGAAACAGTGTATACCAATTTGTTTAGTTTCTCTTTAACCCACATGACCTATTTCTGAGCACAATTGTGTTACACCGATACTTGCGGCCGAGAGGGCTGCAAGTCTGAACATCGCCCATTAGTTTCTCTTCTTTTAAACGCTGCCTCGCAAAATTGCACAGCGTCACATAATGTAACTCTGGACGTAAACACAGGACTATGGGGCCTTTGGTTACACTTCCTGCTCTGTGCTGAAACGAATCCTGCTATATCATGCGGTGGATGTTTGGCATGAGAGGCCGTCATGAATAATGCAGGCATGCGAGCGCAGTGCCTCTCGCCGAAGTGACACGCTGGGGCTCGGTTGCCGGGTTCCTGCCCTGGCCAGCTCCCCGTTCCGAGGGAGGCTGAGCGATGGCGGGGGCCTCTCGAGGCCTGCTCGCTGTCAGGCCCACACAGACGCCTCTTTGTGTGGCCAGAGAGAGACGCCTGCGCAGAGCAGCGCTCGGCGAGCAGGGCCCGGCGCGGCCAGATTCATCACCCTCTTTCTTCTCTCTCCCTGCCTTTTCTTTCAACTCTGCCTTTCGTCATCGGTTCCTTTATTAAACCATCTTTAGCCCACGGGAATTTCTGGAACGGGTCACATCTCCAACCATATTTGATCCTTTGTAAATCTCTGAGTGAACGATGCCTGCTTTGTCGGTCGCACGACACACACAGATTCAAATGTGAGGAAAATCCAATATTTCTGTTTCGTATTCAAAACACACACTGACGTCGCTGCATAGTTGTGCAGGGTTTACCCATAAGGCCCTAACAACGTGCGCAAACAGATGAGTGCCCATTTCATTGAAGTGCAATCTCTAGTTTCGCACTGCCATCCTAACGAACACCAGACGTGCGTGCAAAAGCGTATCTGGTCTGTGGTCTTGGCAGGCCTATTGAAAATGATGAGTTATCAACCTGGGCCTGCCAGCCAGGGAGTGGTTTCTTGCTGCATTCTCCAGGGTGTGATAGGCGCCAGCACTCCTAACAGCTCTCCCAGGAAAAGGACGCAAGGGATTATATTGCCAATTAACTGTGTGGGGGTTAGATAGGGGATGGGGGTGATTTCAGGGAACCAGATTGGGAATCTAGCCAGGAAAACCAGGGTTAATTTAATGCCCCAAGTTTTATCAAAAAGTGCCATGGGATCTTTAATGGCCACAGTGAGTCAGGCCCTTGGTTAAATGTCTCATCTGAAGGACGGCCAGCCAAACATGCAACTCAGATGGAAATGACAAAAACCTGTCATGTAAGAGAGACAGTGAATGAATGAATGATAGTTGGATTTAAATAGCGCTTTTCTTCTGGGGAACTCAAAACGCTTACAATGACAGGGACAACTCACCTCAACCATCACCTGCAGCACCCACCTGGGTGAACGCGACGGCAGCCATAGCGCGCCAGTACAAAGTCACTGCACATCAGACACACAGTGGAGAGGCGAGGAGGGAGGGAATGAATGAATTTTGAATGAATGTATATATATTGGGGGGTTTTTTGGTTGGGAATTTGGCCGGGACTCTGGGTTAACACCCCACTCTTTTCCAGAAAGTGCCATGGGATCATGACAGAGAGTCAGGAACTTAGTTTTTACCGTCCCATCCGAATGACGAACATGTAGTCCCGTGGGATTGAACCCTCAACCTTGGCATTGCCAGTGCCATGCTCTACGAATTGAGCTACGGGAACTTACTTAGTACTTACTACATAGTCATGGAAACAGCAGGGACTTACGTTGCCACTTGGTGCATGACTTTGGTGGAGGTGTCCTTCAGGGTGTCTTTGATGTTGTCCTTAAAGTTGCTGAAAAACTTGCCGGCTCCCCCCTTCACCATGTCCAACAGACCCCCGCCATAGTTGGCGTCCATATCTGGAGACGAAGCACCTTCAAGTGATCAGATTTAACATCTTACAAAAACGCACACGACACAGACCACCACAGACATGACAACACAGAACATGCACTTTCTGATTCAAGTTCTACTGGCACACAGTCAAGCAGTGACTTTCGAAGATTTATCATTGTAGCACGTCCATTCTTCACGTGAGAATATCAAATATTTTAGCTGCGTAAGAGTAGAGCAACTGTTTGCTTAGGATGTGATCCATAGCTCTCTCATTGCCTGAGGACTAGCGGTGTATTCAAATAGCCTAGTGTTTCAGGAGAAGCTGACTCAACATACAGAATATGCCTGCAGAGGGCATATTCTGGCACGGTGGTGCCTGCCACCTGAGTATATTGGCCCTGCCAGCGCTGCAAGGAGTATTCCACTGACTTGGATCAAAACCAGAGTATGTGACTGGCTCATTTCTCATGCTCCAGCATGTCTCCCCTTGGCTCTCTCCCCATATAACCGAGTCAAGTCAAGTCAAGTCAAACTTTATTTAAAGTGCATTTTATATGAAGTTTCAATACACTTTACAGAGAAGAAAGAAAATCCCCAAATCAGTGGAATAAAATGATATATAATATAATATAATATAATTTAATCATTACATATGGACATAGATATAAGGACATAACAGAGAGGTGAAAACAGCAGAGATTAAAAACGGGGAGGAGGGGCCTTGAGATTGGGAGAAGGGCTCAGGAAGGTCAGGGTAAAGGGGCAAGGCATGATGTATTAGACAGGAGGTGGGGGGCGAGCCATAACTCAAGCTAAAAAGATTTGGCATTTTGGTTTGGATTTGAAGGCCTGATTACTCATCCTTCAGAGGAACAGCCCACTGAAATCCTGTGGCAAAAAACAGCTCCTCTCCGTCAAAATGTTTCCCAACCCAAAGACATGGGCAGACAAGTAGGTCAAAGCTGACTCGCCTCTACCACGCCCTCGGTGTTGGGTTGTGATTTGCTTGGAAGTGTGAGCTTTGACTGTAATGTGAGAACTAGTGAAAACTACCAACATAGGCTAATGGTGTCCTGTATCTGAATATTTGAATAAATGGTTGAGCCTATGACTGATCAAGTAGCAAACACAAACAAAGACGTGATTCACTGACACTTGCAACGCCGGATTAAGCGATGACAGCTCAATGGGTGATGTCACACCCCAACTGCTGTGGTTTGAAGCTGCCAGCTGAACAAAGAGAGCCCATCACATAGGATGCCGGTTCAAGCCATCACTGCAACTCCTGCACTTGTGAGTGGCAAACAAAGAGGACATTGGACACTGTTCTTCAGCATGGCTCAGCCAGGGCATCTAAAAGACAAGGTTATACTGTCAAGCGACCCTATGGACATAATCACTAAATGCGTGTTCAGATAAATTACAGTCAAAAGGGAAATGAAGCTCTAAATTTCACACAAGGTGCAAAGCAGCACCCATTTGATTAGAACTGGGAGAAATACCATGAATATAGCAATACCTGCCCCGCACAAAGAGCAGTAGAATGCAGTATATGCACAGTTGTGTGCTCTAGTCACCCTGTTCTGCATTGACTTCGGTATGCAAAAAAGGAAGTGGGTTCAGATTCAAATCAAAGTGAACAAGTCGGAGAACAAGCCTTCACCGCTGACCACTTCAGACCGCCAGCGGGACTCAACATAGCAGAGCGGGGTGCGGCAGCTCCAAACCGACTCTCCACAGTGCATCACAAATGCTTATCCTCTTCCACCTAACTCGGATTTGTCATCGGCGCTTAAAAACCCCCTGAATATTATCAACCGCGAGGGAGTTAATCCACAGAGAGGGGCCGTCCTCAAGAGGAAACCTCGTCGTTACTTTGATTGGCTCTCTGTGCGTCAACACAACAGCTCTCTGTACAAAATTCCAACTGTCAGACGGGACGAGATCAAAGACAGCGGAACAGGCCTCTCCCACCGGCAGCCACATGTCAGCCTACACTGCACTCATTACAGGTGTTTGTCTGTCTGCGGTTTCTGACATTTGACTGCAGGCACCCATGTATGCGTCTAGGTGGGGTTTGCCAGCAAACTTCTGCATCACCCATCAGACACGCAACGTAGAAAGGAGACACGCAAGCACGTAATCCCACATTGTGTGTTTAGGAAGTAGGGGAAGCCGCTGCTCAACAAACCTAAGATAGGGCAGTGAAGTCACGCACACAATGTGGGTTTAGCGGTCTAAATTCAGCGTGAGGCCTTCAGGTTTCAATGCCACATCCCCTTGTGAACTGGAACCCATCCTGAACTTGCTTTAATGAACGACTGCTCTACAAGTAAAGAGTGCCCAGGATGGTGGTCTGAAAAATTACCAGGTAATGTATATGTACCTATGTGACTTGTGTATAAAGGCAATTGGAGCTTGAGGTTCAATTTGAGGGATTAAAAATAAACTCAATAAAAAAAAAGTGTTCATTGTACTTAGAAGGCAGATGTACAACGTTTTTGTACAGGACATCCAAACAATATGTTTCCCTGTTTTTTTTTGCTGTGTAACAACTGTAAGTGAACCTTGCAGGAGCTCTGGCACCATTTAAATTGTTCCTTGGTGACAATCAAAAGCGACAGCCACAGAAATAAATAGCGTGGCCTTTTTTTTGGGTTCCGGTGTTGGTAAACTTCAAAGCCTCCAATGTGGAAATTCATATGGTTACTGCTCTGAACTCACCGAACCCTTTTTCATCCTCACAGCAGAGACATCTCTGATGCCTTTGTGAACCCAAGAGCTCTGCTTCCTGTCAGGCCCTGCCAGCTGCCTTCAATAAGCCCTCAGTATACAAATGGCATAAAAGTTCTGAAAATAACTGGCGTGCCCCAGATTGCTACTGCATGTTACTTCTGTTTGTAGCGTCTTTCCTGATTAGGGATGAGAATTCCATTAAAACACTCTGGACACTCTGGTCTCAATCTCTGTTTTTAAATCTAAGCTCATGGACATGGGCGGCAATGTTAGCATAATGGTTAAGGAACTGGGCTTGTAACGCTAAGGTTGCAGGTTCAATCCCAGGTGGGGCACTGTGGTTGTACCCTTGAGCAAGGTAGTTAACCTGGATTGCTTCAGTAAATATCCAGCTGTATAAATGGACTGTATGTAAAGAAATGTGACACTGTGTAAGTCGCTCTGGATAAGAGTGTCTGCTAAATGCCTGTAATGTAATGTAATGTGGACATATTCAAAGACTCCTGCACTTGTTACATATGATGTAGCCTATGTCTATGTGGTTTTATTTGTCTCTGACGGCAGTACCATGTTTTAATCCCCTTGTTTTCTGTGTGTCTGTTTTATTGGCTCTACTGTGTTTCTGGCCTCTTGGCCAGGCCGTTATTGTGAATAGAATAGAATATTCTTTATTGCCATGTTACACAAGGTAATTGGAATGGGTCTTTTCGCATACCTCTCCTAAGAGAGGTCCGAGCGCAGGGTCAGCCATAGTACGGCGCCCCTGGAGCAGTTAGTGGTTCAGTGCCTTGCTCAGGAAGTGAACTAGCACCCCTCCGATTTCTAGTTCATTGTTCTTCTGTTTGGGAATTGAACCAGCAACCCTCTGCTTGGCAGCCTATTTCTTCTAACCACTGAGCCACTGCTGCCCTCAAATGAGAATGTGTTCTCAATGAACTTGCCTGATTAAAGATTGGTTCAATAGAAAAATAAAAATAATAAAACATAGTATGCAGGCTGGCAACCCATTAATGGGATATAGCATTATTAAAGGAACCTCTTATATTTTGCTAAATATAATTATTGTTTTGGGACATTTTTTAGATATTCCATTTCAAGACCTTGCTTGATTATTAATTGAAGCAGACAGATAAAGTGAGAATATTTTTTGAACATGGTTTCAGAATTCACTGCTTCATTTAAAGTGTACAAGAACACACGACAGATGCAATATTAACAGTTTCTTTATATCCTTTTAAAATGTAAACAAATACCATTTTTTGATCAAGGTCTTTCCCACAGCTAAAACTATTTCGTTATTTCCCAACCATTTAACCCTTTTGCGATAACAGTACCATGAGCCAGACACAAAAATAGCTATGTTTTCCTTCAAAGAAGCACACCTACATATTTGAGGATTTGATATCGTATGTAATGGGCTCAATACATCTACATCGATGGATTATACCTGTGAGTTTTTCAGTTTATTTTTGTTTGGTACCCTAAAGCTAATATAACAACTGTTAAATCAAGACACTGGGCTGGAAACCACCACTGGAAGATGAGCCTAAGACCTGTGTTTAGCTTCCCTTTCACAGTGATGAGCGTGATCGTAGAATGGAGTTACAAAGCAGAGCTATTTTGTCCTTTTAGCTTCCTAAACTCTAGAGATTGCACATTACTTTACAGGCATTTAGCAGACGCTCTTATCCAGAGTGACTTACAGTTTACATTTCCTTACAATCCATTTATACAGCTGGATATTAACTGAAGCAATTCAGGTTAACTACCTTGCTCAAGGGTACAACGACAGTGTCCCACCTGGGGATTGAACCTGCAACCTTAACATTACAAACCCAGTTCCCTAACCATTATACCATACTACTGCCTATTGGATTGTATTGGATGCATGCATTCTCAACCCCTTGTAGTCAGTCATGACTCATGAGGCCCGGGAGCCAGGTGGACCAATGAGACATGAGCAGGATGTGCCTCTCATAATGCAGGCCCCAGGAGTGGACAATGAGGCTCTGATGCACCCTTTGCTCAGACCTGCCTGCCAGCGTTGCAGAGTCTAGACCGTCAGCAGAGCACTGGGCACTGTGCACCGAACTGTGAACGCCCTGGCCCCACTGGTGAAGGGTTACAGTAATTGGTCTGCACAGCGTGAAAATCACTGCAGCAGCGTTCAAACGGGCAGAGGATCTCACCTGATTCCTCGCCATTTCGGAGAGAGCATCTCCCCCATTTCCGCCAGTCCCAAAGGCCTGCTCGCCTTTCAGTGCAATGCGGTGAGAATAACTCTCATCACCCACCTTATCAAGCTGTGGTAGTCAACAACTCTCCCACCCCTAGACCAAGCTAACCAATCTAAAACATCTTCCAAACAGAACCAGTGCTAACAAAAACTTGCCTCTATTCATATGAATGATATGGTGCAGCTTGTGAGGTTAGTTTTATCAGCTATCATCTATGTTTTGAACAGCAAAATCAAGAAATTACTACAGATTTTGTCTAGTAGTTGGACATGACAAAACTGAAATTGACAGAAATGTTTACTTGTATAATTATTATAACTATTGATATATTACTTCTCATCGTATTGCATAGATACACAATGGAAAACCTCACACTGAATAGCCCCCATACGTTGGATTTGCAGTTGTTTTATAATATCAAGCAGTATCTTATCATGCTGTGGACATCACACTTGCAAACGATATTAACTGACGCAGTACTCGGCGTAATTCATGCGACTAAAATAAATTATACCAACGTCAAATGATCCTGATCGTCAAAAATGCTAAAGCTTTGCGCTCTTACGCAGAAATGATCGGTCTTTCGTGTGACAACAGTGCATCGACAATCGTGGGCACTGATGCATTAAACACACCCTTGCAGCGTTACACACCCTGACGGGAAGACAACGCTTCCTCTGTTCGAAGACTTACCTGAGCTGTCCATGGTGCTGTAGTCGTCCGGTGACACTGGGCCTGCCTTCGCTGCTAGGTTTGCTCGTGTCGGGCTGCCGCCGTGTGTGGTGCCGCCTCTCCCCCCGTTATTGAAGTCACCGCTGCTATCGACCAACTGCAAAGATTCATATCCATCGTAATTGGTCTTTTTCTTGTAGCCACCCAACAGGCTCATGAGACCGGCGCCAATCTTTGTCAATCACAGACCAAAAATAACCCAGACAATACTCATATCCTTTCCGACCGATTTTTTAAATAATCCTCTCAATGCTGGTTACTATGTTTCGCCGTTTCCTTCTGCCAATGAAAGAGGCCGTCATCAGAACCGCATTCACAACCCTGCACAGAGGAGGCAGCCAGTCTCCGTGCGGAGTTAATGGGTCCTTTCAGGCTTTCTCCTGGCTGCAGGCCAATCCTGACAATACTATGTCGGCAATAGGTGACTAAAGATTGCCTGTCTCTCTAGTTTCGTGTTATTTCTCTGCCTTTATCGTGTTCTGCTATCACATCATTATGTTTATTCAACAGTGAAATGTGAGATAGAGGGAGCAATATTAGTAAATAAATTGTGTCTGTAAATAATATCATTGTTTTAAAGGCATTTTCCCTCGTGTTTCTTTTTAAACTCATTATACTGGATGAGTTTCATATCGTTATTAATGTTAAGACAATCGCGAAATTACAGAACTGTCTACTCTAGAGAGATTACTTACAGTGTAATCCACAATGACGAAAATAATAGCCATTCCAACGTGATTTAAACAATGCGGATTAAGCAACGTTTAGTCCCAATTCTACTCCCCAGAATGAGTGGCATATTTTGTGAACAGTGATATACACATGTTCAGCCAGCCTGTTTGCAACACACATATGTTCACACCTAACTGTAATAATAATAATAGCCTGAACACATACACATTCACTCTTGATTGTAACACTGTAAATGTGTAATCACTCATACACTCACTACCACCGGTAATACTGAAAACAGTCTGAAACATATCAATTACTCTCGATTGTAATGATGAAAATAGTCTGAAACACATATACATTCAATACGGACTGTAATAATGACACACACACACACACACACTTCCTGCTGTAATAATGACAACAGTGTGAAACATATATTCACTCTCGATTGTAAGGATAAAACATTTTTTATCTAAATCACATGCATATCTCCCTTTTTGTGAGAAATATTCTTCGGTGGGATGGTCATTGAGGGAAAAACGACATGACCCTTCGTTTAATGTGTTCCCTAACATCATGTTTGAACCAGGTAAAAATCAACAAATGAGGGTCATTCAAGCATCAAACCCACTCCTAATTTCTTTTGTAATCCCTCCCCCCCATTTTTCTCTCAAATTTGGAATGCCAATTTTCCACGGTAGGCCCATCCTATTGCTGCCATGTCCTCCATATATTTGGGGCGGGGACAAACATGCAGGCGTCCTCTAATAGTGACTGACTGCAAATTCACCGCACTGCAATTTGTCAGCCAAGCCACCCCAGCCACTGCTCTGAAGGGTTCTGCAGTGGATATAGGCAGATTGCACTTATATCAAGTGATTTGCAGCGAGAATAACTTGTATATAACTCATATGGGGCAAATTAATATATGAAACAATGCGGATGGCGATTCTGTACTTCCCGACTCTGACTCCAAAAAGACCTAAACATGATACATAGTAACATAATGGCCCTTCAATGCCATTGGTCACCATAAAAAAGCACTAAAGATGGGACCAATGATTATTGTGAGGTCCTCTACTACTTACACCTGTCAGCCAACTCAATTTAACTCATTGATGTCAGCAGTTCAGCAACTGCACTCTAGTCTGATTGGTGCATGTACTCTGAAGTGCATCTTGTCTAAATCGGACACTGTAAAGTTGAAGACATAAATAATTTTTATTACTATTAGGCTGCAATGTGTAACTGCCTACGGTGCACTGTCAGTATATCTAGTTCAGTTAAATGGTAATTAAGGTTCGAGACACACCAAAAGAAGATTTAACTACTAAGTCAGTTTCTTGGCTTTCTAGAACATGCTTTCTTACATGGATTGAATGCCTGGCAACAGTGGAAGTCTATAGTCTCTGAAAGGATAAACAAATCAAGGCATGGAAGCTCTTGGTACACAAAGGTGATGTTTAGAATCCAGCAAGAAGGAAATGCTCCAGCCTAAAATGTGTGGAGTGTTGCTGTGTGATCTAAGTTACTGGAAGCAATGGTGCCCACCACCTTTGTGATTCACAGAGGAACACATTTTCCCTGCATCTCAATGATAACTTCACTAACTTTATGCAAATTAAAAAACACCAACCACCAGTACATTTCTATGTTTTATTTTTTTAAATCTGGAATTACATCCTCAACCTTTTATGCTCTGCCCTTAACTAATAATGGGTTTAAGGAAGCACATTACTTTCATCAACAGTTTATTTCAATGTTTTGTTACAAAATATTGTTGTTGCCAAGAATGTGAAAATCTAACATCAGATTTTGTAGCATGACAGGTGCCAAAGATAAATACATTATATGTCAGACTGCTATTGTGTGGTTAATAATTCATTTAGCTGCTGACAGTTCAAATGAAAGGACTTATTTAGCTTTGTGAAATGAAGATGGAAAAAGGTGAGTTTTGCCATTTGGTTCCCTCTTGGTGTTAATGAGATTTACCATTTGTATCCCTCTTTGTGTTAATCAATTACTGTCAGTTAAAATATAGACATTCAGTTAATGAGCAATTTTGTAGATGTTATGCAGTGAACTACAGATGTTTTACAAAGCCATTATCAAACATAAACAGTGTTCTTGTTCACAACCTACAGCAAGTGATCTTTTAAAATGTGGCAATAGAGATTTTAAATACATAAAACCGAACACCAGACTTGTGTAGTTATCTTGATAAATAATAATCTACTAACACAGAGTATGCTGTGCACTACAGTGATTTATTATTATCCTCTCTGGCTAAATCTTTACTGACCTACACTCTGTCTTGGACTTGGTCACTTGCTGTAAATGATCAGATTTTTTCACATTTTCCACTGCTCAAACCTCAGCTTTAAAACGATGTATTGTGTAATTGACCTCTTTGTTTAGGCTAACCATATTTGAAAAATAATGTGAAAAGAATTGATTGATTTCATTAAATACAAAAGTATTTCCATTAATATGTGTATTAAAAACAAGATGACACTGACATTTTAAATTAGCCTCTGCTACAGAAATGGGTACAACATGGATTAGGTAAGATCACTAGATTCTGGATATGACATTTGTGTTTTATAATCTAGAATAGGTCACTGCTATCGTACCTCTGAACATGAGACTTTCAATAAACATAAATTCAGTTTTGCAATTCCGCAAGTCTGGATAAAGGTTGGATAAGGTATAAATGTTGTTGCTCTAGGTAAAGGTCTCTGCTTAGCAAAGACATGATAAGAATTTCCATATGGACAAACTTAGTGTTAGTATGGAGTATATCATAATACAATACATTCATTAATAATAAAGTTTATAGCTTGGGTACCCTCATCACAGCTGAAAATGTACTGAGCTCTGAACCTCGTCATGAGCACGTCACAGGCCTACGGTACCGTCACGTCATGACAACATTCATCGCCATCGCAAAGAATGCAGCAGTGCATGGTCGGACACTGCACTGACTCCAGAGGAAACCATGGTAGTCGAGTCCACCGTCCAGCACAGGGTTCGATGATGTCACGGATATCTCTCCTATGTTATTCTTATACACTATAGCCTACACGAAATATTGGTAACGAGAAAAAAATAGGCAGAGAAGCAAAACCATATTGGTACATACATCTACATTTTTGTTTGGCAAATATCCATCCAGGCTAAATTTGAATTTCATAGAACTCAAGTTGTAACTAAAATTCAGTAGACTGAGACGAACAGAGCTTCAAAAAGAACTTAAAATAAACACTGCTTTAGCTAGTCAACCAGTGACCAGCGCGGTATCGTAAATGGGGGTAAATATCAACTAATAACTTATGTCTAACTTATGTTATAACTTATAAATAATATATGTCGTCAACAATTTCATAAAGTAGTTGGTAATTAACCTATGTTGTTTGACAGAGTGGTGCACGAACAGATATCAGAATATGTTGAGAGGGAAAACCTTCTGTATGAATTTCAATCAGGGTTCAGGAAGTCCTATTCTACAGACTCGTGCTTACTTTATATTAACGACTTCATCAGAAAGGAGATGGACGAAGGGAAACTGTGTGGAATGGTTTTACTAGATCTCCAGAAAGCCTTCGACACAGTTAACCATAGTTTACTGCTTAAAAAATTGAAGGCTGTAGGGATGAATGACACCGCTTATCGAGTGGGTCACTTCATACCTGACAGACAGGGATCAGAGAGTAGAGGTAAACGGGCTTTTATGACAGACACCAAACCAGTGGTATGTGGGGTTCCGCAGGGAAGTGTTTTAGGACCACTGCTATTTTTACTTTATATTAATGACATGAGAGATGCGTGTTCCTGTAACTTGTATTTATTCGCAGATGATGCAGCTTTGCTCATCTCGCACAAAGACAAGAATACACTCCAAAGTAGGCTAGAGAGGAACTCACTAAGATAAGCAGCTGGCTGTGTGACAACAGGCTGTCACTTCATTTAGGGAAGACGGAGTCTATTCTATTTGGGTCTAAGCCCAGATTAAAGAAGGCCCAGGAGCTAAGAGTAGAGGTAGGGTCCGTGGAGATAGCTGCAAAGACATCAGTGAAGTACCTGGGGTGTGTTTTGGATGACAGTTTGGGTGGGGAGGGAATGGCCCTACAGGTGCTGGGCAAAGTTAACGCCCGCACAAAGTTTCTTGCCAGAAAGGCCAATCTGCTGGACAGAGAAAGCCTACGTCTACTAGCCAACAGCCTAGTGCAATGTCATTTTGATTACGCCAGTGTAGCATGGTCAGCAGGTCTATCAACCTCATTAAAAAGGAAACTGCAGGTGTCTCAAAATAAGCTAGTTAGGGTTGTGATGGGGCTAGGCCCTCGAGACCATGTTGGAAGGAGGCACTTCCTAGAGCTCAACTGGCTACCAGTTGAGGCTAGAATGACTCAGCTGAGACTCAACATGGTACACAAGGTCATTAACAATAGGGCCCCAGTGTACCTAAGCAGCCATTTTTCCAGTGTTAGGGAATCACACAACCACAGGACTAGGTCCAGCTTAGCCAACCAGCAACCCCGAGGTGTAGAACCAAAATGGGGCAATGCTCATTTGCCTACACAGGAGCACAGGAGTGGAATGAACTGCCGTTGACCATCAAACAGAGTACGAACCCACACAGCTTTAAGGTGAATGTTAGGAAGTGGCTACTAGCCAAAGTCCAAGAATAGATAGGTAGGGAAGGGAGGGATTGTTAGGATGTGTAAACGATGCATTATGTAGTTGTAGATATTTATGTAGTTATGTGTTAAGTGTCTATACCTGTTTTTACTTGTTTTTTTTAACGTTTTAAGTGTCTTACGTATGAACATGTTAAGACCAAGGACCACAACGGAAATAAGTCCATGACTTTTTGTGCTATCCTGGACATTGTTTTGATGCATGACTTGCACTGACATGTATTTTAAATTGATATGTCGAATAAACTAAACTAAACTAAACTAAACTAAAGACACATCGTTTGAGGATTCGGGGCGATACACTGTTATTTACTGTTAATAATTCAAAATTACCCAAATATATACGCCAGACAACAGCTCCAATACTCTATTTACTAGGCTACAGCACAAGCATATTGTTAAATAGGATTTAAAATAGTAATTAAATACGTATTTCCCTGCTTCAAGATAGGTCCACCAGTTAACAAAAATAAAATCTTCCGTTATTAGATATGACCAAACTCCACTGTACAGGTAAGTGAAATGTTCAAATAAAAGTCAGTAAAAACAAACCTGTATAAGAACGAAATATTTAATATATGAACAACAAATGAAGGCGGATGCATTATTATGTAATATTTAAACCTCCGCGGGAAACCCACAGCAATGTATTGGACCATGCCATGCAGCAGAATTGTGTATAAAGACACATCTATTTTTGCGCACGCAACCTAAGGATTTTCCGTTCCCATACCTTTCTGACTGCTTTCGTTCATTATCCTCACTTGTGCGCAGTCTTCAGCTTCGGAGCTCCAGGGACCCCGGCTGATTTCAGAAATGCTGACCTTTGATTTATCATTCGCAGCCAATCAAAGGTCAAAGAGGTATGACTTCCATCAATCCCGGTTACAGGTACACAAGTGTGGACCACCGCACAGTGTGATTGCAGGATTATAAACCATCACATTCTAAAATCTCGACGGTGACTGGTTTAGTTTTGGCATAAAAAAAATTGAGAAAAATGTGGAACGGAATTTTGAACTGGACTCAATTTGCCTGGTGGAAAATACAGCAAACGTGTTCGTTTAGATATTCAATACCGAAATGTTATACTCTTAAAATGTGTGTACCAAAAGCATACCCGGGAACGGAAGATCATTGACATGACAAACGCAACACCAGTTGGTACCGCCGGTGATTCCACAATCCTCAAATTACACTCCATGATTTGCATCCCATTCAATCCTAGCGCTAGTGCGTAGAGCTTATTTTACAGCACTGTCTATTCCGGTTCTCTTGGGGATTACAAACCGTTGAATAAAATGCAGAACGTTCGCGACACACTTACCGATATCTGATCAGTGTTCAGTGTGTCACCCAAAGTGTTCACTTGCTGACCACTGATCAAGTAAGCATGGCTCTAGTCTGAGGGTATGGAAGGAGCTGTTCATCAAACAATAATAGCAGAAGGCATTACAAGTCCTGTCAAACTTAACTATCAAGGTGGGAAATAACAAGAAAACCATGGTATACAGCAGGCTCCAATTTTATTCATACCCTTCATGAAGATGAACAAAATAGATAGTATAAAATAAACTATATAAGCAATGAGGTGTATTTTATGCTAAAAAAAGAGAGAACATTCAAAACCTATATTACCAATACAATTGTTCAGAAAAACATTTTGTTTTATTTTTTTCTCCAGAAAATATCTGGATCACAATTATTCATACCCTAACTATTCTTTTAAATTGAATCCAACAAAAACAACTCTTCATAAATATACAACTTATTTGAAGTTCATTGGAAGGTTATGGAATTATACAGTGGCCTACGATGGTATCCTGTTTACCTAGGGTATAAAAAGGAGGGAACACACGTTTGAAATACTGTGGTCAGCGATCATCATGGTGAAAGGCAAATAACTCCCATCAGACAAAAGGTTATTGGCCTCGACAGATCATGAGATGGCTACAAATCTAAAAAGTTAAAAGATACCGCTTTCCACTGTTGTGTCAATTATTATTATTGTGTCACTGGAACAGTGGCTAACGTACCAGGTAAAGGATGCAAGTCTATCTTGCCCCCACGTGTAGTGAGATGGATGGTTCGAGAGGCAAAAAGAAGTCCAAGTGGCACAGTTCAAGATCTCCAAAACAACCTAGCCTCTTGGGGTTACAAGCTGTCTAAAGCTACCATCCGAGGACCCCCACACAACCAATGGCCTTATGGCAGAGTTGCAAGAAGGAAGCCTCTTTTGAAGACGATTCACCGAAAAAGGCGTCTTGAATTCGTCGAACTACATCTGAACTACAATTGGAACCGTGTCTGGAACGGAATCAAGCTTTTTGGACACGCACATCATGGTGGCGGATCTTTAATGCTTAGTATAGTTTATTTTATATGATCTCTTTTGTTCATCTTTATCAAGGGTATGAATAAAAATGCAGCCTACTGTATATAATTTAAAACCATAAGTAAATGTATTAATTTGTTTCCCATAATAAAACCAGACTAGATTCTTTTTTCAAGCCTGTTACTGAAATCATCCAGAGCCTAAACATTTCTGAGAAAATAATTTTATTTTTTTGTTGGAATGCAGTAGGTTGGCAAAATAACATTGGAAGAAAACATACAACTGGTTATAGTATTTCACACAATAGAAGGCTTTGGAGATATGAAAAGCTTAACTATTCATTGGTCTGTGACTACATAATATCCTTTCTTCCCATGAAGTAAGTGTGTAATGAATACAAAAACCGTTAAAAAAAAACAAGCACAGGAGACATTTGTGTCCTACATGCCATTATGTTCAGTTGGGCTAAAGATAATGGGCCTATACCACACAATTGTCAAGGAAACGAAGTATTGTTGTGAATTGTGGCAAAGAATGAGCAGTCGTAAGGAATACTGAAACCAACAGGAAAATGTTGTTCCTCTCTTCTCAAAAATATAATCAATTTTCCAATTTAGTGTATAATAAATTCAATATTACTTCTAAACTACATTTCTGCATAGAATTTCCTAAAAATACAATATTGCATTTGTAACACAACTTTCCAGCATTCATCAGCATGGTATCTGAATATCAAGCCATTACCCTTTACAATTGCCATTTTAAATATAAAGTGTCGGATTACGTATAATTTACACAATTTAGTCAGGAATGTACACAAGCATTTTAAATGTGCACTACAAAAGAGCATTCATTCTGTTTCAAATTACAACAATATCAATGCCTTGCATGTGTTCTTTTTTTGTAATTTCAGATTTTTTACATATTGAAAATTCTCAGCCAGTTATATGTACTATAATGTCTCTAAAACGAATAAAGTTGGTTCAAAATCCCATATGACTAAATCATAATGCTGTATTGGTAAAGTGTAATGTTTTATACAACACCGACAATATATTTGTTCAGTATTCAAAATATTTTTTTTTTTCCATTAGTTCATAGCAACACATATCAGTCTTCCTCAAAATTATCTGGTATCCTCCTTGTCTACATTATCTTTGGTCAACATTCTCACCATTTCTCCTCAAATTTCTCACAACACTGTAAGATTGTGAGATTTCCGTATCGTGCTTCAAATAAAGCATAATAGAACAGTATTTGAAAGGCTACAAACATGTATTCTTGTTGTATATTGAAAAAGTGTATATTGCAAACTGTACATGCTAAGTAGTGTCTTGTAAGCCCATATGGGCTGGGCACCCTCTGGGTGGAAGACACCGAAATAAAAATAAATCAATCAATCAATCGATATTCTTCATTAGACTTGAGGCACACTTTTGGACAAACACTATAGTTCCAACCTTTCAGTAAAATAAGCCCCCGCTCTAATTAGTGGTGGGGTATACAGCGAACAAATGTGTGCATTTTGAAACACACTCTGTAAAATTCATAATAAACTCAAAGTAAAACTTTCTACAAGGAATTGCTATTGAAGTTGTAGAATATGTGTGTTAGTATGCATGTGTGTTTGTGTGTGTGTGTGTGAGTGAGAGAGAGAGATAGAAGCAGGGATGGGGAGGGGGGAAACCTGCAGAAATAAACTTTGTAAGGATATCAGATACTACCATACTAGTACCCTTATACACTCTAGGTGCACGGTTCCTAATTAACTGAATATGACTAGCTATAATCCACAAAGCCTCAGGTGTACCTAACGTGGACAGACTGATTTGCCTCTGGACTCCTCGTACATGCCAAGCTGTCATAAGACACCGGTTTTGGACTGAGCTGGTAGTCTTCCCCATGCTTCCACATCACAAGCCTCCTTCACAGAACGCATTCTTACAGGATCCCTTCAGTGTTTGTGGCTGTGCGCGGCTTGGTCCGTGCGGCGGACCGGACTAGGGGACCTTGGTGCTGAGCAGGGAGTTGATGTAGGGCCAGATCTTATCAGTCTCTGTCCCTGAGAAGGAGTGCAGGATGCCTTTCTTCCTGTTAACAAACACGATTACATCACATTAGTCTCAGAGACAAGTGAGCCAAAGAATTTGAAGTCTATGCTGAACGTAATCTTAATGTGAATAAATCATTGATAAAGGGGACTCCTGAGGACTATTTGTTTAGGACAGAGAAGTTTTGATCATACATTGAAAGTTGTTTGGAACAAGCTCTCCAGCCAGCAGCCATGCAAACCGTTTGTCTTCTACCTCCAAACGGCCGAAGCTAAGCAGGGCGGATCTTGATTAGAACTCGGGCTTACATTATTCATGACAGTATCGAATTCTCTATATAACTGAGATGGTCAATAGTAACTACTTATTTAACAAAAACTGCATTGTGTTGTAGGAGGCACTATCTTTTGCACAAGACTACATGTAAGATCCCGTCTCACTGTCATTGTTAGAGATCCAATCTCAATTATCACAGTGGGTTGGCATTTTAGCCTTGGGTTAATGCCCAAATTCCTAATAGTGCCCTCTCAATTTAGACCTCCAATCCCGTGAACTAACTGTACAGCCCTATGAGATCCTTGGATGAAATACATTGTTAGCTTCAACCTGAAATCATACCTCCTGGGGTACTCTCAGGAGCATTGAACAGTTAAAATAACAGTAGCATTTCCAAAACAAGTATTTCCACCTGTTTGGCATGTCCCTTTGGCATGTCAATAGCAACAGTTCCAAAGCTGTAGTGCTGTCTGTTGACTGTTGTCATAGTAAGACATATGAATGAATGGCCTGTCTTATTCATTTTCATGAATAGGTTCTGCATAAATAATAATAGCAACATAACATGCAATTTTATATCCAATGCTTTCATCACTGGGTGGTACTTGCATATGAATAAAAAGAATACAATGCTGCCATTTGTTAAATAAAATATTCCGTACCTGTTGTCTCTGGTTGATTGAAATTAGTACTTAAATTAGTGCAAAGTAAGATTTAAAACAGTTGGTGCTCACATATACTGTCAACATAGTAGCATCATCTAGCTAGAAAAGCGGTGTACATAGTGTAAACTACTAGCAACTAACAAGTAACACATCTTGCCAGCTACTGACCTCTACTCTAGCTGGATCAAATAACAAACCATGAAAAAGTTGAGAAATGTCAGACTGGAAATAACTATGTGGATCTTTGATCTCATTAAGTGACCGCAGGTAACACTCTAATGATGCAACTTTTTATTCCTAAAATAGAAATGTTCAAAAATAGCTTATTTTCAAAACGGGAATAAAAGCCAGTAAGAGAACCAAAAATCAAGAGCGTTAAGCACCATTTGACATACATACCGTTTCATAAATGTTTTAAAGTAGTACTTATATTTTTTCTTACTCATATCCCCAAAAGGGTGGAGGGTTAGGCTAAATATGATTGAAAAAAAGATTAAAACACATGAAATTGCTCTCATCTGGCAATCTCCTATATGTGAGTCGTGGTCATTAAATCTTTTTTCTGGAAAGCCCAAAACTACAAACGGGTGACATTATTTGAACTCCCTTGAAAACCCCAAGTGAATCTTTTTTTACAACAAAATCTCACATAGATGGGCAGCAAAACATTTCTGCCACACTTGCCACAGAATGACCCATAATTATGCAGTATATACAAATACACACACACACACACACACACACACACACACACACACACACACACACACACACACACACACACACACACACACACACACACACACACACACACACACACACACACACACACACACACACACACACACATATATATGTGCATAATATACAATACATACACATATACATATATATATATACTTTATCTACATAGGATGGTCACACCAAAGTAAAAAACTGGTAAAGAACTGGTTGACACAATCTTGAGAAAGCATACCAGTAAATTTGGTGGTAGATCAATGGACTGAAATAAATACAACTATTATAGAAATAGAAGTATCAAGCCATATGTTTTAACTAATAACTTAGTATGAATGCTGTATAAGTATGTGTTTAAAAACCAACATAATATCCAAGCAATGTGTTTAAAGAATAATAGAGTAGAATAAGAGTAGTTGTGTGAACCTGTAGAGCTCTAATGTTTCGGAAAAATGTATATTCAATGTGTTTTAAGAGTAGGTATATTTTTCAATCATAAATTAGAACTTCCAGGATTAATGGTTACCAAATCCTGAAGGGCCCATTCTATTTTTAACTATGTTAAAATAATTCTTTACCATGATTGGTAAGTGTTGTGTCTACTGTAGCAAGTCAGACGAGCATCTTAATTTTTAAGCTTTGGGTGTACTTTGTTAGTGAAGCCAGGGTGGGCTTTGGACTTATGACCAGAGTTGAAAGCCTTAGAAGAACACTGTGCTAAACCTTAGATGCGCGACTAAGTTACAACAAACCAATAACAAAAACACAGAAATGGGATCCAGAAATATGTTTAAGATGTTAAAATGCAAAAGATAAGCTTATCAGTCATAAGTCATCTGCTTAGCAGGCTGTAAAGAAAAGCCTTTAAATTGCCTTACACTCACTTGTAAAAGTCTATAAGAGGTTTGGCGTTGTCTTTGTAGTGTCGCAGCCTGGTCACTACCGCCTCTGGCTTGTCGTCGTCACTTCGGACAAGGGGCTCTCCACTAAGATCATCCAAACCCTGAGAAGACGGGACAAATTCAGCAACAACTGCCCTGTCATCCTATAATCTTACATCAGCAAGACTCGCCAATGAAAGTAATTTATTGAGAGGGAGTTATGCTTGTAGCGAGAGTATCTGAGGGAATACATGTGTAGCATGGTTACGCTGAACAGACAAATTTAGGCATTTACTTATTCGTTTTTAACAACTTGTTTTTATTGCCAATCTTCTTTATTCTCCCAGTTTGGAATGCCAAATCACAACAGTAGGCCTGGCTCATTGCTGCTGCTTCCTCTGAAATTTATTTTTCATTCTGAAGTCCAAAACAGACCGAAACGATCATTGGGACACAGGACTGCATATGATGTGCAGCTGGCAATGGCAGACCAGCAAGTACCTGATCGACCAGAAGAGTTCCTCTTGCAAACCCAAACCCCTCCTGCCTCCCAACACTATGGCCTCGTGGCAAAGTCAGCACCAGCATTTCATGGCGTTTTATTGATTGCATGTCTTTAGACCAGTGTTTCTCAAATAGTGGGGCGCGGTGCGATGCCAGGGGGGGCGCGTGTGACCAGAGGCGTAGCGTGGGGGGTGCAAGAGGGGCGCAAATTGAAGAAAACGTTAAAAAAACAACCTTTTTAGCACCGTGGACCGGTTCCGAGGGGCGCGTAGCACCCCGGTCCGCGAAATAAACGAACTGGTCTCAGCTTTTTTTCGCGAAATGTTTTCTTCTTCCTAGGGGGGGCGTAACAGAAAATAATTGAGAAGCACTGCTTTAGACCAAGAGCGAGGCTCACCTGGATTCGAGGGGGGTTGAACTCCATGTTGTACACTCTCCCGCTGGCTGGGTGAAGCCACCTGTCACTCAGTCTCTCCTTCAGGGTCTCGAAGGGGATATTCAGGCTGAGAACCACATCCAGCTCACATATGCCATTCAGGGCAGTGGCCTGAGCTAGCGTTCGCGGAAACCCTGAGGAGGACAGCAGGGAGACAGCTGAGACAGAGGGACAGAGATGTGCTCAGACATGTCTAAATGATAATAATAGTCAGGACTATGTATATTGATTGACGACTTAAACATGCATTGCACTGATTTGAATGTCTTCATAGCTTTCATGGCATCTTTAGGGAGAAATACAAACATAACAATACAATATACTTTAAAGGTCATTCATAATTGCTCCCAGAACTTTAGAACTTATTCTGACAAGTTTGCCAACTTATGCTTGTTTCAACTTGTTCCTATAGGCAAGTAGGAGTGGTTGTACCAACAGTGTTTGAGGTGATTGCCTCAGTTACCAGTTAGCCTTATTACTAGTTGTAATATAAATAATAACTATAGTTAGTTACGAGGCATAATTTGCTTGTTACCACCTTTAGGAAGGGAAAGCTAACAGATAACAGAATCATCTGTTTTGAGGAAGAAAACAAGTAAAACTACCCAAAACTGGTGGAATTGCCTATACTTTTTAGCTAAGCATAACTGAGTTTCTTCCTTGAACTGTGCATAAACTGTATTTAAACCAAATGAGGTGCAATTTCAGGTGCACTAGTAGTAAATTAAATTTGTCACAACTAAAGATTTAGTTTAGTAGAATAGCCAACACCTTGCTGGCTTTAATTTTACCAGTAACCTTTTTACATATATTTGTATTTTCACTGTGCATGCAACTGAAAGAGCATGTTCAAGAGTAAATGTAAAACATATTTAGAAGGTAATGTGAATATTCTAAATGCATGAATTCAAATATACACCCTGCATACTAACATCAATTTTAGAAAGTCAAATGCCCTCTGAAACCTTAAAACAATGAAATGCAGAAAGATTTGAACAAGCTTCTGTGAACTTAGAATCTCACACAAAAATTAAATTGGGTTTGGGACTAGCTGTGTCTAAAATCAGAGCTCAGCCCAATTTCTGATGAGTACCAGTTGTATTGATACCAATTCTGTTCTACATGGCTGGTCAGGTTCTTACCGTCCAGAAGCCAGCTGTATTTGGTCATCTCTTCCAGACGCGGAAGGAGGACAAGTGTCATGACATGATCAGGCACCAACATGCCCTTCTCAATGTATGTCTTTGCCAAAACACCAGCCTCTATAGAGACAGATGGGAAGATATATATATATATATATATATATAGAGAGAGAGAGAGAGAGAGAGAGAGAGAGAGAGAGAGAGACAGAGAGAGAGAGAGAAAAGGAGGGCAGCTGGATGAGAATGGATGGAACAGAAAGGGGAGCAACTCAAAGGAGCTTAAAGTATCCATGCCCATCAGCTGGGGGAGTTACATATTTACCCAGCCCCCTCTAAATGGGTTGGCTTCAACCCTACAAATCTTCAGACAATTCTAAACCAAGCAATCAATAATTATTTTATTCATGTCACAGCTGTGGTATGTCATGGTATGTTTCTAGAAATAGTAGAAACAACACACACATTAAACACACAAAGAAAAGTGCATTCGCCATTCACAATATCCACAATTGCATTAACTATATTTTTACAACAAGAAGTACCAGGCAATAGTAATTTGATACATCAAATCATGGTTTCAGCCAAGGACTATGCCTTGATGCTTGAAGAACGTAGCATATATTTAGTTGTAACCATGGCCATGTGTTTTTGCTTACCACTGGAAGAGAACTTATATTTCTTGAATGGGGCAAATAACTTTTCAGTATACTGAAATACAAAGACGTCGACCAAAACCAGTAAATCGCGTAGAATCGTTGATGGTATGTTTGATAAGACTACATGCATTTACTATATGTAACCTACCTGAAAACCTGAAGAAATGTATTTTTTGTAATCACTCCACATTCATTCGTTTAAAAAATCTATAAAAATCTAACATCACAATGTAGTCAATTTGTTCTCAACATCAGAATCAAGGTCAAGTCAAAGTCAAGAAAAACGTTTAAGCACCCTAGTTAACATTGTAAATTGCTCAAAACAAAACCCAATAATAACAGTGTATGGGTTCTGCAAATTAATATTAGAAAAAGTGCCTCACAAGACCATTAAAAAAATCCACCGTAATCTAGTTTTAACAGTTCGCAAACATACAGTGGCGTATTAGACAGGCGCCGAGGGCCAGCCTTTTGCAGATCGCCACTACAGCGGTCCGCAAGCGGGCGATCGAGGTGAACATCAATTAGCTGACAGATTGTCTTACCGCTAGAAGACTGCTGTAATGCCGATTTGCAAAAAACTGGCGCGACAGCCGTTGCCGACAGCGGTCCGTTAGGTTGCTTGCTGGGTTAGGCAACCAGCAGGAAGTTTGATCGTTACCTCATCTGAACCCTCGCACAGTAATGCTATTCATTACGTTTCGTATGCTGTGTGGTCGGCATGATTGTAGGTTCGATTCCCAGGTAGGGCACAGCCGTTGTACCATTGAGCAAGGTATTTAACGGCACTTGTCATCGTAAATATTGTATGTAAAGAAAATGTAAAACTGTAAATCGCCCTTTTCACTGGATAGGGGCCAAATTACTCAAATGTAAATGCGGAATGCCTTTCTCATTAGCAAGGCTACAAACTATCCGATAGCGACCATGATGGCTATAGTAAAATACTTCCAACTGTAAGTGTTCGATCCAGCTAGTTTAACAAATAGTATGCATGATACAGCTACATTATACATATAATTTATATGCACATCTAACAGTAGATTCCTGCGCTCTATGCATTGCCCAGTAATAGTGGTATAAATAGATACTGATTTATATGCGACTCAAAATATGCGAATAACTTGCATGCTAGATAGTTTAACCAACAAATAAAGGCAATGAAACCCCATGTGTTCTATTGCGAGGTTAATTAAAGCAGCATGCAAGCATAGTTCAGCCTTTCTGAACGGATTGAAATCCAACAGGTACTGCTTGTTGAGACAGCTCTAGTAGCAGCCAATGGCGAATAAGACCCACCAGTGTTCGCCGCTATGTTCTCCCGTAGGAAGTCGCCACTGGACAGATGTTTGAGGCCAAAACTCTGCGCAATTCTCTCCGAGATAGTTCCTTTTCCCGAGCCTGGCGGACCCATTATCACGGCTCGGAATAATCTGTTTGCCATTTCCTCTTAAATCAGCCTGATAATAATCTTGAAAAACAGTTTCGAGAACAGAAAAAAAAAATTGAATTAGCTGGCTAAAACTTTGAAATCGTTTGTTTGCAATGTAATCACTAACTTGCAACTGCAATATGTATTTTATGTAGCAAGCTAGCTAACCAGTTAAAGCCTGGGTACACGACACGTAGCTAGCTTGTGCGTCTGCTCTATTTTTGTTCTCTTCGTGTGAAGATGAATAAATACAAAGCTAACACATATTAGCTAACGTTAGATAGCTGCATATTAATGTCCGTCTCGTCGAACGTTCTAGCTATTGCCTGGTAGGATTGTACAATACCCTAACTTCATTGCAAATGAGCCAGCTAGCAACAATGCAGGTTTAAGCATTATAAATTTTGGCTAACTAGCTAGCGAACTAAATAGCCTATATATACACACACATAAAGTACAGCCTGCTAGCCTGCAAGTCGAGAATAAGTCCAAACCTGAGCTCACCTCTGTTCTGTATTGTTCAACAAAATGGTGTTTAATTTCACATAAGCAGACCCAAGTTAGTAAAAGATTACTCCCCGCCCACAGAATGACTGTCTCACTGTATCTTTAAGAACGTATTTTGTTTGCAAATGAATGGGGGACCAGTCCCAACGCCCTACATCTGAACACCCCTTACACATCATCAGGCAAGAATGCAGACTGGTGCGCACGCATGTATTTCGAAACAACGCTTAGAATTGTGGTAGATGGTGTTTTTGGTTTGTCGCTCGATTCTCGCTTATTCTGTGCTTTAGATAAAACAGCTGCTACGCGTATGCTGCCACTGTGATAGTTAAAGTTAAAGATGTGAAGTTAAAGACAAATAACAAAGCAGAGGGATGGAGATGGAACGACCTTGTGCATTGGATTTAAGACATCGGACATCTTGTGATTTGTGCATACGAGTTTTCACATTAAGATAATGTTTCCACGAGGTTTGACTTCTCCCCCATCAATTCAATGCCATACTTTCTTAAATTTGTAACATTATAAGAGTCATAATGTATTGGTGACCAAATGCAAAGGTGATCGGGCTAGTTATGATACGATAAAGTAAATAGAAGATGGATTGTTTTGAGAGAGCAACTTTAAGGAAATAAATGAAGGGCAGAATAAAGGAACTTATAACAGCCGCAAGTAATAACCTAATTGATTTTCACAAGATCAGGCTAATGCAAGTGTAGGCTGCTAATTTAAAAAAAGTATTTAAATTGCATTGCGTATGCTATTAAACATGTTTGTGTATTGTCGCCTTCAGAAATATTTACAAATATTTGGGGAAGTGTTTTGGACCATGCTTAATTAGGGGGGCACATTTCACAAAAATATTAGCTTTCAAAATATAAAAATAGAGTTAGTACAGCGTAACTATTTCACAATTTGCCTTCAAGTGCAGAAATGAATATGCAGTACACGTTGAATATTCTTGGGTCAAGGTGTTTCCCCCCCCCCCCATTTAAGGCAGGAGACTGCATAACTTCAACAAAACCAGCATACGTACACCCTCTAAAACATCTGGTCAAAGGAATGGTAAACTTGATACGAGGGTACAAGCGTCACATGTATTGACAAAATAACAATGCCATAATAATAATATTATTATACACACACCATCGGCCTAATGATAATTAGTATCATTGTTCTATGTATTTGTATTACTCATGGGCTAATAATAAAAAATAACAAAAACAGTAATCAATGAGAAAGGTTCTTTTTAGGTTAATGGATTCCTGCACGCTGGACTTCTTATGTTATTCACCTCTTCAACATTTGTGTTGTATTCTGTCTAATATAGGCCAGCTTACGCACTTGTTGGCAGCAATGACAGTGCAGCATCTAACTGTCAAAATAACAGCGCATCTGCTATCCCGGCAGTAGAACGTCTTCTATCGGGTCAAAGCCAGCCTCAAGCCACAGGCATTCTCGACCATTAGGCTACGTTTCGCGGTCCGAATTGTTTGAGTCCTGCATGATACTGACTACGTCAGTGTCGGGTTGTTATATAGAGCTTGTGATGCACATGTTTAACTATTTTTTGCATTCAGAAAATGCGATTTTACAGAAAGAGCTCTGGGAAGGAAGAAATTTTGTTGGGGCTAGTTTTTTTTACATTCAACTTGATAACCAGCTCTGGACCCGGAAGCTTGAATTTTATTTAGTCACATGGCTAAGGGATTTCAATAACAACAAAAAATGGCGACAATCACGTTGTTCAATGTGGTCTTGCTGCGTCATTAAAAATATTCATGTAAACAAGGAGAAGAATCAGGAAAATTGCGGGTAAGTTGTCTTCAGACGTGTCAGACATGTGTGCTAGTTAGGTCATAAAGAAAGCGTGTTAAAAGAATATCGCTGTTGGTCTGGACATGTTTGTTTTAGCCTCGAAATGGGTGTGTATGGTGCTGGGCGTTAGCTTTTGGCTGCATGAAAACAAGACTTGCAAATGCATTGCTACGGACTGCAAGCTGGCTATTTCTAAATGTAATATAGGTTTGGCTGTGACACTTATCGTGCAAAAATGTAGCCTACTCGACAGCAAGTTAAATGTATTTACGCAAATACGCCGTCATTTTATTCTGTTATGTAGACTGGTATTTGTGTTGAGGTTGTAACGCTAGTTTGCTAACAATGTTGAGTATTTTATAACTACAATTGTAGCTAGCATTATTTTGCAATATTTAAGGCAGGCCTATGCATAAATAACGCTTTATTTCTATAGTTGTTATTTCTTTGGTGTGTGGATTTTTAGCAAACGTAT
Organism: Aldrovandia affinis; assembly: GCA_029706075.1. Taxonomy (NCBI): domain Eukaryota; kingdom Metazoa; phylum Chordata; class Actinopteri; order Notacanthiformes; family Halosauridae; genus Aldrovandia; species Aldrovandia affinis. Next base: position 1,357,067 of record JAINUG010000145.1, on the reverse strand, counting down.
CAAGGCATAGGGATTATTTTAAAAATATTTAGGTTATAATTAGCTGCACACTTAGCCTGCGAGATAAATGTGGTTTAATGTAACGAAGTGTTACGCTTCATGTCATTCTATCCGTGTACGAAAGTTGCGCAGATGTTATTTTTAATCATTTTGGCAGCTGTCCCCACAGTCCTGTGATAGCAAACATAACTAATCGAGTTGTTTACATGGAGCAGCCAGAACGGAGGGCGGGGCGGTAATGGGAGGAGTTTACTCCAGAAGGCTACGCGACTGGACTGCTGGACAGCAACCGAGCATTGAGGGTGGAGTCGTAATAATCACAATAAGTCAGACGTATATGTTTACTGGTTTGTATAAATTATGCATTCCCCACACTCGTGTACCGCATTCTCTCCACGTAAATGAATGCTACTCTGTCGAAACAGTGTTAAGATAACGTTTAAAATCTTTAGATAACGTTTAAAAGCGGATGGCAGTTTTCCTCATTCAGGTCTGATTCCCATTTGGGGCCCTGTAGTTGTATTCATTCGTTGATTCATGTACATAACGCGAATGGCCTCAGTACGTATCCAGATATATAAATTGACAATATCTTACATGTGAACTATGAACAGTTGTTGCATTATGGGACTTATTGGTCTACATTACAGACTTCAGAAGTATGCCGTAACAGAAGTTTTCTTATTTCAATTTTGTTATTGTGAGTTAATAGTTAGTATTGAATTGGAAATATAAATGATTACTTCATCATTTTTAAAGTGTTATTAACTTGTGTGCTACTAGTTTTAGCAAAAGTAACACAAACTTATTTTCTCACTTCCCAGGTTGTTTACAATATATCTGTCTCTGATCATGTTTCTCGTGGTTCTGATGACCTGCCATCAACATGGATGGCGCAAGGAGCAGGTGTTGAGTTGCCTAACTGCAGAAGAGCTGGTGCACTGCTTGATGTGACAGGCTGCCCTGGTTCAGTTATCACAGTGCTGATGCTGTCCATCTTAAAGGTACAGTACTGTGATAACTGAAGGATGGCAGCCATCTTGACAGCACAAGTTTCTGAGTACTAGACCACTCTTGTAAAAGGGATAGACACACACACACACACACACACACACACACACATATATATATATATATATATATAGATAGCTTACATATGAAAAACATGGGACAGTTTTGTTTTTCAGCTTACAAAGATTGATTTGTAATTCCCATGTGTGTTAATTGTACAGACTAATTATCAAAGCACAAAACAATTATGTCAAACCACAATAGACAGTGTTTTGTTACTTTTGTATCATTTTAGTTTATTTCAGTTAAAAATAAACGTTTTGTAAATAAATGTTTTATATTATGACAAAAATGTAATACATGCTGTAAATGTATGCCCAACCCATTGTGTGGTATAAGTGTATGACCCTCTGTTGTAATATTTATGTATTTTAAAAGCTGCTACACCAAAAAAATGTCTGTTTTCTCTCACAAGACAAATATGAATGTATATAAGTAAAGCAAAGGTTAAAGTCTGTGTTGTGCTGAAGTTTCCCATGAATAAAATTATCATAATGAGTTGCTATTGACACAAAAAAATGTTATATTAAAAAAACTAGTTAATTATGTGCTGTATTTAAATACATGTAAGTGAATTAAGATTAAATATATAGCTCTATGTGATCTCTAATATATTCATCCGTACATACATTTATTGCAGAATACAATGTAAGAATTACAGCTGTATTTCCCAGTAGAGAATTCCCAAGAAGTAACAGCCTACATTTTGAATTATTCTGGTCTCTTACTAGTGATGCGCTGAAACACCCCAAGAGAAGCATTTTATTGCAAGAACATGAGGTGTTTGCATGCATTTATATGTGTCTCTCTTGTCTGGCTTTTTATGTCAGTTATGATGGGAATCCCTGACTCTAATCGATAAAAGGTCAAGAGAATCCAGGTCTCTGGGTCACTTTTGCAAATATCCATGCTCCGCTGGTCTCCAAACAGCTACCAATACATTTTCAAATATTTTGGAAGAGAAGGGTACATACATAGATGATGAATTTTTGATATCTACAGGGTAATGTATTACTCTTTTCTGTAGGAAACATTATCTTTCTAATGTTATTTTTTAATTAAAAGTGATTTTTAATTAAATGGAAATTAAAATCAGAGGAAAAATAGTCACATTATTCTGCCAAAATTGTTTTGTTCACAGTCAATCAAGCTGGCCTTCTCTTTTCTAAATAGAAGATCCTACTCTTTTGAAATACTGCCTTTGACATGAGGCTTACTTTTGCTTGCAGCCACGTATTCACTCATCCATACAGGAACTTCTCTTGTAGCTTTGAGAAAGTGTGTAGTGTGTAGTTTATAACGTTGGGACAGCCAGTTCATATAGAAATGATATGGTGGCATTTACTCTTTGTTTACATTGATATCGCTTGTTAATTGAGTAGGACTGTCACAAATAGACCTGCATGTACATGTGCTGCAACAGGTAACCCACAATGTAATTATGCCAAGTGGAATCATTAACCAGTAGCCTAATAATAATAGCAATAATTAAAATAGTTGAATCGCATACATTTTTGATGAAAAGCTGCTGATCAAAATAGAAAGACGACAACTACTGAGGATGATGACGAGGAGGATGATAATTTTTATTAAATTTATATGATCAAAAAGCAGACGGAAAATTATGATAATGCTTACCATGAGTTTAATCAATTATACGTATTGAAGTTGTGTTTATAGCGTTTATCTTAACATCAAGCAGCAGAGGGAGCTATTCGTCTCCATACTGTGTATTGATAATAAACGCAGTTTCCAGAATGTATGTAGGCCTATCGTACCGTAAAGCGCATGGGGGAGCTGTATGATTTATAGTGATAGGTGCAAGGGATAGTTGGTTAACTGAAATGCGACGCTTTTCACACTCACCAGTAGAATGGATAGAGAATCAGTTTTCTTAGGAAATTTCCAACCCACACTTTCTGGCAATGTCGCGTTAGTGACGCTTCAGTTGCAGAAAAAGGGAAGTCCCTCCACGAAGAAAGAAAAATGCAGAATGCTCTGATCACGCGCAGCACGTAGTTGCGTACGACTAAATCCGACCTTTCGTCATTTTAACGCATAGTTCGACTATATTGTTGTTTAATAGAAAAGAAACGCCAGCTTTATCCGACACACACATCCCATGAGCTTTCCCTGTCTTTTTATATTCGAGTGGAATGTTTTCTTAACCCCTTTTGTGCAGAAACCAAAAAGCATTACACTACAGAATTTTATTTTTTTGTTCACCAAATTAGCCAAGCCTGAAACGTTACCAATAAAGACAATATATCTATAACATGAACACAGTGTAGTGATACACAGTTCAATCAAGGTGCTTTCACTTTAAATAAGCTACAGAGCCTACCATCCATCCATCCATTATCTAAGCCGCTTATTCCTGGTCAGGGTCGCGGGGGTGCTGGAGCCTATCCCAGCATGCGTTCCGGGCGAGAGGCAGGAATACACCCTGGACAGGTCGCCAATCCATCGCAGGGCACACACCCCATTCACTCACACACTCATACCTACGGGCAATTTAGACTCTCCAATTAGCCTAACGTGCATGTCTTTGGACTGTGGGAAGAAACCGGAGTACCCGGAGGAAACCCACGCGGACACGGGGAGAACATGCAAACTCCGCACAGAAAGGCCCCCGGCCTGGATTCGAACCCGAGACCTTCTTTCTGTGAGGCGACAGTGCTATCCACTGCACCACCGTGCCGCCTACAGAGCCTACCATACCCTACAATTTGATTAAGTTTAAACAGTATTTCATTTTTATGCATGGGCATTTTTGGTTGTCAAGTGTCTGCATTTTATTGTCTATTTTGCTTGTTGTTGGGTGTGGATTTTCTTTGTTTATTTGAAAAAAAATTTTTTTTAACTTTAGATGAAGATGACCATGTGGGGGTTATGTCAGCCTAAAAGCCAAGAGGAGGCATGTGGTTTCTGCCAATTACATATCTTTGAACGCTCAGATGTGTACCTAAAGTATATTGTATGTGCGGGCACTGCACTCGACATATTACAGCCATTTATACAACTTTCAAATAAGCAGACTACGGGTGAGCGATAGGTAATACATTAAAAATGAGTTTTTTAAATGTATCTTTAAAAAACTAATAGTAAAGGGAAATTGATTTTATGAACCACTCATTGCAAATTAAATATTAAAAGCTATCTGAGACTCCATTTAACTGCATCTTGAATGCGCGTACTTAAGTGAAATCAGTCAAATTTAGAGCTGGCACCATCCTAAAAGGTTTTAGAAGCACCTTGCCTCTTGCGTTGATGTTTTTAATATATACTGTGTATATATATTCTTTGACCATATATCAAATAATTGGCAAGGAAGTAAAACCATGCATTTAGGTAAAACTTATTAAAAGTATTTTCTGGATGTATTAAGCTCTCAATTTCATACACCAAACAAATAAAACATTAGAATAATAATATATACAGTGAGTATAAAAAGTATTCACCTCCGTTTGACATTTTTCACATTTTATTTTCTTACTTCATGGAATCAAAATGGATTTAATTGGGATTTCTTGCCACTGATCAACACAGAATACTCTATAACAGTGGTCTCAAACTCAGTGCCACGGAGGGCCATGTGTATGCTGGTTTTTACTGCAGCCTCCGCTTTTGATTAGATAATTAGTTCCATTATTTGCTAAATTATCATGTTTGCTTGCACATAATGTATATAAAGTGAAATTCAATATTTTTGTTATCTAAATAATAATTGTTGAGTATATTCTGGGCTTTAACTTCAAGAATGCACAGAAGTGCATGCATATGGCTAAATGAGTAGTTGAGCCAATTAAGGCAGCAGTAATTGGTTGGAATGAAAACCTGCATACACACGGCCCTTTGTGGCACTGAGTTTGAGACCACTGCTCTATAATGTCAAATAAAACAACAACAACAAAGCTTTTTAATGAATTACAAATAAAATAATTGATTGCAGAAGTATTCACTCCTTTTGCTAAGACACACCTAAATAAACTCTGGCGCACTCAATTAAGAGGTCACATAATTATTTGATTTTGTGGCCATCTGTGCCCAATTAAGGTGTTTCAAATAATTTCAAATTAAATACACCTGGCTGAGAGAGAGCCCACAGTTGATTAGTGCATTGCCAAACAAGAGCTTCATCATGAAGACCAAAGAACATTCAAAGCAAATCTGAGATAAAGTTTCTCAAAAGCACCAATCAAGGGAAATATAAAAGAAGATTTCAAAGACTTTGAATATCCCCTGGAGCACTGTTCAGTCCATCATTAAAAAAATGAAGAGAATATGGCACAACTGAATTTGCCTAGAACAGGCCGTCCTCAACACATATCATCTGTACAAGAAGGGTACTTGTTAGGGTGGCCACCAAGAGGCCTGTGGCAACTCTAACAGTCTTCCTTGTGTTACAGTCTTCCATGGCATAGATACTAGAAACTGTCCATGGGACAACAATAGCCTGGGTGCTTCTCAAATCTGCACTTTATGGGAGGCTGGCCAAAATAGAGCCATTGTTGAAAACTCTTGCAACTCCAAAACAATCTTGCCTCCAGTTTGTCAGAAGGCATGTGGGAGCCTCTGAAACCAAATGGAGGAAGATTCTATGGTCTGATGAGACCAAGATTGAACTTTTTGACATCAACGTTAGGTGCTATGTTTGGCGCAAGCCTAACACTGTGCATCATCCCAAGAACACTATCCTTACCATGAAACATGGTGGCGGGAGCCTAATGCTATGGGGGTGCTTCTTTGCTTTAAGGACTGGAAAACTTGTCAAAACCAAGGGCAAAATGGATGGACCAAGATATAGACAAATCTTGGAGGAAACCCTGTTGCTGTCTGCAAGAGACCTGGGACTTGGGAGAAGATTTTAATATTCCATCAGGACAATGACCTAAAAAGCATACAGCAAAAGCCACATTGGAGTGGTTTAGAAACAACAACAAAATCAATGTCCTGGAGGACAATGTCCTACCCATTGAGAATTTGTGGAAAGATTTGGAAATTGCTGTTCCCCATCACCCCCATCCAACCTGATGGAGCTTGACCCATTTTGTAAAGAAGAATGGGTGAAAATGGCAATGTCCAGATGTGCAAAGCTGGTAGGGACTTATACAAATAGACTCACAGCTATAATTGCTTCTACCAAGTATTAAGTCAAGGGGGCTGAATACTTATGTAATCAATTGTCTGTTTTGTTTTTTGTAATTAAGAAAGCTTTAGAATAGTTGTATTTGACATTAGAGTATTTTGTGTTGATCAGTGGCAAGAAATCCCAATTAAATACATTTCGATTACTTGAAGTAAGATAATAAAATGAAAAAGGCCAATTAATACTTGTTATACCCACTGTACAACATTGAATGTTAAAGTAGCTTAGTTGTTTATATTCTTGCAACTTGTCAAGATAATTTTACATTTTCAACATGATCAACAAGCCTTTTCGTGAATCTTTCAAAATGCTTAATGTGTCACCAACTATTGACTTTTTTTATAGTTTAAGTTCAAATCAGTAATGGAATCTAATATTTCTAGATCTGCCCAATATATACACAATTTTGCTACATGGAATGCAAGGTAATATAAAGTCAAGTATTTTGACGATTATGATTAGAAAAAAACATGCAACAATGATTATCACGTTTTTCAGTGCTAAGTAGTTGTTCATGTTTAATTTCAGTACTGTTAATTTCACCATTGACTGACTACAGTTGTAAAGTAAAGCTTGATATGCATCAAAATGTCGATTTGAGGTCATTCTGAAAACAGTTAACGAAGCAATTTATGTTGGGATGTTGAGAACAAACGGCAACGGCTCAAGGGTTAAAACGCAAACAAACCATGAAGGGTTAATACGATTGGCAAGGGTTAGACTGACAGGCAAAACAACCAATCAGTAACGCTGCGAAAGACAAAAGCCATATTGACCATTTTCGCGAACAGAACCTTACCTGACAGTAAGAGTATAACAGTAACTTAGTAACTTGTCCTGGACAGCTCTAGGCTTTAGCGTTGCAAAAACAAAAGATAGCTTGCGCATTCTGTTTGATCTGAAAGCTGAGAAATACAAATATTTTATGTTTGATCTCGTTTAAACGATTCATTGTTAGAATCGAGAATTATTCCATGAGATGTGGTAGAAGTTGTCGATGGCCAACTACGGAAGTAGATAGCTAGCTGGCTCGCTAACTCGCTTGGTAAGTTACTTTTATTTCCTTGATCGCGATTGATCTCGGGTAGCTGACGTTAGCTAGCTATCGAGATACTCTCTCAACATCAATTTGCCAGTGACGGTCCGGGAAGCTTACTAGCCTAGGCTAGGTATAGTAGCAGTGTTTTTTTATTGGCCAGGCCTAGTATCCGAATGAAATTAAACGCTAGCTAAACGGAAAGGTTTAGTGCCAATTTACGTTAATATTTGTAATAAATCTGTAACTAAAATTCGAATGAGTGTTCTAGCTTGTAACGTCAATGTCAGAATAATATTCCTGTGTAAGTATTTATATACAATGCAGTCTCATCTAACGTTACCTAACTTATTGTGTACTAAAATAATAAAATATGATCGTCCCTGTACCTTTGGTTCGCTAACGTTAGCTATACATTGCCATGCAACGACTAGCTAATATTAATATAAGATAGTTTATTGTTGGCTAAATTCAAGTCATATGTAAATTGCTAGCAGCTAATACCAATGCCATGCCACCGTGGAGATATTTCCCCTTGCTGCTTCGTAATCTGGTTAGGGGAAACCCTGCTAACGTTGGCTAGTCAAAAACCCTTCCTCGAATGAAAACCAAAAGGATGACAAGTTTCAGCGTTGTGGGATAACGTTAAGCATTTAATATATTTGCTCATTTTACGACTCGCTATCAACTGAGGCGTTGCTGGCTAAAAACGAAATAAATAAATAAAAATAAATACTTGGCCTAGTTTTGGCTCGATATCTTTGTCTCTAGACAATTCAATTTGTTTCTTATTAAACATTGTACAAGTTAAAATGGCTTATAACACAGGTTTGCGTATTGTTGCCTTTATTGGAAATTGTTGGATTGCAGTGTGGTCAAGGAGATTCTATTCTATGTAATAAAGGTGTAGCCTAACAGTACCACAGTGACAGTTTGATACCGGGTTTGAAGATAATTCATGAATTAACTGCTTGAAAATCTAAGTGAAACATTTTTTCACTTACTTACAGTAATTTATTCTGTAAACCATCTATTTTCAAATCTTAAAGATGCTATATTTTAATATATTAATTTTTTTAACGCAATTACAATTTATTCGTAACATGCTGATAAATATATGTGCACTAAAATGTATATTTCAGGTGAACAAGTAGATTTGAAAAGTATGGAAATCCAGGGCTCCCAAGTGGCATATCCACAGCTAATGCACTTTTGCCAAGTGCAGTCAGAATGAAATCCAGACCATGACAGTGTTGACTGTGGCCAGGTGTTCTGGAGGGTAACACCCCACCCACCTCATTGCTCATCAGTGACTCATCTGATTGATCATGTGCCTACAATCTGTCTGCATCAGCTGCCACAGCTATGGGTTTCACACCAATTTTGGATGGTTTCAAAAGCAGGAAAGGTGAAGGGTCTACTTCCTGGCTACTACCTGCACTACTACTAAAGTGTTGTGCAGTGTTTTGGCTGAACAACAGGGGCTGGAAGCAACCATCACCACAGTAAATTGTCCTGTAAAATTGTATTAGCAGCATAAAATGCAACGTTTTCTGTGAACAACATCAGAACAGCCAGTAACTTCACAAAACGCCAGTAAGCCAACAAACAATTTTGATTTCAAACTTTGCCTGCAATGACATATTATAGAGATATACCATCTCCCTGAAACATTTTGTAGCACCCTTCGAGGGTGATTTTCCTTAATGCCATAATCGGGTCAGAATGTTGAATGTGATTCTCCTACTGCCTCCTATCTCAGTGACGGCTACTGCTGATCAGCCAGAAGTGCACTGTGATACTGGGAGCGTTTTGCAATTGCAAACTCTGCAGCACCATTTGCACACAATAATGATAACAAGAATGTTGGATACAAGAGTGACAAATCACTACACTGGTCTCTGATTGTTCAAACACAGCTACAACTTTGGGCTTTGGGCTAGTATTAATATTTTGAAGTTGCTACTTGCATGTTGACAGACCTTTCCAGTTTGTACAGTACTTTAAGTAGCAAGCTAACCTGTTCAGCAATGACCAATTGATGGATGTACACAATTTATGAATATTTCAATTTTAAAGGTATGAGAAGTCACTGCATGAGAGGTAGTGTGAGCAAACACATGACAACAGAAATGCCTGTAGTTTTTTGGACAATAGTCTTACGTTGCCAGTTGACAATTCATAACAGGTAACAAGAAATATCAAGTGATTTTTTTTTTTTTAATAGAAAGGAAATTCATGCCTAAATATATTTGATTCTAGTTGTCCTATACTGGTATGTAGGCATACAGTAATTTGCAGACACAGACAATCTACTATAGCTAGACCCAAACCACTGCTTGGTCGTAGCCACTGCAACCGCATAAATGTTTGGAGGTAGGCTTGTTACAGGTGATAGCTATCCTAACGAACGCTAACCAACCTTGCTCACCTGTCAAGGAGGAAAGATGCCATTTCGGCATCGGTGATAATAAGCTGAGCCACTTTCAGCTCTTGAAAACCCCTCTGATGTTTACATATTTACTAGGGCTGACCCCATTTAGTTGACTGGTCGATTGTTTGGTCGATAGGCTATTGGTCGACCGAGATTTGTTTTGGTCGAGCAGTCGCATAATAAAAAATAAAAAAAAATTATCCACGCAGCATGAGACATCTGGATTCACGCCACAGTTCGGCGCGCTTGTCAGTAGAATAATCCATTCTGGATGCTGCGGGTATGGCAGTGACAGTCCTTCACTCTTAACATAGCTAGGCCTATATATGTTCTCTTTAAATTATATTAGGCAGTTAAGGTAATGGTAATGTTGTGAATAATTAGGCAAAACTAATAAAAGTAACATTTTATGTTTTGCTAATTGTATGGTTTATATATTTATAACTAACATGCGTAACACCCCCTTTTATGCAGCCTATATTGTATCCTTCTTGTTTTAGGCACGCGAATGTGCATTTTAATTGTAGCACAAGATGTGCCTACAGTTAGGGCAAGATTAGTGATATTGGCATACTTTAATTACTCATTTCGATATAACCTAAGAACATAATGTCAAAGAAAAAATCTGGAGTATGGCAGCATTTCGTTTTAGTTGCGGACGATCCAAAAAAAGTGGAATGTAAACTTTGCAATCAGAAACAGAAAATAAAATAAAAACACTTTTGTACTTTGTTTTAACATATCTATAATGCAGCAATGAATAGCATTGATTGAGTAGCCATTAAAATTATGTTTGCAAGCCATATTTTTGGTAGCTGTCTGTTTCGTTTATGCTAAGGAAATCTAGACTCCCCTGGTCTCAAGTACATTTAAATTATTTGAGCTATTGAATTAAGATTTGGCCTCATCTAACAGCAATCGCATGCATTGGGGAATGGCAGGGGAATGGAATAGGGAAGTGCCGAAACACAAATCTTGATAAATAGGCAAAATGGGACTTCCAGCCACAATAAACATGTTTTTTTAACACCCAACAAGAAATTTGGGCTTTTCCTGTAACCAGACAAGTTAGAGAAGAGGTGTTTCTCTTCATCTGTTTTGTTACATTTTCCTCCTGGGAAACATGACTCCCTTTCATGTCCAGGTCTTTGATCGAAGACAGCAGACAGGCAGGTAGACAGGCAAACAGACAGGCAGACAGGCAGGCAGGAAGACAATCTTTATATTATTCAACTTGTTTTATGGCTATTTTCTATTCAGCACCCCCCCCACTGTATGTTGGTTATTATTACAGCCAACAAAAAATAATACCGGTACTTGGTGAGTGAGCTTTTAGAATGCGATTGAAAAGACTCCATTGACGTGACATTCTGTTAGCCATGAGTAGAACGATTTTGATGGCAGTAATCAGGTTGCAGGTTAACCAGTTAGTAGTTATTTAACTCACAAGATTCTGTGCTATCTCTTTAAATTAGAGCCTACCTTCTAGGTAGCCTATTTGTTTTTCAACAATAGTTGAGTATCAGTGGGCACTTCTGCAAATCATTTCTACAGATCCATATTAATAGCTGCTCTGTTGATCCAAGTATGCTGTACTAGTATTGTATTAAAAAGGAAGTGAGAATAAGTGAAAAATGTGACCAATGAATTTAAAGGTGAGTTGGGCCCAGGGTGTTCAGAAGTAGAACCACAGTCTGTGGACGTGTGGGCAGCAGACAGCTTGAGCCTATATTGATAGAGGAATCAAATGTCAATGCATCTATCATTTTTATTTCTTAATTTATAACAATACAGTTGGCCTACTTTAGTGCAGAGAACGAAAAAACGATTTCAGCTATTGGATATTCCGAAAAGAAAAACTTCCACTAGGAATACCAATAGCCAAACCAGTGCACATCGTTAAGCCGTCAGCAGAAAACGAGAAAGATCGTTCACGCCGAATACAGCAATATCACTACGCATATGCATTTAAATATAAACAACGAAAAATGCACTGTCTGGCACTAAACTGTCAGCATGTTTGGAAAGAACATCTGAACTAAACTAAACAAAGTAACTTGACACCAATATTCAAGGCTACTCTAGTGTCTGTTTTACTTGTTTTTTCATACTAGATGTCTCTGTATATTAAGTTGAGTTTTTAAGAACAATAGCATGTCCACATTTTCAGGCATCAATCAGTTTTGGAGCTTGTTGGAACTTGGAGAAGTACTTAAGACTATCTTTCAACTGTAATATTGAGATAGTAGAGATGTTCCTTTCCCCCAAATATGTTACTCCCCAACAATCTTCCCACAGAAGGAAAAGACAAACAAATAAAGGAAAGCGGTGATACACATTTAATGAACATGAACGTGGAAGCGTCGAAATGCACTGCGGGTGAATTTAATGCTCTTTTGTTGCATTTTTGTCTTGTTTAAAGGAAGATGTGCCATCAGTCCTTTTGAGTCCATTGTCCATTCTACAATAGGCCTGTGTCACACTTCCGGGTTTCAAGTGCAGCATTTATCAGAGGCTCTTATCCAGAGCGACTTACACAGTTTACTTTTCTTTACATCCATTTATACAGCTGGATATTTACTGAAGCAATTCAGGTTACGTACCTTGCTCAAGTGTACAACGACAATGCCCCATCTGGGAATACTACAACCTACAACCTTTGCTTTATAAGCTAAGTTCCCTAACCATTTTTGCCAAAAAAAAAAAGATGGCAGAAATTAGTACCAAAAGTATTGATGGAAAAATGTACGTTGTAAATATAGGCTATGCCGTAAACATAAAAATAATAACAGTGAAAAGGGTGGTGTATTGAGGTTGAAATATGCATTGAGATATGTATTGAGCTCAAAAATGAAAGAAATGCAAATTAAAACTTTGAACTGTAAACCAAAAATCAAATCACCAGCAAAATCACGTTTTAAAAGTATGTTCGGCCAAAAGTCAAACGACCCGTGAGGAAAAAAATCTAAGGCACATGAGCAAAGAAACGTTCTCGTTGCTTGCAGGAAATGAACGGCTCCAGATAGACCTTTTTAAACGTTTGAACTTGATTTGTTGGTTTACAGTTCAGACCTTTCATTTGCACTTCTTTTGTTTGATCTCAATACGTAACGCTCCTCTTTTGCTTACTGTTCCACCTCCAGAAACGTTTGCGCCTCCAAAAATCAACAGCGAGACTGCTTTCTTGTGTTCCTCAACCACAGAACCGTAGCACAGCTTTTTTTTTTTAACGTACAGTCGGAGCAGAAATGTTGTATGACGCCATGTCGAAAGCGTTAGCGTTGGCCTAGTTCCATAACGATGAGCACGCTTTGCTTCATTGAACCGGGTTAGGTCTTTGCAGCACGGGCAGTGTCCCTTTGCGCGGGATCTAAATTGCGACGAAACGTCTAACGGTACGGCTCGTGTGTTCATAATAAAGGGGTAACAGAAAATAATTTTAAAACCCCACCTTTGTTTAACAACGGGGGAAATCCTCCCCCGTAACATAAATGAAATTCCAGCCCAGATTTAAATGTTGTTACAAAGTACAATTGATAACTAGTAGCCTGCACATTAGAGAGCTTTGAATGATTCATTGAAATAGCAATGCAATTTATATTCAAAACGGATTACCCACAACACATCACAATGGATGACCACAACTTGAAATGTGAAAATGTATCTGGCATGCTGTTTACGTTTTCAATGATAAGGATTTTGGTCACTGTATTATTAGGGTTGGCTGTTTGTATTTTGTGTTTGTTCCCCCATCTCTTATGCCTGATATGACATGGTTTTATTTAATTCGCTTTGTGCATGCAGTCTTAAATACAATCTCTTTCTGTCGTGATTACCTTTGCAAAGAAGGAAGTAACACCAGTGACCTCTGTTCTGTTCTTTGTGGTTTTTAAAGGTAAAAACCACAGAGATACACTGTGTACCTTTCTCACTCTTTAAAGGTCATGTTGTTTTCCTCGGGGGGAATCCCATTTTAAAGGCTCAGAGTAGCTAATGTGCTAATAGTACAAAGGTAGTACACACACCATTTATTTATATCGATTTATGTTTTGGGTTTGGCATGTTGCATTTTCTCTAAGTGATGATTGAGGCAAAACACATTTGACCATTGCAGTGCGTTTTTCTATGTCCTCTTCTACTATCATGAAACTGGTGTTAGTGCCTCTATTTGTTGTCATTTTATTTGCTGCAGTTAACGGTCGGATTGCCTACAGTGTCCTCTCTTTGGAAGCATCAGCCCGCCATCTCATGTCACTGATTTATGTTCACGCACTGTGTCACGGGGCTCTGCCAGCCAACCTTTATTACTTTATTGCTTCTGTGTAGTGAAAGCACCAGCATATTGAAATTGTACTCGGATGATTGTTTTTGTCTACCCTGCTGTAAAAGATGGAATTGCTGCATGAGGCATTGCGCCATTACTCCCCAGTCATGTACAGATGAATGGTGTAGCCTGCCCACTTTAACTCAGCTTGTCCTCTTTATCACAACTTTAAGAAGAGTGTAAATTCCATTAATGACACCATTTCTGCAGGGGTAGAGTTCTGTGGAGGGTACATACCACTGGCAGAAAGACCTACTCGTGTAGATCCACTTATTTGTGCTCCAGTGACTCAACTAGGCTAGAGGACAACTCTGAGCTGACTCACTCCTAAAAAAAAACGGTCCTCTCGTTTTCTGTTTCTCTTTCCCTTTCCTTCTCTCCCTCCCCTCCAGAGTCTGGATGTCAGGCCAAACTGGGATGGAACTGGGCAGGCAACTGTGTCGGAAAATAATGTTGAGCAAGAAGAACAATCCCAGCATCCCGATCACCATGAGGGGCCTGGAGATCCACTTCTACCTGCCAGACACGAACCAGCTGGAGTACCTGAAGGACAGCCACTCTGCTGAGGACCTGTGCGTGCAGGCGGCCCAGAAGTGCCGTAAGTTGCTCCCTCTCCCTGCATTCCTATGAACAGTTTTTGTCCAAAATGGCTGCCTGACGACCGAGCTGGCAGGAGCCAGGACCAGAGACTGACGTTATGCTGATGCTCACAGGCTCTGGGGATTTCTAGGTTTCAATTCAGTTGTTTTGGGGGGGGGGATTCCCTGGGAATCAGTTTTGTTCCTTAAATTCCCTCCCGGAAATACCCCAAAAATATCTTGTGGTGTCCCCAAGGGTTGGGCGACACGCACAGACCTTGCAGAGGGCGTAGGCAACTTCAAGAACACAGAGGAGGCAGTATTCAAAAACAAAACAATGATTTATTAAACTAACTCTTGACAACACAAAACAAAGGGTGGGGTCTTCAGGGGAATACAAACCCACAAAGTCCGCAATCCTTATCTCGTTGTCAATGTCCGTAATCCTATTCCGTAGTCGAAATCCAAAGGGGGGTCCTCACAAAAACACTCCAAAACACTCTAAATCCTGGCTGGTCAAAGACTTCACAGGTTCTCTCTCTCCTTCAACACACTCAACTGCGTCCCAAACACGTTCCTACTCCTCTCCAAGTGTGATGGGAATCAGCCCTTTAAATAGGCTTCGAAATGGCTTTCAGCTGGTCGTTAGTCCCCATTGCTTGACTTTGCTCAGGTGTGACTGTGGCCTGCTGGGAAATGTAGTGTTTTGGCTCCCATGTGTCGAAGGACCCGGCAGCCATTTCCTTGTGCAGCCCCTTGGGCTAACAATCTGTTTAAAAGAGAATTGCAATACAACGGCACAGTGAGCACTGATCCTGTCATTAAGTGGAGAGAGGAATAGAGAAAGTGCATACAGATGGATTGAAGCCAGGGCAGGGCGGACATTTCTCCCTGTCTCTTTCTTAATGGCTCCATTAAGGTGTGACCGTGCTAATATATCAGCTTAGCACTGGTAAAAACGGTGGTTTGTGTTTTCTTTGAACGTCAGCAGATTTACCTGACCCTGGCTCTATTCCAACAGCTGATCAGAGATCGAATGCTGCTCACTCAACCTCCACAGGTGTTAATGTAGAGCAGGGGTGTCAAACTCATTCCATCGAGGGCCGAGTGTGTGCAGGTTTCTGTTGTAACCAATGCATTACACCAGGTGATTTCAATTAGGTTCCCTCCTTAGTTGAAGAAGTGAGCTAATTAGTGAAATCACCTGGTGTAGTGCATTGGTTGCAACAAAAACCTGCATACGATGGAATGAGTTTGACACCTGTGATGTAGAGTGACAGAGTAGTGCTTGTGAAAACCTGTATGGAAGCTATAGCGAAACATAAAGCTTAAAGGCAACAAAATGATTATGCTACTGTTCATTTTTATGATTTTGTGTACACTTCGGGCAGGTGTTTTGTCTTTAGCTAGATAGCACTTGCTTGCTGGACTCAAACTCCTGTTCATTCCGATTAAGTTTGCAACAGTGAAATCACAAATAAGCATTTGATTGTTGTACAGTAATCTGTTTAGTTCCACTAATTTGAGGAAATCAGATGTCCACCATTTTTTCCCCTCACACAAAATGTTGTTGTTGGCTCTTTCCGCCTCAACAAAATGTTGTTGTTTCCTATGATAAGGAAGTAATAAAGGTAGCAGGGAGCTTCCTTTGCTGCGTTTTGCAGTGTTTACTTATGGGACATTGGGACATGTTGATTCCTCCTCCCACGGCCTCACAGTAAACAGGTCTGATTCAGTTCGGCCTGCACTTGGCCACACTGAAAACGATGCGGGAGAGTGAGCTGGCCCAGGTTGAGGTACACTCGGAGGCAGTATAGCACAAGGGAAACCCCCCAGACATCATGATATCTCCCTAAATAAATGCCAAGGCAGTCACAGGAGGCAGTCACCCCCACTTGGGTGGGGTTCTCAGCTCAGAAAGAAAAACGGCTTTCCCCACTGCACACGAAAAGCACGTGAAATATTTCAAAGGGTACGCCAAATCTCTCACGTGATGTTCAAACGCTATTGTGGACAAAAAGTCAATCTTGATTTCATACGGTAAAGTGACCTTGATATGTGCACGCGCAAAAGGTTCACATGTGGTTTTCTCCTCCAGATATTTCTCCTCTTTGCCACAACCTGTTTGCCCTCTACGACGAGAGCAAGGGGATCTGGTACCCGCCCAATCATGTGTTCAAAATCGACGAATACACGTCCATGAAGCTGCACTACCGCATAAGGTAAGCCTGACCGGAGGTCGTCTTGGAACCTCAGAGACGACGCGTGCGAAAAGATAACCCGTCGGGCCTGCTTGCACGAAAGATGCCTGTCTTTGATCGGGTCCTTCGTGCAACCGGAGTCAACCACGCACGAGTGATGCTAGACAGTAGACCATAAGCCATCTCTCTGATAGGCTTGCTTGAATGAAATGAGAGCGTAGTGAACGCATCGAAATCGGTCAGCGTTGCGGAACGGATTAACTTTCTCGCAAGGCATGTTGAATATGCGATATCTATTAAACAATATTCATGGTCTGCTGAGTGCTTGTGTCGCAAACTCACCTATGTTTGTCATAGGAAATGCAGGTTTGGGCACCAACCTCGGGCTTAAATTTCCTTTGTTCTGACAAGGCTAGCCAGCATGCTTACTGCCACGCATTGCTTCTTCTCAGCATTATCTCAAACATCAGTTCCAGTTGCCAGCTGGAGCTAGCTAGCTGTCTATGTTATGTTCAATATTTAATACCACAGACACAAAAAAGCTACCTGCAGATATTGCTATATTTATTTTTGCCTTGCATGTTAACAGCTTCTGCGTGCACAGAATTACTGAATTATGCATGTGTGTATCTGTGTGTGTGTGCATGCATGCGTGTGTGTGGGAAAGGGGGGATGCAGAATAGATGGAATTGTGTGTGTGTGTGTGTGTGTGTGTTTTTTAAGCTACAGAGGCTTCAGGACAATGCTCGCATTGTTTTTGAATCACCTTCCGAGATGTCTAGACATCTTATGAAATCCATACCAATACACACTCGCACACACCTGGTGCAGGTATCTGTAAAGAGGATGTGTCATGCACATCGAGGGAAGCAATACTCGGGAGAAACTGGGCATCACTGAATGCCATTTAATTTTCATATATCGCACCCTTTGTGTCAACAAATGCACACTGGTTAACCTACCTGCAGATGTGCTCTATTTCGGCAAAGGAAACCCGTCTGTGATCAGGAACTTCCTGTTTACTATGGGCGAAGGTGGTTCACACCGTCCCAAATTGATAACGCCCCCTAACCTCAGCATCGGGCTTCCAAAAGCAGAAACGTTTGATTCGCAGTGCGCTACGGTTTAAAAATACCACAGTGCAAAAATGTTTATCTCTATCCTCTGTGGCAGAATATTGAAAAAAGTGAAATGGCGAAACGCCTTCGTTATTATTTCATTCTTTCGTGGCCCCTGCTCATTCCATCTCCAATCCTTCCTCTCTTCTGACACGCGCGTTGTCTCTCGCACGAACACGCACGCGCACGCACGCAAAGGCCTGAGGCTCCGTGCGACCGCAGAGCGCGAGAGGTCATCTCCGGCTCTTCCTCTTCCCTCAGGTTCTATTTCACCAACTGGCACGGCACAAACGAGAGCGAGCCTCCGGTGTGGAGGCACTCCGCCAGCAGGCACAGAAACGGCGGGAGCTCGGAGCGGACCCTCGAGGGCACGCCGCTGCTGGACGCCCCCTCCCTGGAGTACCTGTTTGCGCAGGTGAGACGCAGCTGTGCATTGTGCCGCGCGTGCATTACAGGGCAACTCGAATCAAAATGGCTCTCTCTTGCACTTGTGTGTGGTGTATTTAGCTTGTGTACACGTTGGCGATTTTAGCGGCCGAGAGATGTGAGCGTGCCGGTTGTGTTTGTGCGCCGTTCCAGGGTCAGCAAGACTTCCTGAAGGGCTGGGCGCCAGTGAGGAGCCAACAGAGCGAGGCGGAGGCCCACGAGATCGAGAACGAGTGTCTGGGAATGGCCGTGCTGGCCATCTCGCACTACGCCATCACCAGACCGCTGCCCCTGGTCGGGCCCCCGGGAGCGATCAGGTAGCCGGCCACGGAGCACTCTCACCCGAGGTTCTGCTCGACTGTCACAGCGCATGCTTGTAGCGGAACTTTAAGGCCAAACAAAAGGCATTTTTCTCATTTCTGGACTTTGTGTCCTGAGCTGGCTTCTTTGGCCGGTGCCGGTGGGCGTTTGGCCCGTTTCGTCGTTCGATCGAACCCGCTTCGATTGAGACGGGCGGTTGCGTCGAGCTCAGGTTTCGCGTGCTTTCGGAGGGGAGTAACCCACGCCGTTTTCTTCCCCCCCCTAGCTACAAAAAGCACATTCCGGAAAGCCTGAACAAAGCCATCAAGCAGCGCGGCGTACTGACTCGCGTCCGCATCAACAACGTCTTCAAGAACTTCCTCAACGAGTTCAACAGCAAGACCATCCAGGACAGCAACGTGACCGCCCACGACCTGAAGGTCAAGTACCTGGCCACCCTGGAGACCCTGACCAAGGGCTTCGGCCGCGAGGTCTACGAGCCCCGCGAGCTGCTGATCTCCTCCGAGACCGAGACCTTGCAGAAGTGCCAGAAGTCCCAGAGATCGGAGGACCCAGAGCCGTACGAGGTGATGGTGTCCGGGAACACTGGGATCGCCTTTCGGAAGAAGCCGGCCAATGTAAGATTCCTTTAGCCGCGGTGCATCTCGATTGTGTTGTTGAACAGGCTCAAATAAACGGTAAATCCCCATTTTTGGAGTCCTCTGACGATCGCAGAACTCTTCCCCCACCAGCAAAATTACACTGACGTTTACTTGCTTGCGGGCAAATTGGAATACGGGCCTCAGTAAAGGCACTAAGTTTTTCAGCGCGGTTGTTTTTATAAGGAGATAGGTGGCAGGGCTTTGTTTGGAATTGAATGGTGCTTCAAAGGTGTGCCAAGCAAGGGCATTCGTTTGGAGTCATGCATTCGATTTATTTCGGTGGGCAAACTGAATGATATTTTTGGGTGTTTGTTATATCGTTATGCTTCATTTCCTTTCTCAGACCTGATCTGCATCGCGGTGCTTTTTTGTATGAATTTCTCTGACTGACTTCTCCGTCTTTGCTCTGCACCCAGAACACGGTGGCGGTTAAAGAGAGTGGCGGCTGGCTGCTGTTCTGCGACTTCCACGAGATCACACACATCGTCATCAAGGAGGCCACGGTCACCGTCTCCAAACAGGACAACAAAAAGATGGTACGCGCGCTCACGAAACGCAGAACTCATTTTCATCGTAAAATGGAGGAAACGTTTGTTTACAATCGAGGCGATCGTAATCTTGCAGTGTTTAAATAAGGAGGAAATATTTGCATATGTGCCGTGTGAAAGCAGACGTCTGTCTCCTGTGCACACAGAGCAGACATTGTGTTTTGTGTGCGTCTGACACCTGACTTTTGCAAACCGCGCAAACCGTCACGACCGGATTACAGGCGTGTGTGAAGTGCTGCCAGTCCGCTATGACCGTGCTGTTTTTAAAATGTAGTATTATTATTTCAAATGCGCAATACAAACAACATATATACATTGACCCAGAGGAATACAAATTCAGTCAAATAAACATATAGGCAAAGGCAAAACAATGAACTTTTGACATGCTTGGCAAATAGACAAAGGGATTTGCATAGATTGATAGTGCTTTTCACTTTTTTATTTCTAATGTTTTGTAACACCTTTATATAATATTCCATTTCCCTCTCAAATAATATAAATCTTAGCTTGTCAGTAGCCCATTTCTGTTTATGAATATGGTATTTCCCATATATAATAAGTTAATTATATGTAATATTTCTTGGTGAATTTCAATTACATTTAAAATATAGCAACACATCTTTATCATAAAACTGTACACTTATCTTTATTTTATCGAAAAAAATAAAATAAATTCCACATCGCACCAAAATAGCTTTACACAAACGCACAAATTAAATTCATTCAAATTAAAATCAAATAAATGAATTGTAGTTTCTTTCTCTACACCACCAAATCCGTCACGCATAACCTCGATAAGTCTCGTTAAGATGAGACGCGTTTGACTGGCGTGACCGCGCTGTGTATCGAGGCGCCTTGGCTTCCGTTTCTTGTCGTAACGCTCCACTGCGCCGCCCTGTCTGCTCCCACAGGAACTGAAGCTGGCGTCCCGCGGCAAGGCACTGGCCTTCGCCGCCCTGGTGGACGGTTACTTCCGCCTGACGGTGGATGCCCATCACTGCCTGTGCACCCAGGTGGCGCCGGCCTCTGTGCTGCAGAACCTGCTGAACGGGTGTCACGGCCCCATCTGGTCAGTCTGCTCCCCTCCTCCCTCCTCCCTTCACCTGTCCTCTCCGTGACGTAGCGCCGGCCTCGCCTGCAGCGGTGCGCTGCCACGCTGAAATAAACCGGCCGACGGTCTGAAACGCCCCGCCCGGCTGTTTGTCAGTGCAACGAGTGCATTTGTGAAACGTTTCTTGCTTAGACGTTACCATACGTTTGTGCCCTACGGGGTTCAGCCACATTGGCTGATCAGTGTGTGAGTGTGTGAGTGTGTGAGTGTGTGAGTGTGTGAGTGTGTGAGTGTGTGAGTGAGTGAGTGAGTGAGTGAGTGAGTGAGTGAGTGTGTGAGTGACTGAGACTGAGACTGAGACTGACTGATAGTGAGACTGATAGTGAGACTGAGAGTGAGTGTGTGTGTGAGGAATTGGCACTTTAGTAACCTATTTTGTGGCACTTTAGTAACCTGTGTGGCATTTTAGTATCCTGGGTGGCACTTGTAACATGGGTGGCATTTGTAACTCGATCATTAAATCAGTCTGTGTTGTGCCTGTTCCGCTCCAGCACAGAATATGCCATCCAGAAGCTGCGGCAGGAGGGCAACGAGCCGGGCATGTACGTGCTGCGCTGGAGCTGCACCGACTACACTCACATCCTCCTGACCGTCACCTGTAACGAGGTACCCGCGCCCGCGCCCAAACTTTCACTTTGAGTCTTACTCAAGGAATGTCACGACACCAAAAATAGGCGGTGCCACCAGTCACTCACCGATTTGTGAACCGTCGCGCTTTCGCGTGAAGAGCAAAACCTTTCGCCTATTTCGCCCACCTGACAGCCCATTTGCAGTTCCACCCACTTGCGGTGTCGTGATACCTCAACTCTCCCACCACTGGCCGTCTCATCTAACGTGATCGGCACGTCGTCTTGCCGCACATTGTAAATGGCTGCCTATTAATTAGGGACCTTTTTCCTGTCCGCTTTCTCCCTCTGGCATCCCGTCAGGTGGAATCCAGGCATAAGAACTTCCAGATCGAGGTGGGGCCCAGGGGACACCGGCTGTGTGGGACAGACACGTACTGGCCCTCGCTGAATGAGCTGATGGGACACCTCTCTGGGCAGATCCTGTGTACCGACCAGGTCAGCTTCCACCTGAAGAGGGGCTGCCCCCCCCAACCCCGAGGTATGCCCCGCCCGGCCCCCACAAGCTCAGCCCCACACGCCCAAAGCTCAGTCTCTCCAGTGGCTTCTGAGAAATTTGACTCACCTCTGTCTCCGTGTAGTTTGTACCACACCTTAAAATAAGCCTTCAGAAACTGTCGTCACAGTCTTGCACGTGCGAACTGCGAATGTACGACCAAATGCACACCTGGTTTTGCTGAGGCCAAATATATTATTAGCGGTTTGTATTGGGAGTTTGCAGCGTGAAGTGCGCAAATGACAAGAAGTGTCTGTGTGGCAGAAATGTGTGACCTCATAGAGAGGTCCCTGACTGTCTTATCTGACACATTGAAATGTCATCTCCGTCATTTCAGAGAATTACTTCCACAGATGGTGTTGTGCAGGTCTCCGTAACTGGAAAGTGAATTCTTTAGAAGGAGCCATCAAGTGGCGAGGAGAGAGGAGCCATGTGTGCAGGCTTCACAGGGACATTTTAGCGAACGCGTCGAAAACGACCTACCTTTTATTGTTGGCAGGGTCATTTGCAATTTGACTGACTGACTGACTGAGATCCTGAGATCCCGCCGCTCGCACACGCACTCGTTTGTTTCGGCGGCGTTTAATTGGTTTCCTTCTGTGGAAAGCCTTACCCTTTTGTCGATGTGCTTCAGCAGACAAACAACTGAAACGAACGAACGAAACGAACCAAAGCTTTTTGGCTTTTCAGTATCTCTTAATGTCACGTTTCCTTTCGAAAGCGCACACGAATTGGTCCAACAGACTACACATCCTGTTTTGGCTGGACTCGAGTCAACTGACTGTGTGCCACGTCCCCACTGAAATATCCATCCAGGCATTCTACTGAAATACGAGCTTAAACGGAATGAAGTGGGCGCTCGGTAGCGCTCGGTAGCAGCAGAGTGCGCTGCGTACGTCTGGGGTCAGTGTGTCCGGGGGCGGGCGAGCGGGGGCGTGCGGTGGGCTGAGGACTGCAAGGGGGGGGGGATATCCGCTCTGAGCGAGGCCTGACCTTTACATTGTGCGTGTCGTGCGTGTGGCGAGCTCTAGCCCCAGACCGGGCCCCCTTGTCCACCTTGAGGTCTGTGCCACTGCCTCTCCGGCCCTGCCCATCCCATCCAGGGACAGGGCGTCCTGCAGGACTGCCTGCCAAGAATGACCTGGTCTTTCCAGTGCACGCACGCACACGCACACACACACACACACACACACACACACACACACAGATGGCCGTGCGGGCCTGCTTGTTTCAGGCAGGAAGATCATGTAGTAAATGTGGTTTTCCGGCAACAGCGTTTCAAGTCTGTTTACTTCAGAGATAGCGTTGTGAAACGTTTCATCCGCTTCAAGAACAAAGTCAGCAACTTTCTTTCCATTATTATTTTTGTTTTAATTCATTTATTCCTAACTTAACTGTTAACATGCCAGTTGCGTTATACACGGTTTGAAGAGTTCCTGAGCTGGGAAAGAATGAAGGGAAATGAGAGCCATGTCAGTCTGGGACATGCACATATTATATGCTTTTATGGTTTCCAGCCTGCAGAATGTCATGTTCAACAAAAAGCCACAGCATCCTCTCTTTGAGCTACACTTCCTCATCCCTCTTGCCCGCACGCACGCACACACACACACAATACAGGGCGATAACACTGCACACACGCACACACCAGCTACACTACTAAAAGACAATAAAAGTCTACGCTTCTCGAGCTACCTAATCTACATTCAGGTGAATTGTGTAAATCCCCTTTTTCTAAAAATGTTCGGTAACATCATTATCGGTCATGTTAATGCAGGCAGTTCTGGTTTGGTCGCTGTTTCCTAATGCACGGGTCTCTGGATTATCAGTATACAGTCGATGTAAAAAGCATTCACCCCTTTGGCATTTTTCACATTTTATTTTCTTACTTCATGGAATCAAAGTGGATTTAATTGGGATTTCTTGCCACTGATCAACACAAAATACTCTATAATGTCAAATAACAAAAACAAACTCTAAAGCTTTTTTCTTAATTAATTATAAATAAAAAAACGACAATAGTTGATTTCAAAAGTATCTTGCTCCAACCATTTTGCCCTCTATTTTGACAAGTTTTTGAGTCCCTGAAACAGAGAAGCATCCCCACAACATTAAGCTCCTGCCACAGGCCACTGTGCTATCAGCATGTGTGGTGCTGAACCATTTTCAGATATTACCATTTCTTAGGCATAAATTGATCAGAATTTTAAGCAGGGTCTAGATTTGCATTTTCCTCCCAGATAGCAAAGTCAGCTACCTAGACTAGATCAGCAGTTAAATGTCAGTTAAAACGAATGAAAAAAAAAAAAAAAAAAAAAAAAAAAGGAGGCAGTTGATCAAAGAAAGCCGTCAGCCTTGTGTAAAATGTGACAAAATATTGATGTCGTCTGAATGTCAATGTATCCAGGACCCCGCATGCATGCCCTCGTCATCTCCCAACAGAGGACAAAGTCAAGGGGAACACCCACTGAAATGCAAATCTCTTGCTGGCCTGAAAGGTTTTGACGATGAAACCAGGAACCTGCTGATATGATATGATCTAGAACAGTTGTATGATGCATTTCATGATTTTTTTCACACATGTATATCATGGGTTTGTTGAAAAATACTAAAATTTAGATTTTTGGGTTCAACTTACCATTTAAGTCAATTAGAAGGCATTTGAAGTACTTCACATGTCACAGACCTACAGTATATATAAAACAACTGGACAAAGAACATTTTTCATTTACATTTTTTTTTTTTTTTTAAAAAAAAAAAAAAAATTGTTTCTGATTTTATCCCATTTTCTCCCAATTTGGTAGCCAATTAGACCCGCTATTTTTACGTCAATCCCCCCCTAGTAATGTGAGTTCGCTGCCGTAGTCCTGTGACCGGTAGTGAGGAATGCGAAGTGATGCCTCTTACGAGACGTCACCCGCCGAGCCCGTCGACCGTAACCCGGTACTGCAGGGCCACCACTTATACGCAGCGAACGTCACGTCGGCTCCCCTCCCCCTCCCTGGGGCGTACAGCCAATCGCCGCCCCCTGGTGGCACTCCCGGCCAGAGCTGACACTTGGCGAGACGGGGAATTGAACCCCGGTCTCCGTGGCCAGCGTCGGACGTTGTAACCACTGGACCACGCGGGAGGCCCATTTACATTTTAAGCATTTAGCAAATGCTCTTATCCAGAGCCGCTTACAAGATGTGAGTCGCTATAGCGGCAGAGTAGTATAATGGTTGGGGACAAGGCCGAAATTACCATATATATTGGGGGGGACACATCCCCCCCAATATTCAGATGTGCTCAAAATGTCCCCCCCAATATATAGCCTAGCTGATATAAAAAATATAAATAAATTGATTTGGTCCCCCCCAATGTTGACTCCATGGTTACGGCCTTGGTTGGGGAACACAAAGCTCGCGTGCTCCATTCCCAGGTGGGACCCTTGAGCAAGGTACTCAACCTGAATTGCTTCAGTACAAATATCCAGCTGTAAAGATGGATTGTATGTAAAGAAATTGTGTAAGTCGCTCTGGATAAGAACATCTGCTAAATGCCTGTAATGTAATGACCTAATGACCCTAAAGGCTCATGTGATTTAATTCACTGGGGTGCCCGGTACCCCAGACATGAAAAGGCTGACACATTGGGCCTTGTGGCATGTCCTCACAGTCAGCCCTGATAATCTCAGGCAGATTTGCATCGCTGTACTCTGTGCTGTATAAAGCAACTGTTACATGAGCCTAAAGACAATAACTGCATTTTACGTTTTAAGCATTAGACAGACGCTCTTATCCAGAGTGACTTACAAGACGTGCATAAATACATGGTAGGGACAATCATAGTTCACGCAACTGGGAGAATCATCACAGTCCTCACCTGATTGGAACCCAGTACCAGAATACAATTGCTGTCAGTGTCCACTGTCCTAATGGTGAATTAGACCCATGTGCCCAAATGTTGAGGATCTCAGCCAATCGCAAGCCTGCTCTTTGTTTCAGAGATCTCCAACCTCTTGGTGGTGACGAAGAACAGAGTGCCAGATTCCCAGACCCCCGTGCAAGTTAGTCAGCTCAGCTTTCACACGATCCTGAAGGGGAGATAAGCCAGGTACTTGTTTCTGTGTGTGTGCGTGCGTGTATGTATGGTGGCTCGCTTGTCTTGCACCTCCCTGTGCTGCGTCTCTTGACACACCTGTGTCTGCCGTCTTCTCAGGGGGAGCACCTGGGCACGGGGACTAGAACCAACATCTACGCGGGCCTGTTCAACATGAAGAGCGAGGGCGACCAGGATGACTACGGCGCCTCGCAGGAGGTGAAGGTGGTCCTGAAGGTGTTGGGGTCAGATCACAGAGACATCTCCCTGGTGAGAGCCCTGATCGCTCTGCGTTTCGCTCTGCGTTCGCCTTGCCGGCCGTGTCCGTAAGCCACTCTGACCCGGTCTCGCTCTCCCCACAGGCCGGCTTCTTTGAGACGGCCAGCATGATGCGGCAGGTCTCTCACAAGCACATCTCTCTGCTCTACGGCATCTGTGTCCGCGACCTGGAGTGTGAGTTCCGCCCGACTGAGACCCCGAGGCTGTAGCCCCTACTCTTAACCCCTCCATACTTCTCTGTCTCTACCCTTCCCTAAGCCTCTAGAGGCACCTTGTACACTACAGTGACCTTCTGTTATCTATCAGACCGATGTTCTCCTGTTCTGCTCCTGCTCAGACATCATGGTGGAGGAGTTTGTGCAACTGGGCCCGCTCGACCAATTCATGCGTAGGAACCGTACCTTTCTCACCACACCATGGAAGTTCCAGGTGGCCAAACAGCTGGCCAGTGCCCTCAGCTACCTGGTAAGGCAAAAACAAACACGGGATGGGGGTTAAGAACCATTTCCTGTCTAATGGTCATCATAAATACCCCAGTATGAGACTTGGCAAGGCGAGAAGCGGTATTGCGAATCTGTTTGGTCTGAGGTGGACAATCCAAAATAGTGGGGGAAAGGGTACTTTCATGGCACTGGAGTATTTGTGCAGTTTGCTTTTTAGTTTTAGAAATGACCATTGGAAAGGGAGTCTCGTCTTGGAAAAGGAGTACCTGCATGTTAGGCCAACTGTGTTACGCCTACTTCTCATACACCTGATGGCGGTTCCCCTCCCAGGAGGACAAGAAGCTGGTGCACGGGTACGTTTGCACCAAGAACATCCTGCTGGCGCGGGACGGCCTTGACAACGAGACCGGCCCCTTCATCAAGCTGAGCGATCCGGGCATCCCCGTCACCGCGCTCACCCGAGAAGGTGAGGAGCTGCACCCCACACTGCCCCTGTGCTCCGTGCGCGTGCGGAGTGTGCGCGTGACTGTGCCGACTGTGTCTCCGCAGAGTGCGTGAACCGGATCCCGTGGATCGCTCCGGAGTGCGTGAAGAACACCAAGGCCCTGAGTGTGGCGGCCGACAAGTGGAGCTTTGGCACTACCCTGTGGGAAATCTGCTACAACGGAGAGGTGCCACTCAAAGACAAGAAGCTCACTGAGGTACCGCTCTTCCGCCTGCAGAACCCTCCCCTGAAGCACGCTGTGCTGAAACAGTGTCTCTCATTCGGTAGGAAAGGCAGTGAATTCAGTTTTGTTGGCAGACTTCAACCGCTTTCAGTCTTCTTGCCACGACATCCCTGAAAACCGCAGCTGCGGCATACATTTACAGTTTTAACACGACAGTGATCAGTCCACCTACGGTGTGCGCTGCCTGTCAGGGACGCGGTTAGAAACCAGTCTCTACCAGACCGGCCCTGGTCCTTAGCCCCGATCAGGGGCGGCATTTGGCTATCTGCCCCTGGGGGGGGGGGGGGGGAGGCTGAGCCGGCTGGGGTTTGCCGTGAAGCACGGAAGAAGTCTCCAGAACGTGGGTGGGCGAAGTCCGTCTCAAAGGAGGCTGTGTTCGCTGCCCTCTGAGACTTTGCTTGCCTCGTAGAGACGAGCGGCGGACTCGTGCGGGGAGGGTAAATCGAAACAAATCGAGGGTGTAATTGGCTACTAAATTGGGAGAAACAATCTGAAACTAATAATAAAAAAATAATAATAATGAAAAAAGATGGCGGAAGCCGCTATAATAGATTTTCAGTTTCAGAAGATTGAAACGGCGGCTATAGATTTTTAGTTTATGGCAGAAGCAGCTGCTGCGGGCTGCCGTTTAGTCTGATGAGGAAGACAGACGCAGTTCCTTGACCTCTCGTGAGGCTGTGACTCACGCGGGCGTGGTCTGGTGTGTCTGAGCAGAAGGAGAGGTTCTACATGGGGGAGTTCATGCTGCCCACTCCGGAGTGCAGGGAGCTGGCGGAGCTTATGACACACTGCATGAACTACAACCCCCACAAGAGGCCCTTCTTCAGAGCCATCGTGAGGGACATCGACATGCTGGAGGAGCAAAGTAAGGCCGCCGCCCCAGTCTAGCAGATCTACGACTATCCTTTCCATTGTGAAAAGCACAATGGCTGCTTAAAAAAAAATATATATATATGTTACAGGTTGGAGTTTACAGTGCACCCAGCCACACCCTTCACAAAAAAAATCTCTCCCAGTGCTGTCCCTTCCCTTCAGTTTCCTTGTCTTCTTTTAACTGCTCCACCTTGTGGCTAAAAAAAATACTGCCCCTCTCCCACTGCACGGCAGTTTCACTTGCGTGTCATTGTTACAGCCATTGTCATGCCTTTTTTAAGCTTTCTGTCAGTAAGTTGAACTGACCGAACCAGGCTGCCTGTAACCTGCCGA
Organism: Aldrovandia affinis; assembly: GCA_029706075.1. Classification (NCBI taxonomy): domain Eukaryota; kingdom Metazoa; phylum Chordata; class Actinopteri; order Notacanthiformes; family Halosauridae; genus Aldrovandia; species Aldrovandia affinis. The sequence goes on along the minus strand of JAINUG010000145.1, from coordinate 1,328,251 downwards.
CATCATGCTGAGCTCGATATGTAGGCTGTGTATTCCAGTTGCTTGTAGAGCAATATTGTCACGGCTTCCCACACAGACCCCTCCATCAAGCCAGTGCCCACTCCGGAGGTGGACCCCACCATGTTCGAAAAGAGATTCCTCAAGAAGGTTCTAAAACTAGGAGAGGTAAAGCGTCTACATAGCGTGTGGTGTGCGATGTCCCTTCTTGTGTGTACGAATGTGGTACTGAGATGTGTGTGTGAATGCCATAGGAAGTAACTGTGTGTGTTAAGATGGTGTGTGAGTAAGGGTGATGTGTGTTCGAGATGGTGCATGAACGTTCTAGTGCACAGGTGACAAACTCATTCCATCGAGGGCCGAGTGTGTGCAGGTTTTTGTTGTAATCAATGCACTACACCAGGTGATTTCACTAATTGGCTCACTTCTTCAACTAAGGAGGGAACCTAATTGAAATCACCTGGTGTAGTGCATTGGTTACACCAGAAACCTGCACACACTCGGCCCTCGATGGAATGAGTTTGACACCCCTGTTCTAGTGAGTGAGGATGACGTGGGTTAGCCCTCGCGTGGCGCGTGCGTGCGTGCCGGCGTGACATCCCTGCGCGGCGCTCTGTGCAGGGTCACTTTGGGAAGGTGGAGCTGTGCCGCTACGACCCCCGGGGGGACGGCACGGGCGAGCTGGTGGCCGTCAAGTCCCTGAAGCCCGAGAGACGCGACGAGCAGAACAGCGACCTGTGGTGCGAGATCGACATCCTGCGGAAGCTGTACCACGAGAACATCGTCAAATACAAGGGCATCTGCTGCGAGGAGGGTAAGGGATCCCGGCCGCCCACTCGTCCTGTAAGAGCGAGCCTCACACAGACACCCGACTCTGTTTCACACACCGCCGCTCCTCACCTCCTGTCCAGGGAGCGCCATGAAGCTGATCATGGAGTACCTGCCAGCCGGGAGCCTGAAGGAGTACCTGCCCCAGAACAAGGCCAAGACTGGCCTGAAGATGCTCCTGAGATACGCTGTTCAGATATGCAAGGTAGGCCCTCTGTCCACCGTTGCAGTGTGCCTATAGAAAGAGGCTGGACACTGTCCGAATGCAGAGGAGATCCCAGGTGTGCGCCAGGATCAATAACCGTAACAGTGAATCGCATTTGTGTAGCTCAACCACCACTAATGTTCACCACCCACCTGGGTAATGCACGGCAGCCATTTTGTGGCACAAACGCTCACCACACATCAGCTGAGGTGGAGAGGGAGAGGGAGACCGGCGCCGATGGTGTAGTGGTAGGTGTCCGCTTCCTGCGTATGGTGAAGTCTTGTGTTTGTGGATGACCGCGTGCGAGGACAGAGGGGAGACGGTTGACACGGTTGACCATTTGCGAGAGCAAAGATGTGCGTGTCAGAATGGAGGCAAAACAAAGCATTTAAAGCTTTTTTTTTTCCCCCCCCTCCTTCCAGGGAATGGAGTATCTCGGATCCCAGAACTATATCCACCGGGACCTGGCGGCTCGGAACGTTCTGGTGGAGAACCAGAACACGGTAAAGATCGGCGACTTTGGCCTGACCAAGAGCATCAAGGAGAGCAAAGGTTACTACACGGTGAAGGACGACCTGGAGAGCCCTGTGTTTTGGTGAGGGACTGCCGTGCGCGATGGGTCTGCAGCTGGCTCCAGTCAGTGGCCAGTGGCTGTCCTTGAGAAACCCTTACTGACACATCGTGGAACCGTGTGTAAAAAGTATAATTATGACCCAACTTGCGATAAATTTGCCCACCAGATGTCCTCTGCCCAAGGTGACTTAAATAGCTTACATTTGCAGGGTCGCCATTTTATGGATCAGTTGCTGTTGTAAAAAGCCTTAATTAGGGGTACACTGTCTGCAGTCGCCCCACTACAGATGGCACATCTTCCTCGATTATTCTCCCCCGACTAAAAGGGGTCTGAAAGAGTTCTGGCATCTTTGAAATACCAGCTCACGTTCTTTTCCCTGGCTGGAAGTGCGCATGTGTGTCTCCGTGTTGCTGACGATGAGCTCACACACTTCCCCATGTCTCCAGTGTTAAAGTGGAATAGTGTTACTATAGATGAATGGAATGGGGCCCCACAGAATGGGGACTGACACCCCCTCCACCCTCTCTCTCTCTCTCTCTCTCTCTCTCTCTCTCCCCCCTTCAAGGTATGCCCCTGAATGCCTGGTCCACTGCAAGTTCTACAAAGCGTCGGACGTGTGGTCCTTCGGAGTGACCATGTACGAGCTGCTGACGTACTGCGAGAGCGCCTGTAACCCCGTGGAGGTAAGCACCGAGCCCCGTCCGAGCGCACCGTTTCCGCAGGCCCGGCCTCGGGGCGTCGCGCTGAGAGGGGCGCGGCAGACTGCACCCGACTGTGCCCGGGAGACCGGCGACCGTGCCCAGGGAGCCCGACGATAGCCCAGCCTCTCCCTCTAATTAAGAGCGAAAACTGCCACAATATGGCCTCCTGTCCTACATCAACAGGTGTAATCATTTGGTCTGTCGGCTCAGGGCTCCCCCGATGTGACCTTTGTTGAAAGCGCACGGCCAGTCCTGCGCAGCGCGCTCGCGTCAGGGTGTTTGTGCTGCGGTGGCGCTGGCGCTGACGCCTCCTCCTCTGCACCCCCTTAGGAGTTCCGGAAGATGATCGGTCCAGCACAGGGTCAGATGACATTGACCAAGCTGGTGAACGTTCTGGAGGAGGGCAGGCGGCTACCCTGCCCAACCAACTGCCCTCTAGTGGTAGGAGTGTGGGGCCTGCTGCCCCTACACACATTACTGCCCGTATCATTACACACACACACACACACACACACACACACACACAGCAAGCTTTAAACCTGTCACACGGGGGCCCTTCTAACCGCCCTCAAACGATAGGAGCGTGGGCCTGCCCCCTGCACACTACACACACACATACGCTATGTTTTTTTTTTTTTTTTACTTGTCACAGAGACCTTTCAAAAGCACAACTTTAATTTTTGGTTCTTTTCCTGTTGTGGTTTGTCCATGACTGATTTTTTTTCCCGCCCTTGTGCAGGTGTACGCCGAGATGAAGAAGTGTTGGGAGAGCACTCCAGAGAGGAGGATTGGGTTTAAAGGGCTGATCACAGTGTTTGAGCAGATGTTGACGGAGATGTGACCAGATGAACTTGCCTTAATATAGACATTACAATCAATGAAAGCCAGGGGAGGGGGATAAAGAAAGGAACGTGTTCTTTAGGTCTCACGTTAGGCATTCTCTTGCAATTTCTCTGTGCATTTCTCCCTTTTATATTTCCATGTGCAGCACATATATTTTAAAGTGTGACGTGGCTTCAGTGATTCTGAATGTAAACGTATATTGGCAAACAAATTAATCATAAATCACCACTTAATTGTATATAGACTCGTGCGAATGTTACTTCTTTTTTACCCTGTTCTCTGCACAGTTTCCATTGGCATTAATTTTTGTTTCGCTTAAGCTGTAAACCCATATTTTTGTTAAATAAATGAACAATCTATTTGCACGATTGTTATTCTGGGGAAGAGAGGGAGGGGGGGAAGAGAGGGAGGGAGGAGGGAGGGAGGGAGGGAGGGAGGGAGAGAGAGAGAGAGGGAGAGAGGGAGAGAGGGAGAGAGGGAGGGAGGGAGGGAGGGAGGGAGGGAGGAGGGAGGGAGGGAGAGAGGGAGGGAGAGAGAGAGGGAGAGAGAGAGAGGGGGCATTCTGTTCAGAAACACCTGACGACCGCTTTCTCATGTTACTTCAGTCAGTCCGTGTCCTCTTCATCAAGAGCAAAATGCATAACTACCCCAATTATTTAAAGGCCTGATAGATATGAGTGCCATCAGCTTGTTGAAAGACTGAAAAACCAATTCCAAAGGTGGACACTTGAGGGCAGTGCAGCCTATGTCTTGCAGTTGTACTGTAAACTTGCTCTGCTCAGGTTTCCAAATAGCTAGAGCCTTAAGATAGGACAGGTACATATTCATATGGGAATAAATGTGCTCATGTATTATATGACAAAAACAGAACATCAGCACCTAGATTAAGAAAATAAATACTTACGAGAGGCCAACACGATGGCGATGACGGTCTGCGGTGGGGACACAAGGCAGGTACCCTGGAAAACTCTGGAGAGGTTACACACTCAACCATTAGAGTACAAATCGTCACACAGTGATAATAAAGACCGATAACAGAAAGGACCACAGGAATTCATGTTCTTGGGGGTATCAGTCAATGTTTATTCCGGAATGTGAACGACAATTCCTTCATTTAAAAAAAACAAAAAAAAATTTTTTCAGAGGAATCAAGATGGGGGAAGAGGATGACTGGTGGAAGAATGTACATAAATACACATTTAGTTAAAATAAATAAAGTTTTTGTCAAAATCAAAAGTGTCATACTCAATATCAACTATTGAAAACATTCAAAGAACTTTTATTACAGCTTGTAAGTATGCATGCTAAAATCCCATTGTTCCTAAAAATTGCTTATTCACAGTAAAGCAATATCAACTTATTTGAAATATAAAATATTGCAAAATCTAAATTTTAGGTCAGAAAAATCTAGACAAATAATTTCAAATGAAAGATTTGCAAAAATGTGTATTCTTAAAGTACATGTACAAAGGAAAGAACGCTTATATATTCTGATCTATTCTACAGACAGACTTTCCTTGCCGGTCATCAAAAAATTGCTTCAATATTGCAAAGCCTATACATCAGAGACACCAGCCTTGTTCATTTCAGTCAATATTCAGGGGCCCTGCTTTTTAATGTACAAGCCGTAGTCACCCTGCAATGAATCCGCACTGTCTGCCACCCTCGAGGCACGTTACCCTGGGGTGACCGGCGAAATAAACCAGCTTCTCTAACGACGCTCGTAAAGTTAAGTGGGGGAAAGCAGTCTTGTTTACAATCAGCATGAAGGATACGCCTGGTTGGCAACATGCAGAATTAGGCACAACAGCGACAGTTGGGAATCCCCTCCTGTTACGTCAGCGGGGTTACTATGCGACACCAAAGAGACGAGGGTCTCACGAAGCCATCTTTCATTTCTACACCACTTCACACAACGCCTTCGCTACCAAAGACAAATATGGGCAAGGGGGAGGGGGGGTGGCTGCAAGCTCTTCCAACACCAACTCTATTAGGCATCAGAACAGTGCTTAAAAGGTGTATTCATGAAAGAGCGCAGAGGTAAACGTATTCAGATGAATCCCTGCATAGCTTTAATAATGCTCGCGCTGGAACAGACCTTGCCTGCAACGAAGGGTTCCCCACAGAAAGAAACATGGACGTTGAAAAAAAACTAAAAGGCCTACAACCGGCAGCACTAGAAACGACCAGAGAGAAAACGGCGCAGCGTCGCGGCATTTCGTACTTGAGCCGACGGCGCCGCGAAATAACACTTGTCGTGAAAGCGGGGAGCTGCTCGTTTCCTTTCTTTACCCAGAGGGAAGTGCTGCTTCATTGTGGCCTCGCGAGCACGTCCGCTGCCCGGGACCCAGCGGTCTCCTCCGGGCAGGCGGAGGCTAACGCTAACTGGAGGGCACTGCTCTGAACGCAGTGCTGGAACATGCGCTGATGGCTATGAACGGAGGGGGCAAGGGTAGGGAGAAGGTAGTACAATCACCTGAACGGCATAAAAAACTGCCATCGTAAAATTCCTGAATAAATGCAAAACAACCGTCCGCATTCAAAAACGAGAAGAAAAAAACGAGCCAACGACAACAGCGACAAAAAAAGCCCAACTGTTTCACTATTACAAAGAGAGAAGTTTCACTCTTTAAAGTATTGCCTTTTTAAGGCCCGGAGCAAAGCGCTCGGCCGGTAAACTTCACGTCCAGCCGAACACAGTGCGCCTTGAAATAAAGAAAGCGGGCTGGCTTCCCGCCAGCGGAACTTAATGCTGGAGAATGTCAGTAAGTCACAATTGTATATGAACGTTATTTAAACATTCTGTGCTAGTAAAAAGCATGGCTTTAGAGTCCGTCGGGTCGCCTGACCGGAACAGCGTGTGAATTGTGCCTTTGATCGCTCGCGCTACACACCGCGCGAGGAGGTCAGCCGTTTCACCTCAGACTAGAGGAGAGGAGAGGAGAGGAGGAGGAGGGGGAGGAGGAGAGATTAAACACAGCACAGCTGAGCAGTAATACTCATGTATTGGCGTTGTGTTGTGATTAATATTGCCCGGGCTTCACAAATAACAAGGTGTGAGTTATCAGCCAAGGCCCAAAGCCTGGTCTCCCTGCTTTGCGATTCCCAGGCGAAAAACATCAGAGTATTTACAGGAGAGGCATTCCAACAGCGTGATGTCGCTCTCCAAATTACATTTTCCACCCTAGTCCATAAAAAAAAAAAAAAAACCTACAGCATTTTAACTCACTATTCATTTCCTTCTTTTCCTGTAATGGCAGTTGAAAAGCATCCCTATTCGAGGTCAATACAATCAAGCCCTAGTCGTTTTCAACAACCTGAAGGTCCACTTCGCTGGCAAAACTGGCAGCAAAGCTTCCATCCCCACAGCGTTGTTTACAGGGAGTCCAGTCAAGCACTAGTGTGCCTTATTGCGATTGCTATGAAATATGGCCGTTCGGCTAAAGGAAGGCCGCCATCCTTCCGGATGAAGAGCTCTGTATAGGACCCTGTCTCCACGGTTCCCGGTGCGAAGGGGCTCCAGCAGCAGCTCTCCTGGCAATGGCTGGACGCTCCTACACTTACGAAACGAGAGCACGACACACGGAGCCAAAAACATCGACGCCTTCGGGCTTCCTTCAAAAGAGGGAAACGAGACGAAGCGCGCCGTCAGAAAGCGAAACCCTAAGAACGAAAGGAAATCTCACATCTTCAAAATTACAACTAAAAAAAGGGTTACCCTTCTTCAAGGGGGCGGTGCCATTCGTCCCCTTTACAGTGGAGGGGGAGGGGGAAGACCCCAGGGGGGAGACCCCGACTTTTCTACAGAAAATAAGAGTTACCTGACAACACGCGTCCCACAGGAAGGCCTGTGTTTATGCAAATACAAAATCGTACATTGTTCTCAAAACAAGAAACCTTTTAACATCAACTGAGTAAGAGTTCAAAGTTAAGGCATGGACAACACCAGCGACAGAGGGGGAAAGTGTGGGAGGGGGCGGTACCGACGGCAACGGAGGACGAGACTGAGGTACTGCGACCGGGAGGGGGCGGGGCCTAGATCCTCTTCTTCTTGTAGTAGTCTGCGTACTGCCCGCCCAGCCCCTGGGAGTGCTGGCCCACGTACGCCCCGTCAGAGGCCGCGTCCTGCAGGGGCAGCTGGGAGTACTCGCGCTTCTGCCCCCGCGCCTGGTTCTGCAGGGGGAAGAGAGAGAGACACGGCCGCTGAAAAGGCCTCCCTGCCGGAGGGAGTGACGCCGCATGCTAAACGCCGCGCCCGCGGTCCCGGCCCGGCCTCTGCCACGTCACCACCGCCAGGTGATTTAAAATGCACCGGAACATCTGGGGCGGATTTATTTTCTGTGGGGTTTTTTTGTTGGACGGCGCAGCCTCAAATTCCAAGCATCTGCCTCTACGGTGCAGACACGCAAAGGGAGTCGGTGCAAACGCAGAGATCCTTCTGGAGCAGGGGTGGGCAATTCTGGTCCTGGAGGGCCGGCGTGTGCACAGGTTTTTGTTTCCACCGATGAGCCTGGCTCAATTAACTAAATTAGCTGTACGCATTAATGCCGGCTCACTCCCAGATTAGATTACAGTGAACGTTTCATGCAGGGACACAAGAACATTCTTCAGCTGTCATTCATGAGCTTATCAGAAAACGTGTCAGATCATGTAAATGATTAGGCTAATGAAATAACTAAGAACAGAAGTTGGCATGAACTACAGAAACAGACACGGCCCCTCCTTGCCCACCCCTGTTCTGGAGTGTCCGCTGAAGCCTGACTAACAAACCCACCTCGGCTACTTTCTCTCACCTGGGGGGGGTCACTCACGTAATAGTACTGGTTCCAGTCGGCGGCGGCGGGCTGTGCGCTCTGGGGGCCGGGGGCGGCGACGTGCTGCGCCCCGATGTACGCGGGGATGACGGGCAGGGGGCTGTACGCGGGGATGAGGCCGCCCGGGTGCACGCTGCCGTTACTGGCCGGGTGCAGCACTGCCGCCATGGGGGCCTTGGTCGCGTCGGCCTCCTGCGAGGGGGTGGGAACGACACCCGTTAACCGAGGCCACGCCCCCTCCGTCGCTCACCTGCCGTGGCCTGCCGAGGCCTGCCGAGCGTGCTTCTCAGCGACGGTGTCCGTTTCAAAGGTAACCGAGAGACTCCTTTTACATTGACATTTTAGGCATTTAGCGGACGCTCTTATCCAGAGCAACTTACAGTTTCACATTTCTTTACATACAATACATTTATACAGCTGGATATTTTACTGAAGCTATTCGGGTTAAGTACCTTGCTCAAGGGTACAACGGCAGTGTCCCCACCTGGGAATCGAACCCGCAACCTTCGCGTTACAAGCCCAGTTCCTTAACCGTTACGCTAACACTGCCGCCCAGACTCGGTGGGGCTAAATAAAATACAGATCTGAGCATGAGAACACAGGTGTGAGAGAAACGCTGTCATGCAGGGATGGGGGGGTGGCTCAGAGAGGCCAGAAAGGAGTGCGGTACCTTGCTTGCGTCTCTGTGCTGATAGGCCTGAGCAGCTGCCTGAGACATCTGAGTCTGAGAATAGTACTGATTGACAGCCTGCATGTAGGTATTGTAATCCCCGTAGGCCGTGGTGGCAGCTCCCTGTAAACACAGAGGGCTCAGTTACACAGAAGCAACGCCGCAAACGGAGCGAACTCAAATCGCCCTGCCGCCTCATCGAGCACCGCGCGGCGTCGGCGTGATATGCGCGCAGTCGGTACGTCCAAGCCGGAATACATTGGCTGCACACTGGGTGCATACGACATAACATCATAGCTCCAAACACACAGTGCAGTATTATTTAGTCAGGACTAAAGGGACAAGGCAAAATGTGATACGTGTTGAGTGAGCGTGCGTGCGTGCGTGGCAGGGTGGCAGCGGCTCGCGCTTCTGGGAGCCAGCGGCTGACGCACATCTCAGACGTGCGTGGATAGGAGAGGCAGTGTTAGAGGCCGCCCACAGTGTGTGTGTGTGTGTGTGTGTGGAATGCAGTGTGTGGCGCTGGGCTGTGTGTGCGTACGTGTGTGTGTGCATGGCGCTGGGGCTGTGTGTGTGTGTGTGTGTGTGTGTGTGTGTGTGTGTGTGTGCGCGCGTCCCCACCTGGGCCTGCTCCTTCCCGTATTCGCTCCCTGTGCTGTCCTGCGGGGTGGCGCTGTAGCCCTGCGCTTGGGCCTGATAGTGCTGATACCACTGCTGCATGGCTTCCTGCAGTCAATCACAGTCAATCACAGTCAATCACAGTCAATCACAGTCAGAGAGAGGCGCTCCATGTTGCCCCACACTACCTTGCTCCCAACTCAATTTCTTCACATTCACTCCCCACACAACATCCCTGTGGCCTCCCACTCACGCCATACCCACTACACGGTGCTCTGCTCACTCACTCTCACCCACCCACTCACACACTCACACTCTAACCCACTCATGCTCACTCGCTCCATTACCTCAGCCTTTGTTCATTAACTCATTCAGCTCCCCGGCTCCCTCCCTCCCTTCCTCCCTCTTCCTTTGATCCTCAATCATGCTCGCTCTCCGTTCCTCTGCTCCATCACTCGCTCTTTAATCATTTCCCCCTCAGTGCCATATAGTCCTTTATTCCCTCCTCGCTCACCTCCCCTCTCTCTCTCTCCCTCCCTCTCTCTTTTCTCCCTCCCTCGCTCTTTCTTTCTCTCCCTCCCTCTCTCCCTCTCTCTCTTTCTTTCTTTCTTTCTTTCTTTCTTTCTTTCTCTCCCTCCCTCCCTCCCTCCCTCCCTCCCTCTCTTTCTCTCCCTCTCCTTCCCTCTCTTTCTCTCTCTCCCTCCCTCCCTCCCTCCCTCCCTCTCTCTCTCCCTGTCTCCCTCTTTCTCTCCCTCCCCCCTCCCTCTCTCCCTCTTTCTCTCTCCCTCTTTCTCCCTCCATCTCTCTTCTTTCTCCCTCCCTCCCTCTCTCCCTCCCTCCCCGGGCTGTGAGTAGATAATCTCAGCTGCAGCGGTCGAGCGCTTGGCGAGAATGCGCCGTGCATCAGACCGCTGGAGGCGGTGGAGTGCGGGGGAGTGGAGGACCAGATGGGACAGGATACCCAGAGCCAAGCGCACGCTCTCTCCCTCTCTCTCTCTCTCTCTCCCTCTGTGTCACACGCAGAGCCCAGTCACACCGGCTACGTCTGTGAAGACATTCCACACGGCAGCACCTCCGAGAGGGATGCGAAGGCGCTGACACAGACGCTGCGACACCTTTGTTCCAGTGAATGAGGAGCGGCGAGGGCCTCTGGGTGGGGGGAGCGTGCCATCCTTAACCTTAGAAAGCACTTAATATACACTCCTTCAAAGCTGGATTTCCTTCGCATGTTTCGTTCAACGCACGGCCATCTGTAGTTATTACTATTTTAGTGAGGATAATCTATGATTACTGGGGACTGCTGTCAAGAGAGGCGGAGAGGAACCATACCAATACACTAATGAGGGAGGATTGAATATTTCACATTTATAGCTACATCCTCAGAGCAGGAGATGACAGATGCAATGAATAGCATTGTGTGTTGTGGCAGCAGTGACAGTTAATATGATTGCTTAAAGCTCTGGCGTTTGTTTACTTTCAATACTTCTGTATGTGCTGGCGGTTTCTGTATGCACTGGTGGTGGTTCTGGTTACCAGTTAGTACTGTTGCGCCTAGTGCTGGAGTTGCTGGTTTCCTACACGCTATGTACTGCTGGGTGTAGTCTGCGGAGCGGCGCTCACCTGTGAATACTGCTGGCTGTACTGCTGTGTGTAGTCTGCGGAGGTATCGGTGCCGTACTGGGCCGCAGCGGTCTGTGCGGGGGGCTGTGAGACGGGGGCCAGCACGCTGCTGTACACCGCGCTGTGCGGGGCCACACTCTGTGCTTTACTGCTGGCAGGAGCTGGGGGCGCAAACACACAACAGCGTCACACGCATGGGCCTCCTCTGGGCGGGGCTACAGTGAGCTGTCAATGTCTCAGTGCGGTCAGTACCTTGACAGGACCATGCCGGGCAGCACACTGGCCAGGTTCAGGTAGGGGTTAGAGGGCAGTTTGAGTTCTTTGGGCGGTTCTCCCAGCAGCGAGGTCTGGGCGCTGCTCTGAGTCTGCAGTCACAACAATCCCAATCATTAATCACACTTCCCTCACTGCCCGCCTGCGTGATGGAGACTGGATTCTGCTCTCCGTTAATTAAACAGCCCTTCTGGGAATCGAGAATCATCATTACTACCTGCATGTTCCCTAAAGAGCCTCTCCACTACTAAATTATGGGACTTGAATTTTACTGAAACTCATTTTGTGGCAGAGAGAACAATGAATACGACTAAACCATGTAGCTGACTTCCATTGTCTCTGAACAATGGAAAAATACATACATTGAAAGTTATTCACGACTAAGCCGTCTAAAATCAATGCAAGAACCCCAGAGAAAAGCCCCTTTAGTGAGCCCTGCTGCGGCATAGCTGGGGGTCACCGAATTCATCGCCTCTTACCACTGGACAGGACTTCAGCTCAGTGAGTGATCAAGCCTTTCTACGGTTCAGAGATAATTCAGCCTGGGGGCCCTAGGTCTATAAAGCACATTTAAAAAAACAAAAAACAATCCAAGTCAAAATAACATAAATCATGCAGGGCGTTCACTCAGACAGCAGGACGGAGAGAGGGAGGGAGGAGGGAGAGAGGGGGGGGGAGAGGGATGCTGGGAAGATGATGTGAAAGAGAGAGGAAGAGGGACGGGGACAGGAAGAGAGAGGGAGGTTGGGAAGATGATGTGAGAAAGAATGACAGAGAGAAGGGGGAGGGAGACTAGAAAGATAACGTGAAAGAGAGAGGAAGAGGGAGAGGGAGGCTGGAAAGAGGATGTGAGAGAGAGAGAGAGAGAGAAGAAGAGAGAGATGAGAGAGAGAGAGAGAGAGAGAGAGAGAAGAAGAAGAGATGACGTGAGAGAGCGGGATGAAGAGTATGAGGGAGAGAGAGGCTGGCTGAGGCGAAGGTCTAGAGCGTACCATGGCGGGGGCGGCGCTCTCGCCCGTGCTGTGCAGGCCCTGCTGTGCTTTGGGCCCTGCTCCGGACAGCAGGGTGCCCATGAGGATGGGGGTGCTCATGGCCTGCCGGAAGCTCTGTGCCATGGGCTGGGAGCCGCTGGAGGTGCCGGGCGGCGCGGGCTGCTTCTCCGCGGCCCCGTTCTGCTCGCCACCGGGCGGGGCGCCCAGCTGCTGCCTGCCGGGCAGGTAAGACATCATCCCGCGGCCACGCCCAAGCCCTGAGCCGACGCCTGCAAGGGATCCTGGGACAGCTCTGTGAGGGGGACACGGGGTCAGCCGTAAGAGTCTAGAGCAGGGGTCGGCAACCTGCGGCTCCGGAGCCGCATGCGGCTCTTTCAGCCTTATGTTGCGGCTCCGCGTGGCTTGGGAAAATAAGTAATAAGTATCCAATTGAATCGGGCGCAAAATTGGGCGCATTTTTTTTGGCATAGCATCCCCCCGGTCCGCGAAATAAATGAACTGGTCGCAGCTTTTTCGCTGCGACCGATTCATTTGCACCCCCCACCCCGTCGACAGAAAATGGTGCGGCTCCCAGTGTTTTCTTTTCCGTGGAAACCGGGTCCAAATGGCTCTTTGAGTGTTATGGGTTGCCGACCCCTGGTCTAGAGGCTCTCCTCCCCCCTTTTACACTTCCGCTCCTCAACAGACATTTAGCAGTGCCTTCCCTGTCCAGCGGATAGGATATTTCTCTTTCAGCGCTTGTTCTCATGGTCAAAGAGAGGGGGGAACTGGGAGAAGACCTTTCTAGGAAGAGAGTCATTTCACATGCTATGCACGCGTGGTGGAAAAAGACTTAGACACTTCTGAAGCTAACACGTTTCCACAACGTGAGCCACATCAATTTGCTCCCGGAGACGAGCGGAGAGCCTGTTGCCACCCTGCGCCTCTGGGATTCCATTTATTATGAACACCATTATTCATCTGATAAATGACCTTCTATTTAGAGCAAAGGAGATCCATTCCTTATCAGCCGCTCTAGAAAAGAGCAAGGTAAACTGCAAAAATAATTTTAAAAAGAAATCATCAAACACCAGCAACATAAACTGTAATGTGATGGATCTGCACAAAGTGGGGAATATTTGATGTGCATTGCAAACACATTTCCTGAGAGCCTGGGGGCAGACTGTGCCTGAGTCGGGCGCACCGTGCGTGGGGCTCCACTCACCGTTGGGGGAGTCCCCTAGCAGGCCCTTGCCCAGGGCCATGGGGGCGGCGGCCCTGAGACCCATAGCCTTCTGCAGCAGCAGCCTGGGGGATCGCCCAGCAGACTGGGAACCTGCAGGGACCACACACACACAGTCACACACACACACACACACACACACACACACACACACACACACACACACACACACACACACACACACACACACACACAGTCACAACGCAGGTAAGACGCAGGTAAGAGTCCTGCGGGCAGATATGTTAAGAGCACGGCACCAGGGAAGATTGATGATGCTGATACACAATTTTACAGCGCTGCCTCTTATTAGAGAGATCCGTCTTCCCTTCTGAGTGCAAATTAAAAATGTGCTGTTGATTCATTTTTTGTTGACATTGTGTGTGTGTGTGTGTGTGTGTGTGTGTGTGTGTGTGTGTGTGTGTGTGTGTACACACACACACAGGGCATTACTCTATACTCTATAATGTTAAATAATAATAAAAAAACTCTTTCAATCAATCAATTATTGTCTATTTTTTATCTGTAATTCATTAAGTAAAAGCTTTAGAGTTTTTAAAAAATTATTTAACATTATAGAGTATAGAGTAATGCCCTGTGTGTGTGTGTGTGTACACACACACACACACACACACACACACACACACACACACACACACACACACACAGCATTACTCTATACTGTATAATGTTAAATAATAAATAAAAAACTCTAAAGCTTTTACTTAATGAATTACAGATAAAAAATAGACAATAATTGATTGCATAAGTATTTACCCCTTTTGCTGAGACACACCTAAATATACTCTGATGCAATCAATTGTCATCAGAGGTCACGTAATAATATGACCTCTGTGTACAATTAAGGCTTTCAAATGATTTAAAATGGAATACACATGTCTGTGAGAGGTCCCACAGTTGGTTAGTGCATTCACAAACAAGAGCTTCATCATGAAGACCAAAGAACATTCAAAGCAAATCCGAGACACGGTTCTTCAAATGCACAAATCAGGGGAAGGATATAAGAAGATTTCAAAGACATTGAATATTCCCCGGAGCGATGTTCAGTCCATCATAAAGAAATGAAGAATATGGCACAACTGTGAACAGGCCTAGAACAGGCCGTCCTCCACAACTGAGCACCCGTGCGAGAAGAGCAGTTGTTAGGGAGGCCATGAAGGGGCCTATGGCAACTGACAGAGTTATAGTCTTTCATGGCAGAGATGGGAGAAACTGTCCATGTCCATGGGACATTGGGACAATAGCCTGTGTGCTTCAAAAATCTGTACTTTATGGGAGGGTGGCAAAAAGAAAACTGCCCAGTTTGCCTGAAGGGAGACTCTCAAACCAAGTGGAGGAAGATTCTATGGTCTGATGATACCAAGATTAAACTTGTTGGCCTCAATGTTTAGGTACAAGTCTAACACTGCTCATCATCCCAAGAACACTATCCCTACCGTGAAACACAGTGGCGGGAGCCTAATGCTATGAGGATGCTTCTCCGCTTCAGTGACTGGAAAACTTGTAAAAATAGAGGGCAAAATGGATGGAGCAAGATATAGGCAAATCTTGGGGGAAAACCTGCTGCAGTCTGCCAGAGACGTGGGGCATGAGAGAAGATTTAAATCCAGCAGGACAATGACCCAAAGCATACAGCAAAAGCCACAATGGAGTGATGTAAAAACAAAAAAAATCTATGTCCTGGAGTGGCCCAGTTAAAGCCCTGACCTCAATTCCAATGAGAATCTGTGGAAAGGTTTGAAAATTGCTGTTCACCAAAGGTCCCCATCCAACCTGATGGAGCTCAAGCAATTTTATAAAGAAGAATGGGTGAAAATGCAGTGTCCAGATGTGCAAAGCTGGTACCCAAATAGACTCACAGCTGTAATTGCAGATAAAGGGGGTAAAGTATTAAGTCAAGGGGGGATGAATATTTGTGCAATTAATTATTGTCTGTTTTTATTTGTAATTAAGAAAAAGCTAAAAAAAAAAAGTATTTATTTGACATTATAGAGTATTTTGTGTTGATCAGTGGCAAGAAATCCCAATTATATCCATTTTGATTCCATGAAGTAAGGAAATAAAATGTGATAAATGCCAAAGGGGGTGAATGCTTTTTTACACCCACTGTGTGTATGTATATACAGTATATACACACAAACACACTGGGAAGTGGGAAGGGGGGGCAAGTGACAAAATCTCTCTACAGTGATTTGGCCTTTTGATAATGGCTTCATACAATATTTTCAAAAGAAATGAGTGATGATTACTCAAAGTAAAGGGGAATTTTTCATTATTTCTCAATAGGAAAAAGCAAATAACCCTTTCCACAGAGAGATTCTTCTTCTGCACTCCGCTGCATAATTTCAAAAAAGCTGTTGGCTTGACAAGCGACGTAGAAAAAATGACTGCAAATCACAGAGAGCTCTCGTTTTAGACAAGCCTGTGCCCTGAGGTTGTGTCGGTCTGAACCAAACTGGCCACCGGGCTCTTCGAGCGTCCTCTACCCTCCTGTCTTTAACTTTAACTAAGCCTTTTCCTCTCTCGCAGTGTAAACAGGCTGCCTCTGCTGAGCTCTGCGCACAGGGTGGAGCTAATCCCTGAGGCCCCGCAGGTCCGTGCACAGCCCACGGTGAAGACCGACGCCTGCCTGAACTCGGAGTCCTTTCAGATGGATCCATACCGTGGATTAGAGTGTGCCATGTAAGAGACCAGATCAAACCCGAGGTTGCCGTTCTCTCGCGTTATTCTCATGCCCGAAAAGCAGGGT
Organism: Aldrovandia affinis; assembly: GCA_029706075.1. NCBI lineage: Eukaryota > Metazoa > Chordata > Actinopteri > Notacanthiformes > Halosauridae > Aldrovandia > Aldrovandia affinis. Next base: position 1,312,127 of record JAINUG010000145.1, on the reverse strand, counting down.
CATTTGGAAGGCACTGGAGAGAAGAACAGACGTGAAGACCTGAGAGAAGATGACTGCACACGCACACGCACGCACGCACACGCACGCACACGCACACATGCGCACGCACACACGTACGCGCGCACAGGATCCTCACATTGTTTAAGTGCTTGTCCTTGATTTGGAGGAGCTGCTGCTGGGCCAGCTGCATCTGCAGGAGGTTCTGTAGGACCAGGCCGTTCCCGAGCAGGGCGTTCTGAAAGAGAAACCATCATTCTCCTACCCTCATGTACTCACCGCTTATAACACTGCCACAACTACAGCCGTCCCCCAATCAACACTTGCATTCAACACTCCCACAACTACCCATCCCCCAATCAACACTTATACTCAACACGTGGTTGAGAACGTGGTTCTCTGTGGCTCAGTTGGTAGAGCATGGCGTTGGCAACGCTTAGGTTGTGGGTTCATTCCCCACTGGGGCCACATATACTGAAAATGTATACATTCACTACTGTAAGTCGCTTTGGATAAAAGCGTCTGCTAAATGGCATATATTATTATATTATATTATATTATTAACACTCCCACAACTACACCCGTCCCTCACTCAATGCATAAACTCCTCAATTGCACAACCGGCCCCGTCTCCTATTCAACACGTACGCCCCTGCACTCCTCCCCCGCCTCCAGAAGCACGTGACCCTGTGGAGCCCCGGGCTCTTACCTGCTGCACCTTCCCCAGCTGGAGCAGGGCCGCAGTGAGAGGAGGGCGCAGGAAGGGCAAGCCCTGCGGCCGGCAAAATTTCCCTGAGATGACGAAGCAAACGGTCAGACGAACGCACGGTGCTCGGCAGTGCCTCTCATCTGTCTGCAGCCTCTCCATAATGCATGCGCGTGCCCACAATTAATCGCAATTGGCACGAGAATAGGTAGAAAAGTTGAAAATTTAATCATGGGCTAAATTTAGCTTCACGCTGGTGTGTCCTCTTAAAAAGAGCCAGCTCCAGCGCCTTCCTGAGCTCATTTGTCCTCTGCGTGTCTGAAAAGTTCATTTTAATATATGATTAGGCATTCATCAAAAAGCATCTAGAATTAATGATTATGAAAGATTTTTTAATTTAACAGAGGTGTCTTTATCAATGGACACACAACTACAGGGGGCAATTATATATATATGTGTGTGTGTATATATATATATATATATATATATAGAAAATGAGACTAAATGTTGACATGCTGGACAACAGTTCAGTCACAGCAAGCATCAGGGCTGTGATGCTCACGCCTTGCAGCACCAACTGCTTTTTTCTCTCAATTCTAAATCCTGCATTTAATACATTAGTTGAGACACTAAATATTTTTGGTGAAAGAAATGCATGGTTGATGCAGCTAAATCCATATGTTTGGCACCCCGTATGTGCGTGTTTGTGCGTGTGTGTGTGCGAGTGTTTGTGTATACCCGTGCATGTGTGTGTGCTAGTGTGCCTGTGGGCGGGCATGCGGGCATGCGTGTGTGTGTGTGTGTGTGTGTGTGTGTGTGTGCGTGCGTGCGTGTGTGTGTGTATGTATGTGTGTGTGTGCTAGTGTGCCTGTGGGCATGCAGGCAGGCATGCGTGCGTGTGTGCGTGCGTGCGTGTGTGCCTGTGGGCATGCATGCGTGTGTGTGTGTGTGTGTGTGCATGCGTATGTGTGTGTGTAGGTATGTATGTGTGTGTGTGTGCGTGTGCGTGTGCGTGTGAGTGTGTGTGTGTGTGTGTGCATGCGTATGTGTGTGTGTGTAGGTAGGTATGTATGTGTGTGTGTGTGTGTGCGTGTGCGCGTGAGTGTGTGTGCATGCGTATGTGTGTGTGTAGGTATGTATGTGTGTGTGTGTGTGTGTGTGTGTGTGTGTGTGTGTGTGTGTAGGTGGGCGCTCACCCCCGCGCTTGACCCCGGTGGCCTGGTATGGCCTCATCAGCACCTGCAGCGCGGCTGGATTACTCATGCTGCTCAGCAGCTGGGCCAGGCTGGGCTCCGGCAGCAGGCCCTTCTTGTTGCTCGACATCTGCCAGGGCAACACAACGGCATGCAGGGAGCTCGTTTAAGTACACACTCGCTCGGACGTGCACGAATGTACACACACACACACACACACACTGTCTCCCTCAACTCTGCTCCATTATGAAAACGCACACAAACTGGACAGGGAGGTGCAATAAAGGCAGAATCGAACTCTACGGGACTCTAGCTCGTCTTCAAGCACGGGCAAATCCTCCTTGAATATCGATCGCCGAGGGTCACCCACACACGTGGAAGCGAGCTTTGATGGCTAATTAAGACCGATTGGTCTGACTGGTCTGAGCCCAGCAGATCGCGGCTGCCCTTTTTGGAAGCGCCACGTCTCTCCGTCATTAGAGCATTCCTGATGTCCCTCCAAGACCAGCGGCTTGTTTACAGCCATCTGCTGCCACGGAGGAGAGCGATCCTCCAGTGCTCAGGGAGGAATTCTCGCCATGCCCCACATGCTGCAGCTTCAGGATACGGGTGCTGGGGACCGCCACGGATACAGCCCACCCAGCCCCAGCACCGTATTCCGCTCGGATCGTGCGTGAACAGCGACAATGCCGCTCCTTGGCCCACTTCGCTGTGCGCGAACACAAGCAGGAGTCAATCTAGCAGGGATGTCACAGAATAGAACCTCTGCTGACAGCTGGAATGGTTGGGGAACACTTGAGGGGTTAAAAACCTAAATTAAATAGTTACATTTTTAAAAATAACATTTTCCCCCTGGGCTTTGGGCTGAAGTTCAGGAGGGAGCCGATGTTCCCGCCCCCTACATAAAATGGCGTGCGTTAAGGAGCTGAGGCTGAACACGCTGCCGGAGCACAGCGAAAACCGTCGCTGACAGCGTCTTCCGAGGGAGAGGCTTGGTGGGAAATGTCAGCTTGCATCATTCTGTTCGGTTGGCTGTTTGTTCCCCCCAGCTACTCGCACACACGGGCACAACCAGACCAGAGAGAGCGGTCCATCTGCTCCTGCATTTACACTCCAAATCAAAAGGACCCTTCACGGGCGGACGGGGAAAGCCTCTGTAGGTTGTTTTTTGTGTGCCATCGTTGAGGTTCACGGCATTGGTGGGGTAATGTGCTACTTCAGTGACATATAAATCCAATCGAATGCCTTTGTTCAGTTTTATTTTTTTATTTTTTTTTATTGTCTAGGTTTGTCACAATTGTAGGGCATTTCATAAATGATATGCTATGCATTTCTCTGTGGCACTTCAGAGTCTCTCTCCCACTGAAACGTCCTAAAAAAAATCCTTAAAAAGGGCACTATCCCAAATAATTCACAATTGTGTGTCGAGACAGAGCTGTTGCTAAGAGACTAACCTAAAATGCTCAAAAGACACAAAAGAGTGATAAAAATTTCAGAAGACATTTGCGGCCTGTTTTCCTGTCCAAAAATGTGCATTCAACTTCACGATCATACTGAAGGAAGGAAAAAAATATTAAAGGCGCAATGAAATTTGCCCAAGGATTCCCATTTGCCAGGAATACAATCTTAAATCTAGTAAGAGCACCTGAACACAAAATAAGATCATCACTCAGGATTCAACTCAAGACAATATGGCTGAAACAAATGAGACTAAACCAAGTGAGGGGGAGGGGACTTTTGGTCTTCGCTTTCATGAATTTCCCTTTGATATCAGCAGGAACTGGGTCCATTTGATCCAACTTTTGATCCAACACACCGGTGTACCCTAGTTAGCTGTCACTGTGCCAATTTATCATCCAGCACTGGGAGCGAACACTCCAGGGAACCTCAACAGAAATCTTATCCGGATCTTGATCTTCTATTGACAGCTGATGGTAGCTTGGCCAGCTGCCCGATAAAACTCTCTCGCACAGAAATACAACTATGTAAACCGCATAATATCAATCCCTACACATACATTTCAAAAGTTTGTGAAACTTTCTGGAAGCATCCGCGCATGAATCACACAACTGGGCAGATCTACTGATGCACTGTTATGTAGACCAGATGTCATTGTGATATTGACGTGGCGGCTGTGCACGTACACTGACTGGTTTTAAGTGACCATCACTATTGGCATTTTATTTTGGAGACACACATATTCGAGAATATCATTTTGAAATGTTTTGAAGTAGGGAGCATGAATATCATTTAAATCAACCACCAATGCCAAGGTACTCCTGAGCAATATGATAGATACAAGACTTCAGTTAAACGACATTAGCCCATTAATCACAATCACTACACTATAATCAATGTGATTTTATCCTGCTTTTATTTCCCATTTCGGGTGAACTCACTGCAAAATCTAAATCCAACCTGATCGTTTCCTGGTGCTGGGGAGCTGTAATTGACATCCATCCCATAATTTCTCCACCAATAGGAAAAATAACAGCAGCCCTCGAGGGGGGGTATTTCAAATGCTGTAGGATTTATTTTTATCTGGGGAACCACAGAAGTGGGCCCTATCTGAGGCAGAGCAGTCTGAATACTGTAATTAAACTGCCACTGTTCCAGCGCATTCTCAGTGTGTGTGTGTGTGTGTGTGCGCGCGCGCTTCTTGGCACTCACCACCCCCTGAGCTGCAATCAGGGCAGCCAAGGTGCTCCTGCCTGAGGTCCCGGGCGTGCAGAGGGACACCCGAATCTCCTGGCCCCCGATCGTCTGCCTGTCCATCTCGGTCAACATGGCCTCCGCCTGCTCCGCTGTCTCGTACTCCACCACGGCGAAGCCCCGGACGTGGCTGTCCTCATCCTGGGCCAGCTGGAGGGGGACCACTGCATTACACACTCGCACACTAGCGCACACTCGCGCACTCGCGCACTCACGCACTCACGCACACACACACACACACACTCACACACTCACACACACACTCTCCACTCACACACTCACACACTCTCACACTCAGGGTTTGCCTGTTATTAAACTCACAAACACTTATCCCGACATCCCATCAGGGTTTGGGATCCCTTTGGGAGTGAAGGAGGCGGTGGGGCGGTGGGGGGATCTACGAGGCGACATTGTATACTTGTCAAACACACTGTCCCTGATGTGTCCATGTTTTGCATCTTCCTTCATGCGTCACTTCACACGGGATCCCCGGGGAATTAGCGCTTCCGCGAGCACGGCGATGTTAAGTGTGGCGGTGGAAGAGCCTAATTAAACCAACTGTTCATTCGGTTCTTTCATCAAAAAAGGTTTCATACGGCAAACCTGAGCTCCCTCCTCTCCTCTCCCCGCACCTGCACACAGTCCTCAGAGACTCTCATTCCTCCACCTGACTAAGCGCCGTTCGCACTGGAAGGTTCTAAGAGTAGGAGTGCTGATCTAGGATCAGTTTAGCCTTTTAGCTCATAATGGAAATGGACAGGGGAAACCTGATCCTAGATCAGCACTCCTACTCTTAGAATCTTTGTACATACGGCCCATGATAATTAAAAGCGAGACTGATCTGTTTGTACCTGCACATTATCCTGCATTGCGCATCAACTTGACACCTTGGACATGCAGGGTTGTAGCTACCTGGTTCTGTCAGCAGTCAGGTTTGACTGGCAGACTGATCTAATCCGGTTGCCTCCCCTGCCCGTGGGACAGCCTTGAAGACTGGGACGGAAACGCGGCGGCTTCTCTGAACGGAACGGCTTCTCTGAACGCCAACTGTGTATCACTTTAGATACAACCCACGAACGTCAACTCTTCCACCAGTCGAGGAGATTCCACAGGATCGTGAAAACGGAATCGGCCTCACTGAGTTATGACCATGTAATAGCCATGGAAAACAGCAATGACCCGACTCTTCCTTTCAGGTATTCGTAAAAGTTTCCAAGTGCTGGTGTCGGAAGGGCCTAAAGGCCCCAACTTCAGCGTTTCCTCCACAGCGCTGAGAACAGAAACGGTCCGCCGATCGATACCCTTTTTATTCGTTTCCAGTCACAGGGCGCTCTTTTCCCCTTTTCAGTCACAGATCGCTACCCCTGGCAGGGCTCGCACACTGGCAGCCGCAAAATGTGAAGTGACGCATCGTTTCCCCGCCACCACCACCACCACCAGACTCAAAGCTTGGGCTGAGCGGCGGGGGTCCACTGGCCGCCAGCGCAAGCGACCGGCGTGCAAATCCAGAGGAAAGGACCTCCCGTGGCGGCAGCTCAAACGAGTGAGAGACTGCGCATACCGTCTCTGCATGCTAATGCGATCTGTGCACATTAGGCAGAACATCAATACTCGGCGCTCAAAACCAAGGCTACCGGAAAGGCCCGGGGAAGGTCAGCTTAATGTTGTTTTTATTACGCGGGGGTGATGCGTTAAGCTTCCCATTCCTTCGCTTCCCAGAAAGGCTCTTATGAAATGAAAATGCCTCCGCTTCGCCTCGGACAGGTTCGACCGCAGTCGCGCCGCTGAACGTAGCTCCTCAGACAACGAGGCACGCGATTTAATTTCCGCCCCTCCGAGATAACGCAACTTCACCCTTCGTGGCTCTATATATGCAGCACGGAAAAGTCATTTGTCATTAAGCTGGGTGCCAAGCAGGCCCAGAGGGAAACTTTATATGTGGAACTTACACCGTCCGCACCCTGCGAGGAAGAGAGATTGGCCACTAACCTAACGGGGTATGGACAGACACTTCCCACGCCGTGTTGGGGTTTCAAATGTCTCTGACACATCCACATATACACTCGCGAGCGCGCGCACACGTAATCTTTGTTCCCTCCATCCTCCGAAGATGACACACACATGGTGGGTGGTGGGGGGGGGGGATGAGGTTTTCCCAGCCACGGCTCAAAGACACAGGCTGATCTGTCAGCCTGCTCAAGGTTACTTACGCAACGCTTGATGTGCACGCAGACATTATGCAGCGGTCAAGGTGCCAAGGGTACGCAGATGTCTAAGCGGGCTAAATGGCCGTTCGTCCTCCACTGCGCAGGCTTGGGTCCGGGACAGGAGGGGTAAGCATTTCCTACATGCCTGATGTGAGACAACGCACTGGAGCAGATCGTCCTAAAGAGCCACCGCGGAACGTGCGGAAAACGGATTCACTTCTTCTACAACGATTAGCTCTCTGCCTCCGTACCAATTTTTATTTCAGAAGTAAAGACAAAACAGTATAGCTTTTTTACGCACACACTGTAAAGGCCTTCGTGCAGTGTGTGTGTGTGTGTGTGTGTGTGTGTGTGTGTGTGTGTGTGTGTGTGTGTGTGTGTGTGTGTGTGTGTGTGTGTGTGTGTGTGTGTGTGTGTGTGCGCTGACAGTTGTTGCAGACCGTGTGAGAAAACACTTGGACTCCCTTCGTCAGCCTGGCCGGGCTCCACGTGTAATGGATGGATCTGCATGCATAGGACTGGCAGGCGGCACGGCGCTGTTCAGTGTAGGAGTACAAACCGCCCTTAATAGCAGGCGAGAGAATGACTAACAGCACTGCAGCCGGAGACAGGGCCACAGCGAACGCACACCGACTTAATCCCAACGATATTAACGGGAAGCTGATCAATACTTTACCGCGCATCCACAGAGCACACCAAAGCACACGACGCCCTGTTGTCCACCTACAACAAAGCCTACAGCGAGAGAGAGTTACCGACTCGCACAGCTACCGACTGATATACATTTCTCGACCGCTTTCCTTCAGGCTACAATTATTTCTGTTACTCTACCCGACAGTAAAGGCAGGCCGAGCGCTCGGGTCTTTGAAGGAGAACGCGTTCTGACTCCATGCCAGTGTCTGCAGCTCCAGAGCCTCCATGGCATGCTCACCCAGGGAATGATGTCATGGGTTCAAACCTTTCCAGTGTTTACGGTGCGCGCAAAGTTTCCTACGCAGCTGAGCGCGCCAAGACCGTCGGGCAGGCGAACGCACCGGGGGAAAGCGATCAGGTCCCGAACACAAGCCCCGCTACGCAAACGCCGTTTACAGCGCAAACAAGCGCCGCGGCGGAACGACGGAAAATAATTCATTACGTTCCGGTCTTTTCCGGGAGACAGATCGCATCATTAGGCGCTCGTGCATAAATCGCAGGCCAAGATGAGACTATTTCCTTCTTGCGCATGCGGTTGTGCTCTGCATACCGTAATGGTGTTTGTTCCCGAGGCCCACCCCCCTCGGAGAGAGTAGCCGATTCCCTCCTGCTCTGAAGTGTCTGCTTAGATGACAGGCGGTGAAAGGCCCTTTCACCTCACAGATACAGAGAGATGTCAAGCCGTGCGATGCCATTTAACCTCCGAGAGAGGGACGGACAGTTCCGTTTGAACTCTCCCGCCCCTTGGGACGCGACCTAGTGGACACTTACAATCTTCCTGCCACGTCTTGTAGGTTTATATTATAAAAAAGGTCATATTTGCACTTTCCAAAAACAGTGCCAAACTGCACACACAATCCCTTCCGACACTCCAAAACGTGAGTTTGTATCATCTGTACATACAAAGGTTTTTGGTTTTTTTATGGCAAAATAATGGCGTAAACAATGACATGGCCAAACTGCTAAAAGAGAAACGGGAATTTAGCTATGGAACTGATTACATTAAATACAGAACCAGTTAACCCTTTGCTCAAGTTAAATATCAACTGATAATGTATAACAAAGTGGAAAGAAGAACATTTTGCTCACTTTTTAATTAAAAAAATCTGCATTCCAATTTAGAATAGAAAGATAGAATCTCAAATCAAGACTCAGTCCTCTCTATTCCTAATGGTATCCATTTATAATACGACACTAGCCTGTGTTTATCTTCAATTCTCACATTTATCTAAAAAAAGAAGAGTTACTAATGGCTGTCACCTAAATTGGAAAGGAATTAGATGACGGATGTAAGATGTCAGAATTCCCTGGAGAAGGCCTGCCTGTTTGTTACAAGGCTACATTGAAGAAAAAGCACTGTATCAAGTGACTGCATTTTTATGTGAGGTGTAAATCCTTCTTTGGAAGCAGTTCTGTGGGGTGGTTGTAATATGGTTCAAGGCGAAGTCCAAGAGATACATTTCCATAATCAAAACAGCTCTCATCGCAGTACTAGTGGTAATAAACAGATTGTTGCAACATTTATCAAACAAAAAATGTCCCAAATTTACATATCAGGTAGGTTTTGCATCTTCATTTTCTAGGATGTACAATGTTTCATTGGAAATTGTTTATTTGGTCATAAACATCAATGTCACTGAAACAGGAAGTGAAGTGACCATGAAGGTGAGGAGCAGGGAATTGTGAGTTTTAATGTGTCATGGTGGAAAGCTGTCCTGGCTATTAACCTTCTGCACATTAAAACGATACAGCACCATTACACGCAACCCATTATATTCAATGTGTACATTACGTTAATGACACTTTTTCAAAGGACATCGGTTTGCACTAAGGGCAAAATAATTATATGTTTTAATACACATTCAGTTTGTGAATTTCTTGTCAAGGATGAAAATCAGCAAAACAATTATTGCTACTGCACAACACATTTGTGCATTTTCTTCAACCAAGAGAACTGCACTTTTTTTTTTTGCTGAAAAATCTTTTTGTCTTACAGAACGATTCACACTTTGGCTAGATAACTAGCTGAATCAACAAGGCACAGCCACATGTACCCTGTCTTAGACTTAAATGCACTGAGATTGTGGCTACCTTTGAATTGTGGCTACAGATTTACCTACAGGGTCCTAGTTGAACTATGTGGTTGCTCCTAGCACCCAGGAACTGTACTTCCCACTAGGGTGGCTTTCAGCTAAACTGTTCTTGACTACAGTTAACACTTTGTTGTACGTCGCTCTGGATAAGAGTGTCTGCAAAATGCCTGTAATGTAATGTAATGTAATGAGATCACAGCTGAGCCAAGAGAAACTACAGCAGGGGAGGCAAAGACTTCACCATTAATGAACCTGACCCGCCCTGTATTAAACTGTTGTTCATAATCACCCTGCTTTCCCATTGAAGTAAGGACCATCTATTTATTAGCAGCAGGTCCATTCATTTTTTAATTAATAGCTTATTTAAATCACAAATCTGTGCCATAAGCAGGTCGAGGAACTAAGATTTGAGCCATGTTCTGTATCCCTCCTCTGCAGAACAAATTGCAAACATTAATGAACCGACTCATTTTCCAGTTACCTTGCGGACGTTGAATGGTTTCCCCACTTTGACAGCTGTTGCCACAGTAATGCTGTGTTTTCACCGGCCGTACTCAACCACGGGAAAAAACCGCAGTTTGTGTCTGATTAATTTAGACAGGTATCCATTCTAGCACCAAAAGGCTTTCACTCTGGTGTTATATGCTAGATGTTAATATTAGCATGAGAATTTATACATTTCTTGAGTTCATGCCATCTGTATTTGCGTGTGTGGGAGCTGGTTGAAAATGTAAGGAAACATGGAAATTGAAGGAGACTGTGATTATGAAGCTGCTCGTCTACATTATTTTGCATACACCTGACTGACGTTTTGGCTTTGCCGTTTACTGCTGTCATATTCAAATTCCAGTAAATTAAACACAATTCGCAATCAGGCATAGCTAAACACGCTAATGTTGTGTATTAACGCGTTACGTAATCAGCAGCATCAATGAATGTCGTTTCCCAGGCCGTGTGAGAATGAACAATCTTGTACATGTCTCTACCCATCTTCAGAACCCCAGCGGTACATCCACAGAACAGCCTATTGAATCTGCGCCTACACCGACAGCATGCGAACGCAGCTACTTATTAAGGGCTACTGAGCGCTCACACGCAGGGGAAGCACCATTCATTACAACACCTTAGGTCATAAAACTAGCGGTTATGAGATGACTGGATACGTTTTTGGTTTCTGCCAGTCGTAAAACATCATCGAATGGACAGCCCTCCCTTTGCTGCACTGTTAACTCACAGGACGTGTGTGTTTAAGGGCAAGAAGCAAAGCATCACAATTTCTCGCTCCATTTAAAAAAAAAATACAGCTACTTAAACTGTGCCTCTTTCACCACAGTGAGAACCGTGCAGCGGACTGAGCAGAGACTGGTCCTGGCCCAGGTATCCTTGGACATAACGTAAACAGGACAAAAATCACAGCTACACTGAAGGATAGCAGAACCGAGGCTAGTGTAAACAAGACATAAGTCAGTAGTTTGTGTGTGGACTTTATAACTCTGTTTTGGGTACCTATTTCAAAAGCTGGCACATAACTGCCAAAATAAAAGAAACACAAACATAAAATGTCTTAATAGGGTGTTGGGCCACCACGAGCCGCCAGAACAGCTTCAACGCGCCTTGGCATAGCTTCTACAAGTGTCTGGAACTCTATTGGAGGGATGCAACACCATTCTTCCATGACAAATTCCCGGTGTCCTGTTGATTGGTGGTGGAAAACACAGTGTCAGGCGCAGCTCCAGAATCTCCCATACAGCGAAGAGCCTCAAAGATCCTGGCTGATCGCTCACACACAGCCTTTCCTCTATTCTAAACTCTCCCCTCTGGGAGAAGGCTCAGGTGCATTAAAACAAGAACCGAGCGGTTCAGGAGCAGCACCTTTCCAGAGGCTATTCGCTCTCTAAATGCTACACAGATGTAGCCCTGCTTGACCCTGCATTATTAAGGCAAGGCATCACTGATCACTTTGTATTGTCACATTATTATATTATGGACAGGGGCGAGTATATGTGCACATGTATGATATATGTGATATTGTTACTATTGTGTGATATTGTATTGTTGGTATTGTAATGCTACTGTCTGTGTATTGTTGTCTATATGAGCTTCACCCAAACAAATTCCTAACAACTTCACGGTTGGTATGGCAATAAATAGATACTTGAACTTGAACTTGAATAAGTGTTCAATTCGGTTGAGATCTGGTGGCTGAGATGGCCATGGCATATGGTTTACATCGTTTTCATGCTCATCAAACCAGGACCACTCCTGCCCTGTGGATGGGGGCACTGTCATCCTAGAAGAGACCACTCCCATCAGGATAGAAATGCTTCACGAGGATGAAGGTGGTCACTCCTTCATGGTCACACCATAGGATGAATGGTTCTGTATATTTTATTGGCATTTACCTTGCCCTCTAAAGGAGTTGAGTGGACCTAAACCATGCCAGGAAAATGCACCCCACAGGTTTCTTTTGGCGTGCGCCACACATGCACTCCACACATGCACTCGTCCACTTGTTGAGAACAGGGTGAACAATGACTCATCTGACCATATGACTTTTTCCATTACTCAGTAGACCACTGCCTGTGTTCGTTGCACCACTTTACTCGCCAACGTGCATTTTTAGGTGTAAGTAATGGGTTTATGCACTGCAACCCACACTCTCAATCACAGCAGCCTATTCTGTCTGTGGGCAGTGCAGACCTACAGTGAACCCAACAAGGACCGGAGATGAAATTAAGAGACTGCGACAGTCAATGATCTGCACGCAGATTTCCACAAATTCAGATTTTAGTTTGTGCAATCTGTAAGATGAGATATATTCATTTAAATTAATATTGATTTGTATGGGTATGTATAGCAATCAAATAACCGGTCTTGAGGACCAAACCAGACACATTTATCTCAGGAAATCAATCAAGCAATTATCTAAATAAATCACGGAGGGCCACCAAGTTGTCGCAATGTGATTTGACGGAAAATGAAGAGCACGTCAGTGCATATGATGGCGTTTAGCCTCGGACGCGCCAAGGGCCACGAGACGGGGCATTGCCCCAGGAGGCACTGCGGGAGAGGTCACCCCCCGCCCCGGCTGTCAGGCCTGTCATACCGGAGAAACACAAGACCCGACGGAGTGGCAGGGGCTGTGACAAGCCACGGTGGGAAGGGGGGAGGCGCGAATGGGAATATGTGCCGAAAAACAGTGCCCAACGTGATCAAGACGCGCGCTGTCAATAATCCAGACCGAACACAGCAAGCAAACAATCCTGTGAAACGTTGAACGTTTCCAAACCAGTGAAAAAAATACAAACAAAAAAACCCCAGTTCATTTCGTGGCCTTCACACTCCACAATTCAACGGTGAGTTGCTGAGGATTGTGTTGCCATTGGTTACCGAACTTCTCAAACTAAACTCTTTTCTACGAAGGCGAGGCTTCAGACACACGGGCGACTTAAATATTTTTAAAATCCATCTAATCGCCCCCAACACAAGGGGCTTTCCTTCTTGAGGGGGTAATCGAGAGCCAATGTTAAGCACCCTGAGTCCTTCACCTTCCACTGTCACATCGTTACACTGTCAACGACTCCCAGGTTATTGGGAATGACGCTGTCAAGAATGACTCAACAATGGCGTTTTGTAGCTGTGTGAACTGGGGAATTGGATGCCGTGACAGCCACTCGAACTTGGCATTTGGTGCTGAAGAGAGCGGCCTCAGAAACGAAATACGGGTGCGCCGACAGCAGGAGCACCCAGCAAAGCACTTTCCCCGACAGGACTTCACAGCCTTGGGTCAAACTCAGCACACGGCTCTGCTGCTGCTGCTGCTGGAACACCAGTCACACCAGTCACACTCCATTCTAGCAGAGCCCATCTTCGCTCTCCTGCAAAGCATCATGGGAGTTTGTATTGATCCCTGTCCTCGCTGTCTGCTAATGTGCTCAAAATAATGCAGTGGGGGAAAGACGAGATGCAGGGAGTCGGTGCTCCTGTGTCTGGCAACACTGCCATCGACCCTCGCACCACACACTTACCACCAGCAGAGGGATCAGCAGGTATTTACTCCATGCTGCAAACCACACTTGACATTGAAGTGTCCCTCCTGCAAGGGTGAAGGCACTTGCCAAGAGCACATGTTTTACAGCGGTGATGGGGAGGGCAGGGGGGGGGGGCTGTACATCAGCCTTTTTTTACCGATGCAGGCGTCCTCGAACTCACCTGGCAGAAGACCGGCTTGAACCTGTCGGAGAAAAGGTGTGCAAGTTCGTCTGTGTCGCAGAAGTCCATGGGAAGCTTGTCGACACAAAGGCACTTGGAGTGTAGGTGGTTGGCGGTCAGCTGGTTGACGTCGGTCCACTGCACCACGAGGGTGCGGTCGCCCTGCTGCCTGCCCAGCAGTTCCGAGCGGGCCCGGGAGGCCGAGTCCTTCTTCATGTACTCCACGAAGCCGTAGCCCTTGGAGTGGCCCGTCAGCTCGCTGTACACCAGGAAGCAGCGCTCGATGTTGCCGTGGGCGCGCACCAGCTCCTCGAACTGGGCGCCGGTGAAGGTGTGCGCCAGGTTGGTGACGCACAGCAGCGAGTCGGTGGGCTGCAGCTGCACCGTGATCTCCCTGCCGCGGATGGCGGTCTGGTGGAAGGTGCGGATGGCATCCTGGGCCTGGTCTCCGTTCAGCAGCGTGACGAAGGCTGGAAGACAAGGACACCAGACTTTACCTCGCTAAAACCGCACGGCGAGTGCGAGCACGAGCACGACAGCACTTTCCATTTCGCTTCAACGGAATGCGGAACGAAAGCAGAATAAGCCCGATGTTTCTCCCGTTAAAGAAACAAACTTGTTAGAGGCTTTCTCTGGCGGAATGGGGTATCAAGAATGACATTAGCATTAGCACATAACATTAGCACTCGCTTTGTTTATGTGGCGTACTTGACGAATGGTGCGCGTAGACATTAGAGCGTCACGCGGTTGTTAATTTACTCGAGCTGAATGCACTTTTTGTAAGTTGCTTTGGATAAAAGCGTATTGGATTGAATTGGATTGATACAGTGGTTAATTGATACTCTTCGTGTATTACACAGCTAATGGCAGGCCAGGCTAATGCCTCACCATTACCTGCTAGGACTTCCTCTTCTGCCTTCATAATGTCCCCACTTTCTGCTTTCGGTGTGCATTTTTAATAACGACCCATACGATGAGGGCTCTCTGACTGGACTAAAGTCGTATCATTTAACATCTCAAACAGTCTCTTTTATTAGCAGTAATGCCAAAGGCTCAGGATATTTGTCGTGATGCATTTCCTGTGTTTCACTTCGTTGCCTTCTAAACCGTAACAGGATTAAAGTGGGTCTAAAATAAATACCCTAGCATGTAATTAGAGTCCAAAAGCAGAGGGGGGGCAGGTATTACAAGAAATTATTCTAATTAAGAGATGAAAGCCTTTTTGAATCAATCACATTTATGCCATTGGTCTCTGCTGGTAACTTGTGCAAGAAACTCACGCAGAAATATCAAAATCATTCAATTTTATTACGGCTCAGACTTTCGCACTTTCCAGATTTCATGGTTGATAGCTTCAATACTTGGCATCCCATAAACACGTTCCACCCACAGTAAAATCAATTAGGTAGCAGTCGGTTATATACAAATGTTAGCAATGTACTTGTCCTATCGCTTTAAAGCCAATAATCTGTTTAAAAATAAACCGAAAAACAAGTATCTCGATAGCTCCTTTAACGAATGCTCTCTGACTCATTTTCTGCAGTCGATGCACCACAGTACAGCACTTTTACCTTCTCAAAATATCTTATGCAGATCAAATGAAATTATTAACATTTTTCTTTTGTCACAGACTGAAAGCCTCTTAAAAAGAGTCTAATAATTCAAAGCCGCTTGACTGTTGACAGGTTAAAGAATATGTATATTTTTTCAATACAAAGACGTCCTTAATTATGGACTTCGCCTCGAAATGTGCCGTTCACTCAAGTGTGTGGGGGGAAAAAAACTATTCCATGAAGAACGTCTAAAAGCCTACAATTCTCCTGCCATGTTACATCTGAAAGAGCTAATTAAAAAGAGTAGATAACTGCAGCTGCTAATGGTGAGGCTTATTAAATCAAGTTTCACCCCCTTTTTTGATGACATTCATGGGCACTGCAAACAACAGGATGCCAAGTATTTCACTCATACAATCTTCATTTGAGAATTTTTATTAATATTTCCCATGTGTTCCCTAAATCCGACTGCTCTCGGCTGGCTTGCACCGAGACGGCGAAAGACTCCAGAGTCCTTGAATAGCCTCAGCCTGTGTCTCCACAAGTCTCCACCTGCTGACTTACAGCATGTCACTTACCACAATACACACACAGGCTAGACTCCTCTCCTCCTCTCCCTGCAGCCAGCTAGGCCTCCTTCCCTTCTGGCACCAAGACAACACTTCTCAAACATAATGGACGACTACCCTGGGCCCACAAACACTAACAAGACTCCTCAACCTGCACCCAGCTGGATCTTCTCTCCAATACAACACAATTAACACTCCTAAAAGACAATGAACAGGGAGGACAACACGCACGGACGCACAACTGCACGCACGTACACACACACAAAGAATAGCTACCTCTCTCTGCACGTGGGTAGGGCTCCTGTCTATGCTGGTATACACTGAACACCCCTCGACCATAAAACAGAACATCACAAGGCACTTCAACAGACACGACTCGCCTCACACACCGTGCCCTTTGTCTTTGTGGATGGGCTTTTTTCCCCCTCCGCATTTCAGCCACCCACATTTGCCATCGCATCAATTAATGACAATCTTCCCCTGCTCTTAAGTATCAATCATCCAGCACAAGTGGCAGACATGGAAAGACCAGGCTCCCACGCAACGCTGTAAAAAGCGCTGCTTCCATGTTGAGTGGACAACGAGACCCAGGAACACTAATGCACTGCGCCCCCCCCGCCGCCGCCCCCGCCCCCCCCTTCCTCCACCATCACCGATTAGATCACCACAGAAGCGCAAGCTCCGTGCTCCCACACTGCCCTCATGACAGCTGCTTCAACCAGCTGAAATCCTACCCCAACCGACAACGATGCCACCTCGGCTTAAAATACACAGTAGCAGGACATGGGGGGGGGGGGAAACAAGGATTTCCTCTGGTTTAAAAAAAAAACAACCATTTGCTCACATTTCAAAGTAGTGAGAGTAGGGGGGGCGTGGTGGTATCACACCTGCGGGGTTGGGTTGGGTGCGCGGTATGTGATGTCTGATAAGGAAGGGGGGTGTGACCTCGCACACATGACCAGAAGTGATAAGTGATGACCAAGTGATGCTTGTTTGAAAATTCACATGCTCTCCCATGAGCTTTATTGCCATTCTAACAGACACCTTCATCGAAGCGAAGCTATAAAAAAACAAAACATACACTGATCCAACAAGTAGTTGCTGACTATTAATTTCTTAATTACCTAGACACAACATGCAAATTACCAGTTCTCTACTCAAGGACCTCCTACGTTGTAGATATTTCTGTATTCGGAAAACTGTGAGGACCTGCAAATTAACCACACACAACCTTCCCTACTGTCGAACGAGGCAGAGATGGTGGCATTATCAGCAGAGTGTGGAAAGAGCAGTATTCAGACAGAGACCGTTAATAACCCAGGCAGCCAAAATGGTCTAGGACCGAAATACTTACTTTAAACAATTAGGCAAGAGGGAACTAGTAAAACCTAACGATCAGTGGTCTGACAAAGAATTGACACCTAGGCCTAATATATTGGGGAGTTTGAAAAAGTCAAAAAATATATATTTGTGTCAACGACAAGGCCCTGTTCGCCAGGAAGGCGTCTGACAGGACTTTAATATATTTAGCACACACCGCAGATGACCCTGGCAGATTTATAGCCTAAATGGTTTAAAGTCCCACCGAACGGCTGAGTTTTCTTCCCCCGTTTTCTCGCAGGAATCCGGCAGAGAGGATAACGCAGGACTCAGAGCCTGCCACACGTCGGGAGAGCTCAGCGTGACGGATGGGCCACTGCTGTTGATTTGCATTCACTTAGTCATCCAGGAGCAACTCGGCCGATGATGTGGCTCCGGCACCAGCGCGGTGAAAATCCGCCCTTTTAAAAGCCCATTAAACATGCGATGAGGGGCCAAACATCCACCGTCGTTTCGGCCTGACTCACATTCAATTACTGAATCATTCCTCAGCTTCGCCGAGTACCAGAAAACATTCTTTATTCTTTTTTCAAAGCCGTGCAACACGTACATTTCCTGATTTACAAGCGTGCACACAACTTGTAATCGTTAATAATATTTAACATTAAAAAACATTTTTTTTTAAAATTAATAATAATAATAATAATTAAAAACATACATGCTTTAAAATTCAATTGCCCCTGTCATGGCTTCCAGCCAGGAGGGTGCTTCAATAAATCCTACCGGGCACATTACAGCTATGAAAATGGAAAAAGTTCAGCTGGAGGAAAAAAGGATACAGGAAATGCACTTAATTGTCGGACGCTGCTGGCTGGCAAACGATAGACCCATCAGTCATTATTGATGTGCTGAACTTAAAGTTTATTTTCGCAATCATGACCTGAATTTCAACTGGCTGCAGCATTTGGAACACCCATCAAATTACTGTATAATCAGTGAAAAGAAAGAAAGGGGGGGGTCAGGGGGGTCAATCTACCACCGCCAGTGTTCGCTTCTCCCAGCTATAAGCTGCAGGAAAAGATGTGCACTCACCCAGCAACAAAAATAATCCCGACTTTCCCCAAACCAAGCGAACGGGAAGGTACAACATCACCAAAGCATTTACAGGCAATAGACGATGAGTGCTTCCCCCAATTAGACAAACCTGGTTCTGGCCTTAAATGTTTTATTTCATGTTCAGCTTCAAATGGTGGAAAAAAGGTTTGTGACTGAAAGGGCTCCTTTAATGCCCTGGTGTCTTCATTGTTGGACACTGCAGTTCAAACAAGCCCGCTATTGTTTACTCGGATTCCCATGCCGGCTACTTCCATTGTCGCGTCCCGCCGGGGCTGAAATGCTGCACATACCTTTGGAATTCCATTTGGGAGTCCTCGATGGAAACTGGCACCACTCAACACCCCCCCTCCCCGTCACTCTCCCGGGTGGTGAACTTGCAGGGCAGGCAACTCTAAATGAAGGCCTTGTGCATCTGCGTTAGGTAAGGCGATTCCTTACATCGGCATCCTAGCACCAATTTGCTGAGTCCAGCGCTGCTGGTGAGTAAACTTTGCACAGGGGATAAAGGATAAATATTCCTCATTAACTACGGAGACAGAGCTGAGAGCCAGCAGAATGCCCGCTCTGATTAAATGGAGGGGCCAGACCAGAAAAGGCCCCTGGAGTTGAGGATTTCATTTCGTGCGAGGTACATACATAAACTTGCGTTCGCGAGGAACGAGTAAAGTGCCTCTTGTGTTTAATGGCCCACCCCTTGATATCAACGCTTCCACTAATTGCACTTTTGTAAAATACAGGTGCTGACGTTTCCCAAGGTGCCACTATAGTGGGGCCTTCTGAGCCGTTCCTGTGAAAAAGGCTGCCTCACCCTCGAATCGCAGGAATGTTACTCTTCTCACCCTGTCGTGTTGTCCCTGGACACCCCTGCGGTTACTGTACTTCGCACGAAGCAGCAGCCTTTAATAGAGCAGTCCAGATCCTGTGGGATGGATGGAGAGCAGACTCTACATCTTATTGTTTGTTTCTCTATATTATTATCTGGTTTCCAAGGCACCAGGAGCAGGCCGTTCTCAGCAGAGCCCGTCTGTCCAGGACATGCAGTTATAGGCCATGTGTGCGTGCGTGCCTCGTTGAGTGTGGCTGGTGAGGTGGGGGGGGGGTGGGGTGACAGAGTCCAGCGAGGCTTTGCGTCTTGATTGGGGTCGAGGGGGGCCAGACTCTCAAATGGCCCGCATTTTGACCTAATTAGACGGCAATGCGTTGAACGAAGGGAGAGACTAACCCCCCACATCAACTCTAATGAATAGACAAATAACAAGCTTGGAACTCAGTAGCTCAGGGACCAATCTGCCACACTTGTCTGCCAGTTCAGATAGTGTGACAGATTTACAAACATCACGGTGATTTCGTTCTACTCTTCGAACGCAGGCTTGAGCACAACGGACGGCCAGCTTAGCCTGTGGCCGAGGGGGGCACCTCGGTCGTGTCAAAGCCTGACCCTGTCTGCCGTCCTAGTGAACGGGAACACACGTCCACCTAAACCCTTCCTTACAGGTGGGGAGAGTGACAGAGCGGAGCCCAAGTGTCACCGGACCAATGTCAGTAGCCAGCCCGCCACTGCTGATGCCCGTCGCCACGGTGAAGAACCTGCCCCACGCTCCTGGGGTTCTCCGCCGGCCCCCGCCCGATAAGGCGGTCTGCCCTCAGACCGTGGGGAGAGGTTCCTGTTCCTGAGCTCGTGACACCAGAGCCTCCAGTCAGAAGGCGACAAGCCGGGAGGGTTAGGACATGAGCTCATGGGTTCATATCCAATACCGCTCGCTACTAATTACGGCTCACAGGAATCCCTGCCATGCCGCTGGGGTGCAGGAGGCCGGAGCTGCGGAAGCGGTGAAAAGACCTCAGCGTTACGGGGCAAAGTAACCAGAGCGCAATCCCTGATAATTACTCCCGGGTTTAGCACTACAGCTTTTCAGAAGCTCAGCGGAGTGCTGTCCAATCAGTGAGCCCAGTTCACAGTGGCTTGCCAGGGAGACACGCGCTGTTCCATCTCACATGCCCTAGGGGGCAAAGAACAGCAGATACTTTCAGAAATGGGGTAAACATGAAAAATTGATTACTGTGCTAAAACCACTCTTTCAGGCCCTCAGAGCCAGTACAGATTGTTGAGATCCTCAGATTGCGTTACAAATCTCTCGGAATTCAGAGTCAAACATTTTGTGAATTATTGAATTTAGACGAAAATCCATATGTCAATATTGCCATTTTAAATGCTATAATCTGATATTTTCTATATAAAACGCATTAACCAGTTTCAGCAGGTCTTGCTGTGAGAATCTCTTTGAAAGGTCCTCCATTTAAATTACATTTGGTTAAAAGTGTTTTCAGAACCAATTTAGGAGATGAAAACATTCATTCTTTTAAGGCAAATATAAATTTGGCAACTACCTTCCCAATTTTTTTTTGTTTCTTTCAGATTTTGTTTTGCCTTGTTTGTTTTTCCCGTTTTTCTCCCAATTTGGGGAAAAACCGGACTGGCACAGCCGGGTTTTTAACTGTGGCTGCACTGGGCAACTTGCATTCCGGGCGAATTTATGAATTTTCATAAATTCATAAAAAATGGAAATAAAAAAGGGAAAAATGGCATACACCTGTGTTTCATGTCAGAAAATCACTGGGGATTCCTAAATGGGCAATGAGCAGGAAAATATGCAGTACAGTCACAAATACATTTACCACTCCAACAAATGTACAAAGATTTGCTAAAGCTTGCTCGACACACTAATGACATGGTGCGATGTGTCCACTCGAGAAAACATTTTCCATCAAGTTCCACTTTGCAACTGAAAACTATTAACCTTGGCGGTGCCCCTAGCTATCATGGGCTTCACAATTAAAATACTTTTGCCGGCTCCTCTCCTTTTAAAAAAGGTGCTGCATTTGAGTTCAACTCGAGCTAAATATAATCAAAGGCTGAGCCCGTATCACAGAAACGCAATTTTGAGCTCGCCGCCGTTAACGGGGCGTAAATTATTCAAGAGGCCATTACCTGTTCCTTTGTTTCGGTCCACGTAACAGTACTTCAGTTCATATTCCCTCAGAATGTCATGGACCTCCTGCCAGGGAGAGAAGAGAAGGGTTAACAAAAAGGGACATCTACACAACTGTTTGACACAAAGGATATGAAATAAGGATATGAAATCTAGGAATGTCTTGGACCCTTCTTTTTAGAAGTACATACCACTACTAGGCCCAGTCAGTTCACACTGCAATGTACCCATGGATAAAAGTTAAAAATCATATCACATTGAAACGCATGACTGATAGGAATACTGAGTAGCATGTTGGGAAATTGATATGGGGGGGCAGACTACAGTTTATTTGAGCGAGGAAAGGAAAACCCTCATATTCAAATCAATAGCGTTTTATTGGAAAAGTGCCTTTGGCAGCGCTTTCCAGTAAAAAACACACTATCCACATGGCTGGTACAAAATTAAAGCAATCGATACACAAAATACAAGGGCAAAAAAGACAAGGAAATATGATGTATGATGAATAAAATAAAATATATCAATATATACAACGAAGTAAAGTATCTTGGAAAAGAAACAGAAAAGTTAGCCCTCAGACAGTGTACCAAACAATATCCCAGCACCGCATTAAAATGTGCAGCTCTCCAATTCTTGACATCCAAGACAATCATTTCAATAGTTCAAACAGGTTGTGATTTTCCCCACCTTTCATGAAAAAAGTGCATCTCACGGCATATGGATCAAAAGGGGGGGTGAACCTTTATCTATGTGGTATCGGTGTGCGATGCTGACAGCACATCCTATACTGAGAGCACTTACTGTAAGAGCCATGCCTGACACATGGTCAAAAAGAGCACAGCGCCTGCCATTCACAGCGCGGCTTCGCTGAAACGCTAGCCTATACGGCTCGTTATGGGAGAAAACGTACGCGTGACCCCCCGCGGTGCTGTTAGCGTTACTCTAGAAACATAAAGAGAGAGGTGCTGCACATTAAATCACTCTTAGTTGAGCTCGCCTTCCCCCGGCAGAGAGCCACCCACATAAGAGTCATCCACTCCTCTCAGACAAAGAAGCTCTCGCTCTCGCTCTCTCTCTCTCTCCCAGCCCTGCTCCGGAAAGGTCAGGGGAGAATCATGTTTATTCAAAGTTTGAACAAAGCCCAATCCTATGGAATACAGCCGCAAATAAAATCCCCCCCGGCCATCCCACGGCTCGCCGCAATTCTTCGCTCCTCTGGCCGGAGACTTTATATTGGATTCTCGCGCGTGCCTGACGGAGAGCAGCTGCCCTTGTGAGCGCCGCGCCGATGTCGTGCGGCCCGTGTGCGTTTTGTCGTCCGTGCGCGGGGTACTGGCTGACACAATGTCTCTTTATAGACAACTATAAAAACATGTTTTGTGGAATAAAGAGCAATCCTGACCTGCGCCCACTCACACAATCTTCCAACCACACGGCAACAACAACAAAAAATACACAGGATGGAACAACTGTAGAATCATAGGAAAGTGTGCCGTTACCATTCAATCATGAAAGTGGTGACATTTGAGTAAAGCAACATGATCCCGGGACAGCGTACGGGCACAGTGCACTTAGGAAACAGCTCGAACTGTGATGTTACAAACTCCTGAACAAAAAACACTGAACCAAGAGATCACAGCATCAAATGCTGTAACTGGCTTCATGCTGTACCTCTATATTCCTTTAAGGGAATACACAAACCCTTTCCAATTTGATTACTCACACAGTGTGAGAAGGAGAGCGGTCGCTCTCAATCTGCGATAAAGAAGCGATTCAATAGAGAGGATTTTCCACGCTGCCCCTTAATGCGGTTTCTTCCAGGGAGAATAATGGCCTCAGATGAGTAGAAAAGGCGGCCTAGGCACTCTGACACCGGCGTATGGATTAAGACATGAGAGGGGGTTTTTTCTTCTTTTTTCTATTGCTTTGCACACAGACGTCATTCAAATTTAAATCGGCCTAGAAATAATTTCAGCGGTGAACATCTGGGACGTGGGTTCAAGGAAGCGTGTTGATTCCTTGTCTTCGCTAATGCACCCGTCGCATTCACCTATCGGGCATCCGTTCGCGAGGCCCTCCGCCATCCTGGCTTAAGCGTGACAGCATTTCCACAGGATCTGCAGCAAAAGCGGGCCCTGGAAGTGAAGGTCTGTGTGCCGGCGCTTTGCTCCAATTCTGCCTGAAGTCATACGGCATCCTTATGGCGTCTTTCACCCCCCTGGCGCTGGCAGTGCCGGGCCAGCGGACATTGTGCCCTTGACACAGAACGGAGGCACGGTGGGCATACACGTCTGCGTCGCGCGCGTGTGGCCTGTCCCTGGGTTACCCCCGCGCAGGTAATCACCCGGAAGGGGGGCGCACGGCGAGGACTCTGACGCTCAGCGCGTGTCGTAACCCCCGGCGCCCACGTGGCAACGGGGCTGGGGGGCGTTTCAGACCTGTCGGCGCCGTGCCGAGCGAGCTGGCAGCGCGGCGGAGACGCTGCCGGGGAGAACGGCGGAGGCCGGAGGTGCTGTTGCATCTATGAGCTGCTCAAACGGGCCCTGTGCGTCTCACGTCCCTGGCTGGTGAAATGTGGAGGCAATGTCATAGCGAAACAGGCGCCCTGCGAGGAGGTTGTTATGCAATAGCCTGTTTCTGCAGAGGAAACATGGCGGTCTCATGTTCATACCGAGGCAAGGGGAAACTGAGCCTCTGAACTGAAAGGACAGTAGTAGGTCATTTAGGTGTGCTGATTGACAGTGACTGGGTCAGCGCCCTTGGCATTGCTTAGCATTCACCACAGTAAAATCTCTTCAAATATCACAGCATCAGCAAACTTCCTCAAACAACCACTGGCAATGTGCTGCTCTCATTGCTGACTGATTCACACCATACAGTATGGATCCATACTGTACCACCATACAGAGATCAGCCAAATACACATTAACTGGCCATCTTTGTGTGTTTTTAAAATCTGACCGAAAGGCAATGGGGTCTATATACTATGGGCTAGTTCACCAAGCACTTTGAAAACTAAAAAAACACAAATAAAAAAAAAACATAAATAAAGGCATATTACACAGAATACAATGGAAATTAAAACTGTTCAATGTCATCTTGATAGCAACTTCCCTGTCAGTTTAATGCCTTCTACATTACGGGGCACATTACCAATAATAACGATTTTTTTTAAAGTGACACGCATCAAAAAAAAAAAAAAAAAAAAAAAAAAATTCAGCGTGGGGGGATCAGGTGTGGCCGTGCTGTTTGAGAGACGGATTCAGGAACATCTGTTGTTGACACATGCGATGACTGTGGCCTGGGAACGGGGAGTTTGGGATAAAGGCGCTGACTCCCGCCACGCGGACAGCACAAATTAGGCTGCGGTCGCTCACTCGCGTGCGTGCCCTTCCTCGCTTTGTCCCACCTGCTGAGCAGAACACCTGCTGCTGAAGGCCCTGAATAATTGAGTGGATCAACTGATAGCCGGCGTCTTCGGAAGGAAGCTTTGCCCGGTTGGCCTCCGACAGAACATCCATCACCGGTCTTATTATCGTTAGGCCATTCAAACGGCCCCTCGTCCTGAGGCGAGACACAGCAAGAGCAATCTGCTCTGAATGAACTGTTGAGCGCCTGTGGTACGGGCACTTTCAGGTGCGGAAACGAATGGGCAAACAGATTATGTAAGGCGGCAGGTTTTTCAGTTCCATCCTCCACAGCGCTTCATGAGAGAAGTCACAGCGCTGTTAAAGGGGCGAGATGCTGTTCGCCAGTACAATGCAAACCCACACACACCGAATCCACAGCTACGTATCGGCAAAACATAAAAATAAAAACCAAGCAGTGGTGTGCAGTGAGGGTTTTTTTTCCTTTTTCTTTTTTTAGACATCGGATACAGAAAGACAGGACAAAGAACTATTCTATACAATGCCTCACACTGTACAGCTTTCTGCTTTTCAGACAAAACGTCTCAGAATTTAGAAGACATCTTAGCCGTTTGGGAGAATCAAATACTTTCAGAATGACAGGGAGAGAGAGAGAAAAAAATCGATCAATCATTTATGCTTACAAATCCTTGCTGTATTTTCACACCATAATATCCTCAACATTTCACAGCCGTGAAAAGAATGGCACTTGCGCGGCTTCACCTGGCAGAATGTGAATTTTGAATGCACCCTTCGGATACATACACGCATGCTCCCATTGGCACGATGCCTTTGGCATGGGAGACATTATGGCCTGGAGCAATCTCACAATAAGGGTTAGTCCCTGGAGGTGAAACACAATCATTCATGCATGCATCCACAACTAAGACAAACAGAAAATGACATTTCAAAATGTACTTAATGACATTTGAACGTGGACATCTTGAAACAAGTTCATTTTTTTCCATGCAGAACGAAGAATATCACAATTAACCAGCATCCAGCCCCTGCTTGGAATGTGATCAGCTTCAGGAGTCTCAAAACGACGCTATACACAATAAGTATACCGATCATATATCAGATCCATTTTAATGCATGTGATGTTTTTGACTGCCCTAGCCCAGCCCAGCCCAGCCCAGCCCAGCCCAGCCCAGCCCAGCCCAGCCCAGCCCAGCCTACCCTCATCCCCCAGGAGGTAGTCTGATTCCCTGTATAAGCAGCTCGTAGCACACTACGCACATCCACAGTAGCCGCGAACATGTGTTTGTACTTGTATTTAATTAGCTATCCAACCATCTAGCCAACTTCTGAGTTCGACACATGCAGTTTAAATATTAAAATGTACGTTTGGTGACAGTATTTCCACGAGCAAGTAACCGATAGCGCTTCGGCCGCGTAGTTCGATAATGCTGCATCATTTAGAACGTCACTTGTACTCATTACCGATACCCTGTGGTGTCACTAAATTAAGGTCATTCGAGTTTCGCCATGCCAAAATAGGTGAGTGGCATAATGTGTGAACATAAGTTTGGGAAGCGTAGAAAGACGACAGATGTCGTCCACGCAGCAGAATACAAGTCCTGGACGTACGGCGGTTTCCTAAACAGTGAGCCATTGTACGGGTTAGCTAGCTATTAGTTAATATTTCAGACACATTGATTGCATAGTGGAAATTATTAACTATGTCCCAAGGCCAGCTAACGATACCGTTAGCCACAACAGTTAAGCTACAATAACCTGATATAAAAAGTAACAACAGGACAACGGTTCCGTTAACAGTGCGGATCGGTGGGAGTTGGCTGTTTATTATCTTTCTAGGAATTGCATGCAGCCACCAACAACGTCGTGGCCGCGTTTCTGTTGTCCGTGAAGACTTAACGTTTGCTAGTTTGCAAAATATAACGCCGCTTGCAACCACCAAGAAGTGCCCGCGTCTCCCGTATTATTCCGTAACATGTTCGCCCGCCACCTTTATTTTTGTGTGATCATAAGCAAACTGCGAAAAAGTGAGTCAAAGTAATAAACCTGGGGTTATACATCTTTAGCAATACAAATATAATTGATAAATGTTTTTTTTTTAGTTTGCCAATAGTATCATGCGTGACATGGCGAAGTTGCACTTCATCGGAAAATTAATAAATCACATTACCTGGTTGGTTATATCTTGTGGCAGGTTCTTAATGAGGATTTTCCTCCTGTTGCTCAGCTCCCTGCGAGTTTTTTCCAGCCTCCTTTCGATTTCCTCCGGCTCTAAATCAGACAAGACTCGCAGACTCGGCCCCTCGGATGTTGTGTCCTCGTCCTGTCGGCTCTCGGGGCTGTCAGAATCCGGGAAAGGTGTGTTTCCCTGGTTTAGAGCGTGCACGCTCGGCGGCTGGATGGAGGAAGCTGCCGCCATTTTGAAATGCTCTGTGGCGAGTGAGTGGAAGCAGCAGGAGGTGGGCGTCTGTATTTTGTCGTCGCTCCATCGACACTAGAGCAGACGGAAAGGTACAAGGCAAGCCCAAGCACCACACTACACCGTGCACTTGGCGACCCCCACCGTTTGTTATACGAACAGTAAGACGTGGGAACAAGACGTTAAGAAATAAATTGACGCCATCCTGTGGCCGTCGTACATTTCAATTGGTGTGACTAACTGCACTCGGGGATACGTTGTTAAAAGTCCATTAAGCGTTATCTGCCCATCACATCTTAAAAGCAAAAGTTACTTCTTATCCTATGGGCTTTGATAATGGACCGTACGCACAATAGTGCTGCAAAGATATGGATACTGCACACACTATAATGTGATGTGTGTGAGATTTCTACTAAATTTAGGACCTCATTGAAACAAAACAAGATTTGAAGGTCCCTCGCATTGTAGAACGCTATAAAAGAATGAATGGCGGGGCTTTTCAGAGCCAGGAAGGCCGTCTCCCGTGGGTGTGCAGCGACTCAGACTGTGCAGTAAATGCCAATTTATGGCAGTCTCGCTGAGAAGTGTCTTCATATTCGACATGTAACCTACATGTCGGATTTCTACACACTGAAACTAGCAATATTTAAAGTGCATTGTGTTTAGAACAGCGGGTAAACAACCACCTCCATGGTGCACGTTGCCCATTCTGATTTTGTATATCAAATGGTAAGGATCACGGTAGATTATCAACAGATTTAGACACTTAATAGCAACAGGAAAATGGAAAAACACTAAACAGAATGTACATGTATTTTTAATTCAATACTATATATATACAAATACAAATATACAGTATATACAATGGGTATAAAAAGTATTAACCTCCATTGACATTTTTCACATTTTGTTTATGGAATCAACATGATTCAATTGGGATTTCTCACCACTGATCAACACAAAATACTCTATAACTCTGGTGAAATCAATTGTCTTCATTGGTCACATAATAATTGCACCTGTCCGTAAGAGGCCTCACAGTTGGTTAGTGCATTTCCAAACAAGAGCTTCATTATGAAAACCAAAGAAAATTCAAAGCCGAAGGATATACGATTTCAAAGAATTTGAATACCCCCCGGAGCATCATTAAGCCCATAATTTAAAAAAACGGAGAGAATATGGCACAACTGTGAATTTGAACAGGCCACCCAACCAAAACTGAGCATCCGTGTGAGAAGGGCACTTGTTAGGGAGGCCTATGGCATACAGCATTACAGTATTCCGTGGCAGAAATGGAAGTAACTGTCCTTGGGACAACACAAGCCCAGGTGCTTCACAAATCTGCACTTTATGGGAGGGTGTAAAAAAATAAACTGCCTAGTTTGCCTGAGGGAGATTTTATGGTCCGATGAGACCAAGATTTAACTTTTTGGACTCAACGTTAGGCACAAACCTAACATTGCACATCATCCCAAGAACACTATCCCTACTGTGAAACACAGTGGCGGGAGCCTACTGTTATGGGGATGATTCTCTGCTTCAGGGACTGGAAAACTTGCCAAAATAGAGAGGAAACCCTGCTGCAGTCTGCAAGAGACCTGGAAATCCTGGACAATGACCCAAAGCATACAGCAAAATCCACATTGGAGTGGTTTAAAAACAAAAAAAAGCTCTGTCCTGGAGTGACCCACTCAAAACCCAGACCTCAATCCCATTGAGAATCTGTGGAAAGATTTGAAAATTGCTGTTCACCAATGGTCCCCATCCATCCTGATGGAGCTCAAGCAATTTTGTAAAGAAGAATGGGCGAAAATTGTCCAGATGTGTAAATGTAGCAGTATGTTAGTTCCCAGAGTTAGAGACTTGAATCTTTAGCTCAGCGGGCTAATCGTATCTCTTGTCGCGTCAAGAACCAACTCTGTTACATTGGTGCCATGACCCGGATCATACGACTGATAGATATCGGTCGGACTGTGGTTGCTGCTGCAGGAGTTTGAAGGTGAGAGTGTAGCGGAGCTAGGAGGCATGAGTTAAAGTTGAGGCAGAACCAACTCCATTACACAAAGCTGGTAGAGACTTACCCAAATAGACTCACAGCTGTAATTGCAGGTAAATGTGCGTCTACCGAGTATTACATTAAGGGGGGTGTTACTTATGGAATCAATTATTGTTTGTTTTTTATTTGTAATTAAGAAAAAGTTTTGGGTTGTTTTTTTATTTGACATTATAGAGTATTTCGTGTTGATCAGTGACAAGAAATATCATTTAAATCCATTTTTATTCCATGAAGTAAGAAAATAAAATGTGAAAAATGCCAAAGGGGTGAATACTTTTTATACCCACTGTGTATATATATATACAGTGGGGAGAACAAGTATTTGATACACTGCCGATTTTGCAGGTTTTCCCACTTACAAAGAATGTAGAGGTCTGTAATTTTTATCATAGGTACACTTCAACTGTGAGAGACAGAATCTAAAACAAAAATCCAGAAAATCACATTGTATGATTTTTAAGTAATTAATTTGCATTTTATTGCATGAAATAAGTATTTGATACATCAGAAAAACAGAACTTAATATTTGGTACAGAAACCTTTGTTTGCAATTACAGAGATCAGACGTTTCCTGTAGTTCTTGACCAGGTTTGCATACACTGCAGCAGGGATTTTGGCCCACTCCTCCATACAGATCTTCTCCAGATCCTTCTGGTTTCGGGGCTGTCGCTGGGCAACACGGACTTTCAGCTCCCTCCAAAGATTTTCTATTGGGTTCAGGTCTGGAGACTGGCTAGGCCACTCCAGGACCTTGAGATGCTTCTTACGGAGCCACTCCTTAGTTGCCCTGGCTGTGTGTTTCGGGTCGTTGTCATGCTGGAAGACCCAGCCACGACCCATCTTCAATGCTCTTATTGAGGGAAGGAGATTGTTGGCCAAGATCTCGCGATACATGGCCCCATCCATCCTCCCCTCAATACGGTGCATTCGTCCTGTCCCCTTTGCAGAAAAGCATCCCCAAAGAATGATGTTTCCACCTCCATGCTTCACGGTTGGGATGGTGTTCTTGGGGTTGTACTCATCCTTCTTCTTCCTCCAAACACGGCGAGTGGAGTTTATACCAAAAAGCTCTATTTTGGTCTCATCAGACCACATGACCTTCTCCCATTCCTCCTCTGGATCATCCAGATGGTCATTGGCAAACCTCAGACGGGCCTGGACATGCGCTGGCTTGAGCAGGGGGGACCTTGCGTGCGCTGCAGGATTTTAATCCATGACGGCGTAGTGTGTTACTAATGGTTTTCTTTGAGACTGTGGTCCCAGCTCTCTTCAGGTCATTGACCAGGTCCTGCCGTGTAGTTCTGGGCTGATCCCTCACCTACCTCATGATCATTGATGCCCCACGAGGTGAGATCTTGCATGGAGCCCCAGACCGAGGGAGATTGACCGTCATCTTAAACTTCTTCCATTTTCTAATAATTGCGCCAACAGTTGTTGCCTTCTCACCAAGCTGCTTGCCTATTGTCCTGTAGCCCATCCCAGCCTTGTGCAGGTCTACAATTTTGTCCCTGATGTCCTTAGACAGCTCTTTGGTCTTGCCCATTGTGGAGAGGTTGGAGTCTGATTGATTGAGTGTGTGGAGAGGTGTCTTTTATACAGGTAACGAGTTCAAACAGGTGCAGTTAATACAGGTAATGAGTGGAGAATAGGAGGGCTTCTTAAAGAAAAACTAACAGGTCTGTGAGAGCCGGAATTCTTACTGGTTGGTAGGTGATCAAATACTTATTTCATGCAATAAAATGCAAATTAATTATTTAAAAATCATACAATGTGATTTTCTGGATTTTTGTTTTAGATTCCGTCTCTCACAGTTGAAGTGTACCTATGATAAAAATGACAGACCTCTACATGCTTTGTAAGTGGGAAAACCTGCAAAATCGGCAGTGTATCAAATACTTGTTCTCCCCACTGTATATATATATATATATATATATATATATATATATGCCAAAACTATGTTTTGTCTAGACTGCGTTTAAATACACTGTATTGTCAATTCCATCGTTTGTTTTCTACAAATAAATCAGGCAATAATAAGAAACAACCAAACCAAGTGACCTTAAATAGAACAAGGGGAGAAAAAATACACAGACACCATGACATGGCTGGTAATAAAAAGCGTTCATAAAAGTGTGATAGAAATGAACATACTCAGCCAAAAGAGGGCCATTGCTAAATGTATGATTCAGAAAACTACTGAGTGGGAGTTGGAGGGAGAAAAAAAAGGAAATTTCAATGCACAAACCTACTGTGTGGGTGTCGGTGAGTGGCAGAGCGGGCTAATTGAACACCTGGGATGTGCGTGTTTATGTAAGGAAGCTGTGAGAACCTTGAACCCTTGCCTACGAGGGATCGTAAGTGGGCGTGTGGGAGGCTGGAGAGGGGCCTCGTGTGGAATCCGGGGATGACAAACCAGCATGATTTATTCATGCATTCCTTCATTTGACAATTATACCATTTCACACACTGAAGTTTCTTACCAATTGTCCAGTGTCGTCAACCTGTAAACACGGCAGGGGGAGGATAACACAGTGAGGGGTTTCAGGACACATTTATGTTTGCTCACAATGAAAGGCTCCCAGTTTTCCGTTGGACGAGCAGGCCTCGCAGTGCACACGGAACGCCCCGAGGAAGCTGAACGTGTTCTGATTCTGAGCGGCTCTTTGGCAGGGGAGAGGATTTCAAGCTCACATTTCCCTGACGGCCCCCTGCTTGAGAATAGCTGTTCCACTTCTTGCCGGCGTGCCAGTATTCATTACGGAAAGTTTTCCCGACGCCTCTCTTTTAAATCTCAAGGATAACTGGCAAGACGGTTCCAAAATGTGCATCCATGGACTGCTGTCTGTAAATTGTGGCAGGGTGTTTGATCATCTGGCAGTTATTAATGCTTTGAAGAACATAAAGCCTTGAGTGTATAATTTCAGCACATAAAACACCAACACCCATGTATGGCTACGTCCAATGGTTGATGGAAAATCACATTTTTAAAGAAATGTTTTTTAAAAAGTAAAAAGTAAAAAGTACAACTCCGTTTCAGAAGCTTAGCTTTGATATAGGATTGTGTTATTCTGTCCATCACACAGCACTTTCAATCTATATGCATGCTGCCTTGAGGCACCTAATCCAGAACCCACTTCTTGCTTCATAAAGACGATACATTTGCTTCCACCAAGAAGTCCAGTGCCCTCACTGTATTTTAAAGCATCGTTTGACTCACTGATCATTGCAAGTAAAATTGACAATCTTTCCATTCTCCTTCCAAACCAGCTGGGCATTTATCACAGCCTGTTGTATGGAAATGTACCCTCACTGGGCTGCATCTTCACTCTCTCCCAGTTATCCTTCTCTCCTTAGTCTAATGCTATAG
The DNA here is from genome assembly GCA_029706075.1 of Aldrovandia affinis. Taxonomy (NCBI): domain Eukaryota; kingdom Metazoa; phylum Chordata; class Actinopteri; order Notacanthiformes; family Halosauridae; genus Aldrovandia; species Aldrovandia affinis. The sequence continues at coordinate 1,279,538 of JAINUG010000145.1, read as the reverse complement.
TATTAGCATTTTATCACTAGTCTTCCTGTTTCTTCTGACCCACCAATTTACACCTTTCCACCCCTGGACCCTAATCTAATATTGATTATATTATATTAAAATTGAAATAAATAATTAAAATGGTGTGTATTGCCTGTTGCGTACATTCACTTTCTGTACCCGGAGGAAAAACTAATATTTTCTTTCTTTCAATAATTTCAATCCACCGGTTTATAAAATTAAACCATTTTGGTTCTAGATTAATTTACAACAAGAGACTACTTCACCCCATGTGTAGATAAAAGAGTGGCGTTTTTTCCAGCCTGGTGCTCATGATACTACATTTTCAGCATCTGTGTGCTAACAAAGGAACTCATAATTAAGTGGCAATTAGCACGTAAGTGATGCGAATGCTCACATATTTATTCACACGTGAAATACCTCCTAACAGAGGAATTCATTGCGTATGTAGTACCAAGCGCTCTATTCTGTTTTTGGAATAAGTAACAGATTAATTTTGACATGCAATCACACCCTTTGTTGTTTACCGTGAAGATATCCATTAATATGCCCTAATTGAAATTACAGTACAGTACTTCCAAGTGTGCATGTCTTTGGACTGTGGGAAGAAATAGCAGCATTACCATCCTAATTGAAATTACAATCAGGATGGCACTCTGTGAGCACAAAGGGTTGTATGTTGCAATGTTCAACATCAAAACCACTTTCATGCAAACATTCAGCTTGTAAATACATTATAGTGCTCTCCAGGTACAAGTGTACAAAACTCCCTAGTTTAAAAAAAACAACAAAAAAACACCCATCAACCATTCTTCTTGACCCAATGTGTGTTAACATATATATACAGGTAATTAAGTCTGAAAAGAGCAGACAAAGACGTCATACTTAGTGTATCATTAGGCCATTTGGCCATACATGACCTCTGACAAGTATATAGATAATAAACTGCCTACAGGACAAAGGGGGCGTGTTGTATATTATTCTGTAGATATTAACATAAGCCCTTGGAAATCCCATTTTGTGGCCTCCAGTGTTTGCAACCTTTTTTTGGTAACGGAACAGGCCAAGCTGCCAAACTATTTAAGATAATTTTTCGACTAGGTCACTGGTTGTGACCACAGAGTTAGAATGGCCCTTTACCGAAGCAGGATAGTTAGGTCCAATTCACATACATTTTTAGAAAACACAGTAAAGAATTGTGAAAGGAGCCAGAGGACACATTCAGAGACAAGGATCTAATAAAGTAGGGAAGTTGACCTTTTATTACATTCACGTTGCAATAAATCTCCATTTCTTTCTTTATATATTACATAGGGAAAAAAGGAATGATATACAGAAATTGAAGCTCCTTCAGTACATTAATGAAATTCATAGTGTTCAGTATACACAAGATTATACTTGTTTACAACAGTCAGTAAATACTGTTAATGTTCTCCATCAAATAAAATGGCAGCACTTTCAAAAATGTGTTACGGTAATACCAGAGGTGATTAAGAGGATGCTACAAGACTTTGAAGTAATGAACAAAATGCTTCTGTGTTCACCTATAACAGAAATATTCCAATTACAAGATGTGTGATGGTTTGTTCGATTATAGATTTAGAAAACCCATTTAAGTCTTTAATTTCAGGAACGTGGATAAAACTGATCTCCTGGACTAAAATCTGCTTGCGATATTAGAGGACACATTTCTTTTCTACGGCCAAATATTTGTATTACATATTCTCTATAACCTTTTTGAGGGGAAATTAGATATCACCAATGTCAATCAATCTTAAATTCCAATATGGATATTAAGTATCAGGAAGCTAGTCTTGTCCAATACCATGAACAGTAATTTTTTTTTTAAAGTTCAAAACAACCCAGAGTAAACTGAAGATTATCAAGAACACACAACCTATACACTTTACACAGAAAAAACTAAGTTTTTTTGTACTGGAGTGTAAAACACATGTATAGCTATTTGTTATCTTTTTTTAAAAACAAAAACATTCATAGACATATTGTTGGGATCAGACAACTTGGAGAACAAAAGATTAGTCCACTTCTAAACTAAATGAATACAATTATTTTCTCTGATTTGCTGAAGTAACCAATCAAATCATTAAAAGTTCAAATGGGGAAGGGGGGCAGAACTGTTTTTGTCTCTTTTTTTTCAACAGTGCACTGGCCAATGTTTAAACACGAAAGCATTTAATATCGCCAATCGACTTTTAAAACAAAACCATAAAACCATGCCTTCGATGGAGATGGACTGAGTCTGTGTGTCCCTTTTTCGTTTCATTGGATCCATCTCGCTCACAGGATTCATTCAGAGATGTACAACATGGACAGGGGTTGTCAGTATGAAGAGGCAGAAAAGCTTACGGCAGCTTCAAACAAATTGAACCCATTCAACACTGAAGCCCTCCGCACAGAGATACGCAGCCATAGACAGGTGAAAGGTGGCATTCCCGATGGGAGAGGTGAAACAAGGCCCTGTTTGTGTGCTTCCGGTCCTGGATCTCTGAGGACACGGGCGACAGGCCGGGCGCGGGTCGCTCAGCACATGCAGCCACTCAAGATCCGACTCCCAACACTCACGGATCACGCCCGGAGGACCCCGGAACGTCACTTCCACATCCACGCGTCTTACAAGCCCGACGCTTCCCCGGCTCTGATCACTGGACATTTGGCCAGATATAGAGACGCTTCTTCTGGGTTTCCACCTCTTTCCATAAAAAATATCTTTAATAGAAATGTGTGATTCTTGCAGTCTTGGAGTAAGCGTATTTTAAGCTCGTTTAACTTTTACAATTTAGATTGTATTGTCTTCAGTTCGTGTTCATTAGTTCTCATACGTTACGTAAAACAGTTTAAAAGGAGTCTTTTCCCCAATAAAAATAAAGGCGGTGAATATCCATTATTCTGCCTGCTGCCATCACGAGTGAAAGGGTACTTTCAAACAGACCCCGGACAGGAAGAGTCAACAGGACACGTGCCCGTCTACTGCACTTGTTCATTTCAGTTCCAGTTAAATAAATAGTAGAAAAATAATCCTTTTGTTAAAAACAAATCTGAGATGCATTGTTCACACTTCTGAAAGAGTCCAACCCCCCGCCCCCCATCCCATCCCTCCCCTCCCGCTCACACAAGCACTGCTTCACTCTGACTCTTCATGTTACACGGCCAACGTTTTCCCATTTCCACCAGCGTTGTCCTGTAAAGGTCAGGCGAGTCCTTCAGAGGAAGCCTCCAGCAGGCAGTAATAGCAGGAGCCTGCTTTGTTCTTCCTCTCCTAGTCCATCCTCTCCTTGCCTCCCACAGGTTCAGCGGGATCAAACGCCTTTTTTGGGACAGGATTTGGGTGCAGCCCGCGCAGCAGTTGTTTGTGGTGGGGGGGGGTGGGGGAGGGGGGGGGTCGAGGGCAGCAGGGGGAGGGGGAAGGGCTTTGCCAATCAGCACTCGGCATCCACGCTGTGCACGGTGACCGCAGCCTGCAGGTGGTGCGTGTGGTGTAGCGGGTGGTGGTGCGGGTGCCGGTACGGGTGGAACTTGTGGCTCAGCAGGGCGGCGGTCTGAGGGGGCGTGTCCAGGTCCAGGTCCTCATCGTGGTTACCCACGTCGACCCCCGCCGACAGGGGGTCGTTGTTGCAGGGCGGGTTCTCACTGTCCTCCTGGGGACTCATGGTGCTGTAACCTGCAGACGCACACAGACGCACACAGACGCACACAGAGACACACAGAGACACACAGAGGCACACAGACGCACACAGACGCACACAGACGCACACAGACGCACACAGACACACACAGACACACACAGACACACACAGACACAAAGTCAGGGACAGCACACTGCCATAACAATGCACATGGTAACCTGGAAAAATATGCATGCACACAGACAAATGACTTCTGAACATTTCAAATTTCATAATTGCAAAATGTTGTTTTGCTTTGTTTTCAAGGAAGCACTAGAGAACGGTCCTTTCTAGCCGAACTGAAAGGTCTGTTTGTTTGCGAGTGCGTGGGGGACTGAGATGTGGAGCGATCTGTGTTAAGGTTTCTGCTCCTCAGGCACAATGAGAAGGAGTAAAGACTGGGAATGCGCTGTTCCTTTGAAACCTTCGCTCCCAAACAAAGCTCAAGTCTCGACGCCCTCGAGATACTCCACTCCAAACGAAAGAAACAGTTTTGTGTTTGATACTTAAAAGCTTAGCATGCAGTACCCCACAGCATTGATTCTATACCATAAAAAGATTTCCAAAAAAGCTTTAGTGGATTTAAAAAACATCAAAAATAAAAAAAGAAGGGTGTAGACTTCATCAGTTGATTGAAGACGAAAACCTGCAACGCAAGAAATCAAACGGAACCTACTGAAATTCTGGTTCGGTACAGCCCTAAAGGTGATTTCGGTTTGAAAGGTACTTTGGCGCTCCCGAAGTGAGCAGAGAAGGCTCTTAAAAAGGTTTCACGAAGATGGATTCTGCAAATTGCCATCCACTTGTTCAGAAGAGATCAAGGCAGGCCTATAATCTCCCACCTTTGTAACGCATCCCGGTTCTCCACCTCGTTTCTGAGAGCGTCGCGTTCGCCGCGGAAATTGTCGCGAACCACTTAAGAAAATGAAATAACCGCCCTCGACTTAAACCGGAGATTGCGGTGAAACGGGACGGCGGTGGGCGAGAGGGAGGGCCCAGCGCTTCAGTCTGAACTCCATTACCGGGTTTATCTGGCGAGGCGGCCGAGTGGGTGGGGGAGAAAAAAAAAAAAAAGGGTGGTGAAATCAAAGCCAACCGCAGCTATCCGCAACACCGGCAGTCAAGCGACCCTGCGTGTTCGGGAACGTTGTGTTGGGGGTGGCTGGAATGATTCAGAGAACACATTGAAGTGTGAAAGCCCCCGTTCCGCTCTCAGGCTGAATCGATTTCTGCATTTATGACCCCCTCAGCTGTATGAGTCTGCCAGCTGTGGGAGGACACCTTTGACAGCAGAACTTTCGCTTCCTCTCAAAGTCGGTCTCCTCGTGGCGATCCAAGCGAGTGGCGCTGCTGTTCTTATTCTTACGGTTATACAATGCCTCGCCGGTCCCGCGAGGGGAGGGGAGGGGAGGGAGGGGAGGGCATGTCCGCTAAGGGTACAGTCGCCCAACTCGTCCGCAGAACGCGGCTTTGACGGCGATGCTTTTCGGGAGTAAGTGACGAGAAAGGAACTTCCTGTGCATGTGTAGGACCCAGTTATGTACATGTGTTCAAGAACAAAATCGTGAAGAACAAAGAGTCGTGAAATGGAGAAAAATATCACAGCTCTAATGTGTTTCTGCTGCGGTCTCCGATAATACCCTAAGGGCCAAATTTAATCGAATTATAATGCAATTTGACCCAATTCGTTTAAATGAAAAAATTAAAGGATTACATCTTTCATGTAGTCAGTGAAAAGCTGACAAGGTATGCAAGAACTGGGAAAATGTGACAATAAAACTGTTGTTCCTAAAAGTCAAGGAAAAAGCGCATTGCAATAAATCTGTAAATCTGGGTGGAAGTGGCTTTGGTGAGGTCTTTCCAGGAGAGCGGGAGACCGATCCCTAACACGCTTTCAGTGGACCCAGGACAGAGTGAGGAGCCGCATCCGTGTAAACCGTGTCTTACCGTGGTCGCTCTCTGTGCCAGACCTCCCCCAGTACCTCCGCCTTCGCTCGGGACTGTGCGTGTGTCTCTCGATCACCGCGGCGATGAAGCGCGTGTTGCTGACTGCACATGGGGAGACAGACGTCAAGGTTAAAATCGTGCCAGGAGCCTGGGCTCTCAACACCAAGGCAGCAAGAGTACAATCCAAACTTTGCTACAGCTGACCTTTTAAATATGTAAGGTCGTGGCATTCATATATATATATACATCTATATCATAAATCATATCAAATTAGAGATTTAGGGGCCTCGGGTGGTGTAGCGGTAAAGGCATTCTTCCGGAATGCAGGTTGCCCACTGGAGAAAACCTAGCGCGGCCCGGCTCTGGCTGAAAATCTGGGGCGGTGAACCGCCCGGATAATTAAGAGCCAGCATGAGCTTGCTGAAATTAACTGTAAAGATTCACTGGCTTGACCAGAGGACTGTAATTGGCACCAAATTGGGAGAAAAACGGGGGGAAGAAAATCCGAAACAAAATGTGCTCTAAAACATAAGCTGTAAAAGATGTCAACCAGAGCTCACCAAGTGTAGCGGTGCTGCGAAAAGTCAACAATTCTGCTCTAAAATGAGCTCACGATGTCAAATACTATCAACTCACACTTCACACAATCATTCAAATCCTCCCCTTTGGAGGCGAGGGGTCCAGAGACAGAGTTCTACAGATGAAATTGACTGACAAAGTAATGCCAGTACATCCTTTATTAATCACTATGACTCCGCCTCCCCTACTGCAGCAGGGCCCTATGGGCCAGAGGACTGAGGGACACCCAAAAGGGGGACAGACACTTTCCACATCTCTCAGAGATCCCTTACTTATGCCCCTGTCCTCGTGGCTGTCCTCGTCCCTCTCGTCCCGCTCGTTGTCCAGGTTGGACATCCTGACGGACATCTCTGTGGGGGAAATGTAAACAACAACACGATAAACATACACACTCCAAAAAAAAGGCGCATATGAGAATTGAAAGACTCGCACACTTATTAGATGCCCCAAAAAGTGCAATGGTTAATTAAGCATGCAGGCCGGTTAACGCTTCGACCCTTGGGCCTTCATCGGAACAATCAAGAAACGTAGGCCAGGCTCATCAGCCACTAGTAGTCTGCAGTGGGAGTGCTGGTGGACTGGCACTCTGTCACACGCGGCAGTAACAAACAACAGAAAGTGGACGAGAGCCTAAATCTGAGCTTTCTCTCAAATCAAATGGACTTTGCAAAACCTATCGTCCTATATACTTATATATGGGCGGCAGTGTAGCGTAATGGTTAGTGTACTGGACTTGTAACTCAGAGGTTGCTGGTTCAATTCCCTGGTGGGGCACTGCCGTTGAAGCCTTGAGCAAGGTACTTAACCTGAGTTGCTTCAGTAAAGTACATCCAGCTGTATAAATGGATTGTATGTAAAGAAATGCAAACTGTGTAAGTCACTCGGGATAAGAGCGTCTGCTAAAAAATGTAAAAAAACGTATACTTTAGCGTAATTTATTCTCGTCATTGCCTTCTGATCGGGGGGGGAGGAGTAAGCCGACAGCGATGGGTCAAAGGTCGGGATATGAAACAGATTTAATTCCCGCTCCTCGTCTCTGGAGGTAACGTGTAACACACCGGCTAAGCCCAGGGGGCACGAGGGGAACAGCGCTGGAAGAGGATTACGCAGAGCGATCGGCCCAATTGATCTCTTTAACTCAACGCTAATAATCTGTGTTCATCGTCTCATTAAGGGAGAGGCTCCGAGCCTCATTTGGAAAGGTCGGAGGACGGCAGCTAGCAGCTTTATTTGATTAAATAGTCTCTCTCTCTCCGCCCTTCCCCCGGGCGTCTCGGCTCACCCTGGGCTGCCAGTGGGGACATGTGCTGGTGGCTGCGGCGGTGGATCTGGTGCCGATAAGCGTACACGGCCAGGACCAGGACCATGATGCAGCCCATGATGCCCCCGGCCACAGGGCCCACCGGCGCGCTCTTGATCATGTTGAGGGAGGTCACCTCGTCGTCTGCGGAGGAGAGAAGGGTGGTTAATACCGCACATCAGCACGCTCTATCTGTGAACTAAAGGTAACACCCCAAATCAGTGAGCTCTATCTGTGAAGTGAAGTGACGTTATCACCCCTAATCAGTGAGCTCTATCAGTGAAGTTATCACCCCTAATCAGTGAGCTCCAGCAGTGAAGAGAAGTTATCACCCCACATCAACACTTTCTCTCAGTGAGCTAAACACCCCAACACAACTATTAGTCAACTAAAGTTAACACTTCAAATCAGTGAGCTCTGTCGGTGAACTAAACAAATCAACATGCTCTATCCTCTACACCATCTGCGGGCCATGTGCCTCCTCTACACCACAGCTGTGTCTCACTGTTCCTCTACACTGTGTACAGTCTACGGTATTTGTCAGTGTTCCACTACACCATCTATAGTCTATGTCTCACTGATCCTCTATACCATCTACAGTCTATTTATAAATATATACATTTGTAAAAATTTTTGAACGAGCCCTGAATCTTTTGACGGCAAACCAATCACAATGCACATTGTTCGCCTCTGCAAACTGGCTTTTCGCACGCATTTAAAATGAAAGAAATTAAAAATGTATCCAAAAATAGTCTATACCGCTGGTGCTCAACACTGCGTGCGGTCCATACCACGGTTCCTCTACACTACGTGCGGTCCATGTCTCAGCCTGGAGTGACAGTGTACTACAAGCCCGTGCAGCTGTAACCCGAGAAGTTGATTAAAAATTGATCGTTTTCCAAAGACTGCACGAGGAAACCAAAACAAGTGCTGAAATACATGCAGATGGCAGTCCCCCTGAGGAGTCTGGGATTACAGCAGCCGAAATGAAAAAGGATTTTCACACAAAGAGATATATATATATATATATATACCACACACACACTGTGCCACAAGGACAATACGCACTGAATCAAGAGATGGATTTCTATTTTAGAAGGATAGTGAAGAAAGGACGCCGATTTCAATACTCTGAGTTGCTCATGTGCTGTGCTGATGTTTCATGTGAAGAGCAGGACCAGGCGAGTGCTGAAACTATGAGCTGAGTCGCCCTGGGGAACGAGGACAATGCAAGAGGCAGGCAGTGTGGCATAATGCTTAGGGAACTGGGCTTGTAACGTTAAGGTTGCAGGTTCAATCCCCAGGTGGGGGCACTGCCGTTGTACCCTTGAGCAAGGTACTTAACCTGAATTGCTTCAGTTAATATCCAGCTGTATAAATGGATTGTAAAGAAATGTAAACTGTAAGTCGCTCTGGATAATGCCTGTAATGTGATATAATATAATACACAAAAGTAAAAATGGGAAACTCGCTGCCACTCCTCAGTTCAGAGACTCACCCAGGTGCCCCATCGGATCCATGTACGGGCTCTTGGCTCCCACGATCCCCCCGAAGCACTCCTTCTGGAGGGCGCAGTAGGGCTTGTCCAGGTGGGTCTTCCCATCGCTGTCCACCATGCACCACTCGCAGTCCAGCACGCCGAAGCAGTCGCTGCAACCAGGGAGCCAGCTCACTGTTATCCAGGCTAACTTATCGTCGACACAGAGTTACAGACACGCGGAGAGCGGGCTTGCTGCTATTCAGGCTGACTCGCCTCACGTCAACACGCAGAGTTGGAGAAACACGCGCGGGAAACTATTTTAGGGTCTCTCCTGTACAGGAATGGCAGTCTCGCATCGATCCCCCCCACCTATCCAACATGTCAACTCTGTGTCCCTCTTTTCCAGTTTGAAAAGGAGCAGGGTAAGGCAACACCAATACAATTAGCAGTGATAAAGCCGTGGCGTGACGTGATTAAGTAGCATTATGAGAAAAGATATCGCTTTTGCTTTTTAGTATTTATATCGTCATATATATTTACACAAGAGAACACAAGAACACATAACGATGAGAACACAGACTGTTTGGCCCATCTAGTTTAGTTCTGCACCTCGATACAAAAATGTGTTGTCTGGTTTTCTAAAACAGACATTTATACCACGGCTTGGACGAATACTCGATTCTGACTGACTAACAGCCCTGTGCATATATCATGTATAGGCGCGGGTAAATCCTCGTGCTGTAGCACCACCCCAGGAGTGCGCATATATCCTGGGATCGCACGGCTCGTCGTGGTTTATTTCTTACATATATGCATGTACAGATAAACACATAAAATCGGTGCTCAGCCAGTATTACTGTAAGAATTTAATCTGTGGTAAGAATAAGTAGCTCAGCAAAGGTATCCTCAGATTTTTGCTTGAATTTAAATCCAAGCCATTATGTGATTAAACAAAACCCCTTTACAACAGCACTGAAAACCTCTCATCTGAAATCTACTCCCCCACATCCCTGGCCCTGGTCCTATAGGAGGAGAGTGTGTGGGTGTGTGAGTGTGTGTGGGTTGGAGGGGTGTGTGCGTGTGCATGTGCGTGCTCCTATAGGAGTGAGTGAGTGTGGATGTGTGAGTGTGGGTGGGTGGGTGGGTGGGTGGGAGGGAGGGATGTGTGGGTGTGTGTGTGTGTGTGTGTGTGTGCATGTGCGCATGTGGGTGTGTCCGTGCGTGTGTGGGTGTGGCTGTGTATATGGGTGTGTGGGTCGGTTACCTGCTGGTGAAACGCTGGCTGCAGCGAGTGTTGATGCACTGGGGCAGCGTGTCCTGCAGGCTGGAGTCTATAATGGTCAGAGAGAGGGGCTCCTGGTGTACCTCACAGCTGGGGTTCCTGTAACACCCAAAACCATCAGACCATTGTCCTCTCGCAGGAAATCAATGGAAGCCCAAGGAGGACATGGCCACCATAAAGAATCTGTTACGTCAATGCAATTTCTCAGGCTGACAGCTTCACAATGCATTATTCAAACATGAAAATGAGTATTGTCAATTACGGACACAGCGGCTTCGCATCCAATTACCATGACAAACTGTGCTCGATGAAATGACAAGCAACTGCACTCATTACAAAACAAAATAGCATGACTAACAGTGAATTACCCACTGCAGTAGGCCAAGCATCCGCATACGCCTTGTGACAAGCTCACTTTTCCCAACCCCATCTGAAGAGTCCCTCTTGATTAGGAAAACAAGCGGGGAGGCTCACCTGTTCTCTGCGTTGGTGAGGTTTCCAGTACACTCGTTCACCTCCAGGGGGCACTCACACGGACACTCGCACTCATTCTGCTCCATCCTGTGGAGAACACAGCGTAGGACTCTCTCATATTTTGTTGACGCTGAATACGTGGGAGAAGCAGGCGAGTGTTTGAAGATATGCCAGCATGGGTCAACGCTCTGTTGTTTTTGTCCCTTTTTTACAGTCATTTGATGATGTACGATTTGAAGAAGTAAACAAAAACACAGCACTATGCGAGGATACAAATGAGGCAAGAATACTTCAGTGTGAGAGGACACAAACTAAATCAAAATTAATACATCGTCGCTTAACAGCTGATTGAAATATTGAAATAAATGATTGCACTGTTGTAACAGTAGTGTTAAGGCGGGAAGAGGCACATCATATTGAGAGCACACGGAAGCATATGGTCCTGATGAAGTACGTGGGGCTGGGCCAGTGGGGGACCAGCTGGTCGCCCCCCTCTAACTCACGAACCCTGCTGACCTGTGGCAGTTGAGGCACAGCCGGTCCACCGTGCTGCAGGCGCAGAACGCCAGCGAGTCGCACGTCTCGTTAACGATGCCAGCGAAGGCGTTGGTGCCGGGGATCCGGGTCAAGCGGTACTTGGAGCAGTGGCTCCCGTGGACCAGGTTCGTCAGGTCACCCTGGAGAAGACAGGGGCATTGCGGTATGAATCAAATCAAATCAGGTCAAATGTATTTGTGTAGCGCTTTTCACACATACATTGTCAAAATGCGCTTAACAAAAGGGAATATAAGACAACAGGGGCACAATTCTGCCGTCTGACACGCATGAAACCTTTTTACAATGTTTTTCCCGTATACTAAACAATGAATACATCATTACAATACATTGAAACTCAGAACTCTGTGTGAAATAAAGCAGTAATTAATTGCATAACCTATTTTTCTTTCTCGTCTTTCTTCTTTTTCTTCACTTTTTTCCGTAACATGACATTCCTGTTTTTGCTTCACTCTGCAAGTCAGGAACCCACTGAAAACCAAATGATCTGAGCTGGGTCTAAACTGCGTTTTGCCCTTTTTAAACATTGTTCTTATTTCTTACCCCTGTATAAATAAATAAATGAAATGGACATTCAATTAAATGAAAGGCACAAGAAAATGAGACTGTTGTTCCACATTACACCACTTGGTGGGGCTATAACACAAGAGTGAAAAAAAAAACCCCCCAGAAAACTCGGCCAGTGGAAGCTTCGCTCCTGTTGAAGTGGCCTTCATCTTGGATCGGCAGAGCGGTACACCTGCACAGACGCACGGACACCGCCTTCCCTCTGCACTCACCACTATGCTGGTGTTGAACTTGTAGAAGCGCTGCACTGTCCGGTCACTGAAGCTGTTGCACAAGTTCTTCTTCACAAAGTTGGGGTGGTTCAGGATGTCGTTCGCAACCAGTGGCTCCTGTCGGGTGAAAAACATGGAAGAGGTCACTGACCACTGAGCTTCTCAGTGTCCGGAGACAAAAGGTGCTCGTCACAGTCAGGGACAGACAGGGGACAGAGGTGGGACGGCTGGCGAGGGGAGAGAGGGAGCTTAATAAGGCATTCGGACCGAGGAAAAAGAGTGGCAGGTGACAATCCCGCTGGCCCCCACCTTGTGTGTGATGTGCTGCTGCTCGGCCGGGGCGTGTCCTTTGGGGTCGATCAGCGTGGGATGAGCCACAAGGTAGCCTCGGTCCTCCATGATGAAACAACTGTAACAGGTGAGGAGAAAAATATAACAACAACAGCAAATCGGCAGAAACAAAAAGGACACTTTCTAACATCACAGGAATCATCATTTACTAATATTAATGCACTTATGCCCTGCGAAGGCAACTTAAAAAGCACTAGTCAATACAAGCGCACTGCACAGCACAATGCATTTTAATTCAGTGATGAAGTCCCAAAATCGTTGTAGAGAGGTGAAGCCGCGCCAACCGGATAATTGTAACCACAGGTGCGTAGGTTCAAAAGCTGCAATAGCCACTATAAATCCCAGGCTTCGCCTCGTTTGGGATATTCCCTTTTCTACACAGTGTGCGGGTTCCACCTTCATTCATTTAATTCAGTGATGAAAAAATGTTGTCTGAAGGTGAAACAGCAGTGAATCAAGGGCACTCACAGTGGGGTGGGGAAAAAAAAGACTGCAGCAGAAAAATGTAACATTTCAGAACAAATGGCTCATGGACACACACACTTCCGTTAGCCATTTCATGAAGTCACTGTTCTCCTCCCCAGCCCCGCTGCCTGGAGTTCCAGAAAGGTAAGCCTGTTTAAGCCCCTCTCATTGACAGAGGTGGTTTGGGAGCTTTCCAGAGGAGCCTGCAGCAGCGCATCCTAACAGGAAGTCTCTGGAATGCAATTAGATTCAGCTTATCTCCCTTTGTGTGTCTCTCTCTCTCTCTCTCTCTCTCTTTATGGAGTGGGCCGGTGTCTATTTCTGCTGCTTTCAAACGCCACCGTGCCATTCCTCGTGGCTCCCTCAGTGAGGAGAGGCATTATGGGACACCGGAGGACTATCAGGATGTACTATTCAAAAATGAGCAAATCAGATTAGTTACAATTAAATAGTTTTAAATGGCCTCAGTTGGGCATCCTTCAGTGACCCATTCGGGCGTGACCACGGGCCCCCTTCCTTGCGCTTCCAGAGCCGGGCCGAGACTCACCGAATTTTGTTGCCTTTGTCCTGGTTGCAGATGGGTAGCAGGTCGAGCAGCACTTTGTAGAAGTAGCGCAGGGTGAAGTCAATACCCATCACTGCCACTGCATAGCCAGAGGCCATCTGAGAGCTAGAGAGAGAGAGAGAGAGAGAGGCAGAAAGAGAGTGAGAGAGAGGCAGAAAGAGAGTGAGAGAGAGGCAGAAAGAGAGTGAGAGAGGCAGAAAGAGTGAGAGGCAGAAAGTGTGAGAGAGGCAGAAAGAGAGTGAGAGAGGCAGAAAGAGAGAGAGAATCAGTCAGAAAGAGAGTGCGGCAGAAAGAGAGAGAGACTGACAGTGTTATTCCCCTAAGCAGATATGCAGGATTGCTGGTGTCCTTCAGCAGGCCGGCCATGGTCCAGCCCTCATACCTCAGGAGCAGCCATTGTGCAGTGTGTCTAAAGTGCAGTAAAGCAGCTAATCCCTCCCCATGGAGCGCACGGGACGGCCTGTGATTACAGAGCGCTGCTTCCCCCCCACCCCACCACACCACACCACACCCCACCCCACCACACCCCCACTCCCTCCGCACACACACTTCCTCCTGAGACCTTTCAAGCAGCACGGCCTTCATTTCAGACCAGGGCTTTATTTAAGATTACAAACGCCACAGGTTATGCTTCGCTAGCGCAAATCCTGCGCACACAGGAAGAAACTGCTTTATCAGCAGTGGAGACGCACACTGTATTGTGGTGTCATGCTCCGTTTACAGTATGGCAGGGCTTCAGATCTGTTTATGGTGTTTTACAACTGTTTCAGTCTCTTTCGAGGATAAAAAAAAATAAAGAAAAACCTCTGGTACACTGCCAAGTTTCTCATATTGCAACACACTGTTAATGCATCACTGCACACGCACACGCACACACACACACAAATACAACTTGAGGAGGGAGATAAGGAGTAAGACTTAAGACAATCCTTTCCTCAACTTTAATTACAGCCATTTGTACTTCGACAGACATATCGTTGTTCTTCAGCTGCACCGCGGACAACAAAAGAGTCGCTTTTCTGAAAATAGAAGCGTGCAAATGTTGTTCCCGACCTCAAGGTCTGGGTAGACGAGTACACTGAGAAGCATGGAACCAGGTTCAAAGGAGAGAAAATCTCAATTTCCTCCCAAGATTTCTTCATGCTTTGCTATCACCACATGTCTTTTACCCTCTCTAATGATCTATAGCTGATCCATGCCTCCCCTGTAACACGTCAGTTTTTTTCTGAACTCTTTCATGCCTTAGGGAATGAGCAACAACAACATGATCTGTCAATTTGAAACAATCCACAGAAGGAGGTGGTGAGGGTTATATTGCCCAAAACAGGATGAGAAGATAAGACTTCAAATGAGCTAGTGTTCTTAGTTATTACAACAAATAAGAACATTTTTAAATATGACTGCTACAGTATAGGTGAGGAACAATATATTACATTTAGAATTAGATTTGAAAGATTTGTATTGCTGTGTGGAACCATTAAGGGTAAAAAAAACTAACTAACTGAAGTCTACAGCCACAGGTGACTGGCCAGGTGTTTCTGAGACTAAAGGACAAAGTGTAAGGCTAAATGCCATGCCTACAGTTGCTTATCGGGACAACAATCGTTAGTGGTTCACTGTACATGAAGTTGGACAAGATATGCATTTAAAGGCCTCTGGTCTTAAGCCCGCGCTGCACCGCAAAGCTTTGTTCCTTACACATCACAAGAGCTTTGAGAAAAGTCACTAAAGCGTTGACGTTTTC
Source organism: Aldrovandia affinis (assembly GCA_029706075.1). Taxonomy (NCBI): domain Eukaryota; kingdom Metazoa; phylum Chordata; class Actinopteri; order Notacanthiformes; family Halosauridae; genus Aldrovandia; species Aldrovandia affinis. The sequence continues at coordinate 1,264,334 of JAINUG010000145.1, read as the reverse complement.
CACGACAGAAATTTTGAAATAAGTTGAGCATGTGTAGGAAAACATTTGATTTATACCTTATCTATCTGACTTTAGATCTTTTTCACAGTTGTGTGCTAAAAGACTGCATGAGGTGTTTAAACGGTGGTTAAATGACCCTTGACCCCTGAAAGCCCACCTGGAGGCGTGAATGGTGTGGCTGATGGTGACCACATAGCCGGCCCCGCCCACATCCAGGTAAGGGCCGGTGAAGGTGATGAGGCCGGGGTTGGCCACAGCATGCAGGTACCTGCAGGTAAAGAGCACAGCACTACTGTGAGAACAGAATACAAAACTGACATCTTCGTGTCACCTCCATAGTGTATCCACAGCTAACTTTGTATTTTTAACCTTTAACAACACTGTATATACAAAATATAAATTGAATACAAAGCCACTCGACGGCATTAGCATGTCCTAAAGAATCGTTTTATGGGAAAATAATCACATCTTAATACTAAAGTTGCTTTTAAGAAGAGAGGTGTCTAAAAATCTCACTGTAATCACTTATTTTTCTTCGCTACACAGAATCAATTGTGAGGCTGTGGCTGCATCTATTAAAAAAGCGGATTGCTAAAACAGAGCTCGGTTCCAGAATCTGTTCACTGTGGCGCACTGGGAGTCTGGAATCATTTCAAAGTGCGCCCCAAACTTACCATTGTCTCCTGGTGGGGTCGAAGGCTTTATCCATGAGAGAGCCGGGGTAAATCCGCAGCACCCCATTGGGCGTTGCTATGTAACGACGAACAATGTAACTGTTCAGGCTACTCATTTCCATTTGTGTCATCCATTCATCGGTTACGTGACTGGTAGCCATTACTTCGTTTCTGACAGACGACTGGAAGACAATGAGAACACATAGCAGGGTTCCTTTAAGACTCGCCTGAGAAGATCTTAAGCTGTAGGCCCACTTTTCTTAAGGAGGAGGCTGAGAATGCGCTAGTCTGCCAAAAAAAAAGAAAAACTAAACAAAAACAAAACAGCCCAAAAAAAGTCCTGGGGTTTAAAGAGGCGCTTGAGGAGCTCAGGTCATTTTTGTTTTGATGTGAATTCATTTGGTACTGCCACTCAAATGAAGGATCTGAGCCCCCATCTCTGAGGTTCATTATCCTCCTATATGTGCCTTTACAACAGTGGGGACATCTACATTTTCATTTGACATTTTTTGGCATTTAGCAGACGCTCTTATCCAGAGCGACTTACACGGTTTACATTTCTTTACATACAATCCATTTATACAGCTGGATATTTTTTTCACTGAAGCAATTCAGGTTAAGTACCTTGCTCAAGGGTACAGCAGCAGTGCCCCACCTGGGAATTGAACCTGCAACCTCCGAGTTACAAGCCCAGCTCCCTAACCGTTACACCACACTGCCAGCCAGGACATGAAGTCTGGCCTGATGTAAGGGAACTTCAGAAGGTGTAGGCATATGCGTACACAGACGTATGCATGTGTATTAGTGCCTGTGTGTGTGTGTGTGTGTGTGTGTGTGTGTGCGCCTGTGTGTGTGTGTGTGTGTGTGTGTGTGTGTGTGTGTGACTGTGTGACTGTGTGTGCGCGTGTGTCTGTGTGTGTGTGTGTGTGTGTGACTGTGTGTGTGTGTGTATGGGTGCATATGCTTGCGTGTGTATACTGATGGGCGCGTATGGGTGCGCTTGCACGCTGTACACTGTGTACCTTGAGCCCTGGGTTGGCGATGAGGCGTGTGTTGTCACTGAGGTAGGCGGTGTAGTGCTCCACCATGCGCTTGGTCTCCGGCTGGCTCAGGTGCTCGTACGGAGAGGAGAAGCTTCCCGCCGACAGCATCACCGTGGGGCTCTCTGCGGGACGGAGCCCAGGGAAGACAGCGTTCATCACAGGACACTCCGCTGACCGCTCTCCAACACGGGCGATAAAACGGCCGTCCACCGACACAACTCAAAACTTTGTTCGACTCTGGGTTTAGCAAAATTACATTTAAGTGACTTTCGGAGCTGTAGAGAGTTCATTAAATAAGAGGCCTTTAACACCGATATATTAAATCTGGAGGAAGTACGAATTAAATGGATGCGTTCGCGTTCGGCCTATTTCTTGGGAACACAGTCAATCACAACCAGAGAAGGCTTCGGGCCCGGGGCCAAAACCACAGCCGCACTCCAGCTGAAGAGAACCCTTACTAAGCATCTCAACCGAGACAGAAAAGTCTTCCTCGGCTCTTCTAGCTCTGGGAACAGTGAGGGCGGGCTTTGCTTCTCCGTATCGTGACCAGGTGCTCTGTGGGTTCTAATCCGGCTCTTACCCACGGTGGCGAGCTGCTTGAAGTGCAGGCAGGAGCTGGGCTGGCCCAGGAGGTCCAGGCGGTGGTAGAGGAGCTTGCTGCTGGGGACGGTGTTGAGGTTCTTAAGGTGCTTGACCGGGATCTCGGGCTGGACGTAGACGATGCACAGTATGAAGGAGGTGTCCTGCACCTGGAGAGGACGACAGACGGGGACGGCAATGATTCAAACGGGGCCGGAGACGCCGAGGAGGACAGACAGACAGACAGGCTGACGTCAGAGAGACAGGGCCTTCCCACAGCTTGGGGACTCGGTCTCAGGAACGGCCTACACACTGACACGCAGGGCACTTATCTCCAGCCCTGATCAGATAAATGCAGTATGCACTTTGAGACTGACAGCCTAAGCGTCTTTTTGTTGTCTGCGGAAATTCAATTTGAGATGGGTCTTTTTTTTTTTTTTTTATGGCGGTACTCAACAACAAAAAAAGCTTGGGAAAATTCCAAGCCCCTCAGCTCCGACGACCGCAAATTTTCTTTAACTCTGAAAACGTTTGTGCCTCGTATGAACTTCAGGTTCAGCAGATGTGTCTCGCATAAACCTTGGGTCGAGCAGATGGCACCAGAAAAGCCAGAAAAAAGGCAACGCAAACGAAGAACACATTAAAGTGCACTGAAGCTCGGTCGCACGTCTGCTGAACGCTAAAAACAGACTGGACACGAAGATCACAAAGACGAACGTTAATGAGAGGAAGCTCAATTTTTGTTTGTTTTGTAGCGAAGACATCTGGGCAGAGGAGCAGTACCAGTTTCCAGGCGTAACTGACGTTGTAGGCCTCCTGGCTGGGGTCTCGTAGGCGGTTCATGTGCCAGGAGAGGGAGGAGTTCACGGGCACAGAGATGACCTGGCTGCCCAGAGGCAGGCTGGGAAGCGGAGACAGAGCACAGCTTAGTCATCTGGCTCATATGAACAAGCACGGGAATAACACGCTAATGCACTCACGGTAACATAAAACCACGTTCAAAAAAACAAAACAACATTACAGTTGTGCTGTAACACACCTGGAATGTAAAAAATAAAATAAAAACCCTCTTAGACACACACATATTATATAAGCATAATGAATTCAATTATGGTTGTGTATCCACCATTCGGTAATATCAATTTGAGTATGTCGATTGCCCTCAGCGACCCTTCTTACATGACTGCGGGTGTTTTTTGGGGGCACAAAAACAGGAGACTTGCATGGGGCACCTCCCACTGGTCAGCTCTGCAGCCGTTCTCACCTGAGGATGTTCTGCCTGACCAGCGGGAATCCTGGGATGTTCTCGTAGTGGATGACGTCGGTGTGCAGTGGCGGCTCGGTCATCAGGTAGGGCCGGGTGAGAGACGGGTGCATGAGGGTGTAGCCTGGGAAACGCACAGGGACAGGACTGTCATTCCGGAGACAGCAGCCTTCCATGCTGAAACTTAGACACCTTGACTTCTTCAGCCCAGAGACAATCGTCTCACCTGTTCAGGAAAAGTCACCCCCCCCCCAAATCCCTTCCAGGACTGCCGCTGGGACACAGCAGTAGAGTGTTTGGCTAATGAGGGCCCTGTGGCCAAGACAGCTTGTAAAGGGGGCCGTCTTTGGCTGATATTTCTTTTGGAAGACACCTCTTTAGGACCGGCTAACTTACTCACCCCGTTTCAAAACAGATGACACAAATATGCCTGCATACAACTAGCTTCAAATGGATCAAAGTAATGGAAGTTTCAGTTTGATCGACTGAAAAGGACACCTTTTGCCAGGCCAACAGCTTTATTTATAAACAAAAATTAAAAAAGATATTAAAAAAATATTTTTTTTAAAAGGTGAGCGTTTCTGCAAGGGCCCTTTTCTGTCACGACAACATATATATATCTGTCCACATATATATTAAGTAAATTTTCCTGCTGAGTGAAAGGAACATTCTCTACAAACCCATTAATCATATGTTGGGAACCAGTGACACAAACAATCACACTCTCCTAGTTAACACACTCATTTTCACAATGTATGAAACTTCCAAACTTTCCTTGTAAACAAGGGGCCCATGCACAGTTTGAGCCGGGCCTTCGTGAGCAACGCACATTACGACTCCCATCACACTCAGCGGGAACGGGAGACTCATTTTGCCCTGAGTCAGAGCTGCCACAAATATGAAGAGGTCCACTGTTTCCCTGCCCTGCTCAGCTGTGCTGATGTCACACGCGAAAGTCTGAGCCGAGAGCTGTGCGACAGGTAGTTTACCAACAAGCTGTAAATCAGTCTAATGACTTGCACTCGTGCACTTGAGTCAGACCCGCGCGGGGGCCATGCGGATCAGGCCTCCGACCGGGACACCGCTGTCTGAGGCAGAGGGTCGGGTCCGGTGAGGCGCGCACCTTTGTTGTCGATGAGGAAGGTGTAGGACGCCAGGGAATCCTGGTAGTAGGTCACGTCCTCGAGGATGTAGGCCAGGTTCACGTCGACGCCCACGACGCCGAGCAGCAGGTTGCCGAAATAGCAAGGCCGGCTCACGGTCATGATGAAACCTGGAAACGAACGCGCAACACACACACACACACACACAAAAAGTGTCACTCTAAACCAGATGGATACTGCAATCACTGGCACACTAACAATTATAGCCAACAGTTTCAGTCGTTATAAACCTGACAGGCACTGCATCACGGCCACACAGCTACAATTACAGGCAACCGCTTCAGTTATTCACAACAGGGGGTTTTCCATTAAGAGGTACACAAACATCCCAACCCCTTTTATGTGTGTAGGTTTATGACAAATTGTGGTGCATATATTAACCACACTTAAAAAGAGGGTCATGGACTTGGACCGTGAAGTGAGAGGGCGAGGCAGACACAAGAGTCAGACTGAGGGGTAATATCCATGCATTTGCTAGGCAAGAACAGGATAGGTTCAACAACATCAGGTCAGTTTGGGAAAAGGTGAGAGATCTCCTGCAGTAAACAGGCTGTGAACATACTGACGATGATGATGATGATGATATTGTTTATTGTTTATTCAGGATCCCCATTAGCCGACGCGCAAACGACAGGCTAGTCTTCCTGGGGTCCTTAGGCATGTACACCATTCACTCACACACTCATACCTACGGGCAATTTAGACTCTCCAATTAGCCTAACGTGCATGTCTTTGGACTGTGGGAGGAAACCGGAGTACCCGGAGGAAACCCACGCGGACACGGGGAGAACATGCAAACTCCGCACAGATAGGCCCCGGACGGGATTCGAACCCGGGACCTTCTTGCTGTGTGGCGACAGTCCTATCCACTGCGCCACCGTGCCACGATGGCCACGTGCCGTGCCGTGATAGTGGTACATTCCTAGGTTCTGAACACCCAGATCCAGCGGCACTCACCGTCTCCCATCGGGTCAGTGTAGGGCAGGCTGAACCCAGCCATGTCGATCATGCGATTTGGCAGGTTGATGTAGAAGCGCCCCACGCTGGTCTCCAGGTTGCTCAGCTGGTTAAGCACCATCATGCTGCCCTTGACGACGGGCAAGGTGGAGCGATCCGGCACGCCGTACTTCATGGAGTTCTGCTCTGCCAGGTCCCTCAGGAACGCCAGCTCCTTCAGTCCGGTCACCCCCTCTGTATGGGTCAGGAAAAACGATCCTCTATCCAGCATCTAAACTTCAGTGACCAACACTGCAGCACACTGATCGTTCTCGCGCAAACTATGATTGTTCCTACCATGTGTTAATGCACATCTTGTAAGTCGCTCTGGATAATTAGCAATCCATATTATGCTAAATGCTTAAAATGTAAATGTAAATGTACTGTATTACCATCCTTTCAGTAATGGTAAGGTCCTAAGGCTTAAGACCTTGCCGATAAATACCCACAGGAACAGATATGTACAAGGCAACAGAGAAGCCAAAAAATAAAAATAATAATAAATAATTAAACGTAATGCTTTTTGTCAAAACAGGCAGAGACTATTTGTATAAATGATTGTGGAAGAAAACATGGAAAAATTGAAGGGTTAAACTAGCTGCGACTTTGGAAAACCGTAATATGAAAAGCATGCAATTCATAAATGTAATGAAATTATAGATCAATGACACCTTTATCATGTTTAATGGATCTTGGCTTGATCATCATATGATGACATGACCAGAATGCTTTGAACTATTGCCAGGAACATTACAACCACTCATAACACAGTATATTGCTGGTTTACAGGACATGCTGCACCACTGCTCAGACTGAATCAAGCAGTGCAACTGCCATATTGACTACACCTGACCTTACATCTAGCTAAGTGAATGTTTACAATCTTGATAGAAGATCAACGGAATACTAAAATGGCCAGTGGATTTCACCCTCCTTTACCTTTGGCCATAAAAAGCAAGCAACCAGAGCAAGTCTCAAGTAAAATCGGCAGCTAGGTTCCTCATCTCGAACTCCCGACGTCTTGTATTCGGAAGGGCAGCATCGAGTCTATTAGCAATGCAAGTGGTGGGCCTTTCAGCAGATAACAATGGCCCGAGCGATACGAACACTCGATATGGATTGCTAATTAACTCCAATCATTTCTCCATCAGTCCTTTCATCAGCGACCCATTTAACAGTCCCCACTACTTTTTACATGATAAACTGGGCTTTGATGTATTGATGATCATCATTCTCTTCTTCCTGCTTCCTATGCTCCGCATTTTAATTTCATCATAAAAAAAAATGTTTGGTTAATGAAAGGCAAATGCATGCGCACAGCTCTCCCTGGGTTAAATAATGAGGAAACACAAAGAGGGGGGAACGCGGAGGGGACTGGAAAACAAAACATCACAGCAGGACAAAAATCTCTGACCACCTGACTGTCCTTGACTACGCTCACCACTCTCCGGAGGCACAGTCATGAGCTCTGTACAATCTGTGCTTCCGTACAAACGGCTATGCCCTTTCAGAGTTGCCTTACAAAAAAAAAAAAAAATAATAATAATCGTTCATCTAATTGGCAACAGACCTTTTTATTGGGGAGTGTGGTTATGATGGTTCTCTGTGGCTCAGTTGGTAGAGCACAGCGTTGGCAACGCTTAGGTTGTGGGTTCAATCCACACTGGGGCCACATATACTGAAAATGTATGCATTCACCACTGTAAGTCGCTTTGGATAAAAGCGTCTGCTAAATGGCGTATATTATTATTATTATTATGATGGGAGATGAAGGGAAACAATGAGGGGTGATGGGGTGAGGGGATACCGAGTCGACTGAAACCATCCCTCCTTGGGCAACTCCATTGCCAATTATGCCTCGCCCGGCAGGACTCCTGGCCACATTCATCGTTGGCGCGGTTCGGGTTCAATCTGAACCACAGGGCGCACCACTGCACTCATGAGTGCTTCATCGGGAAACCCCACTCATTAGGCCCGGACTACACACCTTTTACGATAGGGTCAACTTAAGGGGGTCGGCGAAAGGAACCCCTCTGTGGCAAAACAAATTAATAAGGAATTAACACTGAGGCTGAGCGGCGGCACTGAGCAGTGTGGGTGTGCGGAACTCCTCAACTACCAACTACCGACACGCATCCAATACCAGTACAGTTCATGACCTTTCTCTTGATCCTGAAGCTCAGTGTTCACAAGAATTTCGGTGAGACTTACAACGGTGCGGGGTCCAGTTAGCAAGGTGAAGATCGCGATGGTCTGTCGGGCCTTACCGTTCATGAGCGCGTAGGTGAGGATCATGACGGAGTTGTTGAGGTGGCGGTTCTCTTCCTTTACCACGCTGAGCGTGGTCCTCTTTTCGCTGTCGAAGGAGTCGTGGGAGGTGACCCCCGAGGAAAGGTAGATGATCACCATGTCGGTATCTGTGGGGGAGACGGAGAGACGGGCCGGGGTCATTAAGGTTGCATACTTCCGGGGATGCTTGGGGCAAAAGATGACACAAAGTATCTGTGACGGAGTGGAGAATGAGGCCAGGGTCTTACTAGTCTGCTGCCTGGTGGCATTGCTGGTGTTCCTGAGGAGCTGGAAGGCCTTCTGGAAGCCCAGGGAATGCTGGGTGGAGCTATCGGAGGCCTTGACATTGCTGATGAAGGAGCTCATCTTCCTCTTAGTCTCACTGGTGGCCGGAGACAGGAAGGTCTTGTAGCATTGGTCCAAGGAGCAGGAACGTACTGCGTCAGCCACCGTCAGCACCGAGATCTGAGAGAGACGGGGGAAACACGCAGACAAACGGATGCAGAGTGACTGGGCGTGGATTGGACCTTCCTGCAATCTTGTTCGATCATAGCCCTGTAAGTGGGTCGTGGAGCGGAGAGCCGAGAACAGACCTTGTCGTGCTCATCGATGGAGTTGAGGATGACCAGGGCGGCGTCCCGGGCGATCTGGAGCTGGGTGTCGGTGACCGAGGCGCCATGGTCGATGATCACCACGATGTGCTTGGACTGTGGTCTCACCGCAGACACGTACACAGGCCTGCAGGAACACCAACACTTCACTCATGCACAAGGTTTATTGAGACAAGAAATTTCCCTGGTGCCACCAGTTACCCTGATCTGCACTGGTTGGTTACCCAATCCCCTCCCCCATTCCCCCACTGCTTCTGCTACCCTGGAGCCCCTCCCCCTCAGGATAGAGTCAATAATGAATCCTTCTTTGCCCCCCCCCCCCCCCTGTACAGAAGGGATCAGATTCTCAGCGCTGTTGCTTTTGGGACGTTAAACATTTCTCCCAAAATTCAGTTTGGCACGTTTCTTTCAAGGCTTGAGATACCAACTACGAGTCACAGACATATTTGGGCATCTGGAACATTTTCAGTCATATTCTGCCCGCTATGGCTGCCTTGCTTGATTATTAGTGTTGAATGAAGTGCAGTGCCCCACAGATAAGCGTGAACATAATCGAGGTGTGCTGCAACACGCTACCCAATGTCACTATGGAGACACTTTTCTAGTTCGAGTTCAGTGTCTGTTGGTTGCAGCAGGTTTCATTTTGAGCCTCAAGAATGAAAGGGACAACTTTCAACAAGGGGACCACAGAAACCACAACACAGGGTGCAAGATTCCATCGGGCTTTATTGGGCCTTGTCTGCATTCCAGGAAAGGGCTTGTGGTCATTGTGTTGCCGCTGCACAGACTAACACTTTGTCTGGAACTCTATTTACATGTGCCACACAAGAACAATTTGGGGGGGCTGGGGGCTCAGGAAAAAAAACAAACAGGAAAACCTGAAATGTCCTTTTTTGTCAACTTTACTATTCTCTCACATTACTGCCATGCCACCCACACAGGGAGCACTGGAGCTGAAACACTTGCACTCATCACTTACCCTCTTCCACAAGCCAGTGACTATTTTCCACACAACAAGCTACACAGTATAGCCAGCACTGATTGTAGGAATGCTGCATCTCTCAGTGATAACAACGGGTAGCCTTTAGGTGCATTGTGTGCAGCTGGGGGGCTCTTACACAGCTGTAACCTGAAAGACCCAGGCCAACTTAAACCCACACAACTCTCAGCAGGATAAAGCCAACTGGGTCATCGTAGGCTAATGCTTGAACCAGCGATGTCTAAGCTAAGCTAAGCTACAGCTTTCAGCCTTTGCCTACTGAGCCACTTTGTAGCCCATAGTGAACTATATATTTTTTAAACACATTATTATAATCTTTATTATAATAGGGTCATGTTCATTCCATTTTTGTCCCCCTGTAGCAGACAGACCCACACTAAACGTAAACAGGGTTCAATTCGTTTTCTCATTCCAGGACACTATTCGATTCCTAACAACACGTGGTTGATAATATGCAATGTCCATTAATGAGAGGTAGATCTAGACAGAGGGGATCAAACCTCAGCGGGGAAAGCGGATGGCAGAGCACACAGCGAACTGTACCTGCTCCGGTGCTCGTAGGTCCCCTTGCAGTGGAATTTGTGGGCCGGGAACACAGTGAATATCCCCTCCTCAGAGCTGAAGTACTGCCACTTGATCCCAGGGTTGGACTTAAGATTGTCAGCAAGCACTGGAAGAAGAAACGGAAGACCGCGATGGGTTAACAGTCAGACAGATACAACGGGGCATTCCGCAGCCTAAAAGCCAAGGCTCATGGGTCTGAAGTGACGTTTGATTTTTTTCCTTAACTCACCAACATTTCAAACTCACTCAATTTCATATCCTTAGAGTAACCTCCAAAGTGTATACTCGGATTCCTCAAACCCAAAGTGAGCACCTGATTCTATACGTTCAAGATGAACGTACTGCGGCCACACAATGAGTGCACCGTAATTAAGTGATCAGCTGGTCGTCATCGCATGTGCGCTCAGTCGTTGGTAGTCTGTTGCGGTTGTAATGAACGCACCCCGCGCTGGGCTTGTTTGGCCCGTGCTGTTGGGGTCTGCTTGGCCCTCAAACGCTGTGGCTTGGCGCATATTGAAACAGACAAGATGATCCACCATAAACGCAAGAGAATGAGTGCAATCAGAGCGCCGGCTTCCAGCTCAAGTGCTTGTTTAAACGTGGGAGAGAGCCGGAGCAGCTGGACTCTGTTAAACCGGGAGAGCGCGGAACAGCTGGGGGAGTTTGCGAGTTGTTCGCCGCTCCACAGAAACGTAAGGGTGATCCGAGGCTCAGCGACAGAGCCAGACTGCACACACTGACCATTCAGACTCTCAGGGGCTCCTCCACCAAAGAACTCTCGCAATGCCACGGTACCTTATTCCCTCTCCCAGGCAACCTGAGAGGGCCTCTGGTTGATGAAGAGCTTTTTGGGATTCATTAATTTAGCCTCTCCTTTAGAATGTGTGAAAGGACATTATGGGTGGGGCTGTGTATGTGGTTCTCCCTGCAGTACTTTTTGTCTTGCACCATATTTTTGAAGACATTCATGTGCCTATTATTAGGAAATTTGTATTAAATGTGTGCATTTTGTTTAGCTTTTAGTCCAGAAATAACCCCTTAAATAAATTAAACGAGCCAAGGTGCTTGGCTGAAACTTCAGAATAAAACAAGGACCTTTTCTATTCACCGTCAAGACAAACAGGTGATACGTGAAGGAATATTCTTACACTTTACCAGCCAAACAAACGAAACATTTTCTTAACTGGGTCAAGGGAAGCTTCATAAAGCTTCACACAGATGGTATCATCACTCCATCAAGAACTTCCTGTCATCACCAAGGGAACACAACATCGCCATTGTGAAGACTCCAACTGAGGAAATACAGAACTGGAGTCCGTCCCTTTTCCAAACTGTGTTACCGTGGGCCGATTCTCCACCGAAACAGGGCTCGTAAAAAAGATAACGGCAAACACGGCGCCGCAATTAAGAGGTTAGCGAGGTTCACTCTTTACAGTGAAGAGCATTACTCTGTGGCCAATCCAATCAATGGAGCAAAACGAGACCGAAATAAACCATGACAATAACCCGTCCGTCCACAACACGGCAACAAACTCCAAACTCCACCACGGACACGGTCTGCTCAAACTCATCAGTCTCCAGGGCGCGTATAAACAGGAACCTTCAGAGAATGTTGACAGTGAAAGGGTAAGTATACATTTGCTCTCCCACAATGCTTATCCACCCCCGCCCCACCTCCCCCAAAACAGAGCCGCAGATTGGAAAATCTGGCAAACTTTGGGACTGGCCACAGTGACCCTCTTCCTCCCGGCGGCAGCGTCTCTTAACTTGCGAGGGGGGTCATTGCGGCAATTGGCCTGACAAGTTAAACTATACAATGGCCAAGTGCCTGTAGCAGCATGGATCTTGGGGAAATAAACAGATTGAGGAGGACGGAGCGTGCGAGGCCTACATTAGGCGAATGAGGGAGAGGAGAGGGGAGAAGAGGAGAGCGCCAGTCCCAGATGGGAAAACGGGCCCCCTGATTGCAATGAAAACAGACCTGGACCGAGCGAAGCACCTTTGCACATTAATTACCTTGAGAGGCATATCTCATTGTTTAGACTAAACCCAAGACAAATCTGCCTGCTGAATGCTTTCAGGGATTGGAGGTCAAGAAACTATGAAAAATAGAGGAGGGGTGGTAACATGAACTTTTGATGACTGGTTTAAAAAAATAAGCACGCATATGAAGATGAATTGTCCCACTCTGTACTCTGGGCAAGTGGAATTTGTGTAGAGAGGGGGAATGGAGCAGGGGGCTGGACAATGATGTTGAAGTTTGTGCCCTGGCTTGTTTTAGAGGGTGAATTTTCTTTTCAGTGAAACTGTAAGAAACCAGGAAAGGCATAATCTGGTGAGTGAATAGCATGAAATTGCATAGAAACAACTGCTTAAAAACACATTTTCTTCAGTGCGATACACTTTTGTGTACATAATTATTTATTCTATTCTTATTATTTCTGATAATCATGCAGCGCACATTCCCTGCATATTCCACACTCGATTTTTTTTAACAAAAAAGTTATTTCTGCCATTCCTATAAAAAAAAAAACTTTAAGGCTGACATGTAACACATATAGCCACGTTCTGTGAATGCAACTTAAAATTAAATCCAAGAATAAAAATAACCAGAAAAGGAGAGAACAAAAAAAAAAAAAGCTAAGAATAATCAAATATGATTAAACCAAGCATATTATAAATGAAAATAGCACTCCAGCCCATGGACTTGAAGGAAACCGCACTATAAATTAGACTGTTCCAAATACAAAAACAGGGTTTGCAGACCAGAGAGAAAGAAAGTACAAAAGTAATCTCATAATGCATTCAACAGGCCTAGTAGTCACGTTTTCCCCAAATCAAAACCTTTCAATTTAAAATGTAATGACTTATACGGGAATATTTGGTTCTTGGAATCCAGTTTCCATGGCAACACCTCACACATGGTAACTGGCACTCCATAGTGGGGTAGAAACAGCAGAAAGAGAGTGGAGGGGAGGGAGAGGGAGGGGGAGGAGGAGCGGGTAAGGGGGTAACCCACCTGAATTAAGGTCCCGGCCAGGGTTAAACGCTCGGCTGTTGACAGTTGGGGACAGGCGGTCACAGCAGATGGTTTTGGAGACGTTTGTGTTGAAATTGCCATCAAAGCTGAGGAGGAAGGACACACAAACAAACCCATGGTTGATTATTGTGCACTAATCAAACACATTTTACCACAGCACAAACATACAGCAAGTCAGGGGTGGGATAAGGGTTGTTTTTCTTGATGCATTCCTCACATCACTCAAACTGGAGAAGAGAGAGAGAAAGAGGCTAGTGTGGGTGTGGGTGTGGGAAAACACAAATAACCGAGAGAAAAAACACCCCTGTGTTCTACAGAGGGACTGTCAAGATCAAGGTGGAGGGAAGTGACAGCCGAAAGAGTGCTGAACTACAGAGGGAAATGTACGAGAAACTATTCCACAAGAAGCCAGACTTTATTTCTGGGTCACGGCGTCTACAGTATCCGCTCTTCCAGATCATGATCTCATTTCAGCTAAAACAACTATCAGCGCTAAACCTTCCCTCTCTGAAGGCGAGAGCCATTTGTGAGTGGCATGATCCTGCAATGAGGGTGGAGACAGAGAGAAGAGCTAGAGGGGGGGAAGAGGAAAAGGACACCCTGAAAACCTCAGCATAAGGAAGCAATAATTTGAATCGTCAGAGTGAGGGGGCTAGCACCGTCAGATTATATATATATATATATATGAAGGAAAAAAAAAATATATATATCAATTTAGAGAGACCCTAAAACCCTATCGTATTCTGTCCAAAGACTGGGTCCCCTGCCCTGCCCCCCTCGCAGCCCCCGACCTTGACGGCGGACCTGGTGCGGATCAGGTTGCTGTGGGGCTGCGTGGAGCCCTGAGCCACAGATCAAATGGCTGGCACAGACTCGGCTCTCCCAGAGAAGTCACATCACAGCATTGTTTCCAGGCCGCCTCAGCTCCCTTTAATGAATAGCTGATCGAAAGTGCGTCTCAGGGGAGCAGCAAGCACCACGTCTCCCACTTTGATCCCCCTCCCCGCCGGAGACTCACCACCCCCGCCCGCCCGCCCCCCCTCCCCGCTTCGCCTGCACCACCACCCACCCCCCACCCCCCTCATCTTCCTCTCCTCCGCCCCCCTCAGCCTCAGCTTGCAAGGAGCTTGCCTGATTGACGGCTGCTCTGATGTAAAAACTGCTTTGAACTTCAGACATTTAATTCCCATCAGGCAGCAGTCATTATTATTCCCCTTCAACACACTTTACATGTGGGGGCTAAGCAAATGTGGAAGATAAAAAATACATTTGCAAGCTCTTTGAATTTTACATCAAAAAAAGGAGAGGGAGGGAGAAAAAAAAAAAAAAAAGCTTCAAGCATTTTTTTTCCCTCCCTGCGCTGATTTGGATCCACCATGTAAATGAAGGTCTTGAAAAACATTCTGGTTTGGAGGGCGGTGGAGAAGAAAAAAAACTGAAAATAAATAAATAAACCTCCGCAGGCCCTAAAGCTGGCATAATTATGCAGGTTCTGAGGAGTATCGGCTTCAACGGTATCATCCGTGTTTTATTTCTTTTCCATTTCGCAGATTCTTATGGCTTAAATTTGATAAAACATGGGGGCTCGCAGCCTCCAATGAGATCGGGGCATGTTGGCGATTGGGGCACGACTATAAATAAAATATTTCTCCACACGGTGTTAATTTGCATACGCGAGGGACGTGTGCAACGGATCCAAGCGTGGCGTAGCTCAATTAAGCCATTTTGCTTGTGGACAGCAGCTACGTCGAGCGGTCGACACTTGTTTGTTATCGACAGTTCTGCATTTTTTAATCTCGTTAGAGATGAGATTTGAAGCCTTAAGAACCACGCTCGGGCTTTGAAGGCGTATTTCCATCTCGGGCCTGTCACACGCAGCGTGATCTCGCTCCTAATCCATCGGCACACAAGCATGTGGTTTCATTAGCGTAGCCGTCAGGGAAACCAGGAGAGGGGCTCAATGGGGATTTAGGAGAGCAACTCCGATATGGAAGAAAGCATGCGGTCAGAAACAAGGCCTTATCAGCACTGCGATTAAACTCTTTAAGGTCACTTGAGCCCTCTCCGCCACCTACTCAAACAGCAGCTTCATTAACTTGGTCACACGGCAAGTGAAGCCATGCTGCCACACCAGACTCGCAATTATCAGAGGATTTACGCGGAACAATAAGGGAGAGGAGACAAACGGAGGCGCAGGATGATCTAAACGCGCAGTTAAACGCATCCGACTTGCGATATTTGTTTTTTGGGGGAAACCTGCTACCACACTTAATACCTTGAGTAAGAGAGGGAAATCGAATCTGACTAGCCATAAGAGCGGGGTGGTAATTGCTGCAGTGACAGTCAGCGCTGCTTGTCAGTGAATTAGCAGTATGGCATGTTGGTAAACAACTGTTCCATATCTCCCAGCTCCCATGCCAACTTAATTCGAGAACCATCTCTCAGAGACAAGCCACTGAAGGAAGATAAGAAATATACTTCTCTACATTCTCTAATGCAGTTGTTCTCAAAGCTTGGAAAATGCAAACATTTTGCTCTGATAAATCTGCCACACACAAACTAGATCTGTTAACAGCTCAACATTGTCTTTTGTTGTTGGATTTACATCCCGAGTCTCACACAGAGATTTAATAGGATTTGGACATATTTTACTGAATGTAGGCTACCTGACTGAATTTATTGGTTATTCCTCTGCATGTGAAACAAGAAGACAGCTCTTTTTCTATCAGGATTACTTGCGTTTATGCCTTACTACCCTAAAGAATGTCTTCGTACAGCTTTGAGGCAGCATTCAGGTTACCTTACACGCTTCTCGTCTTCTTCACACACTATGTCCATCCCTTTTGGCCAATACTATTTCAGCTATATGCAATTTTTGCATCGTCAGTTATGGGCCTAACAATGTTAGAGAGCTGGCAAAAAACGTATCTACCGTAGCCAGCTAGCAGATTGAATTAACAGTCACCTTTGCTACCTATTCTTTCTTTCCACTTCTTGCCACATAGCTAGATATTTTGGTGAACATTTCATCTGCCACATTTGTTAGATGATTAATGAAAAAATATGACTGTGTACATTGTGGGTCATTTTTAACTTCCTAGCTAGCAGGCGAACAGAAGACTGCAGAGGACCCACACTTGATTAAACTTCCGTGGCTACACGGGTACTCATTTTCATCATGTATTTTTTCAATACCAATACACAGAACCAATGTTCTGTGTTGGAATAAAATGAGGGTATTGCAACAAATTGTTTGCCGATATACCATGAATGTTTTTTTCTGGCACTCAAAGATGAAGGTGTGACATTCGTCACTATTGAACTTACTTACAATTCAAGGTGCATTTCATGCTGTGCCCCTCCACAGGATCCAGTTACATTAGACACTGTACCTAGCGACGGCATTGTTGCATATTGTCGTGCAGGTACGGTCGACTATCACAGCCACAACAGTTTTGTTTCACAATAAAACGGCAATGAATAGTCCTTTCACATGCAGACAAATGTTTGTGTGGTACAAACTTGAGCGTTTGTAGTTGAGGGTCATCGAAGTCAAAGAGCAGGAGGGCGTGTGATTGGGCGTGTGACGCCAATCTGACATGGATAGTGTGTGAAATACCCTCTCCACTCTGGCGTGGGTCAGGGCTTGGCCCTGCCGACAGCTGCAACCAACACACTGACAAGGATCATGAAGGTCACTGCTGGCCTGTCCACTTGCGATGACGACGGAGGGCGCAGGACTGCGGTCTCAATCTCCTCACGCGCTGAGCGCTTTAAAGCATTTCACCTGCAGAGATGGTCCCCCTTCCCTAGGCTGACCGTTGAAAGACGGGGAAAAAAATCATTTTCATGCTCTAAAAATGATCCCACTCCGAAACGAGCTTCTCTAAATGAACCCATTTTCTTTAGAAAAGGACTTTGAAATGATGGGTACGAGGGTGTATCAGACAGAATCTTCACTGAATGTCTTATTCCCCCTCCTTTCCCAGGACCATGTCTTATATAATCTTTCCAGTGACTCTTCCTCACTTTCCCCATCTCACACTGCTCAAGAATACTAACGACAGCTGTGAGGGGGAAAGCGCGGTCTGGATTTTGGTCTGCTTGGCGGAGCCACATTGCAGCTCTGCGGTTGAGTTTCCCCTCAGTGAGGGATTTGGGCCTGAAACCCCCATTAATTCACAGCGAGTCTTCGGCGAGAGAGATAACGCCATCAAAACGCCGGCAGGCCTCAGTCCGCCGCCACAAGCTGCTCCTGCGGAGATTAGGTTGAAAGCGGACCCTCAGTGAACTCGGACTCTGTCGGCTCTTTCGAGATGCGTTTCGCACTGGATTTCGAGACGGCTGAAATACTTATGACCAATAAAGGTTTGGCCCTGGCCCATTGCGTGCCACACTGACAGGTCTGCAGGTACCATTACGAGCATCCATCAGGTTCCACGTCTGCGCAAATTAAAATTACGGCTGCTCAGTTAGGGGCATGCCTTTATTCCGCCTTTTGAATAACATCCTTGCAACGAGGTGATAATTGTCAGAATGAAAAAAAATAAACACAAAAAAAACCCACTAATGTTACATGAGTGAGGAGGTAGGTAATAGAGCACTGGTGTCAAACTCATTCCATCGAGGACCGAGTGTATGTTGGTTTTTGTTAAAACCAATGCACTACACCAGGTGATTTAATGCTTTTTAAATGCTGGTTTGATGCAGTGTGTGAGATGCTGATTGGGTGCAGTGTGTGAGATGCTGGTTTGGTACAGTGTCTAACATGCTGGTTTGGTACAGTGTCTAACATGCTGGTTTGGTACAGTGTCTAACATGCTGGTTGGGTGTAGTGTGTGGGATGCTGGTTGGGTGCAGTATGTGAGATGCTGGTTTGGTACAGTGTCTAACATGCTGGTTTGATAAAGTGTCTAACATGCTGGTTTGGTACAGTGGAGATTCTGATTTGGTAGTGTCTAACATGCTGGTTTGAGATGCTGCTGGTTTGGTACAGTGTCTAACATGCTGGTTTGGTACAGTGTCTAACATGCTGGTTTGGTACAGTGTCTAACATGCTGGTTTGGTACAGTGTCTAACATGCTGGTTGGGTGTAGTGTGTGAGATGCTGGTTGGGTATGACATGAGAGCTAGTGGTCAGTTCCAGTATGCAGGGCTACTCACTCCATCATTGAAGGAGGAATGGTACAGCAGTCCTGGATGGCGGTCAGAGGTGAGGTCAGGTGGGCAGTGTAAGAGGCCTCCACCACCTGCTTGTTCCTGTTCACCACATCCAGGTACCGGTTGAACTTCTCACGTATCTTCTTCGCCAGCTGAAATACACACATTATACACATCACCTTCATGAAAACAGTTCTGAAATGAGTATAGCCAAACTATACTACTACTGGTGGCAGTACTGTACTGTAATGTTTTTACTGGGGAACTAAATGATGCATGTTCTCTTCTAGTTAAAAAAAACACCCAATAATGCAAATAATACAAATCAAAACAACGTATTCATGAACTACTACTACTTGGTTACAAGCGGGGTTTAAGAACGGTGAGTAAGAAAAACAGCACAAATAAATAAACAATAGTCAGTCACCACGCTGATCACAGCCCAGTTTGGGTACAGTGTCACTCGTGATTTCTGTAACTGCAGCAGAAAGACCCCATTTCGCTAATGCCAATCAGAACACAACATCAAAGG
This sequence comes from Aldrovandia affinis, assembly GCA_029706075.1. Taxonomy (NCBI): domain Eukaryota; kingdom Metazoa; phylum Chordata; class Actinopteri; order Notacanthiformes; family Halosauridae; genus Aldrovandia; species Aldrovandia affinis. Next base: position 1,245,419 of record JAINUG010000145.1, on the reverse strand, counting down.
GAGACGGCCCAGCTTGGAGACCAATCTATCAATATTACACCTGCACCTCGAGAGGCTTGAAAGGCTGACGCCTGCCCCTCTGCATTACTGGTTAGCCTCGTATTTCAGCATAATGCCAACAGCGGCATAAAAGCTAAATGAGTTCCCAGTGAAGGGTTATAAAAAAAATAATAAAAGAAAAAAAAGAACATTTAAAAAAAAAAAAAAGGTGGTCGTGCTGGTGAGGTCTTGTTCGCCTCGGTGTTGGATGTGTGCTTCAGTTACAGCTCTCGCAGGAGAGGCGTGGATGAATGGAGGGGCTTCCGTGCGCCAGCCTCATTTATTCAGCACACTTTTCCTGGTGGACTCATTAGCAACCCGCGCACCAGTGCTTCACCCGGGCGCCTGCGCCCCGCACTCGTCCTGCGGAGCCAACGCCAGGGCCGGGAACCACTCGGCAGACGCACGGCTCTTTATAGCGCCGGGTTTGTAAAAAAACGACAGGAGCCAGGGACACTGTACTCAGAGGGGGGGGGGGGAACGGAGCCACGGTCTCTTCAAAAGCCATCGCTCCCTTTTCCAAATACCACAATTACCGTAAGCATGTCGGCCAACAAGACCGAACCAAAGAGCGGCGAAACGTGGCCTACAACATCCAGCTGATTAATGAGCCGGCAGGTATATGTATCATTTGTAAACTTGGCTGATGGCTCTGTCCAGCTGTTGCATATTTACAGGAAAAAAAGGGCAAACCCTAGCCAAAACAAAGAGTTTATGAGATAGTTATATCGGTGGTCTAAATGGGGCCCGGTTCAACATTTTGTGAACGTTAAAAACGGGAGAGGTGGATGGAAATGTTTACCGTGCGTTCGATGTGACGGTACGAAGGTATTTCTACCAGACAAAGGCCCTGCGTGCGAAGAGCGAGAGCGCACAGCACTCCCTCACTTCCTGTCCACAGCTTCCTCTCGACTGCCCTCCGCGAAGGGCCCCTTCCCCGTGTCCAAATCCAAGGATTACCGACGGGCGGCAGAGGGCTTCGCTTCCCCTGTGACCGTGCAGAGTCCCTCAAGGTCACTCCGCGAGGCTCCACAGAAATGTCAGCGCCGCTTGAGAGCCAGTGGTCTGCTCTTTCTTTGAAGGCCACTGGCGCACGGCTGCCATGTCAGTGGTCTGGAGAAACCTTTCACCGTCATTTTCAGCTCAATCGCTTTGTCACAGAAGTTTCCACCTTCTGATTTACCGGCAAGATGTGGTTTTGGTTTATCAAGGTTCAGGCCTACTTGGCTATGATATGTTAAATCCCCCTCTGACATTACTGAACTATATCATATATATATTATATAACTATAATCTCTTGAGACGGAACAAAATTAAACTTTGCTCTCATGAGAATTGACAAGCACATCCTCTAAGATATGAGCCGAAACCATTTTTTTTTTTTTTTTTTTTGGAGGGGGGGGCATCATTGCTTTGATGATTAAAGTGTCCATTTCTGACACGGACAAAATCAGAGATATTTTCCAGCTGGCCTTCTGGGCAAGGGAAATTAAGCTCTACTTACAATGCAAACAGTAGACGCTGTCACATGGCCTGGATGTTTATGATCAGATTTTTTTTAATTGCCTTTTTTTAAACATTCTTTATTGCCTATATTGGTCTAAGCTGAAAGCATTATGCAGTTTATGTGCGCAAAAACAAACCTGATTAATGTCTTCCAAATATTGTTTGCCTGAAAAAATTACTTGATGAACTTCTCCAATTAATATGTTAATAGTTACATGAATATTAGGGCTGTGCCAAGTAATCGACCCAATCAATCAACTGATTTAAATTGGCAACTACTTTTGAGATTTATTAAATACACGTTCAATTAATTTGTTAAATTCATTATGAAATTGGCACAATCCCTCAGTGTAAATGTTCGAGCCAATGTTATCTGACGTAAGAACACATGCTGAGTTCTTAGCCAAGCCTCTTGGTGCATTAAAGGTAATATGTCAAACATAGCTGGTGTTTTGTCACTCCAGTTAAGTTGTGAGCACTAAATGTGATTTATACGACTTCAGGCCCTTTGGAATAGCATTTGGGATTGTATAGAAGATGTTTAGACATGGCTGAATTCATGGAGACGAATACCAGACAAGGAAACGTTTCTAACACTTGACTCCGACTAATCAACTGATTAATTTAACTTATGGGGGGGGAAAAAATAATCAACAATTTTCTCATGTCGGTTTCCAGTAAATTCATTGATTTCATGTTGAAACCAGAGGGAGAGTGCATTTGCCTTTGTGTTTAAAGACGTGAAGCAGGCCTCTAATTGGTGCATATCTACAGCTGATATTTCAACTTTCCGGGGGACTCTTCCAAGAGTTTGCAAGGCTAGTTACACAGGGGCTAAAGTGCCTGCATCAAGGACTGCCACCGCCACATTTCAAAACCGAGATAAGAAAAATATCTACAACTGTGAGACCAGCTACAAAGCTGCTAGAAGAATGCTAAACTACACCTGCCACGTTGACAGGTATGTCACGCTAGGAAAACGAACAAACGCTGAAAAGGCTTTACAAATGAGCAGGAATGACACTTCTCCAGAATGCAGCAGCGATTTCCCCATGCAATATTCAGAGATGGAAGGCTACCATGATGGCAAAAACAACAACAACACTAATAAAGCAAACATCAGATGCTGCAGTTCTTTCAATGTTTTATGTGGGTTTTTTCAATTATAAATGGCATACTTTATGCAGGCATAAATACCAATTACAGGGAAATAGGGACAAATAAATATCCAAAGCCAAAAACATAAATCATGACTTGTTTCACCTCTGCCTGAGCTCAAAAAAGAAGCCCTTTGGGACTTCTGTTGCCATAGTCTCTCAGGGCAGATCAACTTGTACGCCTTTAATAGACCTGACAAAGACAACAACTTTACATGTGTAGCGCTGCCCAGCGTCGTTATGCTAATGATCGGTAGTGAAATAATTACGCTGGCTCAGAGTCAGGCGGGACCGGACCGGGGTCGTGCGGCTTCACCCGCGAGAGCGCTCTTAAAAAGGTCGGCCTTGTTTGCCGAACTCTGGCAGGTGACCGCGCTGAACGCAGTCCAATGGAAAGTGCTCACCTAGCCTACACCCTTCCACACGCTGAGAAAACACTCTCCCAACACAGCTGTGGAATGAGCTGGCCAGTCTGCCTCCACCGGAGTGCGGTGCCAGGTACATAGATCTTGTTTTTAATGGCGCTACAGAAATGCGCCGGCCAGGAACTTCTGGATCCAGGCACAAGCGGCCCGCTACAAGTGCATAGCGCAGAGATTCATTAAGCATCTGGGGGGGGGGGGGTTTGCCCTAAAAGCCTGGGACTTTTGGTCTTAATCAAGGTGTCAAAAGAGTTGTTGCCAATGAGCCACTTAAGTTCTTACATACTTCCAGCTGCAGAGGGCTAATTTACTACAGATGGATTTTTTTTCCCCCTAGGGCTGGAAAAACAAATAACTTGAGCGTGCTTTGTGATCGGCGGAGCGCGTTTCGGACACTGTCATACGACTGTCACTGTCCCACATTTATGTAGGGGACAGGAGCCATTACAGCATTAACGCCACGCGAAAAAAGAGCTGGAGATATTGAGCGCTCACGACTGAGGCCCTGGGCAAGTCGCTGTCAGAGCTCCCGGTTGGTCCCTGCAGCTCCTCGCTCACAGGCAGGTTCGGGACTGTGCTCCTATTTACCCGTCGTGCCATTATCACGATAAGGCTCCCGCCATATGTTCCCTGGCTCCTCGCGGCGCAATAAGGCGGCTTGGCAAATACTCCCAGACAAACACAGACACTTTTATGATGTGCCACGTTTCAGACAGTTGATGGTTCCAGAAGCTTCCAAGCCCTGAATCTGAGCGCCAGGTAAGCCTCTGATGTTCCATCGAGTACACGTCTGTTCTACTTACGCTCGCCCCCTGAGCACGGAGGAGCAAACCTCTGAACCAAGTGTGCCGTCTCTGCATTGCAAAATTCGACGCACAGTTTTGGAACAGAGGGGAACAGTGAACGTATTGGAGAGGGAAAGATATGGGGGGGGCTATGCTTCAAAGCCAAGGGGATTGCAGCAGTCCAATTTGAGTGGAGTACCTTCTCTCTGATGCCATGGCACGCAGACAGCATGGAAGAGGCACACAAACCCAACGTTCAACGGCGTCTCTGGCGGGACTCACCTGTTGCACCTCCGTCTCTCCATTTGAAGTCTTTTCGGTGTACACGAAGGAGTTGAAGATTCTCTGCGAGAGAGAAAAATGGAACATGGTCAAGGAAATAATTTGAAAAATTAAAAAAGCATTCCGTACATCAGCACAGTACAAATTGGAAATACATGAGACTGAAACGGGACAATCTAAAAGAAAAACACGGCCTTTTCTGGTAAAGCATTCCGTTGCACCTCCTGTGGCCCAAAGCGATCATAGAGGCGTTTCTTCTCTGCACAATCTGGTGCTCTATGCAATCTTGTCCTCCTGAGCACTTTCTCAGATATTTACGCTTATTCAAAAAAATGGAAAAGTCGGCTTCTAAAGTACATGCTCTTTATCTTGCCATTTCAGAGCTAATGATCCGTTTCCTGGAATTATGCTATTTTTGCTAATTGATGTAAATTGCAATAATTTTGTTTTGCCTACAAAAATCAAACCTTCCCAGTAGAGATAATTGTTAGCAGACTTTCAGCATGTGGCCGTACAGAACAGCAATGTGACGAACGGCTGTTCTCTCAGAGTCAGCCAGGGTTGGCACTAGGCTCATCCCGTCTCCGTAGAGACGTCACGCTTCCAGGTGGACAGAGAGGGTACGATCAGCCCCGGCCATCTAGCTCAGGGACCCTCGCTGAAAACTCCGCTTTGTACCTCAAACCTTCAACCGCCCGATAGTCTGAGCCAACATCAACACAACCCAAATTCTGGACAGACATTCACACCCCCAAAATTCTGGCACAACGCAACCCACATTTTGGGCCGAGCCCCGGTCACTGAGCTCAAAACACCGTAGTTTGTCACTGTGCACATCAGACTACAACCACCCCCCTACCCCAGCCCATGTGGATGTAGCGCGACTCAAAAATGCATTTTGGATGTGCATTTTAACGATCTTCAAAATAAAATGTCTCTCAAAGTACTAGCACAATTAAATACTGGAAAAAAAAATAGAGATTCTGTGTGGCTCAGTAGGTAGAACGTGGCGTTGACAATGCTTCGGTTGTGGGTTCGATTCCCATTGGGACCACATGTACTGAAAATGTATGCATTCACTACTGTAAGTCGCTTTGGATAAAAGCGTCTGATAAATTGCATATATTATTATTAGACCCCTGTTTTTCCCTCCAAACAGTAAGAAAATTATTTCAGTGTATATAATGATTCAATGTAATTCACACTTGCATGCAGAGGGGGGGAATAAAAACTACATTGTGATGAACTATGTGTTATTTTTGTAGGATTCTTAGATCCTCCTTCATGAATACTTATGGTGAATAATTTTTTATTTTTTTTCCATTAACAAGCATTTGACACACCGATTCAAGTAATCAATTAGAGATATCACGGTAGAATACTCAAATATAACCATTCCCATTCTTAAATTCCGAATACTCAACATCACTCATGAGCAGGAGATCCTTAAAAGTCCAAACCCACAAGCTGGCCGGTACGCAATATCCTCAGCAGCCTCCAACATCCCCCCTCGAACGTGCACTTTGACAGAACCGCACTGCAGCTGCCCTCCTGAGCACCGCAGACCTCCCTACAGCTGGGGCAACACTCGCGAACGGCTACGACCACTGAGAGGCACAACATTTAACCAAATAAATATTCACTTTAAATGGGCAGCAGGTGTTTCACTTTAAGTTGCTCCACTACGTGCGCGGCTAAATCTTCTTTCGCAGGGATTATTATTGTATTGATTCCCCCCCCCCTTTTCGCTCGTCTGCACCTACCGTCAGGAACACGCCAGCAGGCACAAATTACCCAGCATTCCTCCACTCCATGGTAACCTGGAATTCATGCTGCCCTCGCTGCACAAGCGCTGGCGAGGTACCCTAATCCCCCAGCAGACCTCATTACAATTTAGCACTCAAACAGAGACGGTCTCCCATTACGGAGGGAGGAGACTTGGGACAGCGCCACAGAAGTAGGCACATTTCCCCTTTTCCTGCTCTGGTTTTGCCCAAGGACCCTTCGAAAATCGCTCATCGACGGATTACGACTGGAACATTCCACGGGACTTCATAAATCGCGGGGAAGCTTGTCATTTAAAACTTTGACGGGGATTCGGTGAACAAAAGGACAGCGCGTATTCAATTTTGTCTTACACACGGGGAAACGGGACTGAGCGCCGGGGGTTGACCCGGGACGGCGCTGAAATGCACTCGCAGACCTTGAAATGCCTGCCACTACCTTCCACTGTCCCTGAATTCTACACAACACTGCAAAACACACACGCACACGCAGCAGCAAAACAAGGCCGGAGTCATCACCGGTTCTCCCTCACCAAGAAATTCCTCAATGAATGCGCTCGGGCTCTTTTGAAAAAGGGGCTTAAGACACAAAATCCATAAATAAAGAAGCAGAGAATGTGCCGCTTTGGGCTGCTTGTAAAATAAACCCGTGCGCAAACACAAACAGAGACGCGGGCGTCGGCGCTCCTCCTCCCCCAGCGCTGGGGGTTTGTTTTTCGAGCTGCTCTGATGACTTTCGCAGCTATGCCCCGGGCCGGGAGGAATTTTGCAGCTTGGAACCCGAGCCGCCGCAGTGTCACCCCGGTGACCGCGGGGAGGCGGCCCTCCAGAGTGGGGCAGGGGAGGTCACCGGCGCTCTGGAGCTTTCACCCCAAAAACTGGGGGAGCGACCCTGGAGATATGTGTGTGTGTGTGTGTGTGTGTGTGTGAGGGGTCGGGGCCCTGCTGAGAGACGCCCCCTCCACCAGGAACTGCGCCATAATGATGACCATCAGCGCGCCCTTGGCTCCACTTCCTGGACTCGCTAAAGCTCACGTTGCGCTTGCGAAACTCCCGCGAGCCGCGCTCCCGCTCCTCCGTTTTACTACGGCTCGGCGGACGAGGGGGAAGTAAGACGCGACGCTCTTGCGCCATTGTGTCTTACGAGGGCCGTTAACTCCGCCGGGGCCATTCTCGACAAGCAAAACATGACACGGAAGGAGGTAAATGAAGTGCGGTCCCTCTCTCCCCCGTCTGAGTGTTCCACTCTCCTCGGTGTGCATGAAATCAGATGAGCCCTTTGGAGTGACTCTCATCTCGATAAAGCTGCTCTTTAAATGCCGTTTCCAGCCTCGGCTCGGCGAAATAGCTGATACACATGTTGAGAAAATGGATTCCTTAAATCACCCCCAGAGTGGCTGGCTCTGAGGCATTTCCATTAAAATGGCGCAGCTGAGGGATAAACCTATTAGCAATTCAGCCGTCTTCAAAGGCCAGCCCAGAGCGGTAATCCACATTAATTTGGGATTGTACCAGCTAGTGAAAGGGTGCAATCGCATAAAGCAGTTTGCAGATACGTCTCCTAATCTTCTCTTTAGGCTACATGGTAACGGTGGACGGGGACGGGGCCTGGGCTGTCCCAACCCGCGGTCGCGCCCAAGGGGTGCGCAGGGCGCCTCCCGCATGTGCACCTAATCGCCGCTCCACCCTCCCCACCCCCGCTCTCGCTGGACACCGGGCCTGACCGGCTCTGTCCGAGCGCGCCGGCGGCCGGCGGCTCCAGTTCGCAGGAAGAGCTCGCCAGCCTGAAAGGCACCTACATTGATGTGGGTTTAGAGCAGCTGGGAGCCCTGGGTTCACCAAGTCCAGCAGCGACGGCGTATAAACCCAGCAGATGAAAGGCCGGGACAAAAGCGGCTCGGAGACTGGGGAAAATACTGCTGCAGGTAGCGTCCCCCTCCCCTCTCAGAACCAGTATGCTCATTGCACTACAAAGGGCCAGAGCGAAGAATGAGACGTCCTTGCTTTGCCCCCACTCCGCTTCTAAAGACACGACGACTACAAAACAGGATTCATCCGGAAAGCTAATGCACCTGCGAATGTGCTGCGCATATATGTGTCCGTTTCACCACCGCGCGACGTCTACTCTTACCCCACCCAGGTAGAGCACAACAGGCTTACTTCCTCCTCTCGAGGCAATAAGCCTCTACAGCCTTATGACACAGGAAAAAAACTGATTGTACTTGCCAAACCCCTGGCTCATTCATGCAAGAAGTAAATCGCGTTTGTCACATCTTCCAAACTAATTCTTACATTAAGGAGTCCCCAAAGTTACTTCCTGGCCAGCAAGAGACATGGCTTTGAAGATGGGGAAAACGGAATGGCAGAATACACATTTTTTTGCTCCTCTTTTCTAAAAACAACCGGTGAAAGGGCTGAAGGGTATTGTGTGGGGCAGAAACATGGGCAAATTAGTTCCACATGCAAGAAAGGAAAATATTTTTTTCTCTGTTTTTTTCTTTCTTTTCTTTATTCTTTCATGTAAATGTGTGACTGAGTTGTCATGGCACAGAAAATTCCATCCAATAATGGGCCTTGGTGACAGACTGTTTATTTAATAAAATATTTCTACAACCTAATTTATTTTATTTTCAAAAGTGAGGAAATCTGGCGGTTTAATGCATATAAACTGGCAAGCCTGTTAGAATAATGACTTCTGTGCGTATCCATGGGTACCATTTGTACAGCCCCGACAACACGCTGCATATAAAAATATAGGAAAACGAACTGCCATGTCAGGGCTGAGAATATTATCAAAGCTCAGGACATATAAGTATGGTCATTAAGTGGTAGCCTTGCTAACCAGTCTATATGAAAAAGCAAAGACAAACGAGAACCTTGTTCTTGAGCAGGAGCACATCTTGTTGAGTGCACAAACAAAATGGCTGACCAAATGCAACAAATACACAAATGAAATGAGCTGTGCCCCGTTGTGAGCAGTGGCTTAGCGGTCCGGCACAGGGGAGGAGACAGCCAACACAGACTGAGGTCCTACAATAACAAACCCCTTTGTGAAAACACTGGAGGGCCCATTGTGGGAGTGGGTCACGGAGCCGATTCTCTCACATGTTTGAAATCCACAGCGCCGCTGTTTTCTTTTGCTCAGGCAGACAGGATATAATGGTTTCCACATGTAAGGGGGCCCTAAATAACAATGATAACAGTTGAGTTGCAGTGTGTTCAGTTTGCCACCGCCCCCCACCATCTACATTGGTGCGTTTGATAAAGGCTAGAACTATTATCGTTCACCATTTGAAAAAACGATGTCTATGACAGTTGTTGAACATTAAGAACTCTAAACGCCCAGATAATTTATTAACAAATGTTCCATTTTCAGTCCTTTCCACACATAGCTGTAAATTAAATATATGAGAAGTATATGTCCAATCTTGGAGTTAACTGGAGTGCTAACTGAAATATAGATATAAATGACCAAATTTAAGAGAAGGGTCATTACATTACAAATCAGATGGACTTCTATCTCAGAATCAGGCAAATGTAATACACATTCCTGAAACATCTATGTGAACAGATCTGAAGTTTGGGTTCTGTATTCTAAGTTGTTTTTGAAATAAATGTTTTTGAAATTGGTCAAATTTAAGTCCAAAATGGCCACCATCTTTGCAGGTAATATAATTCAAACATGGAGTATAATAACAATCAGAGATTCAGATCTCAACACCTTAAGAATTCATAATGATAAAAGTAGTGGAAATGTGTGGTCACTACCATAGTCACACAGAACTTATAGATAGCATCATGTCAACCTTAAATATAGATAGAGACAACTAAAAATATTTTTTTCCGGATTTTTTCAGCGCATAAAAATGACATATGGGCATATTGGTTCAATCTCAGAACTTTCGCATGTTAAGGCTGGTGGTACGAGGTTAATATGTAGGAAGTGTCCTCTTCGTTATGAAGCTCCATCATGGCTAGATACATTTTTCAATCATAATCCCTGTTTGAAAGCTATATTTTGATGCAGTTTACACGTTGGACATCAGGGAGCGCTGGTTTTGGTCAGTGTTCCATTAGTTCATGAAAGATAGTTGAAAGTGCTGTTAATTGTTAGGCAACTGTTTTATTACAGATGCCCAGCCTGACAAAGGATCACATAAAACATTGCTCATTCTAGCATGCCATGTTTTGTCAAGAAGTACATTATTATCGATTGAAGTAGTAGGTGAGATGTGTATTACATACATCAGGGAAAACAAGGTTCCAATAACTACTTTGTGGCCAATACGGTCACCTCTGTCCTGTACGGTTCTACTAAAAAGTCTTGGCATGACAAAAGTAGGCTCATTTTGTCGTGTTTCTGTTTCTTAACTTGGTGTGAGCTGTGAAATCCAGTCACTTTCCTTTTTATAAAAGAAGGCCACACTTGGTATGCTAGGAGCATTCACCAGACACAAGGCACACCGCAGTGGTAGATGGTAGCTTATCGTTGAGGCCATTGAGAGGACTTTGCTCGACCGTGACGGTGCACGAATGATAGTTGTACATCTGCTTCCTCATTACCTTTTAAATACATGATGGAATATCAAAAATATAGGTTGTTATCAAAACATGGCAGAAGGAAACGGATTCGGTTTTCAATTTCCTTCAGATCTGTAAAGGAGTGTGCCACATTCCCTCTGCAGCTAGGGCTCGGTAATATATATTACCAACCCAATAAGCAGAGCCACTCCATTAAGCTTTTTTAACATATCGGTCTGAGGGGCAAACCAAATACAGCACCTGCTGTCCAGAGTGTATATTGCATCAAAATGTGCATTAAAACAGGGATTATGATTGAATAATTCATTTTATTTAATTATTAAAGGAGTTTTATATAAGGAAAATTAAAATTTTCCATATATCAACTGCATACCAGTAGCCTTAATATGTGAAAATTCTGAGACTGAAATATGCCCACATGCGATGCGAAGATATACCAAAAACAAGGTAGTCTCTATCCATAATTGTATTGATATTTTGTTACTGAGTTCTGTGTGATGGTGGTACCTAGCACATTATTTTTCAGTCTGAGATATTGTCATATTCTCCCCAAAGAACATGGCCATTTTGGACCCAAATTGGGCCCTTATAGCTAAATGGGTGGGACCCAAAAACTACAAAGAATACCATCACCAAAGTGTAGGTTTGTTCATAAGAAGGGCCAAGGAATGTGTGAGAAAATTATGGAGAGAATCTGAGACCTAAGTCATAAAACCTCCCAAATTGTGTCCCATTTCATACAGTATGTAATTCAAATAAGCAATTATTCTGCCACATATTTTCAAATGCATGTTCAGAAAATGTTTAGACAGCAAAATTATGGTCTATAATACATCTGAATATGTTTAGGCCCAACTCTAAACTGAATTCAGCAAAAGTAAAGGGAATTGGTACAGACTCTGACATTCTGACTGAAGTCCTCAAACACTGTACATAGAGCCTTGGTGAAGATTACAAGACAGAAAATAGCAGGCAGTGGGGGGGAAAAGAATTAAAGGTGCTCAAAGGCGAACGAACAAACAAACAAAAAGGAAGAAGGAGCAATGCAAGTCACGCAAAAAAAGTGATTGAAAAGAATAAAAATCGAGACATTTACATCTAAAAATAACTGCCCTTTTCCACCCTGCAAAATGTGAGATTTAAAGAAACACGTGTATGAAGTGATATAGTGGGACAGAAATATAGTGTTTCATCTCTGACCTCTCTGTGAGAAGGCATTAAAAGATTGGCCGCCACACATCAGGGAGAGACTAAGCCTCCAAACAAAGCCCCTCTCTGAGCAGACTGAAGGGGGGACAGCAGAGCTCACATCTCTGCCTGACATTCCCCAAACTCATCCATCTCCCCGGACCCAGGGAGCAGCTCCCCCGCTTCCTGCCTGCACCCAGGCCAGCGCAGCCAGGATTATCCCTGCTGATCACGGCATGTTTGCCATGCAGCGGGGAGATCTAAGCAGCACACTAAATCAACCTCAGACAGGCAAGAGCTGGTGAGGGACAGGAAGCAGGCATTTGCCAAAGGAGCGATGACCACGACCGGAGCGGTCAATCACGAAGCACTCCCGATTCTGACGTCTCCCTGTGACCAAGGCCCGCTTGCTCTCGCCTGCTCGAAGCTCTTCAGAAGTGACATGATCAAATGGAGACAATAATGGCCTTTCTAGAGGGACTGCTGTATGGTGGCCAGTCATGGCGGACCAAAGGCCCGGGACTTCAGGGCCCGGCCCTGTCGCTGGAGTTCTTGGCTGGGCTTTTTGCGCTGCCTTTGATGAAATTAAAGAGCACAAACTCAACCACAAGTTGAGTGGAACACAACTGCCCCCCCCCCCTCACCATGTCCCCCCATTTTAAAAATATGACCACGATCCAATCTGGTAAAGATTTGTTTAAGGAAAAAAAAGACTTAAAAAAAAAAAAAAAAAGACTTAAAAAAAAATCTTAAGCCGTGCCAAACACCAACTCTCAAGAAATTTTGCACAAACTCAGGAAATGGTTCCTGCATGCTGTAATCATATGAACCCAGGTAAACTCAAGGACACTTGGCAGGCTTCCCCAAAACCTGAGCTGCGTTGGCTTTGGGAAGACACGTATTCAGCAGACCAGACCGATGCACCCCCAGCTCTGCTGTTAGGAGGCCCCCCGCTTTTATGTCACTGGGGTTGTCGGCGGCGAACTCGCTCGGATTTAAAGGAGGCCACGGCGGACGGCCTTTGGTGGCTGGAAACTTCCCGAGGCCCTGAGGCGTGTTTACGGTGCTGCGATCGCGAGGGTTCGAGGCAGCGGCGTGACATGAAACATCTGCCACGGGTCAGCACTTGAGCTCGCAGTAAAAACACTGGAGGATTTCTTGCAGCACTCAAGAGCGCTGGCCACCTGAATCGCTCTTTTACGGCCGAAGCATGTAAATCACAAAGTTCCCCTGGACTCTGCGATGCTCTTTTCAGACCTGTCAGAATGAAGGATGCTCCCCTGAACATAACACACTGATGCAATTACATCGCCTCGTCTCTACTTCTTCTCTCCTCGGCACTGTGTCGAACACACACTCGGGAGACCTGGACTAAGTTTGGTTTGAAATGGAAACGGGCTGTGAGTAATGTCTAAAAACTCCCTCCGACGTGGATTCCCAAACCTATCGAAACATCACCTCAACACCTGGACACCCCTTTTGACTCACCGACAGGTACTTGGAAACTGAATCAAAGAGAAAAGAGCGCTGGCTGCATTTGGAAGCGAACACTGTGGAACGTGCTGGAGCTACTTGGAGCACCTGCCAGCTGAGGAGAAAGAAGGGCCATTTCCATTTACTTGGATATCGACTGTAATAATAATAAGTCAAATAACACGCCTGTGCCGTGCTTCCATGCTGCCCTGAACTGGCATGTGTTTCGCATTAAGACTCGGCGCAGATCAGCTCTCTGCCCGCCTCCAGCCCCTGGCACTGCTTAACTGGAACAGCCCACAACTCCCACAGACACCAGGCATGCCCCGCGCCAACCATCTCACCCACAACTCCCGGGACCTGGCGACGCTGGCATCGGCAGCTGGTTCTCACCCCTGCCGACAAAACCCGCACGGAGGCCAGTTTCAAACCACAGCCCGCCTGAACACGGCGAGCCACTCCGAACACGGAGAGGGTGTGCCTCGACCGAGAGCAAGGGCCAAAGCGGCCAATTTGAGAAAAATAAACTAAACAAAACAGGGGGGAGGAGAGATTTTCCGCGAATTAAGGCGAGCGGAGATGAACTGTCCCGGAGAGTCTGTCTCAAAACAAGGTAACGAGGCCATCAAGCTGCGTCTAAAGGCTCGTTAATGGCAGCCCTTTCGACTGGGCGCGCCAAGGTAAACCGACCTCTCCTAACCAACCACTGCTCCCAATCTGTTTTTCACTTCAAGACGAGTTATCCGAGGAAAAGAGTAATACGCTCTGCTGCAGAACGCCACAGCCGTTGGCAAGAGACAAGTTATCAGAAGTGTTTTCAGAGAGAGAGAGAGAGAGAGAGAGAGAGAGAGAGAGGGAAGGAAAGCAGGAGTGGCTCAGAGGTGGTCCTCATCAAGCGTGAGATCATGAGAGATCCTGTCGGAGTGCGCGGAGTAGCTAAGGAGCAGTCATGGCACCAGCAGGAGGCGTAGGCCGTCTGATTGTCAGGGCTGCGAGCGTCTCCTACCCATAAGCCCTGGCTTCGGCCCGACCTGCCTCCATCAGCCTCCACCACATTTTGTGTGAGCGCAGTGCTAGGTTTGGTACTTCTCCCAGAGGGATTGCGGCAATAAAGAAAGTAAAATGTCAACCGTGTCCGCAGTGTCCAGGCAAACAATGGAAACAACGACACAGACAACAGGACAAAAAGCCCTGCAGACAACCTCACTCATTCAGAGGATGACATGTTAAAAGCCAGACTCCACAAGCCTGGCCTTTGATTCCTCCTGACGGAATTTCCTCATGCAAAGATGGTGGCGTCTCAGATGTGGAACATTTTATTAGCCCTGACCCCCATCTACGGCAGGAAACCGCCATGCCAAAGAACACACATAAAGCGCAAACATCTTCCAGTGTATGCAGCTGAGTGGGACAGGAAAGGCATTACATTATCAGCGGTGCAGAGGAACTGGGGGGGGGGAAGGAAACCTTCCATCAGGCCAGACGCTTTGATGGGCCGTCCGTTCGATTCCAACACTTCCACTTGAAAGGAATGTCAGACCCCAGAGACGAAGATGCGGGGCGGGGGAAACAAACAAGCCCACCTCGAATCCCGCTGACCCCCAGCCACCCTGGCAGCCGCGGCGACGGCACAAGCTTTGACAATGCGTCGGTGTCTTGCGGGGCCGGGGGGGCGTCTTTGTGGGGCTGTCACTCAGGAATGCCGCCTGGTTTACAGGAGAGGGACGGCGACATCCCGCTCAAACCTCCTCAGACCCGTGGAGAAGCACCGCCACCACCTCTCTGCTCGACCCACGGGCACCCGCCGCGTCCCATTGAGGCCGCCGCTTGTACGCCGACGCGTCCCTCTGCACCGCTGTGCATTCCATCAAGGAGGAGGCGGGTCAGGGAGCGCGCGGCTCAGACGGTGATAATAATGGGTAAGATGACACAGGGGAGGGAGAGGGCCGTTACAGAGGCGTGATGTAAAAAGGCCCCCGTGAGCCACAGCGAGCGAGAATCTCTGCACGTCTCCGACGTCTCTCGCACGTTACGCTTGGCCAGAGAGCGATCTCGCCGCGTGCTTTAGCCCAAAGGGCACGGGCCACTCCGCCCTGACCGTCGGTGGTCCGGCAGGCCCGGGTTCTGGCGGCGCCGGGCGCACGCCCCATTAGGCACGGGCTTGGCTCTGGGACTGAGCCTGCAGCCGGGTCTGGGCTGAGGGGTCCCGGAGGCTGTCCGAGTCAATTAGTCTCCGACAGAGGGGCCCCACGGCCCCCCGTCGCCCGACACAGTGCAGCTCTCAGGCGGGCGGCCATCTTCTCGTCCCCCACCCACACGGGCGCCGGAGCCTTTAATGAGGACAGGGCTCCGCGGAGGCCTCCTGCCCCGGCCAGGAAGCGAGCACGAGCAGCGCTCACACACACACAAAAGAGGCCAAGCGAACGTTCCGTTCAAAGCCCCGTCTTTCACCGCCGCAGCGTGCGTCAGTGAAATCTACTGCAGTGCACATCTGCATAGCCCGCCGCGGAACTTTCCCGCGTCCACGCGATCCTTCTCATCCTCCGAACCCGCCTTATCTCCAGCCTTCTCAACTCCCAGACGTCTTGTCTGTCATTCACGTCACAGACTTAATGTGAACAATGTGTGACGTGACTGACTCAGGAACAGGCAGCGGGCCAGGGGAGAGCCGGGCCGGGCCGGGCCGGACTGGGAGGCAGAGATAACTGCGCCTGCTCGCCGAGAGAAGCCAACAGGAATGCGCTCTGAATGCTGCAGACGGCCAGATACCGTTCCCGTCGGTGTCGCTGAGGAGAAATGTGCTAATTACCTCCTCAAAGCCATCAACCGTCCTCACATAACAATTAAACCTCCAGCTGGGCAGTAAAAGACCTGACAATTTGGATAAGGAAATCCGCCATAAAAGGACCCGTTTCGGTGAAAGCCAGGGAGTATCTCCGGCGCTGCTACAGAGTTACCTTGCTACTCAACAAAGAGCCATTTCAGCACTGCAACCTGCTCAGATGCCCTCATCCCCCACCAATTCATACGATGCCAAAATGATGCCAAAAACCACAGCTATAACTCCAAAGGGGGAAAAAAGACCCTGTGGGGACCAATTAAACAGAAATTCATTGGTAGGAAAATATAAACAAATTAGTAGGGTTCAAACTGTTAGGCTAATATTAAAGTGGAAAAAATGCAGAGACTGATGACCGCAGAGCACTCTTATTGTAAAGATTCATTTCTGTTTTTATTACATTGTGGAACTTATATAAACTTTATGATGTATGACCATCACAAGGTTTATATAATATGATATTATTTGATTTATGAATATGAATCTTATTAATAATTCATCTATTTTCCTCTCTCCCACTTCACTTGGCTCAGACAGATCATTGGCAGAATTTTCATAGCAAGTTAGCGGAGTTCAGATGTAGGTTATTCACCCGAGTCGAAAGAAAAGTGATAGATGTATTATACATCACAAATATCATCAAATAAAGAAACAAATCTGAGTGAAAACTGGCAGTCAATTCTGCCTCTCTTTCACACTATGAAATGAAAGTGTGCGCATGCAGGGAGGCTACTAATAATTACAATCATCTCAAATGAGAATCATGACCGCAATCAAGTGTCATTAAATTATTATTATATTATCATTATTCTGTCATTTAGAAATCACCTTTATTCAGAGCAACTTTTGTATGACACTCATAACAAATACAATTTCAAGCACAAACTAGAATACTGAGACAATGTGGCATGTTAAAATTAAAATTGATATAATATGCAATTAATTCAATTCAAAATTAAAATATGCCAATATATAATATCTCTGAGGAGTAAAAAAAAAAAAAAAACAAAAAAAAAAAAAACACATGGCTTGGTCAAAGATACAATATGGAATGAAAAATAAAAATGAAAAAAGTGAATAGAACAGGAATACAACAGGAATGAGAAATGCGATAAACACAAGAAAATGCTTGGTGCATTGTTAAAGGCGCATTAAACAAGCCGTGACAAAGCAGCAGAAATGGACATGGCCAGTTACTGTGCCGTAGTGTCACTACTTCATGAACATTACAGAACGTGGAAAGCATCCATGCGCCGCAGAAATGAGTCACCCCTTTTCCCCTGTAGCAGAGCAAGCCCCCCCCCCCCGCCCTCCCATGGACCTCTCCAACCCCCCCCCGGGGTGCATAGCTGCCGTCAGGTTGCACATGTGCCCAGCCCTGCACCAGCAACCAGCAACCAGCCGCCACGGCCCATCGCCAAGGGGACTGGCTGATTAGATGTGAAATCCTTTGCATGCTGTTGAGATTTCTGTGGCTCCATAAAGAAAATGAGCACCCCCACAATCCCCCACCCAAAGCCACAAAGAGCTCAGAGGGGAAAAAGTGGGGGCCAGGGGGTGTGGGGGGTGGGGGGGGGGAGATGCCGGGGCCCGTTTCAAAAATAGAGTGAGTATGATAACAGAAGCTTGCTCTGACCACATCCAAGCGAGCGCAGTCACGTGTAGCGCTAAAGAAAACAACTAAAGACCTGGAATATTCTTCTGCGTGGAATCTGTGCCACCGCGCGCTGCAGTCTAGGCAAAGACGTTGCATGTAAACAAAGGCGTGACACCAAGACAGCTAATTAGGGGGAACTCGTCCACAGATGTTCATTTAAAACGGGGCAAACCTTGTCCTGACCAACTAACTGTTTTACAAAGCATGAAGTCACATCATGCCCCAAATTTTTTATATTTAATATTATGCCATTTTATGCTGGAGAGAACAGGTTTACTTCCTATAATTTAACCTCTGCGTATCTTGTATTTAACGGCACCATGATTCCGTCGGTCCATGTAAAGAGCTTTAACAGTGGGTCCTGGGAGACTCTTTTGCAAGGCACTGCGTGGCAGCAAAATGTCTCCAGATTGATATCGGTGTTATTTATTTTAACTTCTCATTAAAAATAAACGCATTCTGGCTGCCAAGAGTGAGACGCGCTGCTGTTGGATCTGGTTGTTTTTAACACTTGCCAAGGCACCGGCATCGCAACAAACAAACTGACACCTCGTCCTTTGTTAAATAACAATACAAAGATCGTCAAAACACGATGAAAGGACAGACCAAACCCGAATTCAGATACGGCAGAGAACATGCCAGATTCCACTGCCTGGAAAAGGGTTTAAAAAAAAAGGAAAAAAACTAATGAAATATAGTCTGTAAACCCACACGTTGTGCTATTAAAACAGAGTGAGGCTGTCAAAAGCAGGAGATCGAGACAGTGAACAAGTGCATTTCGGACACTGTCCTTGTTGACAAAAAACATTCGCTTTCCTGCCCTTCTCAGTTCTAGTGCACTGCATTTCGAAGTGCAAACACAAATGCACATCCACATTTAACTAGACAATGAAACATGAATTCAGGTAAAGGTAACCCAAAATATCCAAAGTGTATTCCTTTTTGGGCCTGTATGCACACTGCTTACATATAAACAACCAAAGTGTGAGCAAAGGTACACTAGCTGGAAAGCCTGCATGCGGCCTTTGAAAAGTAGTGCCCAAAAGGCCTGGCCTTAAAACCCCAGATCGATGGCGACGGAACAATTAAACATCCCATCTGCACACTCCATACGCAACTTATGACAAGAGGGGACCGCTCTGTTTTTCTTTCATTGGAACCAAAGGGAGCTTTATTGAAAGCCAGCAGATAGTGTTCTACATTCCACGAACGGGAAATGAGGACTTTACTGGATCTAGACGAACTTAACCTGACCAGATTCTGCACATATTAAATGACTGATTCAAGCCGAACGCAGGACTCCATCTGGCTTGTTAAAAGTGTGCTGTACCGTGTACGCCCAAACGATCACAAAAGGAGTTACACTCGGCAACACAAAGAGAATAATCGCTGGTCGTATAGGTCTGTAGTCAATCTTGCGCTCCGAACAACGCTGTTATTCAAGCATATCTGGGGTTGTTGTCAAACATCTATAGTCTAGGAAAAGTGTTTGGTTAGACAGGGCAGTTAAGGCTTAGCGATACTTTCTACACTGCTCTGGGATTGGATGTACTGCATGCGTCACTGCAGACATCCGTAACAATGTAGCTTAATTCCGTGTGTCTGAAGGGTATCGGGTACACAATTGTGTCAGACTCACGGAAAACATGAAGAGCGCCAGTAAACATAGGTTCAACATACAGGTATGACCATCTCTAATATGACAACAGCCC
Organism: Aldrovandia affinis; assembly: GCA_029706075.1. Classification (NCBI taxonomy): domain Eukaryota; kingdom Metazoa; phylum Chordata; class Actinopteri; order Notacanthiformes; family Halosauridae; genus Aldrovandia; species Aldrovandia affinis. The sequence goes on along the minus strand of JAINUG010000145.1, from coordinate 1,226,033 downwards.
ATGTGGCTTGTTAGCTACATATTATTGAAATGGAGAGCTCTGATCAGAAATTCTTTGCACACGCACACGCACACGCACACGCACACGCACACGCACACGCACTATTAACTTAGTAATACATTACTTTTTTAACATAATATTGTAATACATTATTAAGGTAAAAAATATAACATAAGCTCGGATAAACATTCCCGGAGGAGAAGTTCTAACAGGAAAGATTAGACAATGTGAGCAACATGAAGAGCAGAACCTGCTCTAGCGAGGCTGGCAAAGAAGCATCTCTGCATCCCTGCAACCACCATCTTCTCTGCGACTGATTCTCAAACGCAGGCCTGACTGCAAACAACCTCCAAAACCGATTTGTGCCTGAAAACTTGGACATTATATTGTTCTTAAAGGCCAACAGAGACATCTCTGAAAATCATGCAAAATAAGACTATAAATTAGCCTAGAATATTGTTATTGTTGTTCTTGGTTTCTTTTTTGTTTAATTATTTTCAGGTAGGCAGACATTTTAATGCCAGACAGTGAAATAAAAATGACATGTATCACTCAAGAATGATGAAATACAGGTACTAGATTTTATCAAGCTAGATGGCAATTAATGCTCAAAGACAATTAATTTGATGTGCTTTAAACATATTAGTGAGGAATTAAAACAATATATTTTAAATGTATCCTTTAATTACAATGAAGTAATAGTACTTATTATTATATAATGTCACATTTAAACATATACTAGCCCAGCATTCCAAAGTGTAAACATTGGAAGCCCTTCCCAAACACATAAACAAACAATCACAAGACTGTACACGCATGAATGCACACACATGCACATAAACAAACACAGACACACACAGACACACACACACACACACACACACACACACACACACACACACACACACACACGCATACACAAACACAGACACAGACACACACAGACATACACACAGACTGCGAGCATGTTTCAAGCCCAGCAAGCCGCCATGGACCACCTGCATTCCCACAGTGTTCCATTGCACTCTTTCCTCAGACATTCATTCCACATGATCCCCTTTCAGCAGCAGCCAGGGAACTAACAAGCTGTCCCCAAGGCTCCGTTACGGAGACAGCCTGGCACAGGCCCAAGCAGCCTTCACTGCTACCATAGCAGGCTCCACCAGCACCACTGCGCACAACAAGGCACCTTCACTCATCACAACCCTCAACCACCACAGCAATGCTTCCCAATATCATCCAGCGAACTTTCCCCAAACACACAGTGAACATTCCACAAACACCCAGTGAACCTTCCACAAACACCCAGTGAACCTTCCACAAACACCCAGTGAACTTTCCCCAAACACCCAGTGAACATTCCACAAACACCCAGTGAACATTCCACAAACACCCAGTGAACCTTCCCCAAATTACCCAGCAAGCCTTGCACAAACACCCAAAGGGCCGTCCCCCACATCACCCAGAGAACCTTCCATAAACACCCAGAAAACCAAACCACAGACGCAGCAAAACATACATTGAATGTTCCCCAGAAATCCTTCCCCAAAGCAATGAGAAAATATTCCCCCAAAAACCAAGTGAACATTCCCAAACACATCCAGGGAACTGTTCCCAAATCATACAGCACACTTGCCCAAAATAACCGACACATTCCCAAAACATCCCCAAAACATCCAGTGAAGGAAGCACCCTCCAACAAGAAATACGTTCTTCTAATCCACATAAACGGGTGGCGTTCCTTATTCACCGCATAGCTTACCTCAACTGAACAAACAGACCTGGTAACATTGTCACTTGGCATACATGCCTCTCTCGGTCCATGTTTTAACATTGGGATGTGTTAACATGACAGCACATCAAGATAAGCGCACACAAATCAAATCCCATGTACTTCGTACAACACCCTTTTATGGGAATATTGCCAAAGAGCACCACAGGTCAAATATTACACACGGATAACAAAAACCAAAAGACATTACAATGAGGTATTACTGATGTTACAATGTTAGACCATTTCATATAAGCTGTGGATTGAAATACCTCTCACTACACCCAAGGCAAGTTGATAAGGAATTGATAATGGCAATAAGATGAAGTGTAAGACCAATAAGATCATGCCATACACTCATTAAAACACATTTTTAACGTTTTGGTGCATTTCTAATGACTTTGATATCCGTACCAATTTTGAATGCTTGCAATCTGAACAATTGTGGAATTTGCAGCTGGGAATTAAATGTCCTTACTTGGCTAAGACGTTTAGCTCAGTTCTGTCACATACGTCATCTGAAACAAGTCTGTACACCGGGTGTGAGGACATCTAGCCACTTTCTATTCATTACAATGAAACTTCAGATTTGACAAAAGGCACTAAACCGATTTGGCTAAAAGCAGCATTCTCATTTCAGTCCCTCAGATATTTACCAAACAATCACCCTCAAACTGGAAGCGATAGGGTATTTGCGTGAGCTTTTCGTTTTATTCTCAAATGTTTTGTCTTCATTAAAAAAATTATCTGACTTTCTTTGGGCAAGACGTACAGTTTATATTAACAACAAGCTTTCATCACGTGAATGAGGATATGTAAACATCAATGCTGTATAGATCAGAAAAGCATGTTAACGCAGCAGTAGAGAATGGCTAGGGGAAGTGACCCAATTAAGCCCAACAAAATCTAAGTTTTAAATGGTTTCTGACAGCTATTTGAATTCTTTCCCAATAATTTGTGTACCAAACTGAAGATGAATCTCTCATCAAAACACACCTGGCAGATTTAGTTATAAGCATAGACATTCAACTACTTTTTTTTTAACAGCAAATGTGAAAAATCCAGACTGGGTTTATGAGGTACATGTGTATATAGCAAGGCCGAAATTACCATATATTCAGATATGCTCAAAATGTCCCCCCCAATATATAGCCTATAAATAAATTGATTTGGTCCCCCCCAATGTTGACTCCATGGTTACGGCCTTGGTATATAGACATTTTATTTAATTACATGCTTGATATTTTATTTATTTTTAAATAATCAATCAACCAACATGAGCAATTAAATATAACTTTTTCATATTGGACAAACACAGAATCCATTTTTAGCATTCAACTTGCTTTTATTCAGGACACAATTAAAAATTTAAGGAACATAAACAATTAACCAGACTAGACAAGGCTGAAAGTCAAATGCAGTTATTTTTTAGTTATTTTTAGCCTTTCCTCATGGAACTATTCGTACGTGAAAATAGTGACTGCAGGGTAAGGATTTAGTCTACATCCCAATCCTCAAATGTACTTAGAGGCTTGCTATTACCATTTATTGTAGTGTGTGAAATTTCTGTGGTTTTGGAACAGACTGGATTTGTGTTTATTGTGAATGCACTTCAAAGTTGTCTGTAAAATACCTGCAGCTTTTGGGCAGATCGTGCCTCTCAACATTCAACAGAGGTTTAAACGTCTAGATCATAAATTCTAATTTCACAATCATTATGTTCTGCAGTGAGGCACTATGTTGCATCACGGTTCATCATTAAATCATCAATGAACATTTCTGTGTGTTGATCCCAGTAAGAAGTAGAGCTGTTCTACTGCACACTCCTGTATGTCACAAAAACAAAGTTGAATCTGCATTTCCCACAAGAGACTCAAGATTTCTCCATTAAGCTGCATGCATATATGCACATACACATGTGCACACACACACAAACACACACGTGCAGACACACACACACACACACACACACACACAACTCCGATGCAGTCCCACACATTCAGCATAATCTCTTGGAGAACACCTATACATTCACATACCAACACAAGGAAATATACAGTCAGCGCATCAAAGTTGTTTTCCTCACGTTACGGCGGTGTTTTTTTACAAGTGACTGAAGCCATATAAAATGACAGTGTCCTTGGCAAGATTTATCCTGAACTTTAAGCAGCAATCGCGAAACACAGCTGCTGCATGTTTCTCGTGCCATTTTTCCCCCCTCCTTCCCATTACATTTAGAGCCTCACACTCATTGCTGCCTCCCAATTAGTGGCTCTTTTTCAAAAGAATCAAACTCCTTTCATCTTCCGAACAAACCTGTGCAAGCGAGAGGGGGCAGGGGTCAAATGCCATGTGAGGTCACTTCCTGTTTCATCTCCAGAGACGGTGAACCAACTGAGCGCAGGTTGAGATTTCAACACCAAGTGCAATTAGAAAGGCATACGGAGGAGTCTGGAATCGGCTCCACCAACAGACAAACCCAAGCGTATTGGAGCCTCCTCTGAAGTACTGCGCCAGGAAACTTGACACACACAGGGACACTATTCGAAACCCCTTAAATATTTCAGACTACGTACTTAAACTTAAATATGCACTTTAAACACTCCCACTATGTCACCAGCTAGGCCAAATGAACACCACATTTAACATAATTTTAACACATTTGAAATGTTTAAAAAAATAAAGTGATATTTTTTATACTTTATTTTAATGTGTGCAGCAAAATATATGATCTGTTTGGGCACAATTCAGCAGTGCTTATCTGCACTATCCTATACCCAGGACTGAAAATGACATTTGTGTCTGTACTAGTGCAGATAAGTTCACAACTAAACTTGCAACCGAGATATACCTGCACCAGAAGTTCTGCGGTTGAAAAATCTTTACATTTTACTTACTTTAAAAGTCAGTCATTTATTCAGATTCAAATTCATTCCTTTTCTTGAATGGATCAAAAACAGTGTAATGTTTTCCCCCCCCAATCCAAATAGGGCAAAAAAAAAAAAGAGGTCCGCTTTCGGTTAGTCTCCGTTCCTACCCCGGATTGCACCCATCTACATTTACATCATTTTACATTTTAAGCATTTGACAGACGCTCTTATCCAGAGCGACTTACAAGGTGTGCACTAATACATGGTAAGAACAATCATTGTTCGCGCAAGAGATCAGTGCAGTAATACAGCGATAGACATCTTTGTTGACAGCTGCATACCAGGCATACCATAGCAGTAACACCGGGAAGGAAAAGGTTAGTAAAATATCAATACACCAAAAAATCTATCATCTATCTACAATCTATACACCAAAACATATTTTCACATAGATACAATCTAACAGGATTGCTGAGGCCAAAAAACATGTAGGCTGCATATATTATTTGGCTTATTATGCCTATACTAATTAGGTACCAGTACAGTGGAGCAAAATTCGATATAAATTATATGTCCAGCTAGGGGAAACATGACACACCATTAGTGACTTCGTAGAAGATGTGCATAAGAGCAACAACATCAGAATATCCATCAAATGTGTTTGGAAGGAAAACATTTTTGAGAACACTTTCTCTGTGGTTACATAAAGAAATACCTGCTGCAAAACCTATTACTGAAATGTCAATGGTAGAACTTCAGAAGGCATCTTGACTGAGTGAGATTAGCTAGCAACGCCTGAGATTTTGATCTAGGCTAGCTATGTTTTTTGAGGGCAACCAGACCTACAGCGACACAACACATCTTTCTCGCCTCCAGCATCTATAATTATGACAGTGTTCAAATTCATAATGTAAAACGTGTGTAGCATCAGAAACACCACTGTACCATAGTATATTATCTTTCCAGTATCAACTTTCCTCTATCAGCAATATTGCAGGACCATTTGGACAAATATTATCGTGACCACAACAAACTTGAAATTAGTTTGGGATGAAAAAGAAGAAGGTAAACCAAATGTTTCACTCTATGAATTTTATGCAGATAATAGATATCACTTGGATAGCCCAGAAAATAATAAACGACATGGTCATCGCCTTTGCTAAATGGGTTTTGTGGCCATAACAGGCATAGCTGGGCGAAGGACAACCAGAAATATTTCACACATATCCGGATGTCAGGAACAATAAATAACTTCTCAATCACGCAATGCAATTTAAACGTAAAGTAAAGTGTATTTTGTCAGAATACTAGATGTGGCTGGGCCTGGTCAGGGGCTAAGCTTTTTGCGCACAGAGAATGTTACAAAAAGCTCGCCCATTAGCCTACATTTGGTGGCCGAATCGGGTGTATTAAACATATTCTATGCACATGCTATGAGCAGTGACTCGACTGTGCCACACATGAGTGGAATCAGCTAGCGATGTAAAGAGCAACACATGGAAGAAAAAAGAAGAAACTAACAGACACGAGGGATACAGCTGGAGAACAGTGGTGAGCATGAAGGGGAATAAGGACAGACAAAATGATGAACTATACTCGAAACTTTCCCCCCTTAGCCGAGTTGCTCTCTCCAGTGCCGAAGCACCACAGGGCAAGTTCACACCCACAACACATTTGTTGTGGAGCAAGGCTTTGAAGTTCCAACTGACTTCCAAATGCACAGAACTGCATGAAATTACAATCCAGAGAAATGTAGCCTCCTTCCTGCACCCTCAACTCACATGGGTCCACCGGCCATTTAAAAGCCTGTTGGAAAACCCTACTCAAACCATTCGTTTTAAACAGAAAAACATAATTTAAAGCCTCGAATTCTTGCCTCGCGCAATCCATATGCATGCTCCTTTGTGCCAAAGTGAGCCCGAATAAAAATATCAAACGATGCAAAAAGGTTTCAGTATTACAATCAAAATAAAATGTGTGCTAGTGAAAGGACCATAGTGCCACAGTTTCACCAACACACTAGCAGTCCCCACGTTTTATTTTAATTGGCGTAGAGTCAATTATGCAATATAACCAAGACAAAATAAAAAATGTTTAACAGGTTAATAATTTGTCATTAACCTACTAAGCAAACAGAAAATAGAACAACGAAAGGAGAATACATGGATATTTAATTCACAGCTGAACATACAAGTCTCTAGGAAACCTTTACTCTCCACGTTAATGTGCGAGAACTAACTTCATCGCTTCTTCAAACAATTCCTGGTCGATTGTCTTGGTCTCACAGCACATAGAGCATATCATTTTTTTTGTTGAACATTCTTAGTAATGGAATAATGGCATGGGAATTACACTCCAAAAAAAACGAGGCGCATATGATTCAAGCATAATAAAGTATAGAATAGTTGGCAGGAGGACGTGGATAAAACATGAGTTATATCGCGTGGCAGACACCGAAGGAGGAAAAACATTGCATAAAACTAGCCAGCATGCTGTAGCAATGCATCTCACTGGGCCTGACTTCTGAGGGTCAAGCATCAGTTTTGGGCTGAGTTTTTGGGCTGAGCCAGTCAAAGTCACCCAGGAAAGAATGCAGCAAAAACGCTGTCCGGCACGAGAGTGCAATAGGGGCACCAGACGCCCCCGAACCCCCCCCTACCCCCACCCGAAACCGCCAGCGTGGAACAAGCCCGTGAGTCACACAAACTCCCGCCCACAGTGCAGACACTTCCAGGAGGTCCACGATCCCCAAAACAGATAACCAGACACTTTGGCTTGTAGGAAACAGCCAGCGTGCACAACACAAAGGCCTGGTTGTAAGATGGAGAGATAAATGGGTGCACAATTCGCCGCACAAAGGGTCTCGGCGCATTTTTACGCCGCTGATCCTCATTCCGTTTAGCCTTGTTGCATCGTCGACAACGCTATCGCCACGGCGATCAATAGACCTCTCTCCTGTTCAAAACTGTGGAAGCAAGCTCCTCTGGAAACAGTCTGGACATATTTGCTGGTTTAACAATATTCAACGTTACTTTAGGCCACAGGGGTTACATCATTCTTTCAAACGATATGATCCATTACTATGAGAAACGGTACAATGGGAAAGCCTACGTTTATGGACACACAAATGATACACACAGAAAGCAGAGAGAAACTGAATGAGTTTTTCAGAGACTCGGGACTTCACTTTGGGCAATGCGCTGGATTTAAGTGAATGGAGCCATGTTACAATAACACAGATCACCTCCGTAACCCCGGCACAGAGAGGCCTTTGAGAGACGATTCAGGATTAATGAAGTGGAGTTATTTATTTATTCATGACAATAAAAGAGCGCCACTGCCTGGACAGTGACCTCCCTGTGTCGCTCGGCATTGTGGGGACTTTTCATCCCATTGGCCCCTCTACCCCTCACACCCCTCCTCATGGTCCCAAAGCCTGACTGCCACACAACAGTTCCCACACACAAACACAAGCGCACACACACACAAAACCACACACAAACAAGCACGCACACAGGCACGCACACAAGCACACACACAAAAACGCACACACAAGCACACACACACAAGCACACACACACAAGCACACACACACAAGCACACACACACAAGCACACACAAGCACACACACACTAGCACACACACACACACACACAACAAGCACACACACAAGCACAAACACAAGCACAAACACAAACACACACACACACACACACACACACACACACACACACACAAAAACAAGCACACACACAAACACACAAGCACACACACACAAGCACACACACACAAGCACACACACACAAGCACACACACACAAGCACACACAAGCACACACACACTAGCACACACACACAAGCACACACAAACAAGCACACACACAAGCACAAGCACAAGCACAAACACACACACACACACACACACACAAGCACACAAACAAGCACACGCACACAAACACACAAGCACACACACACAAGCACACACACAACACACACACACACACACACACACACACACAAACACACACACAAACACACACACACAAACAAGCACACACACAAACACACACACACACAAACACACACACACAAACAAGCACACACACACAAACAAGCACACACACACAAGCAAGCACACACAAGCACGCACAAGCACACGTACGCTACGGGAAACTCTCTGTAACATACTACAAACAGAGAGGAATGACAAAAACAGTGTTGTGACAACAGGAGGCTATTTTCTGTTATACTTCAACATCAAGGTCTAAACTTGCATTCCACCACACCAGCTTGCACAGAAGCGGGGAAGAAGAAGAAAAAAACAACAACAAAAAAACATCCGTTTATGCAGTTCCAAATTGTAATGCGTAACAATGGTGAGAGCTTTTTTTTATGCTCCGGGCTGAGTAGGCCTACTGCTCAAGCGGATCAGTGTCTTCTTTTATGGTACCCACAACACTCTTAATCCACAACCAATAAACAGCGTCTGTCCAATGTGCCAAAAACAAACAAAAAACAAATCACGAAAATCATGAAAAAAAGTAAGTAAAAGTGGATGGTGAGGAGGAGGGAAACAAAATAGCCAGCGAGAAGGACGGCGGTTGGGTTAAAAAGAAAAGGGCGCAAAGAAAGAAATGGAGAAAGCAGTCTCATCCTGCAGCAGTGGGGGCCCCTCCTCCCCACTCATTGGGAATGCAAAGCTTCCACTTTGGAGAGGGGTGGGGTGGGGGGGAGACAGGGGGAACTCACTGGGCTAAGAAACACAGATACTGGAGAGGCAGCGGGACCGATCCCCCTACTCCTTCCAACACTGCAGTTCTTTTACCCCTCCCCCCTTTTTTTTGTGTTTTTTTTTGGAGAGTTCATATCAGCCCTCATTGTGCTCAATTGAAGGCTGAAGTGATAAGGTCCTTTCCCCTGCCATTCTGTGTCAGCCCTGCAGGAACTAACTGAAGGATCTCTGGCCACACAATAGCTGGCTCCCATAAAGCCTTTCTTTCTATAAGAACTCTGGGTGTGCGGGCGCGAGTGAGTGTGAATTGATTAAATAAGGCCAGTTAATTACACATCCTGTTGAGGAAAGGCTGAAAGAAGCAAGGCACATCTCCAAACATATGGGGTCGGTAACTGCGGGGATCTCATTCCGCCGCCTTTCAAACAGTTTTCTTTCCAGTAGAAGATAAAATTCAGAGAACAAAAAAACAAATAAATTTGAAAAAAACAGAGTGCCTGGCTCTTTTCAAAGTTATTCAGTCGCTTGCGTGTAGCTGCTGGCTTCACTTTCGAGACTATTTTGTAGAAAGGAAAGCTTCCATAAATGTGATTCACCCATTTCTTTAACTCTGCCTTTATTGCCGTTTCGAAGACTATTAGAAACAAGCCCCCCTCAAAAAAAAAAAAAAAGATCATAATGTTCTTCAATGAAGATGACAAATTGTGAAAAGAGAAAGAGGTGAGCCTGTTTTCAATTTCACAGAGTGCTCAAATCTAAGCACATTTAAATGTTTTTTTAAGAGAGATAGTGGCCTGGAACATTTTTTTGAGATTGTTAACTCGAGCGAAGCACGCTAGAGGCAGGTTTGCACAATGAGATAATCCATAAGATAAAGGTGGGCAAAAAATTAAGCGTAACATTTTCTTGTTTTTTTTAGTGTTTTTTTTTTAAAGATGCCGAGAAACCCACACGACGCACGGTACATAAAACATTCAGACAAGGCCCTCTGGAAAACAAGCCAGCTGCAATACATCTCGCAATACCACCTGATTTTGATCAGAACGCCAGACAGCGGCCGCTACAACACAAACCGCCGAAAAACCCTCCCCTGGTTAAGAACTGAGGCTCCTGACGCTGTGCTTCCCAGTTCATGTGGAACAATGCTGGTCATCGTTTTAATTCTCTTCGCGGCAGAAAAAACACAAGGGGCCGAGGTACCTCGCTGCCTGGAGACCTGCCAAAACCCTACATCCTATATCTTGGGAACATGGGAACATGTGCCCCGTCTACTTCGTTGTGACTGATGAACTCCCTTGCTGGGGGTATTTTGTTTCCAATCGTCTGTTATTTCACTCTTTTCCATACAATTTGTGCATTTTACGGAACATTTGGCCGTGTTCTGAATTCTGATTAGTTGCCGAGACAGCTTACGGGCCTGAAAGCCAACACCCAAAGACGTGGTTTCACCAGCTCGAATGCAGTGGAAGAAACGGTCTGATACCTCCATGCATTTTGCAGCCGCTTCCATTTTCTCAATATACAACATAAAGTCATCAAACACAGTTCCACTGTAGTGTACATCAGTCCTCAATGTTTAAAAATCTATTAAAAATCTCATTCATAAGACCCAATGGGCAATTAAATATACAATTACATTTTGGAGTAAAATGTCAAATAAATATCAAATGAATTTCAGCTGTGACCAAAGTAAAAACAATGTAAGAATTACAGAATTATTAGTATTACAGAGGCCTGGTTTCCCTTAGAGATAAGGAGGTGACAACAGACTTGACAACCACTTCCAAAATGCAACTAAAACCTTTTTTTTCTTCTTCTTGTGCTGTACTCGTATGCCATAATATTCCCAGCTAGAGGTTGTCAGCACCCTCGCAGACTTCCAAGGCTGCTAAGTATTCACAGAGAGAAAAATATGGCAAGATGCAGTCAACATTCTCTTATGGGCATCTCCCTGAGGCCAGTACAATAATGTTATAATTGAAAAGGTTATAAATCCGAAAACGTGGGTCTGAAAATATCAGAAGATATCTACGTCTGCCATCCTACAAACGGCTGCCAAAGCCCGTGATCCAAAGCGAAGAGGAGGACGACGCTTTGTTGAAAACGGCATGCGGGAAAACACCTCGCGCTTGCCGACGCCTACGGTAGTTGAAGAAACTCCAAATTGCCCGGCATCCGCTCCTTTGGGGGGGGACTGCAGAATGCAGAGAGGTGAGGTCGTGAGGAGTTCACAGTACTACACAAAGGAGCGGAGGACCTGCAGGAGAAGTGCCGGTGGTGAAGTGGGAGATTTCAGGACAGAGGTGGTGATATCCACGGAGACCCTCCGCGGAGAAAGGACCCCCGAAGCAACTCCCACCGCCAGAGCTTGATGGATGAATCGTTCATTTGATGGCTCATTAGCATAGACCATGTCAATGGCTCATTCAGTAGAGAGCCTCCCACCCAAGAACTATGACATGAGTCAAAGACTCCCCGTGCACAAAGACCCATTTCCACCAATATGACGAATTCACGCAATCAACCCCATCCTATACTTTTCCGGATGTTGTGGTTGCTCTTGTATTTGACCAAATTAAGTTCATTTCTTAGCATTGCCAATAATTAGCGATAACTCATAGTCAACTTGCTCATAACAAAAAGCAAGAAAGTGCTGTGAAGGACCGGCATTTCTTGTGCAATAAAGCAGCGTTTCCCTCAACCACATTGCAGCAATGACACTGCGCCATCGCAGCCCTGCAACACACCTGGGCTTTGCGCTGCTCATTCAGAACCTGAATCAAATGTTGGCTCTATGCTCACTTGCATCGGCAAACACACTTCCGGTTTCTATTTGCTGTGGGTTTGCATGTATGAACCAGGCTTCATTGAGTGAATGCGAATGATAGAGACTCGCATCAGTGATGCAGCCCCCATGTTCCTAAGGCTGCAACTCAGAGGGATTAAGAATTCTGTTTTTATTTTATTTTTTTCCATCTTTTTTTTCCTCTACCGTGCATCAGCTCCTCCTCCTTAGCCTGATGCAAGGAAGTGTGAGGATGAGGGGGGAAAAAAATAAAATAAGAGGTGTGGTCCAGGCTCTTCCAAGAAAATAATACAACAAAAATAATTACGCAGTGAAAGGATTGAGATAACCTCTTAAAAGGCTGCTGTCCTTGGAAGAGAACCAACCTCAAAATCATGCACAGGAGAGGAGGAAACTGCTGCCCACTTCCCCAAATGATCCTGTCTGCACTCTTCACAGGTTCCCCATCTAACACCATCATTTTCGTATTAGGAGGCCTCGGAGCACACACCCAAAAGGAACATACAAGCCCTGCCTCTTATAACTGGTACCAATTTCCAGAGGGGATAATTTGCTACCTGGGAAAATGAGTCCCCAAACAGGCCCATTGACATTTCCCCTTATATATTATCACAGAGAAGGAAACAAATGGGTTCCAAGTCTAATTATACCGTTGCCTCCCACATCTTCAAGTGTCTGTATCCCCACATTTTTAACACTGAATGCTTTCATGTTTTTGTTTTATAAAACATTAACAGATCCCATTCATTACTAGCCTACTTGATTCAATTCCTTCATTGCTTCATAGAAAAAAATAGTAAATGCATGTTGTGAAAATGCAAAAAACTGTACAACAAAGTTTGACATCAAACAACAATCTAAAAAGAAGCCCTATAAATATAACACAAGCCCTAAGAATAATAAATTGCCTATTCCAAACTTCAACTGCTTCACATAACCTGGTTAAATTCAGGCCTCACTAATGTTAAATGTGTTTTAAAGCCAATTGGTGTCTACTTCTCAGTAATTCAAGCAGTGGAGACATTTTTCCACGAAGATAACTTCATAGCAGAATAGGGAAACAACTGCCCTGTCCGTGCTCATCAATTCACTTGATAAATCAATTGTTTAATGCCATGCAGTCTGTATCAACTTGGTGCACTGACTCACAAGCTTCAATCAAACACACTTGCATTACTTATGCGTGACACCAACCGAAAGCAACAAGCTACACAGTTCCATTTAAGAAATGTTGGTTTTCTTTTTAAAAACATTGAAATTGACATTAATTGTGTATGAAACCAATCCAACATGCTTGGTGTGATTATATAAAATGAATCATACATACTCATGTGTATATTATTACTGCTTACTGAAAAAAAGTATATCTACAATTATGTCAGACTGCCAGATATGCCCAAATAATCCACTATCAAGATTCCAATGCTTAATAAACCCTTGAACAAAATATCCCCCAGAATTTGGTACAGTACCAATTATCCACTGGTAGATTGGCAAGTTTCTGAATCAATATACATGAGGGCATATTAACAATGTCACTGATGAACATGATTTTATTTTTTCCTGTATAAGTCAGGTTTCCAAATAGTTAGAAACACAAAATAGACACTTTAGGCCTGCTCCTCAAAAGCATATTATCAATGGAAAAAATATAATCAACTAGAATCTTTGAAAAGTGGTCCTCTCTCATTGTAAACTGAACCATCATCAGATATCTGTGTGAGGTGGGGCTCTAGAGCTTACTGTGCACCAATGGAGCTTAACCAATCACTCAATCGCTGCCTGTATGTTAACATACAGCATATCAATTGATGCTTTAACTAACATTGACACTAACATTTATTTGAAAATACACCTGCAGTAATCTAACCAAAATTCCACTTGACGTCATGGATTGAAATGCATGGCATCGAAAAGCTATTTCAGCAGGCAGAAGAATTTGGAAGTAAACTGGGTTTGTGGAAATAGCACTATTTTTTCTATTTTTATTAAATGATGCAGCAACCGGTCCATCAGGCAGCATGTTTCATTTCCACCAAAATAACACCACAGCAAATATAATTATTCAATATTTTTTGTCACGTGTGGGTCTTCAAACAATAAGCACAAAAAAACAGTGCCATGTTCGATTAACCATGGACAACCAAGGAAAAAAATGTGGTTAAACTATTCACAAGATCTTGGGTGAGATCTGATGAAGTGGGAACACACTTCTCTATACAAACATATCCGAGGTCGCAATTCTACAGTCAGAGTAAATAAAACAACCTATAAGAGAGGAGAGAGGAAGAGAATTAACATTTGAGTGTGACAAAGGAGCAGCTCTGGGGAAAGTGTAGGCCTCAAAGATGGGTCACAGCAGTGGGATAAGCCCTTCACAGAGATGAAACACCATTTGGGCCTCCCCCCCTACTGACCACCTCTATGCACATTTTCTGTTAAGTGTGAGGATGACCACCACACATCACACCACAGTAACAGTTTGCCATTTGTTGGTTGAGCCTCAGGGCTAAAAATTATCCCCGTATCAAGCACCCCACATTATAATAATAACAATAATACATTGTAAATAATTTAATGGATGTACATTAAGCCAACAGCATAGATGCCCTTGTGTTTATTTAATATCTATATAGATATATAAATATAATGTATATAGTACGAAGTGTGCTGCTGACCCAGGGCGTAAAAAGTAAAGTACTGTCATTAATTATAATCAAATAAAGTCCAGCTCTTTAAAAACCCAAGTAAATTCATCCATTTGATCTATTTGGAATTATTAGTTTTGCTAAATTAACCACCTAAATGACAACATCGAAGATAACTACAGATATATAGGACATGATCAACAGCAAAATTAGCTACATTTCTGGTGTAAATATATAATAAAACGAGGCATCATTGGTAATGTGTTCATTGTAAGCGACAGAACATAAATCAACTAAGACGACAAAGTTTAAACTACACCCAGCCGATAAAAAAAAAATCTGAAATGAAACAATACCTATACCTTGGGTGAAAACCCAAACCAGAGCAAAGATGTTTCACTTGGACTGTACACATAACCACACGCAGCACGAGTGTGTCGAGCGCAACAAAGATACTAACGCGAATCATTATCAGTCGAAAGACAGCAAACACGTATCGATTTGTTTATCAATTTGTAACCTATTCTACACTATAAAATAGGCTATGTTAGATCTCTTAACAATTAACAGTGGGCGACGTATCAATGTACGGACATTGATACCGACAAAGATAGTTCCTTGATTGTTGCAAAAGAAGCAAGTTAATCCTACAGATAAAATAACGTTCAAATAGATTTGTAAAGAAAAGGCAGCATTGGATTCCCAATTATATCGATCATTTAAACACATATATACATTTTAAAGTTTCAAGCAATTCACTTCCAATGGTCTGGAGCACAATAGGCTACATATGTTGCGATTATGCATGAACTTTTGATATGTTCTACAGCTAACCATTGCATTCGTACACTTATAAAAAAACTGGAATCAATGCGACATAGCAGGGTAAAAACTTCAAACCATTCCCCCAAATGAAAATGGTCGCCCTCCGCAGTAATAGACAAAACCTCGCCGAAAGGCAGCATTACATTTCAGTTACCTGCATAGTGAAAACTCCCAGCTCCTGCGAAGACAGCTTTTTCATTTGAACTGCTAAAACTTGCGCTTCCTCCAAGATCGAAAACTCGTTGTCCGCGCCACAAAATCCACAGCATATAAGTGTACAAAACGTCACGAAGCTCCAAGTAGCAAGCTTATCTTTATTCCAATGAAGTTGAGAGTTCTTATACCAGACCGAGGAAGTAACACAGGTTAAAATCACAGATCCTTCCATTGCCCGCCTCGCCATGATGGCTGGCTTAGTTAGCTAAATAGTAAAGTGGGAATTCGCTCTGCAGCCTTGGGAAAACTTGAAGGGGACTAGCGAGCTACAGCTAGCTACTTCTCAACTTTGTTACCAAAATGTGTCCTGTAATCAAAACGACCTCCGTCGATGTTTGGACCGCGGCATCAATGCATCCTCGTGGTATCCGTGTAGAGGGAGAAAAGAAATCATGAAACCCGATTAAAATAAAACACGATAAGTCTTTCTCAGCCTGCTGCCATACACTCGGACAAACTCAGAGTAAAGTGAGAGTCGGAGTATCACAATGGAAGTGAAAACAGCAGGCGTGGGAGCGAAAGACCGTGGTGGAGTTTTCGGAAAGAATGGATTCGGATTTTCCTGGAAATCAATCTCGCATACAGAATATTTGAAAACGTTTTTTTATTATTAAAAACGTAGCTTTAATATAACCTATCGTCGAATAGTCTTCTAATGTTTTAGGAAAAACCTATTTAAATCAATCTAACGTTTACAGGAAGTTCATTTATTTTAAAACGAATCACAATTGATGACATATTCTAGGTATTTTTGGTATGTATTATCAATGCAAAGAAAACGCCACGGAATTAAGGGTGATTCATGAATTCCACATTAGGCTAATACCACCAAGTCTGCTACCCTATATTACAAACGATATCGGATACGTAAACTTGATAAAACGAGGAAGAAGATGGAATATAATTTGGTCTGGACTCTTAAAAGCAATATTGGTATGATTTAAAAAATCTGTTGACAACAGAATCAGATCGATATTAACACATTTCTAATAAACGTATTGACTTCGACTTTTGATTGAAATCCTACACATCCTGTCTTTTTAGCGAAATGAAGCAATGCAAGCTATGCAAGATAATATACATTTATTATATTTTCTGTGCAGCTGTAGAGACCTCCCTGGGCTTTTGGACTTTTTGGGGGAAAGTTTCGCCACTTTAACCCTCTGCTAATGGGCTTCTTGTCTATTGTACGACAAAATTCCCCCAAATGTTCCTGAATATATTCTAAATATTTATAAGTGAGGTATGCCTTGCACTGCAAATGATCGGAGCCAGATCTATAGATTTGTCACAATGGGCTGTCACTTAATTATCATGTGTGGATCGAGGACATGGTGTTGGGTTTGTGTGTTTTGGGAGAAATTGTGTTAAGCTTGGTGTCTACAGCTGACTTGAGTGTATCCAAACGTTGTATCCAAACTGGAAATCCTGAGCCATCAGATCAGACTCTGTGCCACAATGCCTTTACAAAAGTCATGACCACAACTGGGTGTGGTTTAAAAGGCAGAACAAATGCCCACCTCAAGCTGGCCCCAGTCTAACCATTTTATACAGGTATATATTACACACTATAGAGTATTGTGCAGCTAAATGCTGTCCTGATGTCTATTCAGGCAGCATATCCTGTTGTAGCCAATGGACAGTGTCAGATTATACTGTGGTTAGTCTATGGCTGCATACTCATTTAGTGAATACCTTATACTGCAGTCAACAAAAGTGGGTGCCAGGTCCACATCACATTCATTCTGATTGTAGAAAACTAAAAATGTATTCACATTGCTGATTAAAGGGACAAAACATCATATCATCGAGGATAAATTATTACAACACCTATAAACATCAATAAACTTTCCCCAAGCACAACCACACTGATCTAAGCATGCAAAATAAAAACCAACAGAGGGGTCAGATTACATACACAGTAAAATGTTTACTGTTTATATGAGTCCAAGAGGGATCACATGCTCTCTATCAGAGTAAAATGTACTCCATCAGAATGTATTTAACACTGAAAATGTGGTGTTTTTTCAACTCTTTTTTTTATTAAAATTGTGATATTATCATTGATAGGATCTATCCGGCTACATTATAGTCTTGTGTAATACTGTTTTGGGATGATATTATTGGTGTTTAAAATGTACACACAATTAATCGTTTTGCTTGCTCTTTACATTTTACAGAACACCCATTGTCTTATTTTAGAAGTCCTCCCTTTCAACAATTCAAGTGTTAAAATGTTATTTAGACATAAACATGAGTGGTGCATTGTAAATACATGCTAATTTAATCACAATTACGTTATTATGTATATTGCCACTGTGGCTAAAATATCCAGCAACAAATGCTATCAGAAATCTGGCAAAACAAACAAACCTACAACAATCGGTCTGATATTTTGGATACTTTTTTGCATACTACAGGTAACTGCCAAAATAAAGGAAACACAAAAATAAAGTGTCTTGATAGGGCATGGGGCAAACACAAGCTGCCAGAACAGCTTCAATGCACATGCAGATTCTACAAGTGTCTGGAACTGGAGGGCTGCAACACCATTCTTCCATGACAAATTCCATCATTTGGTGTTTTGTTGATGGTGGTGTAAAAGGCACTGCTCTAGAATCTCCCATGAGTGTTCAATTGGGTTGAGATCTGGTGACTGAGATGGCCATGCATATGGTTTATGTAGTTTTCATGCTCATCAAACCATTCAGTGAGCACTTGAACCCTATGGGTAGGGGCATTGTCATCCTGGAAGAGACTACTACCACCAAGATGAAGGCCACTCAGAATGGCTTTATATTTATTGGTGTTTACCTTGCCCTCTAAGGGGCTGAGTGGGCCTAACCATACTAGGAAGATGCACCCCAAACTATAATAAAGCTACCACTGTACTTTACTTGAAACCCCAGCATAGTATCTTTCTCTGTGAAGTTCTTGACAGACTGTTCTTGATGAAACTGCCTGCTCATGCCCTAGACTGATATTTCCTATCAATTGATTCACAGTTGCTCATTTGTTTTGCCTTGCATCTTGTACCAATGTGCGGACATCATGATTAAGGAGTATATACGTTTTTGGCCAGTTGCCCCTAGTTGAGGATGTTTTTCCCCTCAGACTTCCATGTCAACATTACCTTAGCCACTGTTCCTCATGAAACATCAGCAAGTTCAGCAGTCTTCATCACTGAAGCTCCAGCTAAACGTGCCCCAACAATCACCCTCCTTTAAAAGTCACTGAGATCTCTCATTCTAGCCATGGTGGCCAAAATAATAACTGCCAGCATTTTTATACATGATCGTAATCATGATGGAATGTTAATTGCTTTATTAACTCAGGAACCACACTTGTGTGGAAGCACCTGCTTTCAATATACTTAGTGTCTCTCATTTACTCAAGTGTTTTGCCAAAGTTAAGAATGACCAAATGTTTTGATCTAAAGGACTCCATAGTGGGCGGCACGGTGGTGCAGTGGATAGCACTGTCGCCTCACAGCAAGAAGGTCTCGGGTTTGAATCCAGGCCGGGGGCCTTTCTGTGCGGAGTTTGCATGTTCTCCCCGTGTCCGCGTGGGTTTCCTCCGGGTACTCGGTTTCCTCCCACAGTCCAAAGACATGCACGTTAGGCTAATTGGAGAGTCTAAATTGCCCGTAGGTATGAGTGTGTGAGTGAATGGTGTGTGTGCCCTGCGATGGATTGGCGACCTGTCCAGGGTGTATTCCTGCCTCTCGCCCGGAACGCATGCTGGGATAGGCTCCAGCCCCCCCCGACCCTGACCAGGAATAAGCGGCTTAGACAATGGATGGATGGATGGATGGACTCCATAGTGCCTATTTTAACTCTTGTGTCTATATATGGATTGCCTTGTTTATGTCAAGAGTTCTCTAATGAGGCCTGGAATCCCCTTAAGAAGGAGGAACATGTTCCTTGCTGAAGTGAGATCTTTGACTGTCAATATGTTCAGCTGACTGACCCCCAGCAACAGCAAGTTTTCAAAAACCATGTGTCGCATCAAACCCTGGTTGGAAAATAATCCGCTTGAGTCAGAACTGAGCCCTGGCTGCCACCCAATCATCACTGTTTCTGCAACCCTTTGATTTGTTTCCCAACAATAGTTAGCTATTGGTTTTAGTTCTTTCAAGCCAAATGTAACCAAATAAGTTTATTTGCTCATTACAGAATCAACACAGCTGTCCTCTGGACAAGGTGGTGTGCATGACTAATGGAGTGAACTTTTTTTTTTTTTTTTAGGGCTTGGCAATGAAGTTGAAAGAGATTTTGAATGCAAATCTCACAAACAATAATGTCAAGAAATCTTAAAAAAATGTGCCCTGATTGTTGTACTTTACCTAACAGCTAAATATTAGTTAAGTTACAACTATAAAAAGAGACCGTATGAACAGTTCAGATGAAAGGGATGCATTGCTTTTCATCTTGAAGCTTCAGGCAAGAACAGGCTGTATATACAGTGGGTATAAAAAGTATTCACCCCCTTTGGCATTTTTCACATTTTATTTTTTTACTTCATGGAATAAAAATGGATTCAACTGGGATTTCTTGCCACTGATCAACACAAAATACTCTATAATGCCAAAAATACTCTTAATTCATTAATTACAAATTAAAAAAACAGACAATTTCATAAGTATTCACCCCCTTTGTTAAGACACACCTAAACAAACTCTGGTTTGGATAATACTTTTTATACCCACTGTAAGGAGTAATATTATCTCTCAGTCCAAGGAAAACTGGCCATACAGCCGTAGGGCCTTAAGTCGTGTACCCACAGTGGAAAACCACTTAAAATGGAATTTAAACTCTCCTTACTCACACAGACCTAATTTATATGCCTTTATGTGCAGTGGGCTACAGTGTAGTGCTATTATATATATAGTTTATGAAAGTGAAAAATGTGGATCTTTGCAGCACTTTGAATCCTGGGGAATAAAGTCATTGTATCAGAAGGTGTGAGGAAAAAGGCAAATTGCAGCAATTAACTTTAAACAATATAATTGATCTAAAACCGTACAGGCCATTAATAGTGAAAATCCTCATTAGCCCACCTGTGAAGAAACAGCCAGGGGAGCATTTACCTTTGTGCTTACTGTAAGTGGAAGGAGTTCATCAATTATAAATACAGCATATACACTGAACATAGGCCTCATCCAAGGTCTGCTAGATACCATGCTGCCAGTGGTATCTACCATTCTTACTGTTGCAAAATGCCATCAACCTCTCCGTATGAAGCTAGCAAACAGGGAAGGCAGAACTAATCCTTTAAACTGATCATTGCTTTCAACCTGTTTTTGTTTCTTGCTTAATAATCAGGCATTTAATTGGCTGAGTAATCAGTGGAAGATGGGAGCTAATTCCCTTTCTCTTAGTTTTATTCCCTGTGGTTGTCCTCTTCTTCATCATGCCTCGTTAGAGTGTCTCCCTGACACAGATTTCAAGCACAAGAAAGGCTAGCAAACAAAAAAACTCCCATTCCGAAAATCTGTGCATTCTCATGAGCACTTTGCGGAAAGTGTGTAGATACCTTGATCTTCACCTTGACAACATGCACCAATTTTGAGCAAAGTGAATGTAAGTGTAATTCTATCCACGTGGTAAAAATGTGCCCATTCTGCATCATTGAATCATGTGAATTAAAACAGCACTAACACAGGGGATACAGTTAAGAGAAAGGGAAGCCGATACTGATTATTCAGCAAATCCATTGCAAAATTGTTGATCAAGCAGAGTTGATCAAGCAAATGAAAGCAGGTTATCAAGCGAATTAAAACAGGTTAACAGCAATGACCAGTCAGAGTACCATTTTGGGCCTCACCAATTTTGAGCTCGTGTGCCACCAGTGGAGTGACCTCACCATTTAGCAGCAATGAGAGCCGGGGCTGTCTTTGAGAGTAGAGGACTTCTCATTACCCCCCACTCTATGCGCTGCTTGACTCACGCTCTCCTCTTCAGATCAGTGTTAAGATAAATGAGCTCAACACCTGGAAGCAAGGGAGGAAAAAAGTGCTCGTGACAGCTGCCTGGCCTGTCCCTATGCCAAGAGCAACAGAGTTTTTGGGTTACCTCCTCGTGTGTTTTCATAATGCCGGCGAAGGCTGCAATAGAGTGGACTGCAGCAGGCACTCAGGATATGTCCACCGCAATGAGCCAGCCGCCTTGCTTAACCCTTCCCTCCCTGTATCAACGCTCGGGTGTGTCACAAGGTGCCATTTGGCCCAGCGTTATCTCTGAACAAAAGGATCAGGTGATCTGGGGGGATCCGGCGGGCTTCATCTATGAAGAGAGTGCATTCTGTAGTTTATTGAGCAACCGTGTACTACTGAAGGTGTAAGCTGATAGAGTCATAGCCAAAGAAAACTGCACTGGAGAGCCCAGTGGCGGGGGGACATTCATTTCCTGTACGGAGAGTGAGGACAAGGCTAGGTGAGTGTGTTGCTGCTGTAGCATTGATGTTGGAGTACAAGTAAAGAAGGCTCTGCTGCATTGTGTAACCCCTGTGAACCAAAGGATGACCTCCTATTATTTGGCTTCTGCTCCTGTGCAGCTGGTCTGGGCAGGCTGTGAAAGGCTTGCTGCCACATGGCAAAACTGGGCATGCTAATGAGCTCATCCTCTTGGACACATCCACATCAGACGAGGACAGCAGCAGAAATGCCCTGTTTAAGTGAGGGAGCTGAAGTCTTATTTTTAACAATCGATTATTTTAAATGACCGATGTGACCTTTGGGGACAATTCAGCCTTACGTTGCAATTACATTTGGTGTGCCAAAAGATCCTCATCTACCCAAGTGAATTCTTGCAACAGTGCTGCTATCAGCAAGGAGTCTTTGAGGAGCCCTTTAGGGTCTAGTAGGTCTGATATAGACACAAACAACTCGCTGAACCTAATTAAGTGCCATATTCTGTAATCCTGATGAGTGATTATCCAAATATACCGGTCCTCTCAATAAAAGATGAAATGAGCATACCTTTATTGGGTTTAACCGAATTGCCTAATGACCCGGTGGACTCTTCACATTAGCCAGTGTGGCTGTAATGAATGAGATTAGAGGTCTCCGCAGAAGCGTTGGTGCGGCAAGGGTCCGTGAACGCTTCTGACAGACTCCAGCTGCACGGCCCCTGCCTCCCGCCGGCTCTCGTGCTCACGAAACGCCTCCACATCAGGTGTGCAGCAGGCTCTCTCTCTCCGAGAGGGATCAGAATGGGGAGAAGGCAGGACAGGACAGAACTGCAGGCAGAGGCATTGTGGGATGTCTGGGGCTCCTGTGGTACACGCTGCTTGATCCACAGCCAGAGGACATGAAAGGAGCTTCTCTGCTGCATCCAGCTCCTGCTGTGCTGCAGATCTGAGTGGCTGTCACTGCTAGCCCAGGGACAGATCCAAAGCCTCACAACTTCCTGGAGCCCTCAATGTCCACCTTCACCAAAGGTCGATTAGCAGTGGTGAAATATTTTGGAAAACGAGGACAATGTTGTGATTGCATGGATTGGTACAATGAAGCTTGACGCTCGACTTGAGCTTTCATTTTCTTTATGTTAAGCGTAGCTTGGGCATTTTACTTCTTAGTGGCTGTGAGATGTCAAATGCTGTTGCATTTATTGTCTCTTTTCAATCCAGTGTTTCTTTGAAGCCCCCGCACAACCCTAACCAATTCTGCAATTTTGTGGGTGGTCAGGCAAAGGCTTTTGCCTTTTCTGTCTGTTCAGGCCTCATTAAAACAGCCTGGATTTTAAACCCCCCGCTCCAATTAGCAGGCAGAATCGGCGGCTGAGGCACATCAAACGGAGCGCTGAAGTTCTGCTGTCGCATGCAGGGTCCTGTCTGTCTGCTCCCCCACAGACCCGCCACCCCCACCCCACCCCACCCCACCCCACAACAGCAGGTATTGTGAGGATCTCAATTCCCCATCAACAGTGACTCATCAACAAATAGATAAATTACTATACTGCAAATTGCCTGGTTTAGGGACTTATTTGCCTTATTTGCCTTTAGCATGGCCTCCATGATATTTTCCTTTCAAATTCAATATGGAAATATATTCCATGTTGAGATGCACACCAGACCACTTATTTACCACTAATATATCCGTAATAAAGACCAATTTTCCTACCCATTTACAGCTTTCTGGACATTTCATTTGTTTGTGGAAATATGTAATTACACGAGAATGATAGAGTGGCCTGGTTAGCAGGCTATGGTTTGTTTTACAGGATTATTTCATTTGCATAATTTTAATTAAACTGTGGATTCACAAAGCCACCTGGTTTGGTGAGATAAATGGGTTTAAAAGGGAGAGTGATTAGACAGAATTCTGCATTGTGAATACATTAACCCAAGATCTGAGAAACAGGGGATGAATAGGGACTTCTACTTCTAATTGCCATTTCATTGCAGATTGTGAAAAAAAGGTTAAAAAAGGCAGAAATACAAGACAGAAAGCCATGGCTGCATTGTTGACAACAGGATCTAAACAAAGGGAGCAGACAGCACCCTGGAAGTATCCCATAATTCCCCTGTCCATAACAGTAAACATCTGGGTCAGCTTTCATCTTCACCACTGCCATTACAATTACTGAGCTGGCTTTGAGTTCATAAGAGTATTATTACAACATCAAAACAGGACACACAAGTAAAAATGGAAGATCATAGCTGGACTTCATTTGGCTCACTTCCACTCAAAATTGGTGTGATTGTCATGCCAGTCCAGCCCTTTTTCACCACTTCCCCATCTTTTTTTCCTCCCCATCTTTAAGGAAACACTTTGAGAAAGTATTACTTCCTATCTCTGATTACACAACATTATGAGTTCTGCCATGGCTAAAAATACCGGAAACGCAATGCAAAAAACTAAAAACAAACATATATATATGTTTGTTTTTTTTGCATTGCGTTTCTGTATTTTATTTTCAAGAATTGTGGTTTTATATACTATATATATATATATGTATATATATATATATAAAAATAAAAAAAAATTATATATATATATACAGTATATATATATATAGTATATAAAACCACAATTCTTGAATTGTTTCTCAAAATTAAGGATGAAGTGCATTGTGGTTGGATTAGGCTATATATAGGCTGCAAATAAAAAAAGTTGGCAAACACAACCTTTTGCATATAAAAGGCAAACGTGTCATGTAAGAGATACTGAAGAAATCTCACATTGTCAAATATATGTTCAAATAAAACTGCTTTTTTTGCCACTACAGTCTACACTGAAGCTGTCACCATTTTCAGCTGGTCTGTGCATAGCACATTCCACTCAGTCACAAAGCTCCCACCACTGCACATCATTGTCAGACAGGAAACGCTCGGAGGACACCATCCCATAATTGATGACAGGCCTCTCTTTGGCAATAAGCCTTTTCCGGAAAAAAAAAGGCATCAGCTTTCTGCACTCCTTTACTCCTCATTATTTTTCTGGGTGACTCTGCGGTAGATGATCCTGTTGTAATGACGAGACGAGCGCTGAGTGTGTAGTGGAATCGTTGAGCCACCCCGAGGAAACGCCAGGCCGCTGACCTGATACTGGGCCATGTTCCTGATAGTGGCTTTCTTCCTCTCACTGGGTTCCCTGTCACATGACACATCAGGAAACACAAACATAGGTGGGGAGTGCCTAGCCCACAGTAAGACAATGCTGGACAATGGACCCCCGAATCTGACACCATTTCCCCAATGATCACTGATGATCCTGTGTAAAGCTTGACTAGGTAGAGATTTCGAGCTTTTCACCAAATGGTAACCCGCCATTATGTACAGTACCAGCGTTGTAATTTGTGGCCGGAGGATTGGTCCAAAGCTTGATTTAACCCAGGCCTAAGTGAGGAAATATAACGGCTGTGATAATAAAAAATATATGTGACAGTAACCCTCTACAGCTAAATCTGAGAGAGCTGCAGCCTTCACCTCAAACAGGAAACATTGGGAGTTGCCGCTTTATCAGTTTTTAATTTGACTTAGCCGCAAAGCTTTCCATAAATAATGAGCAGATGGATACAACTCCTACAAGCATCATTAAAACAGGCCCTGGAAAGAAAAAAAAGGCATGCGTGTGCGTATGTGCGTTCAAAACAAAAGTACACCCTCCAAAATGTTCAATTACTGTGTGTATTTGGGGAAAAGTTTAAGGCATGCACGGTTTCCATGACAACATGATTTCTGGGTATTTCATAGCTGAATATTGTCAAATCCTCTTTCCCCTTTTTTTCCCTACTTCAAAATTTAGCAGTGCTGTGAGCTTTGAAGGCAAAGCTGATTCTCCATTGAAACTATTGCTATTTCCAGCTGTATTTAAGACTGAGACACAACGTGTTCTGGACTTAAAAGTGTGCACAACTACAAATAACAGCCAACTGATTACTGTGCCTGACTTGGCTCCTGGTGTGGACTGATAATGGCCATTGCACATTCTGGTGCAGTTTTTCCCCTTCCTCATCTCTGGGAAAAGAGCTTCCTTTTTAACAAATCAAAGAACAATAATGAGGGGGACAACATGAAAGAATTCAGCTGAGTTTTAGAGCTATACTAATGCCAACAGTACATTACACACTCAGCTCCGGTGCCATTATAAAAGGTAACATTTAATATTAATTCATGCATCTCCGGACTCTTTAAATAGGCATGCAGGTATAGTAAAGCACTCTGCTGCATATTCAATATTTCACTCCCTGTTCCCAGAATGTGAATTATGCAAGCCGGTCTTTGTTCACTTCACACTTAACTACTTGAAAATGAAACAGTAATCACCAAAGATAAAAAGGAGAGATTGAGAACCAAGCACAATTTACCCTAGGAGGGAAACCTTCAGAGACATCAGTGCATACCACATGAAGACATGGCTTCAGTAAACCCTGTCAAGAATACTGCAAACTTTCCCTTTTCTAGCACCACCACAGAGGAAGAGCTACCTTAGATGAGGTCAATTTAATCTACAATATTCATGAGAGAATTCATCTTCACATAGACTGGGAGAGATGACCAAAAGATAAATAAATAAATATTGAATAGCTACCACAACCTCAACCTCACAAGGAACTACAGGTTTTCCTCTTGAATCTCTGCCCTGCACCATAGATTTAGACAGGAGAAATAGAATAATAATGATTCATAATGAAAGGATGACATCTAAAGAATAATACACATGAGTACATGCTCTGTACTGAAACAAAGTACTAAAAACTCAAACAATCAGCCATTATGATGTTAGACTTTAATAGTGATATAACCAGTGGCATTGCATTATAATTAGCATTTTATTTAAGTTGTGATTGCTGATAGATCGCTACAGGTCAACGGTATCTTTAACAACCATTTATTGCCTAAAATACTATTATACTAGATGTGCATTTATTTATCTTCATCTTCATCTGTCTAAATGAGACAAGTGTGATAAGGTTTACAGTATATCAGTCTTTATTTATTTATTTAAATGGCTGTAACACATGTAAAATCCTGGAAGGAGGATTTTCCCTCTCTGACAATTCTAGGGATTACTTGTATTCCAGGCTTTACCATGGGGTTCATATCTTCATGCTGGGAACAC
Organism: Aldrovandia affinis; assembly: GCA_029706075.1. Classification (NCBI taxonomy): domain Eukaryota; kingdom Metazoa; phylum Chordata; class Actinopteri; order Notacanthiformes; family Halosauridae; genus Aldrovandia; species Aldrovandia affinis. Next base: position 1,198,600 of record JAINUG010000145.1, on the reverse strand, counting down.
AGCCACAAGTGTACTTGCATCTTGTCTGCTGGAACTCGATGTGTAATTAAGCCATGCATTATTCATATTATTTGAGATGGAAACAGTTTCGGCCTTGCAATCATGGATAGTTGCCTGTTGCACAAAGTGTACACTGTTTTGAGGAGAGGGGTTTGCACTTTTTCCAAAACTAGTTTGCACACATCAAATAATTGCATCTGCAACGCTCCAAACCTGAACCTGCAGAAACAATTTTACAATGCTGTCCACAAAGGGCCTGCATGGCAGCCACATTATACTAAAGCTGGGGATTTGACACTACCCACTAATAATTCAATACTTGGTTGTAGTTTTGCAAATTAAAGGCACCAGGTCATTTACCCTACACAACAGATTCTTGCACAACATGGTTGTGCACACTGCCTAAACCAGGCAGCAGAGGCGGTCTCACCTTTAGCCCGAGGACAGTGGGCCCCAGTCTGGGGGAAGGTTTTCGTGGACTGAGTGGAAACAGACTTGGGGGTGCAAGACAAAGAACGCTGCTTCACCCCTGAAGATCACAGCCACATGTAAAGCATTAGGCTGCTATTTCTGAGTGGGAAATGGATTAGCCCCAGAGCTGAACTCCGAAACTGCAGCCAGAGGTAAATGAGTGCTGGGTCCACTCTACCAGCCATATAAGGCACCTCATAGCGGCATCAAAGTCACAGTAAAGACCATGCGATTTGGTTGTAAGAAGTGAGGTCACTTGAAAAAACATGGCTCTTTTCCCCCTTTTTTCACCCAGACTTTGGAATTGGCAACTGGCTCCCTCGACTCCTAAGTTACAATTCAACCGCACAGGAAGCGCTCAGCAAGGCGCGTGCACTAACCCACTTAATACACTCGCCCACAATACAAGTGCCTACTATGGCTATAACAAGGCACACAGTGTAGCTAGTGCTAATTGTAATGGTGTGGTGCATGCCTAACTATCCTACTGTCGAAGAGAGATGGGGATTTATGTTTGTTTATATTGCTGTAGAACAATGTGGAAATGTTAGTCATGCCACCTGAGACAGATTGAAACCTATTGCCCCCACTAGCATTTTCGAAATTGCATGCATAATGAAATAAAATCCAGTGTATAATAACTTAAATCCATACTGGTTAAAAAGACATGTCTATTGTGAACTATTAAGAATGTTAAATCTCAAAAACGATATAAGTGAAAAGTTAAAGGTTTTGATCAAAAGCCAAAAAAGACAGGAAATTCAAATGAGAATCAAAACCTTTAATTTCAAATATGCACTATCAAGGTTTTCCAGCACACAGCTTTGACACATTCTACAGTACTGTAGCTACGTTGGTAAGAATGTTCGACGGTGCCCACTGTGACCGGGGTTCGATTCCACCTAGGTTGCACCAGTTCGGCTCTGGTCGGGAGTGCCACTAGGGGTGGCAATTGGCTGTCTGCTCCAGGAAGGGGGGAGGGAAGCCGATATGAGTTTGCTGCATATATGAGTGGTCCTGTGTGTTACGGTGACCGTGGCGGGTGCTGGCTTGGAGGAGGCGGTAGAGGACCCACTACCGGTCTCAGGACTACGGCAGCAACCTCTCATACGAGGGTGGGGATAATGAAAAAGTGGGGGTATAATTGGCAACTAAAAATAGGGAGAGAAAAAAAAGAAGAAATAGCCTAGTTAGCTAACTCACATGCCAGTTATGCTACTTCCAAGGGCTAGCCGTGTCAGCTAGTACTGTTGTTACTTTTTTTTTGCATTGAATGGAAAATAATTATTTTGTCATTATGTGTGATTTTACAAACTACTAGAGAGTATTAGGGCAGCTAATTCAAGCTTGCTGTATGTCTGTCCCCTTCACCATAGTAGTTGCCAGATGCCTAGCATATTTCAGTCAAATAGGCGATGAAACCACTAAGATAATGATAGTAGAATTTTGTGGCTTTGAATGGGAAAGGTTTTGAGAATGGCAAACCTCTAATATTGTTGATAATAATGTTTTATTTTCAAAGCAGTCAATTTCCCCCAGTAAGGCCAGCCTTTTCACTGTAGCTCTGTAACATATTGCTCTGTGAGAGCCATCTCAAGGCTTATTACCATTACCATTACCAAGTGACCAAGCTACTTGTAGAGGTCCATTGCGGATGACCTCTTATAGTCGTTCATCCCCCAGCTCCCCACAAGAGTCTGTGGGCATCAAGAGACAGTGCTTATCCTCCTTGCTCTGGCAGCACCCTTGTTTTGTAATGGCAGTGAGACCCCCCCCCCTGCTGGTTTGAGCAGTCCTTCTGTTCGGTCACTCCTGGGGTCAGGTGATCTGATTGCAGTGGTGGATACTAATGAAGTACATGTACTTTACTTTTATTTATTACTGTACTTAAGTACATTTTTCAAGTATCTGTGCTCACCGAAGTATTTTCATTTTTACTTTTATTTTTACTTTCATTCCCCTACATTTCAAAGGCAAATGGGGTTAAATGTAAGACTTTTTACTTTTACTTGAGTAATATTTTATCAGGGTATCTGTACTTTTACTCAAGTACAGGGTTTGTGTACTTCGTCCACCACTGTCTGATTGTGTGCACAGAAATCAGCCATAAACCATCTCACTGCCCCACTTAACATTAGGAATTATTAACACTTTCTGCAAAGATTTTTAACATGAAGGGAATAACTCTGATAGGTGTGAATAAACTGATTTGCCAAAAAGTAAGCAGAGTAGATTGCAATTTGTACAGTTACATTTAAATTCAACTTCAAGTACAACTTAGCCCATTTTGATCTTTAGGGTATAGCTGCACCAACATTGTGCACCAACACAATTATAGCTTCCCTGCACATTATAGCTATGATGCACACCATGACTTCTTTTGTGTTTTTCTGAAAACATTGGGGCTTCTGACAGGAGTGTCTCACCTGGGTGTTCTATAGTCTGCAAATTATTCTCATTTGGGGAATTCTCGCCAGTTCGCCATCTTTTGTGATAGTTTTCTTTTGCTTTTGGGCAGGTCTGTACATGATGTCTTCAAAACTGTTTGAAAGTGCTCAGAGTGTGAGCTTTGAATTCTGTCTTTAATTGTATAAGAAAATTAAACTCATAAAACAACTACTGAACAAATTCAATGCCAAAACAAACAGAAGTTCAAATAAGCCCAGACAGTCTACATCATAACAAGCAAGGGTGGAGAAAGTCTTCATTTAGCATGTCTATGATGTGAAACTAATATATTTGTAGTGTGTTAATCTCATCTTTATTGCTTGAAGCTGAAACACTTCTCAGATCAAGTCTCAGAACCGTCAGATGTTGCCTTGAGTGACTTTATTCCTTAATACATTTGCATTAAAATGGTGCTTTGTGTGCTCCAAAGTGAGGGTATGTCTGTTTTGCTGCATAGTGTCCCATGATGCATTGCAAACACATATTGAGACATAAATACTGTAGCTGCTTTGCGGCAGCAAAAAAGAAAGTACAGTGCTTTCATGTTTATGCACCAGAACAAACTGAATTATATAGCCTTCTATTGTGAATGTATCACAAGCATTCTCTGATTCAACAGTAGTTTGGCGTAATGATTTTCCAACTTTGTATTTAAAAATATGCAGTCATCGCATTCTTAAAGAATTTTCAAACTTGAAATTATCCACAGACATACAATGATTCCTCAGTCCTGCCTTTATTCTGGCCATCTTTGACCATGCTTTGATGTGTTATTCAAAACAGATCCTGCTGACTAAACTGAAAGAAAAAAACATATGTGGTAATCATACCTTGTTAAGTGATTCCCCAAGCCACAGAGGCAATTTATAACAAGTGAAACTATGAAATTAGACACTCAAAAGGAATCAATTTTGAGTAAATCAAAGTGACTCTTTGGAAATAATAAGAATCCAATTACACACTTCAAAACGAATCCGTTAACTTTTAAATGGTTGTCCAGATTGAGCACCGTGATAATATTGCTGAGCTATCAGGCCTTGTGCTGTAACATGCTTCATTCTGCATCATGTTTAATGAGCTGCAAGCGGTGCCTACACTAATGTGGCATGTGACATCACAAGGTAACAGTTCCAAGCTTATTTGACCTGTGAAGCGTGAATGGGGATTGGAATGTGGGTTTCTTTACTCAGTTGACTGATTGTTCACATTATTTACTGAATATTTATTTTCATTATGTGCATATGGTAATTACTCACACTTAAGAATGGAAATGAAAATATTTCTTATTTCTAAGTAAATTAGAAATACAAAGAGCAAGCAGAGGGGGAGAGCGCTGGAATGGTGGAAACATCAACAAAGAGAGAAAAAGAAGAGCAGTGTTTGTCTTGAGAGAACATGTGACATGTTTATCCTGCCTGAGAGGACTGTACTGCTCAGAGGAACTATCACACAAACAGGTCAGCTGTCAGCATACACCTCACCCAGAAGGCAATGCATGTAACCACGGAAACGATCAACCCACAGAGCCCCAGTGGCCATGGAACAAGATTGGCCACTTGAGCGCATTGAAGGACCTTCTGTTCACGTTATCCACAGAGGTCAGACCCCGGAGCCCGGACAGTGCTGTCCTTTAACTGAAGGTCAACTGGCTGTCATCCCCTGAAGAATAACAGTTTGTGATCCTGGACAATAGGCTCTTGTTGAGGCATCACAGGCATCAGAGAAGAACAAGGGCTCATGAAGCTGCCGAAACTTTATACCGTTACCCCACATTCATCCATTTCCCCATTTGGCCTTTCATCTCCTGGCAAAGATACGTGAGCTGTCACACACTCGAGTCCTCCTTTAATCTGCCCAGCTTTAACTCATGTGTCTCAATAGCCCTCCCCTTCTCCAAACATTTCAAATATTAGCTGAAATTACAAAAGTGACAGGAATGCAAATAAATGATTCATGCATTACTAACTAGGGCTCTCTTCATATATTTGTTCTTTACATATCGTCACAAACATTGCTTGGTAATAGTGTCTGCGAGGTTTAAGTCTGCTAATATTGATCTAAAAACTAAAGAAGACTACAAAAGTGAAATGACAAAACATGGCCATTTAATGAGCAGCTGATAACTACAGATGATCTTTGATACTTTGCCTCAAAGAGGAGTATTTTATATTCTGTTTAGAATGTTGAAGTTCCCAGTTTGTGAATCTGGCCAATGCACAAGATATCTTTACATAAATCCTAGAAATAGATTTGTTAACCAAAATAGATTTGTTAGATATTGTGTCATTGCCACATTGTGGACCTGTAGTATGGACATATGTCATTGCCACATTGTGGACCTGCAGTATGGACATATGTGTGCTATGTAGTATGCAGCTAGAATGAACTACACAGAACACATGCAATGGCGCCATCAAGTACAAAGCATCAACCATTCCTCAAAATTGGCTTTAACATAGAAGCCATCTGCAATGCTTACTATACTGCACTGTCATAAAGATTCAGTAAATGAGACTAGCTGTATGTGTGTTTTTCCACGGCACCCCTATATGCTGGTTTGCATTCCATCTAAACAAGTCTCACCTATTGCCCAAGCAGTCATTTGGAATAATCTGCATTTGTATCTGTTTGTATCTGTAGCAGGTGTCTGAGGAATTACTCTTGATGCCTGCACTCTTAAACGATGGTTATCACTGTAACCATGGTTATGTGAACTCTTGGATCACTACAGTTTGGTATATTCTTCCACACAGCATAAGGATCGAATTAAGAGAAAAGATAGGCCTATGAGGGCTGGCTATCCACCTATAATAGGCTCCTGTAGCCAGCTACATTTTCTCATATACTCCGGAAGAAAAAAAAAATATATACTCCGAAGCAATGGAGGTCACCGACAGAGGTGTGTTGTGATCCAAGAGTTCACAGAACCGTGGTTACAATGATATCTGTCATTATGTTTTACTTGCTTGGATCATTACAGCTTGCTATCTGCCTATACCAAATCATTTTGGTGAGCAAACCACAATGGGAAAACCCATGTCATGTCAAAACGCTTGTGTCATCATCACTTACATGGGAGTGAGGGGCCACACCATGAACGGGTGGGCCTACCACACTGGTGGCAGCCACATTATCAAGATAGCACCTGGTAAAGGTGCTGGAAGATGCCCAACTGGCAGCAGCACATATGTCAGCTAAGGGGACTCCTTTGAGAGGAGCCCACGAGTCAGTGACTCCTCTGGGGGAGTGAGCCACAACTGCAGACAGCAAGCGGCGGCCTGCTAGCCAACAAGCTGATGTGACAGAGTCCGCAATCCAACGTGAAAGTATTTGCTTTGAAACACGTGATGCGGCATGACAGAGCAAAAGACAAACATCAGTGACAGAAGATGATCAAAAAGAGCCAATGACCAACCATGAATAACCAAAGGGGGAAGAAAAACCACCAAGAAGATCAAAGCGTCCAAACACATGACTGATGATCAATGCATTCTTGCTCAAACTTTGTACTAACCAGTCATTCAATTCTGTATACAGTCACCCACTATAAGGAGACCCACAGATGACCAGGCACACTTCTGCAGCCAAGGTCTCCAGGGCCCCATAATGCTGGTACAGAATAAAGAGCTCGATCACCATAGCGGGTGAACAGTTAGTCAGTTCTGCGTATTGCACAGGTTCGCACAACATACACCTCCAGGGCCCTAATAGGGCACAGAGTGTGCTGGGTAGCTTCTGAACCATCTGCCCCAGAGGCGGGAGAAAAAGTGGTCAATAGAAGATCCTGATTTACATGCTGAGCAGGCTAGATGGAAGGGTTAGGTCGAAGAGACACAGTCGTCCCATCGATCCCCATCTCATACATTCGGTACTCACAGAATCTCACCAACCCTCTTAATAGAAGCAATAGCCAATAAAACAGCTGTCTTTATAGACAGGTGTTTCAATACATCGACTCGAGGGATCCAAAGGGGGGTCCAGTCAGATCCCTCACTTCTAAGTCCCACTAAGTACCACTCTAAGTACCACTTCTAAGTCCCAGGAGGAAATGTGTGGATTACAGGTGGTGAACGCTGTTCATAAAGCTCAAGATCAGTGGATGGCCATTGTCCCTCATCACTGAAATGGCTGCAACGTACACTTTCAGCATAGAGGCTGCTTGGATAGCTTCAAGCAGTGCTTGTAGGAATTGCAACATGGTGGGAACAGAACAGGACTCGGGAATCACTTCATGATGCTGTAGAGGGTGCTCTGGTGGATGGTATGCTGAAGGCCTAGGTAATTTGCGCCATTCAGCGGCTAAGCCCATAGCTGGAAAAGAGCAGGGCCTGGGTGCCATAAGGTCCCACGAGCTTGAGAGAAGAGATCTGGTCTCAGGGGCAATCTCCATGGTGTCTCAGATAGCAGAGGTAGGTGGTGAAACCATGGGTGCCTAGGCCAATGAGGGGTGATTAGGGGAAACTGATGGCCCACTTTGCGCACTCTGTTGAGAGTGGCAGGCATTAGCGGAGGAGTGGGAAAGGTGTAAAGTTGTGTCTGCAGCCAGGGGGTGTAGGCCCAATGTGTGTCCTCCTGTGCAAGCAGGTCTACCCCCGCCCTCTCAAATCTCATACAGAGATTTAAACATTAAATGTAGTCACAAGATAAAGATACATATGGGTTCTTGGGAAAGAAAAATAATCTAAAAGGAAAACCTCCAAAATAAATCATTTTAATTCAAGGGGACATACAGTAAAGAAAGGCATAAAAAGCAAGGTTCTGTGCTTGAGCTCTTAGCCAGTCAGAGCATGCCTCATCTTGGGGGTGAGCTATATGACCACTTATTTTCAGTGGCTCACCCCCCATTTCTGTCTCGCCCCTCTCTTGTCCTTTAAAAAGTCCATGGTATTTTTATATGTCCAAGAAGACAACCCTGCCCTGGACTATCCTGTACCTCAGGGCTCTATAGACGTATGGGGGGACCCAGCTATAGGGCATTGTCAGGTCCAGCCCACACAAGCCTATAGACCTGAGGAAGGGAGTGGCATAGTACCTGGTAAGAGTACCAGAGGCCGACTCCCCCCTGCTGTTTATGTAAGCTACCACAGAGGTGTTGCCTTTCTTTATCAGGACTGGAGAGCTAATCGAACCACCCTGAGCTCCAAGGTGTTGATGTGCCGTCCGCTCCATTGTGGGCTCCATTAGGGGCATTGAAACTCAAGTGTCCCAGCTATTGTGCTATGTATCACAGAACCATTAGTCTAATGGGTGAGAATGGATGAGGGGAAGGTAGAAGAAAATGCAATGTGATTGTGTAATTATCCATTATCAATGTGAATAAAACTGGGTGCGCCATAGCGGCCTCGAATTGACTGGTGCTTTACGAGTGTGAGCTACCTATTGCGGTCATGGTTCAAAACCCAACTGTGTCAGTCCATCTCTGGACAGGAGCCCCAATTGGGGGGGGCATTTGGCTGTCTGCCCCAGGGGAGCTACCACTCCGCGGCAAGCTTGTGCCAGCTCTCCCTCCCCCTTCCCCGTGGGGCAGGCAGCCAAATGCCGTGCCTGATCGGGGCTCCCCACCAGGGCTGGTCTGGTACAGTCGGGTTTCAAATCGCGACCGTGATAGGCAGCTCACACTCGTAAAGGACCAGCCAATATGGGTGCATTAGACCGCTATGCTATCAGAGGCCCCCTAATTACAGTTTCTAAACAGATGTAACTTTGGAAATGGCACCAAGAGCATCACAAAGATATCTGTTTGTGCTGACTGTGAGTAAGGAAGTAATTTATTTTAAATAAAATAAAATTTACAAGAAAATATGTTGTTTCTTATTCTTATAAATATGAGTATGGAGTATGAATAGTACATGTGCTGGCATGCTGTAAAGTTGTGTATTGTACTAAATTGAATTATTACTACTTTAAAAGGAAAGGCATTGGTTGGGGTCTTCTTGTATGCCTGGAAATCTAGTGCTCCTAGTGTTAACTAGCAATGCTAGTGAGTTTACTTTACGTTAAACACGGAGGCCTTACCAAACTTAGGAAATGGAGCTGGCTACGGGGGCTATTTTTGGCGGGTAGCCAGCCCTCACGGGACTACTTTTTATCTTACCTCGATCCTTACGCCACATGGAATAATATACCAAGCTGTAGTGATCCAAGCAAGTGAAACATAACTGTTTTGGTTAAAATACAACTCAATGACACTTGTCAGATACATGGTGAAAAATATTTGTTTATTTTCCAGTTGAACTAATGATGACATATTTGCAAGATCATGCTACCTGGCTAGGACACATTTAAAACATTGTTGAATATATTTTCTGGTGTTGTGTCAAACTGAAGCCCTTTTCCGCCCTCCTATTGACATGTATTAATGCACATTTTGTAAGTTCTGGATAAGAGCATTTGCTAAATACTTAAAATGTAAATGTGTAAAATGCATTTAAATTCAAACTGACCTCAAAAACCAACAGTTTAGATGTAAATATGGCTAATGTTGCCAAGACAGAAGTGACAGAAAACAACAGCAAAGAGCAAAGAACATACAAAGTCAAGACTAAAAAAAAAATATCACAAAAAGTAACGATAAAAGCACCAATGTGATTAAGAACAATAAACATATTCATTTTTCTGTCACAAAATAAGTTCCCATTGTATTATTTCTTTTAAATATATGTGCCACACACCACATTCACTCGCTCTCTCCCTCTCCTTCCCTCCCTCCCTCCCAGCCCGCTTGTGCTTCAGCTCTTGCCAGGTAATACAAGTGGAAGCAATCAGCCGATCCCAGTCTGAACAATCAGAGCGCCAGGCCAGAGCATTGTAAACATTCATTAGCTTGAGAAAAATCATTGTAAAAAAAGGCAATTTTCTTGTATTTTACCAAAAACATTGTTGCAACATCCTCTGTCAATTTGGAAGGGCGTACACTGGCATGCATTTATGAGTTAGGCTACGCCACAGTCACACAGTTAGCACTGAGACTCAGGCTGGGACTCCACCATTATGAACAGCTTACCGGTGCTCTCAATACTGATAAGAACCCCTAGAGCCGGTGCTAGAGTGAGAAGGACTGCTTCCAGGTTGCCTGTCATTTATTTGTAAGCGTAACTACACTGCTAGTACATGGTTTGTAGGCAAGGGTGAGATGAGTAGCCCATCAGACCACCCCCACTTATACAGGCTGGGACGTGAAGTCCACCTGCTGCCATCCTAAATCCCATTCCTCCCCAAGGACGGAGTGCTCTAGGTGTTGGATACCTAATATAAAACGATTTAAGTTAGAGACAGGGCTCTGCGGTGCAAACACCTTTATATCACACTCTCCTTACAGGCACTGGTTCAAAGCCAGTTCACTGCAGGGTATCAGGCCATTCTCCAGCTGAATGCATTCCCACAGCCTTAACTTTGATTCCCGCTCAGAGCGGATCGCACGCCAATGAAAGCCCAGCCACTATCTGCACCACCCCAACCTTGGCTTTCTGAAGGTTATGATCTACATTTGTTAAATGCAGAAAACCAATCTATCCTTATTCTTCTCTTAAGAGAATAAGTAGACTCACAGGATAGCATGCAGATAAATTACACAAAAATGCTTGTCTGTGATTTAACAAAATGTCAATTGACATGTACCATCTGTTTCTCTTTATGCTAATCAGTTTTCTCTGACAGGCCTTGGCCTTTAATATATGGTGAATTTGACATTCCTTTTCAGTAAATTTCCCACCAGTGAAGAATGGAGAGACTATATAAATCTCAGTCACCTTCTCTCTCCAAAACCAGAGTCAAGATGAGGGGATCAGGAATGCACATGAACCATTTGTGGTCTGAGTGGCATAAAAATTTCAAGGCTTCATTAATATTTGATTTCTGGTCAGATTCTTCCAGCACCACCTGTCGGACCATGGCTGGATCATCCACAGCATAGCAGCGTCACAGTTTCCTCCAGGGCAAAGGTCCAGAAAGAAAGTGATTGTCCCTTATCGACATGTGCCATGACTGAATCCATGTCAAGTACCAGCATCCCAGACAAATCTAAGGCAATAACGTTAGCAGGGTAGTCTCAAGGGGTGGGCGGGGCCCGGGGCGAGTCAACATACTCCCAACTCCAACCTACAACTCCCACAATGCATCAGCGGACTGTATCCTGCTCAAATAAATGTCATGTTTCGTAATACACTCCGAGGGCCAGCAGCGTTTTTGCATGTCGTACATCTGATGATGTGCGCATCTGTCCAAGAACCAAAATTTGAAAGGTCCTTCAAATTGAAAGTTTTTTTCTGTTTCTGTTTCTGCCTAGCTGTTAATGCGATGACATCATAGACTTAGCAACTGTTTAGAAACCATTGTTTATAATAGCCAACCCGTCGTAGGCTTACATAGTAGCTATTATACAGGCTCTGGTAACTATGAGCTAAAGTTTTACAGGCTACGACATCACACATTTTTCGGAAAATATTTTTTTTATAAATGATTATGAATGAATAATTCATTTTTCCCATCTCACCGTGAGGCCCCGTGAACGGCGGGGCCTGGGGCGGTTGCACCAGTTGCCCCCCCACAAAGACGGCCCTGAACGTCAGAGCTAACACCACCTGAATGGGGGTTGCAAATCCCAGTATCTCTTATGTTCTTGAGGTCACGAGCTTTGGTCAGGATTATGGACACACGGATAGGGCTCCTGACACACAGTTGTATAAAACATAGATTCCATGTGCATCAATCATATGACGAAAGCTAATTAAAAAAGAATGTTCCACCAGCAGCAGGCTTTACCATAAGATGGAAACAATTTTAATATAATGTTACAGTGCAGAATTCTTATAAGAGTTAGAGCTAAAACAATGAACTGCTTACAGAAAACTCTCCCTCTTACTCTAATCAAACCAACAACCACTTATTGTAATTAAAGCACTTTGGACAAAATGATATATATATAAGGAGATACAGATACATTCCTATCAGGAACAGTGCGGTGCTGCTATGGGCTGACGGACTTATCTGTCCCACATACCAGACGTTGAGCGCACGGAACTATGGGCATCTTCCAAAAGAGAGTGTTGGCAATGAAACGCAGAACTGATCAAAAACATTCCAAACATCAAAACCTTTTTTCTCATGTAATTCACTGAGCAGCGTGCATATAAACTCCAGGACTGTGTGCCAGGAAATGTCTGCACAATAATCTCTCCATATGTGCACAATCCCTCCATCCTGTCTTGGCTGTATTTGTACTTTTTAATGAAAAAATAAGTTGTTTATTGAAAAATCCAGAGTTAAAAAAGTGATTCCAGGTACATTTGGGATGAAATATGACCTACCATAAGGGGAAAAACACTACAACATCCCCCACCTCCCTCTACCATCGCACACACACTCTTTTTATCATTTAAACCGTGACTTGATTTAATTCTGTAATAGCTCATTCTCCCTGGAAAACACTCAAATCATAAGGAAAATATAGAGAATGAGAATGATACTGTACTGCCCTCTACTGGTGAAATTATATCAGGTCATCTGTATTCCTGGTACGTAGGGCCGTCCGTTATCTATTATTAAAGTAGCCTACTTCTGATTTTAGCATCTCGATTAATATAATAAAGTTCGACACGTTGGTGGATTGCCTGCGGCACGTTGTTAAATGACAACAATCACAACCTTAGCTTATGTTAACTTGATGTATATATCGTACGGACCGGATGTCACGCAAGGTGATGTGATTGGGACTAATTTGCTAATTGATTACGCCTGTGGAGTGTGCGAATGAGGCTAGAGAAAACGATATCAATCCAAGGAAGATCTCGGAGGCGGAATTTCTGCTCTGGGTCGTTGTGTAGCCTACGGACTCATGGCAGCACGCGCTTTTAGATAAACCGGGTTTAAATGTGTGACTGATGACAAACAATGGGGCTTGCTTATTCACTGGGTTGTTATTATGCCGAGTTGGCTTGCGGCGTAGGACGTGACAGACTAGTGACAATTATATTACACTGATGGCAGCGGAGGGATCTTATTTCTAAAAATAAAATGATGCAGTCTGCCGGTTGTGCACATCCACATGCTGATCCTTCCCAGTTATATCAGAAACCATCCCCAAATTCTTCCGACCGATGCCTTCCCGTGCAGCGGCCTGTATTTATGCCAGAGACTTTCACAGGCGTGGGACGAGATTGGCCAGACTGATCGCGCCAATTTGGAATGGCAGCTGCAGTAAATAACGGGAATCACGATCTTAAGCTAAAGTTTGTCATTATAGCTTTCTGGTAGAGTCCATGACGTTTATGGAGGGCTTGATCCAAATGACAGAAGCAGCCATCTTAAGTTAAAACTAGCTATGGGCAAGTATTTTGAGCCATGTGAGAGGGAGGACCGGAACAGGGTCAGTTTCTGCTCTAGGAGGTGGGAGCATTTGTAATACTTCAAGAAGTCTGTTTTCAAAAGCCTACCCCGCTGCTGACTCAAGATCTATTAGCACGTGATCATTTCATAGTTTATGTGTGAAGCGGAACATGTTCAATCTGTCTCAGAAGCCAAAGTGCGGGGTCTGACTAGTAACCCATCCACAAGGGATGCCCAAATAGAGGTTTTTAGAAGTTGGCAGAAAGTCTAAGACAGGAAGTAAAATCCCTGCAGGTGACTGTTGACAGTCTGAGGCACACCTCTGGGTCCAGTGGCCCCCATGTTACAGCAGTAAGGCCCTCAGGAAAACCTCCAACCCTCCTAGTTGGCAGTAAACAGAAGTGTAAAAGATGGGACCGAAGGGTGTGTGGGTGCAATAGACATATGATCAGAGAGTGACCTTATTTGCCAGGAAACTAGAGGAGGTAGGCACAGGGCCAAATGTCTGCCCCTGGAGTTTCAGTTCCTGGCCTCAAGCTGGCATCCCCTTGTGGTGACAGTGGGTTGGGGATTTATCTTTTGAGCTAAAGTAGGGGGTGCTGACTGTCCACTGCTGATAGACAACAGGGCCCAAGTCTCTTGTTATATCACATACGTTTTGGCAGGAAGTTACAAAAGGGGAATCTATGCTGCTCAGTTGTGAGGGGAAAGTAGCTGTAGCGACTGGAGGCCAGATGGAAATATTTGGGAAGTGGTGTACACGTGTCTTTTTAGTAATCTTGCTCTAACTGCAGAACTTTTGGTTGCTAACATTTCTCCTGAGTGGCGTTTATCGGGGACAGACTTTCTATGCGAGTTTGGTGCCGTGATTGACTTGGAAAATGAATGGTGTATGTTGAAGTCTCAATTACCCACAGTCTCAATGTGACGTTCGGGATAAGGACCCAGACGCAGATCAGGATTAGGCAAATAATCATTTAATGAAGGCAGAGGTCAACACCAGAAGTCAGGGTAGCGAAAGTACAAAATCTAAATCCAAAGAGAAGTCACAAACAATCCAAAAGTCAAAAACCGGTAAATCAGAGAAGGCAAACAAACAGAATCGGCAGGCAAACGCGAAGTGAAAAACAGAAGGGGTGTCTCGGGAAAATGCTACAGACTCTGGCTTACTGGTAATCGGCACAGGGAATGAAGATCAACGTTCTGACGGGGTAATAAGCTAAGACGGAAAAAACGAAACATAGAATTTCCCGAAGTGCATGACAAAAGACAAGGAGTGGATCTCGAAACACAGGAACAATGACAAACGGGGAACAGAACGTGAATCGAACAAGAATGATGAATAATGAATAAACAAAGTACAAAAACAGACCGAACAGACATAGCAGAACATAACACTCAATAAAGCCAGCCTGCTTAATGTGCAGCGTGACATTATCACCCCAGACCCTAATAACACTTTTATTCTAGATTCCAAAGCCAGTGATACTGGGATAGATGCATAATATATTACAATACTCACCTCCTTAGGTTTTTTGAAGCACCTTAGTGGATATGTGTGTATTTTGGGAAAGGTTTTTTTGCAATTGAACATCATGGAAAAAAATAACGTGTGTTTGGATTCTGCCCTTAAAATTCATCCTTGAAAGTGAACTGTCTTGTTATGCACTGGCGTTTATCAGTGAAAAATAATAATAACAACGATAAGACTATTTCTGCAGCTCTTAGTAGTTAACAAAAGATAGACTTACCAGAATACTTTAAGCAAAGGGTTTATAGCGTTTGATGCCATGCAGATTGTCACATCAGATGGTCAGACGAATTGACAGTGAAATTGCTATCTGAAAAAGCAGAAGAAAAAGGGCTTTATTGTGTGGTGTATCTGAATTCTGTGCTTACATGATGGCAGAGGGTCCAGAACTCAACAGAGTCTGCGGCCATTGTAGATATTTCTGTGGGAGACCCTGGAAAGTGCCAACCTCTCTGTGCTGAAGTGACTCATCTGGGTAGGCTGTTTCTCTGGCACAATGTAACTCTTAGATATCTGAAGGGTGTGTCCCTTCTGAAGTTAATTATCAATCTTCAAATTAAGAATAGATTTATAATTAAGACTTCTAATTAGACTTCTAATTAAATAGATTTTGATTAGTACCTGTTAATCCAAATGTGGCAGCAATAGAGATGCGCCGGAGGAGAAATGGCATGTGTCTCAAGAGACAAGATCAAGAAAAACAAATGACTTCACTTGCACAGTATCTGCATAATTTACGCTCCCATCACCTGATAAAGAAGTAAACAATTTTTATTTTTATTTTAAAGAGATGACCTAGCAGTACTTCAGTCCTAAATTGTCTTACTGTAGAAGTGTGAGTTACTCACACACAATTGAACTCCTTTGGATATAGATAACCAATATAATTACTGTAATCACAATTTTCTCTATTCTGCTTCAAAGGTGCCCCAGGTAGTCTCAGAGGATGTTTTCCAGTGAGGCGGTGAGCTCCTGACCCGCCAGCCACTTACACAGAACGTACAGCACGTCTGACAGGCATGGACTTGCACTGTTAGGCTGTAATCCAAAGGGGCAAAGAGGAAGTGAAATGGAACAGAATCCTATTTCCAGGAGAAGTGTTTCGGTGACAGGAGGAAAGGGCACAGGTCAGTTAGAGATGGACGTGGACAAGGCGCTTAAGGAAAAGGGTGTCCCGGCCCTGCCGTGGGGTCGACCCAGGTGAAGAGCGCCTTGCATAGATAAAGCAGAGGAATTTACAGATGGCGAAGATTATAGAGAAGAGACATGATGAATTGTCTTTCCAGGTAGAGGGGAGGTGGGGAGGGGGGAGTGAGCGGTTTTGATTTTGGTGTGATTGTGTATTTTGCTGCAGATAAAGAGAAAGGGGGATTGTGGGACAGGGAACTATTATTAAAAGTTAATGACAGGGAAGATGTGGATGTAATGCTATGTGTGGAATATCCCCATTCTACCTGTCCTGATTATGCCTGTGTATGTATTTGTATACATTTAAACATAATTTAACCAGAGACAATTAGAATTGAATGAGTTGATAACACTTCTGAATTAAGAGGACAAAAACAAGAGCAAGCAATTTTTTTTTTTAAAGGATAAAAAGGTAGAAAGTGCTTGCTGTTGGGAGTTCAGTGGCATGCGAAAACAGCAGGAGATCGCCACCTTGTGGCAAGAAATCGTATCGTCACATTTAATTCGCTTTTTATCTCTTACTTTAATTGAATCCACATTGGCCAAGTGGGCCAGTAAAATCACAGCTACATCTTCACAGCTACATCTTCTGTCCATTTGAAGGAGTGCAGATGCTTATCAGTGAAGCACACGCAGCCCACCAACTGCTCCTTTTCTCTCTGCAATCCCCCAGCTGAGCTGCCCAGCCATTGTACCAGAGGACATTACTGACAGGGCACCACCATCGTGAAGCACTCGCCTGGGTGATGTATCCCACTAATTTGATTTAGCGCAACATTGCTCACATCGTGGAGGTGTATAGAGGCAAGAACATATATTTCCAACATAACTAGGGGATGGTTATATGGATATTTTGCGGTTTCACACATTGAAATGTAGGTTAAAAATTAAAACTACTTCCAAACAAATTAACTGTTCAGCCCAAGGTACTTCCATTGTGATATGTAAGCTTCAGAATTAAGTTTGAATTTGTGAAGTTGAATGATAAAAATGTTAACCCAAATATGACAATTTTTTCTGATAGTATTAGATGACAAATACGTGTGCAGAAGAATAATGACTTGTTTACTGTGCAAAAGGTTTGTATGAATTTTGGTAGTCTCGAGTCCAGAGGCCATAATACCATATGGTTATGAGCCTGACAAACAAGGCTAGTATTTTGGTAACAAAAGCAGCCGACTAGTATTCTGCTCAAGTCAAATTGAGTTATACTGCCATCGTGTGGACATTGCAATATATACCACATGATAGAAAAACTTGTGGCATCATGCATCATGGCCAGACAAAATGACTAAGTCAATAATAATCATCGTGTGGGACATTATAGTGGTTCTTATAGTGTTTTTTAATAGTTTTAATAGTATTTATCGACTAATGTGCTCCAATCATTATTATGATTGTTTTGGCTTTATTTTTTTAAATGCACCATAAAGAAAATCCCTGTTTTAAATATAGGCATAAGATGAGCCCAAATGACCCAAGTGGCCTGTTCTATAATACATAAGATGGGTGGTATCATTCCTCCTGATATAGGGAACCCAGTATTGGACCAAGCAGACGTGTTGGAAACCAGGACCAACACTTTGGTGACTTGTTACAAAGCAGTGTTGGTACATGAAATCACGAAATAATCCTCATTAACAAGCCTGTAATGTGCCACTGCCAAACTCAATCCTAGCACTATAGTCATACCTGATGCACATGATCAGAGCACTGCCCTCCATTTGACCTCCTACAACTGCCCATTTAGTGGATAGCTCTGCTCAGTACATGTAACATCATGCTTAGCATACCTTAGTTGAACACTAGTGGCTGCTTCCCACCTCTCAAACCAGTGTGCCAAGCTGGGTGGGAGGTGGTGTTGGAGAGCGGACATAAGGCTATCTAAACCCTGGTATCCTGTACTAAAACACAGCAATATTATCACGTTGCTAAAAAGCCAGAGTTCGAAACAAAGCCCATGAGTACTTCAGTGTACACACCTGGTTATGTGAAATGTGACACCTAAAACCGGTATGCAGTTGATAAATAGGTGGGTATGTATGTGACAATTTGCTGCATTTACTTGATCTTGATGCACAAAATACTAACAAATCATAATGTGCATCTTGTCTGACTGACAGATGTAAAGATAAATACTAATACTAAAGAGAGGAAGATGGTTTGTATTGAATGTAGAGAAGTTGAATACTAATAGAAGACACCATTTGACAATGTAACAATGTAATTTAATCATTTTTTGCCATACAAAACATTTGTGCAGAAAAAAAATAAAAATCCTCAGAAATACAAAAACAGCCTCTTGGTCAATAGAATATGAAAGTTGTAAACCTTTTTAAATTTGTAAACGGAATTCTAAAAAAAAATCATAGGAAAGACTGTCTTAAGTTAGAAACTGTTCTATAAAAACAGCTCTATGAAAATATTTAGCAAAAGAATATCCAGTACCAAGATTCACAGTGTTGTGTTTAAGTGGTTTTTGTACAGGAGCACACATGCACACACATACACACACACACGCACACGTGCATGCATGCATGCACATACACACACACACACACACACACATACATACATACATACACACACGCACGCACACGTGTACACACACACACACACACACACACACACACACACACACACACACACACACACACACACACACAGAGAGAGAATACCTGTATTAAACTCCATATACCTGGGAAGGTAAAACTGTACTCAAAACAAAGAAAAACATCAAAGAGAAAGATTAATGAAAAAGCAGAAAAAAACATCTCTGTACTGCGTTTGATCCATTTATGCATTTCAAAATCATAATGAGGACCCGGGAAACTGGGCAAACATCTGAACATTTTAATCTTCATTTTACATCATACCCTGATAACTGGTGAACCAATGATTGTCTACAATGTGGGTGCAGAGTGGATCTTTCTACTCCAGGAGTTGCATAGCAACAAACGCATTCAAACAACAAAACATAGCTGCTTGTGTGAGTCCTCTAGTACACATAAGAGGCTGGCTCTAAACGATTCAAAATATCTTCAATATCTCTGTGTGTGCATATATAAGCGTTTAGTCCACTCCTAAGATAATCAGACATCGTTACCATTCTATTCAAATGTTCTAAGATATATTGTCATGAGCATACACATTTGCTTGACCCATTTCTTCAGAGTGTGAAAAGGTAGGCTGAAAACAAGGCGTTGAGTAAGAGCTTCTTATTGCATAGCTAGAAGGCATGGAACGGAAGAGAGACGGAACTGGATCACATACATCGATGCACGTGATCCAATTCTATTTTTTCTTGTTGCATGTAAATCATTAAGCACTTCTCAAGTCTCATGGCTTAAAAAACAACCTTGATTGAAAACGGACACTTTCAACAGTGATGTTATTGCATTGTCCAGTAACACACTGCTACTCAGAGCGCAATAGCAAAAATGTAAGATCTGATCTGAAGTAAATCTCACTTTTTGCCTTTGGGGAAGATTTACACTGCTGGAAGATTTAAGACCAAAGGATAGATGGAGTGTACGGAGATGAACACAGAACTAAATTATCAAGCAAAATTATTGCTGTAGAGAACTAGCATTTTCTTCTTTCTTTTTTTATTATGAGAAGACAAGGCTTTAACTAGAAACTGAAATAACAAGTTCATGATATTGTCAGAAACGGTGTACACACAAAAGAGCTTAGATAACGGAGTTATAGACAAACCTGGCAAAAGCACCGCGGTCTCACAGCAATGCGATTGGGCGGTTTCAGAACGTACAATAAGACAAGCTTTCTTTTTTTTTTATTACTTTTTTTTTATTATAAAACATTTCTGAATATAAATCTTTGCATTTTCATTCAGGCTTTCATATTTACAAGAGAAAGTTAAAATAATTATAATAACTTTAAAAAACAAAACAAAACAACAACAACAAAAACCGAATTCAAGACTATTTACAAATCGGCAGTGATGATGGATTCGCTGTACATGTGTCTGGGGGAGTCTACCAGCAGTGCGGTCTGCGTGGGGTCCATCTGCAGGCCCTTCTGGTTCATGTGTCCGAACATGGTGCCCGCGGGCATGCCGGACAGGGCCACGCAGTGGGACAGTAGGGGCGTGTTGGCGTCCTGGTTGGAGCCCGTGGAGGGGATGCTGGTCACGTGACCCGTGCTGGTGGAGCCGCTGGCGCTGCTGGGCGAGCGGCTCTTTGGGGGCGGGCAGTGCTGCACCACCCTGGGGGGCCCCTGCGGCTGGAAGTGGGCGGCGGGGAAGGCGGCGTAGCCCGGCGGGATGGGGTAGCCGTTGACGGGTATGAACCTCTGGTTCTGGGGCATGGCCGCCGCCATGAAGCCGATCTGCCCGGGCGGCAGGCCCTGCGCCGGGTAGATGTAGCCGGCGTAGCGCGGGTTGCTGAGGTTGCTGACGGGGCTGGCGCTCAGCGACGTGGTCTGGGTGGTGGCGTTGCCCCCCGACGGCGTGGTGGAGCTGGTGTGGGACGAGAGCCCCTCCCAGGCGCGCAGGCGCGCGTGGATGTCCTTGAAGCGGGGCCGGCGGGCGGGGCCCTCCTGCCAGCACTCCGTCATCAGGGCGTAGACGCGCGGCGGGCAGTCCTCGGGGCAGGGCAGCTGCTGCCGCTTGCGCACCATCTCCATCACGTCCTGGTTGCTGAAGCCGTAGTAGGGCTGCAGGCCGAAGCTGAAGATCTCCCACATGACCACGCCGAAGGCCCAGATGTCCGAGTCGGTGGTGAACTTGCCGTAGGCGATGGCCTCCGGCGGCATCCAGCGGATGGGCAGCAGGGACTTGGGCTGCACGCGGAAGTAGTCGGACGCGTAGATCTCCCGCGACAGGCCCAGGTCGGAGATCTTGACGTGCAGCTGCTCGCCCACCAGGATGTTGCGCGCCGCCAGGTCCTTGTGCACGAAGAAGTGGCTGGCCAGGTACTCCATGCCGGCGGCCACCTGCGCGGCCAGGTGCAGGAAGTCGCCGTGGTCCAGGCTGGACTTGACGGTGCCGTCCTCGTCGCTGCTGCAGCCCACGTCGGAGTGCGGCGAGCGCATGATGAGGAACTCGTGCAGGTCGCCCTGGTTGAGGAACTCGAAGAGCATGCAGACGGGCTGCTCCTGCGTGACCACGCCCAGGAGGCACACCACGTTGTGGTGGTGCAGCTCGGCCATGAGCGACGCCTCCTGCTGGAAGTCGCCCCACAGCTGCGGGCTGGAGAAGTCCTTCAGCGTCTTGATGGCCACCAGCTGGGCGTGCTCCATGCCGGGCAGGTACAGGTGGCCCTTGTAGATCTTGCCGAAGCCGCACTCGCCCAGCTCCTCCATGAAGCGCACGGCGGACAGGGGCAGCTCCTTGGCTTTGTTCTGGGGAGGGAGGGAGGAAGGGGGGGGGAGAGGAGAGGAGAGGGACACCGATGTTACTGCTGATGTTAAAACACTGAAACTACCCCCTGCGAGAGCGGCGCTCAACCTCACTTAACGCGGATGAACCGCGCGGTCTCCCAGCGGGTCATTTACGCTGTTCGCGAGTGGGAAATAATGAGTCATAATTAGAAAACGAGGGGACTGGAAGAAGAAAAGAATAATAATAATAATTTAAGCGCCATCATATGTTTTAGGATTAATATGCTCGTCAATGACTCCTGACATGGCGCTTTTGTTATTCAGATTTTTCCACGCTTGGGTGGAGTAAATGTTGAAACGGAGGCCACAATTACGGTTAGCGATAATTGGAAATAGGCAAACCGCCCGATATAACAGGGTGAGGTAGTCCACTCAAAACACCGCCTGGAGAATCCATTGTCCATTATTTCTGCTCCTCGCCTCTGCTCTAATATTAATGTCTGCCAGGCGGAAAACGTCTGGGAGTCTGGCAAAGGGCTGGCAATAACGGCGAAAACAAACAGCTTTGGATTTGAGAAATTACAGCCAGTTAATTTCGAGCTGTACCTGACGTGAAAAATGGCTTGGAAAAATAACTGCCAAACGTTAACGCGCTCGCACAGGGTGACAGACATATTTAATAAACCCGACCCAGCTGGAAACGCACGCCAGCATAATGGAGGGGGCCAATGTCGCCTTCTCCCAGTAACAGAGAAAATACACAATGACCCCCCCCCCAAAAGCTTGGCAGGCACCACACCGCCACTCGTGTCATTTACTCCTCACCAAGTCAAGTCAAGGCTTGTAACAGCGGTTTTCACAGGCCAAAGGCGTACTATCCTGGTCAGTTCCCGTGTCTGTGGCGCAGCCACTACTGTAATTACCATTACCACAGCGAGAGCATGTGTCAATTTACTGCTTTGAGAAAATCTCAATCTTCGTTGGTACATTTCTGCCAGGCTCGCGGCTCGACCCGTTCTCATTGGCCTGAGTCGCTTTCTGGTCATCTGATCCGTTGACAAGCTTGATTGTCTCACAACAGTTCTCAGACCTTGAGTGGAATTTCCCCAGGACCGCAAAGTCAAAAATCGATACAGAAAAAACACAATGGAGATCCAAGAATCACATCTTAACCAGAAAATCCACAAAGCAAGTTCTGCTCCTCTGTGCTTTGACCATGTCCTACAGAACTCACGTACAGTACAATATTGTCTTTGCCTCAACATTTGCTGGTCATCATTCAAGTACAACAGAGAAGGTATGCAGGGGTTGCTGCCATCTGTTATGCATGCAAAGCCAGGAGAAAATAAGACGCCCAGGAATGTATTCGGTCTTCCTTAGGCTTGTGAAAAGGGCGTTTCTTTGGATTCAGCATTCTCCATTGTTTTCTTATCGTTTACACAGACTTCAGGTAACCTCCTCTCACGTACACTGGAGGTGGTTTAGTAATCTGGCAGGGTAATCTGGCCGCCGTGTTGTTCTAGACTGGGGGGCGGGATTTGAAGAGGAGATAAAAGGTTAGCGAGGATGAGAGGTTCTAATAACCCCCGAAATGAAAATGGGAATTCCTGCCGGGAGCCACGTTTGACGGGGAGGCGGGCGGAAATCAGGCCTCTTATGAAAGGGACAGATGTTTCGTGTTACGCACGCTCCCCCCCGGGCCAAATGCCTACTTGTCCTCTCACTCGGCCAAACGGCTGTCGTAAAGAACGACCTCTGAGCGACCTGGAGCAGGGCCGTCTTGGTCATAGTGATACGAGGGGGGGGGGGGCCAAGGTATTTAGGAATCAAATAGATTCTCCCAGTCAGAGAGACTATAAACCTGCTAACTGGGTGTTTGACGTGCGGTGGAGATGTTCCCTTCTCTCCCGGAAGAATCAACATGCCACAGGCCAATGGACTCCTCGTGTTGTGGTGAACGGCAAAGTTGACATAGCGCCATAAAGACCACACTGTAAATAAGCACATGCTAGAAAGAAGTCACACAATAAAAGAGCTGAGAAAGAGACAGAAGACATTAATGATTAGCCCTTTCACTGGAAAAAAATGTTCTGAATTCTTTTTAAAAAGCCTTTGATAATATGCCTCGCTGATGTCAATTTGTTAAACGTCTAAATATATAGTGCACCCAAAATCTTAAAACATGTATGTTACTTGAGTTTTGGCATCGATGTGTGAAAACGCATATGTTCCCAGCCTTGCAGAGCTGTGCTGATAAGAGATCTTGGGCCCAGGAATGCCCAGCTCGTCCACAGGACCACACTAATGGGGCTCCACACACAGTACAGCCATCCGCTCAAGCACTGTGTCAAACTGAGGCCCCTGTACAAACCACACTAGTGCACTACAGCGGACGGCAAAAACACAAAATGGTCCAGGGGTGTTTGGGCACACCGGAGCGGAGATGGAAACGAGGAGGTACGGTACACAGGGAGGGCTGCGCTGTACTAAAGGAGCGCACAATTCAGGACACCACGATGGCGGCGGCGGCGAGATTCCTGAGCTTTGGGTAGATTGCATCCACATGTCCGGTGCTGAGAGACACTTGAGAGGAATCTGCCGCTACAGAAAACCCAGGCTCTGGAAGCCGGGAGCCGAGCGAAAAGTTTTTTTTTTTGAGGGATGGATGGGCACCTCACTCACCCTGACGTGAGAGGGGAGCTTTTGTCATTAAAATCGGGGCGAAAGCTTACTTATAAACAGCTCTCTTCCTGCGCCCCCTGAGGCACCCTAGAGATCGGCATTTCCTGAATACTGATTCGACGTTCTGACATTTTTCGCGATCTTCCTCTCTTTGCACACTCCAGGTCCCGAAGCCTCAAAGTCTTGCTGGTACGTGCTGACACTTTTGATTCTTCCAAAATCACCAAGGAACGTGCGGACGATACCACTGGGTCTTTCCCAATGCTGTGATGTACATCACGTGTGGTAATTATCAAAACAAACACATTAACGTGTTACATCACTAATAAAAATGACACAGTCAGAAAATTCATTACGCGTAGCTCCAACAACAGTGTTCACATTTACTTTTGTCCGTGTGGGCTCCAACATACCAGTTGTACAGATAGTTACGCACGCACATGAATGAAGATCGGAGTGCCATACGTAAACAGGATTTTAAATCTCCTGTCACATGCCATTTTTCCGAAGCTGATCACATTGTACCGGATTTAAAATGGATCGTCATTGAGTGGATTTTCCCTAGCCACAGTTGTAAAAACCCAGAACAACTTTTGCTCAATGTGAACTTGATGGGATTTTTGACCATCCTTCAGGTCTTAATGACTCCTTTGAGTTGTCCAGTTTTTTTTTACAAATACCCCTTAAGCACATACCAGCATGTCTTATTTGTAGTGGTCTTATTTTTATTTCTATGTTTATGTATCATTTATCATATGACCCTCCTTCTATATTGATTACAGTATGTATTTGTCTCGTTTCTGAACAGATTAATTATCATATTTACCTGCCATGACAGCTGAATAATTGAAAACTGCTCATTCCTTAACCAATTGATGCATGTATTTACTGATGATTTAAAATACATGTTTAAGTATTTAATGATACAATATTAAAATGGCAGTCTCGAGATCACAGTCCAACCCCTTGGGCGCCCCTCTCCACCTGCAAACCCAGACCTGAGGCCCACCGCCGCCTTCAGCTGCATGCGTTCAGCGGGCTGACGCCCTGTCATAAACACGACCCTGACATACTGCAGGCTCGCCGCTCCGAGCTCAAACGGACAAGTGTTGCACTCCCCCCTGCTCCGTATCACCACCAAAGGTTACCTACAGCCCTGCTGCTTTATGACTCTGGGGTTGTAAAGACACCGTCCGAACACTTCCTGGTTTGTTTCACGTGTCTGGAGTGTTGCCAGGTCACTCACTCCTGCACTATTTCATGCTGTTAGACACCCGGCGCGGGGAAAAGGCTCCACCGCTGCTACCTTGGGCTTGTAGGCGTTCAGCATGGACATCTCGACATTCTGGCCCCTGACGGGTTTGGGCT
Source organism: Aldrovandia affinis (assembly GCA_029706075.1). Taxonomy (NCBI): domain Eukaryota; kingdom Metazoa; phylum Chordata; class Actinopteri; order Notacanthiformes; family Halosauridae; genus Aldrovandia; species Aldrovandia affinis. The sequence continues at coordinate 1,173,246 of JAINUG010000145.1, read as the reverse complement.
GGCGCGGCGCGGGCGGGCGCGAGGCCTTCTGGTTGTTTCGGCAGACGCAGATGAAGAAGAAGAGCAAGGCGATGGCGAGGGGGATGGCCACGCTCGGGACCAGGATGTACAGGATCTCCATGTTGCCGCCGCCGCGGGTCTCCTTGGAATCTGCGGGGCACGCAATCCACAAGTTACAGGTCTTAGGCTTTTGGATCATTGTGTCGGGCAAAAATTGTATGAAGCGTTTCGGCTGTAAATGACTATGTGCAAACCCACTGTGGACAGCAGGTAATCTCTGGGTGGAGGCAGTGACCCTTTCTTAGCACTGCAGTTGTATTACTGACTCCTATATACTGGCTAAAAGATTTAGGCCTGGTTTGGATGGCAAACCATATATATTTTGTAGGAGAGTACCAGATTTAGCACCAACAGTAATAGTGGTAAAAGTAAGTGTTCTATTTTTAATGCTAGTTTTTGCAGAAATGTATACTGCAGGTACTGTGCAGGGAACAGACAGATAGTGCATGTGTGTGTGTGTGTGTGTGTGTGTGTGTGTGTGTGTGTGTGTCGTGCTGTAGGGTGTGTGTGTGTGTGGCAGCGACTCTCGCTCTCACCACAGACAGGGATGTCACACAGCTCCAGGCGCACGCCCTCATCCAGGGTGAAGCACCAGGGGGCCTCCTGCTTGTTGCCGGGGTTACGGCAGTAGGAGTGGCCTCCGTTGAGCTCGGCGTAGCGCACGGCCAGGAAGGTGTGGCTGTGGGGATACTGGGAGTTCCAGGGCTGGCACTGACGGCCTGACTTGGTCATGCTGACTGTGCCTCGGTAGTCTGAACCACTGCTGTTGAAGCACTTGTGATCTGGGTGGGAAGGCAATCACACACAGACACACACAGACACACACACAATAAGATAACATACTGCACATTAAATACAAAGTGGTGAATACAGGGCAATTTGCTGAGTAAACCAATTAAATCCTTCACTAGACTTCTTTTGACATCTTAGGCACTGGGAACATCGCACAGGCCATACATAATTAAAGACAGGCATACATGCAGATGGAAATGCATGGAGAACTAGAATTCAAACAAGTAAAGCATTATGGAATTGAAACTGAATTGAGATCTAGACAGACCGATGGAAAGATGGGAGTGCACAGTTCACATTCAGCAAGTCAGCTGTACCTCTTGTGGATGAGCTTTTCTATGACAAAGATGGCAAACACGGACACAGACAGATACAGGGGTCGAGGAATGGGCAGCGGTGGGTCATAACTCTTGTTAATGAGCCCATCTGTTTGGATGTTAATGCTTATGAGAGATGGATACATCGAAACACAGGCAGGCAGACGGACTGCATGATACACTTTTGCACATGTTGACGGACACGGCCAGGGGCATGTTAATAATTATGCTAAAGAAAGCTATAGGCAGACAGACCGTCTTACTCTCCGTAATGAGTCTGCCATGGATATGTTAATAATTATGATAAATAGATATAAAGAGACAGAGTTTTTAGGGAACTCGGTTCTTCAGATGGGCTTGGCTTTTATTTTGATGGGATATGTTAACAATTACGATAAACGGACGGATATTAACAGACTGCACAGTGGACCCTTACTCTTGAAGGGCGTGGCCGTGGATACGTGAATAATTATAATGAAAGGATGATGGACAGAGACCGTCTCACTGTACGGATATAGGCGGACCGAAAAATGGACGGCTAATCTCGCTGACAACCTCGGCAGTGGATATGTTAACAATTACAGACTTTATTGTGAAACGTTACTCTTGCTGACGGATTCAGCCGTAGGCACAATCATTATAATACAGAGAGAGACACAGACACGCTATATGGCGAACGCTGTCCCTTGACGGATTCAGCCATCGGTATGTCTTCATAATACAGACATAGATACAGACAGACATACTATATATATGCCATTTAGCAGACGCTTTTATCCAAAGCGACTTACAGTAGTGAATGCATACATTTTCAGTATATGTGGCCCCAGTGGGGATTGAACCCACAACCTAAGCGTTGCCAACGCTGTGCTCTACCAACTGAGCCACACAGAACCACAGAACCACACTGACTGACCTATGGATATAGGCGGACCGTAGTGAACTCTTACTCTTGTTGATGGGCTCAGCCATGGGTATGCCTATCCTCATGCAGTTGGCCGCCTCTGGGCTGTCGGAGACGGCCAGGTCGTCGCAGTTGGGCAGCTTGAGCCTCTTGAGGATGATGGGGTTGGAGCGGGCGATGATGTACTCCGTCTTGCACAGGTCGTTCTCCAGGATCTCGCACTCGTCCTTGCACAGGTCGCGCGGCTTCTCCACGCCCGAGCTCCGGTCGCAGGCCGGGAAGGCGAAGTGGCACAGCGAGGGGATGGCGAACTGCGAGCAGCGGTCCGATAGGTGGTTGGAGGTGCCAATCATTGTGAAGGCAGCTGCCGGAAGGGGGCGGGGGGAGGAGAGAACATGAGCACATGATTCCCACCAACAAAAGAGGAAATTAGTCTTCTCAATATGTGCGTGGAAAATAACAACAAACTTTACTCATTACGGACGACAAGAGCCTGGGAAAAAAATGTGATGTATAGCCTTTAATGTATGATTGGCTGTGAAATGCTACCACATAAAAATGCTCTCTTCAGAGGCTGCGTGCCTCCTCATACCGCCTCTTGTGAACAAAGCAGTTATCGCACAAAGCTAACTTGTTATTGCAGTGACGTAGGGAGGGGGCCATGTGTGGACCGTACCGTGTGAATGTCCGTCGTGGACTAGCATTGACCCTGTGCCGAGATCATATCACGTGCAAAGCTGCCCAGTGAACGGAAGGCAGTCTGTTGAAAGTGCGCGTGCGAACACACAGCCCCTCACAACGTGGCACACACAGTGATTTATTTGGTACTCGTGTCCGATTGAGAAAACGTTTGGGCGGCTTCGTATCGGAAGAGACGTGAACGGAAAGCAGTCGTGCGTACCTGTTATCTGGGTCTCGATCTCCCCCTGCATCTGCAGGGAGTCCACGAAGATGCTGCGGTTTCCGATGAAGCGAGCGCAGGCGATGCCCCTGTATGGCTGGCAGAAGCCTTCCTCGTCGTACTCGTCTCTAAGAGGCACACAGAGGGAAGTGTGAGTGCTGGTCTTGCAATTCACCAGGCTGTCCACTAGGGGGCAGCCAAAGTAACTGGATTGGACACACACACACAGACACACACACACACACACAACAGGCCCATATTTCTACCCTTAAGTGAGCAGCAGAAAGACGCAGGAAATGACAGCAACTCTACCTGTCCATCTAACAATATTTATTTCACATTCATATGTATTAGAGATATCTCACAGTATCGGAACATTTCACTGTCAAGTGCTATTCAATACTCTAGCATTTGTGTCTACAAGGTACTTCTATTGGAGTTATTTAAGTGACTCGCTACATTCTACACGGAGACTACGGTCCTCTGAAACGGGCCGGCTCACCATGCCTAAAGTTAATCTTTACGCAATGGGGGATAGAGTTTTCAGAGCTCAGGCCTCTTAACTTTGGCATTCCTTACTCCGACGAGACTGTAAGACCATCGTCACTGTCAAATTTAAAAGCAATACTCATCAGTTTAGCGTGGCTTATTTTCAGCAGCGATTCTTCATCTTTAGCTCTTCTGGCTTTCGTCCATTTACACGACTCTGCTTCTCAGATTGGCTCTGTTCTATTTCCCTCCTGGCCTGTGCTCATGCCGTTCCATGTCTTTGTTATACAGGTTTTAATCCACTGTCAGTCGCACGATTGTAAGCGTACGAACAACTATTTGGCTTTTTCTACTTGACTTTATTTCTGTTCTGTACGGCCTCGTGTGCAGTGACCTTGGGTTTAAGAAATGCAAGATACGGATAAAATATTATTGTGATTATGATTATGATTAATATTACTGGCCATATCATCGTCGTGCATTTCTACAAGGAGCGTTTTAGACCCTAAATCAAAACATAAATTTGTGCCTGAATAACAGATGTGCCTCATCCCTTTATATTTGCATTCTGTATTATTATTTAATTTCGCCTCGCTGAATGCATTCCCATTCATATGAAAGTGGAGTCTTACCAAGTTGCTACAGGGCAGGATTGTGCAAACAAACTCTGACAACATCACATATACACCCTCGCACCTTTAAACTGCCACCTTGGCAATGAAAATTGTATAGCAATACACTGACACTGACATCTTTTACATAGACATCTGTACACAACTCACACGCAAACCCTCCATGGAGATCAACTCCCAGAGATGATCATCGTACTGACGCTCTTACACACAGAAACCCACATTAACGCCCTCACAGAGTGACATGAAGATGTGGAGGGAAGGTTGGTCCCCCCACAGAGATTGCACATTAGACCGTGTAACCGCCCCCAGTGACCAACGGGGTGCGAGTCAGGGGTCAGAGAGACAGTCACACTTAGTCATAGATCGGCCAGAGCTCGAGAGGCCAAAGCCATTACTGCGGTCTGCCTCGCATGCATTCCACGACTATTCAATTTTTTCTCAAAGTAAAATAAATACCTAACTGTGACATTATCCCATCGCTGGAACATCTTCTGTGCCTTGGGACAGCACAGACTAGCACGTGCGCCCTCTGAAAAACATGCAGCTGTCACTTAATTTCACCATTTTCCCAACTGATGCAGCTGGTGCAGGCAGACTGCAGTAACCCGTTCGGCCAGAGGGGTTGCTGTTGCGCGACGAGGCGCAGAACGCACCGACTACTGAAATCCTTCTTCCCTCAGTGACGCTATGGCCAGCGCCCCATGGCCACAGTCAGCACTGGCCAGTACAAGATTCAATTACAAGGGGTGCAACTTGGGGCACGTCACTGCACCAAGAACCAGCACTTTCGCTGGATATGCTACCCGAGAGCCTTGAAAAACGATATTGTTATTAAAAAAACTGAACTAAACAATTATGGATTTTACAGATTGGATTATTACCATACATTAACATTTGTACACTGGCAAAGAAAAAAAACAACAAAAAAACCACCCTGCGATAAATCCAGAGGATAAGTTGTGGTCCACAGCTATGCTGCTCTTGCGTCAGAGAGCGATGTATTTCAGTAACAGACTATGCGCCTGTAGAGGAGGCTAAATGACAAGGAAGCGCACACAACTGTGACCCACAGTGAGAAGCAGCAGCAAATTACAGTTCTCACTGGTCCAAAAGCCCACACTGTCTACACTTTGAGGGAAGACACTAATATCTATCATGCGCACACACACAGTATACGTTCTCTCGCTCAGCCTCGCACTTTCACACGCGCGCATGCACACTTCCTCTCCCTCTCGGTCTGTGGCAGGACTCGGTGAGTTTTGAGTTCTGACAGAAATGGAACCCCAGACCCAGACTCTCTACTCCTGGTAAAACAATAAAGTCCCCGACAGGAAGAGGCAGGAGATTTAAACACATGTTCCAGTGTGGGCCACGGGGAGACTGCGTGCCTGGTGAACCTTGAGGGACGGACACCAGTGGAGCACTGAGAAGATGGATCTCTCTGCTTCTCAATGTGTTTTTACCATAATGACACAGACACCACTCTGTCCTGTAAACCTTTGCCCAGATGCCGAAGAGTTAATGTTGATAGGCCGCGTCTTTGACGGCCTGTACGATAGGAGCAATCGCTCTTCGATTGATGAAATTGTTTACTGAAAACTAAATGAAACTAAATGAAATGCCTTGCAGGACAAGCTGTAGGGCCTTCACACACAGTACACAGGGCTGATGCTACCAAGCTGTGGCTACTGCACTCTGCAGAGGAGGTAGAGGCTCCTGCAGCACCTGTCTCAGCGCATAGACGTACACACAGGTCACCCAGTACCTACTGGGCTTCTCTGACCTCCATGCAGTGCACAGTGACTTATGGAGCTTTGCCAGACCAAGACACGGGGGAACTGAGGATCCAGGAAAGGTGTCCATCTCCAGCCCACAGGGACCTTCCAACATGGACACTCCCAAAGGAAACACTTCCACAGGGACACTTCCACAGGGACGTTCCAACACAGATACTCCCACAGGGACACTTCCACAGGGGCATTCCAACACAGATCCTCCCACAGGGACACTTCCACAGGGACGTTCCAACACAGATCCTCCCACAGGGAGTCGGGGACACTTTCACAGGTACAGTGCCTGACATTCCCAGAAACCTTGAAACACAGTTGACCACGTGAACACCGTGAAGGAGTGTTGTCCCCACTGGGGCAGCAGCAGTGTCCCCTTCCCTGACCCTGGCCCTTAGCACGAGAGGGCTTCTATAAAAAGGGCAGCTGTGAGCACTTAGGGCCTAGCCTATGCTAATGCACTGAAGATAAACTTCTGCAGATTTACTGGCCTGTCATTCAGGAGAAATGTGTCTCATATGCTTAGCATTACAGCCAGGCAACGGGGGGCTGGAGGGATGTGGAGGAGGGGGGTTGGGTTCAGAGGAGCGGGGAGGGGCTCCACTCCCAGCTCCACGCTCATGGAACTCGGGTACTGGGGATCCACCCGGCCACTTGAAAGCTTTTTCGGAGAACTGGCTGGAGGAAAGGAGGTCAGGCCAGCACACAAAGAAAAAGGCGTACTCTGTTCTACTGCCATGCTGCTCACTCAGGCTTATTCATCAAAGCCAAACCTACACCGCATTTCAAAAAGGAGACTGAAAATAATAAATGATGGCGGAGAAAGCGATAAACAGTAACTTGTCTGACTGCGTTTCATAACTCAGACGCCAACTTCTGTTTTAGGAAGTGGTTGCCTGCACAATATTTAACCATAAAGAAAGTACATAACATTACGCTGCCATTATAATTATTGCCATTGGAGAAGCAAAGTATTACATTATTATCAATTTTATAGAATATAAATAAAACTCAAGATGTCTGTACATATAGAATATAAATTAAACTATATATGAAGAATAAAAAAAATAAAAAATAAAACAAACAGACAACCTAAAAACTATTACAAATAAGGTCGGAGACAAAGTGCACATCCCAAGACCACAACTGGGCAAACGTGCAACCACAACTCTCCAAAACTAAAATCTGAGTAAAACGAAATCAACAAGGAAATAGGGTAGCCATTAGACAAACTGTCTAAATTTTCAATTGCAATGCCCCCTCAAGAGACACTATGTCACTACCTTTTAGTTTACTTGGATTTCTGAGGGTGGTCTTAAATCATAAACAGTAAATGTCCGATACTGGGTGCAGGTCCAAAATAAAAACCTTGCTAAGAGAGCCAGCAGGGTGGTGTCCTTGTTATACAAGGCAGCGATGCATCAGCCCACTGTACAAGATCTTTTCCCCCACGCCAACAGCAAAAGCTCTGGCAGGAGCGTCGCCCTATGGAGATGTCAATGTTGAACCGCTCGTATAGCAGAGATAATGGATTAAGTTCACCAAAGCTAACGGATAGCCTCTGGAGTCTAATAAAAATCCTTCAATCCCTAATGTGAGAATCTGTTCTCCATTCTGCTCACAAACCCTCTCTCCAACTTCTCTGTTCCTGATGGATTATTCACACAGCGATTACAGCATCTGCACAATCTACTTCAAGTCAGTCAAGCCTGTCAATCTAAAGACACATTTGTCACGAGATCAAATGACAGATTGGCTATACAGCAGACTGCAGGATTTAGACCTGCTGGGATTTAATAGGCTGTCGCAATTGACATTGCACCGATAAGGACGGTAGACCGTAGACCAACAAGAAAACTGCAAATGGAGACTCTGAGATATCTTAATCTTCTTGTCCTTCAGGCGAAGCGATGTTTCCAGTTCCAGATTCCGACATTTCGCTCGCTCCCTGAGAACTCCGCCGCGAGTCTGAGGAAGAAACAAGGCGCTCACTCTTTCTTAGAAAGACGGAGGACGATTAAGCCAAGCTATCTGACGCGGCACGCTCCTCGTGTAGTTTTGAATCTCGTCTTCTGGAAGGAAGTTCGAAGAAATGGCGCTGCCCCGAAAGTGTAGACGTCTCTGTTCATTTCCTGTTTTGAGTGTCCTCCGCCTTATCAGTGGGGTGCCTGCTTTACTTCAGCAGGAATCCTTCCACAGGAGAACAGCTCCAGCTGGAAATGAAAGATGTGCTGGTCCTGGAGAACAGACAACTATGGGCAGGCTGTTCATATTCTATTTCAAAACTCAGCAAAGCCTTTACAGTTTCTGTATACAGTGAGGCAACAACAAGTCTGTTTGTCATTACTCTAAACTATTACTGTATGTGTCTTTCTAGTACAGTAAGTTTGTCCATTGTCGTTCTCTCATGCCATAACAATATGAAAAGCATTAAATCTCATATGCTGTATTGAAGGGTTGTGAACGTTGCCGATGAGCTTCGGTTTTAACAATTTGCCCAGGACCTCAGGGAGGCATTTGATCTATTTGTGTAAGCACCTTTTATAATGACAATGGAAACAGCAAACAGTGCCTTTCAAATAATCCTGGACGATGGGCGCCCGGTGGATTCACAGCTACAGTCTTGGACATTAGGGCCACACAGGGGCTCCATTTAGTGGGCAATGATGAAAGGGCCTCAGTGTTTTACTGAAATCTGTGTTTCCTGACAGCTGCACGAGGTTGAAGGACCCATCTATCTATCTGCTTCTCTCCGGCCCTCCATCAGATCGGATTAGAGAAGTGCAGATGTCGGCCTCTTCCTGTCTCAGTGTTTGAGTTAGAGGACCCCCCTGCTGTGAGGGGGAAGGGGGGGGAGGGTACTTCCCTCTACGGCCCGTCACTCCTCACGCAAGCCAACACGTCGATGACATCACATCCCAGAGCGGATAGGGAGCCGCGCCCCCAGGCTGGACGATCGGAAGCAAGCGGCCATGGACTCCAGTAGTCTCTGAGTGACAACTTGGCCTCATGCTTGTCCAGTAAATCTATTTATGAAAACAAGGACCCAACCAGTTGACCAGCTTGCAGAAGCCAACTGCCATTTAAGCGCAAGACCCTTCTTCATTTACAAACTAGTGATACATTTCTGCTGGTGTCTATTTATAGTGCAACTGTAGGAGTTGCCGAGTATTGTAATATTTAATATTGCGAAAGGACAAATCTGCCTTTGTTTTCTGGCATCTGACCCCTTGTATTTAAGGTTCGCACACGACTATGCACTCTCTGAGGGACAATGTGGGAAATCGTAAAATAGCAGAAGAGATCCGAATGGTGTGTTGGTGCACATAAAGATGATGTCTTCCCCCTCCTTCATCTCATAATTTATATCCTCTCTTGTAGATTACAATCAAAGCACACAACGTCTGGTACTTATGGAACAAGAACACGCATGTTTGACATTGCCAGTGCTTCCTGGGGCGTGGAGTAACCTGGAAAAGTGTAATTAAGACACACTCCGGGCTAATATCTCAGAAGGTAAAACACCGCAGCACACTGCCAACCATGGAACATCTGTATAAATCATTCCGTGTCTCATACCATCAAGCTGTCGGTGATCAACATTAGAGGGTCTGCTGCTCTCCCGCACTTTTGATCAAACTGAAGCTTTGCCAAGATGGTGGATTGTGAACTATTGCTTTAAAGAAAAAAAAACTTAAATTACGAGCAAGTCCAGAACCATTAAATATTGACTTCAGTGGACACAAGCACACATTTTGAAGGTATTGTGGCATCTGTTTAACAGGGACTTGGAGAATAAAGTTTGCGTTCTCCCAATAAAAACAAATTTATAGCCAACAGCCCCCCTGGAGCTAATGGGAATTGGACATAAATATTCAAGGAAAAAAGAAAAAAAAAGAAAAAAGAAATGGGAGACTTTTAGACCTTCCATTCATATTTACAGTTTTACTTCCAAATGTGTGCCCTTCTGTGCAGTTCACATGGAAAAATGTTTAAGGGGTTTGGCAGGCGGTCTTTGTTCGTGGAAAAACATGAGGAGAGGAGAGCGCGTGAGGCTGCGGAGCCACTGAACCAGAGGGGCATGGTGAGAGGCTGGGGTATCGACTGTTTGCTCAGGGATTTTCCCCTCGCAGTGTGAAATGAGCGCTGTGTGGACCAGCAAGGCCTTATATAATGGAAGAGCCACCTCCTTCCAAAATGCCAGCAGTGACAATGCAGGGCTTTCCCTGCAATTCCCGATCTGTTTCAGTTCTGCTTCCCCCCCCGCCTTCTTTAAATTCCAGCTGCTCCAGGCTGTGCTGGCCTCATCCACCAGAATGCCTCTCCCTGTGATCCCGCACATGATTCGCCTGTACTCTCTTACACGCTGTACAGATCAGTCGGACTACCTCTGCACTCTCAAATTTACATCAGGGCTGAGATACGATACAGCCTCTCAACAAAGCTGAAGACCGGTACCATGGTCTTTGTGGTCGAACTTATTTCGCTTTGAAGCCCACCCACGGATAAACCTCTCGTGGCTGGACCCTGCTTGTTAAGCTCTTTGTGTGTCTTGTATGCGCACTGCAGTGTACTCTTCCTCTCACCATCGAGAGAAAGGCGGGCGCTAATCTCCTGCGTTTGGCCCATGCGGTTTCGCCATCACTGGAGAAAGTCTTCCTCCCCCACTGCACACAGTAGTGTGGAGTTCCGTGTTTGTGTTAACAATAGTCATTCCTGGGCAGGTTAAAGGGGTGAGTCATTGACACAAGACACCGGCTGCTCTATTGGTTCCTGTCCTGAGGTCCATGGCACGTTACAGGTTACAATTTTCACCTTTCTGGTATGAGGGGTTTCATTTGAAGGTGATAGAAGGGTGAATGCCCTGAACATTCCTACGTGGTTTTAAGGGAGCAATTGCAAACAGTGACTGACCCAAGAATTGACTTCTGGAACATGGAGCTCAGAACGCATCTCTATTTAATGTGCTTTCTGTGATAGGATTGGTAATCCTGGGTGTTAGGCAGTGTACCAGGTTCATAATCCAGACTTAAGAGCGTGTGCTGGGAAACACACTCAGAGCCCCGGGCTGCTCAAATAGCAAGACTTTGCTAAGAGCAGCAGACTTATGACATAAAACAGTTTCCCTGTCTGAGAGGGGGAAAAACACCAGGTACATATTGTAGCGAAGGTTTATAACATCTTGAAGTACAAGTTATATTCAATCAAGTTACAAGTACTGGCCCAGAATAGAACAGGCATTGAGGCACTGAGATGGGGAACGAGGCAAAAAAAGAAGAAGAAAAAAAAAGGTCAAAGCAAGATAAAAGCTTTTCTTTTCAATTTTGGAGCAAGAATGGTTTGCTGAATTAGCTGCTAGCATCCAAAAAAACAGTGGGATCATTCATGAGGGGAAGCTGCCCCGAGGCGGTCGGCGTGGCAAGGTTACCAGCCTCCCAATGGCCCCCTGCTTCCCAGCGTTTCTCATGTAAATCTACACAAGGGGCCAAAAGCAAATGCGCTCCCCATGGAGCGACCCACACCCACCCCGAACGTTGACGGGGGAGCAGAGGAGCCGAAAGCGTGAGGGGAACCTTGGTCCTCCAGGACGGATTAAATCCACAGGCCAAACCCCAGTCCTGACGTGGCTGGGTCAGGCAGTGATTTACCGAGGCGCGGGGTGAACAGGATTTATCAGGACCAGGCAAAGTGGGAGGGGAGGGGAGGGACCCCAGAGCAGCGGGGCATGAGAACCGCCCAGGCCTCCGTAGTGGCGGATTCTGATTCCACTGTTACCCGACGCTGGGGTCCCCTCGTCCAGACAGGCTCCCCCTGATCCGAACAATCCGGGCCTGTCTGGAACACGGGGGCGACCCGCCTCGTTCCGTAACTGGGAAAGCAGTTAGCCAAGGGGCCGAGCGCTCCGAGGTGGCTCATGTTTCAGACAGCGTCCCTGCCGCTGACCAGTCTGTGTCAAAGGGCCTCCCCCCAGTGGATAATATTAAGGTCTGAGTCCTGAATCAATCAACACGCGGTTAAACAAACCCATAACAAGGTGGTGACTGAGCCTTTCTGAGGTGTATAAGTGTAAATGACATCAGGCACAATGGACAAAACACATCCATGGGGGGGGGAGGGTGTTTGGGATTAAATGGAAGAAGTGTTCTATAGAGAATCCCCTGTGTCCTCTCATTTGCTCTTAAAAAATAACACATATGTGCAACATGACATACAAGGGCAATATTGTAACACAAGAAACACTTGCTGGCAAGTCATTTTCATGCTTGATTAAAAAAATCATTCATCACCTTTAGCATAATTTCCAAAGCCCATTACCATTTTCGCCTCAACATATTTGAAAGTATCTGACCTGTAACACCAACCAGTTGAATTATTTAACAGCATAACAAACGGCGGTTTTCTTACAGCGATACAATAATCTACGGAGATAATATACCGAACAATCAACTTTATTAGTCACCATTCAAACGAAAACGGCACCATTTTATACGTAAGAATTTAAAAAATATGACAGTGCAACAATGTACGATCCATCAGATTTCTTTGATAGCTTCTTGCAAATATAGGCATCTGTCAGAATTTTGAGTTAAAGTTCAGTTTAATTGCATTATTGAATAAGGGACAAGCACACTTGCATACATACATTTCTGTGCTGGACTAGGACGGGGGATTTTAAAAAAGCATAGCAGGAGCGGAGATCTAAATGCCAGACCCAAGATGCCATCACTGGCATGTATCACTGGTTAAATTAAAGTGGCAATGGAGCTTATGAATTTCCTCCAGCAGAGTCTGCCCCTGTTTGCCATGTCAGCAGAGGAGCCACAAAACGCTACAGAGGCCGGAGTCTGGCTTTTGTTAAGACAGATCCTTATCCTCCTGTGAGTCAGAGGAGAGAGGGGGAAAAGCTCAAAGTAACTGCTTTTTTTTTTTTTCCTGTTCTGAGAATAAGCCTGAAGACGGCATTGGAACCATTAAAGCATTAATATCATTAAAGCGGTTTCCCGACAATGATATTAATATTTTCCAACTGTGCAAAGCATTGTTTAATAACCAACACTGAGGACATAAAACAAAAGCATTGTTTAATAACCAACACTGAGGACATAAAACAAAAGCATTGTTTTATAACCAGCCAATTTCAGGAAATGAATTCGATCCGTGTCACCAAGAACAGGGTACAGTGCTGTATATGTAAGGACATAAGAACGTATGGATGTTTGATGATGAGAACAGGCCATCCAGCCCATTAAGGCTCGCCATTTCATACTCGGCTTCTTTATAGTAATATTTTTACTATAACCTTGCCGGTTTATAATATATGGATATCATTTTGGAAAGTAAAATTATGGATTTGATTTCATGAGCCATTAATTTGCTCCAATTTCACATAGATGAAATTAATTTTCTGTGGCTCGTAACTGCGTGCCATGTGGGGAACTGAATTTATCCTTACAGCTGCAAGGGTATTTATTCCAGTGCCAAGGCTGTTTTGCAAATCAACAGCATTCCATTTGGAATACATTTTGAAGGCGACAGACCACAAATCTGAGGTGAATAGGACTAACCTGGATTAAAGACCACACAGCCTCCATATTAATTGTACTATCCCCTCACTACATTTTTGTAAAAAAATTCAGTTGCCTTTTACAGAAGGGTGACTGCTGCTGAAAGAGCTAATTTTGGAAGGGGAGCCATTTTCCCCCCGTATGTTTGTTCTGGCCTGTGAAAACATTTCTCCCGAGGAAGGAACAACGGCGCAGGTCTGACGAGCACAGAAGTGTGAGGCGAAGCGGTCCGTCCGGGTGAATGACTGACGTCTCGCCGTAACAACGGGCGCCATTATTCCTCATCCTCGGGATTCTGTTACCGCATTTCCAGGTGGTCTCCGTAAAGCAGAGGAGATGAAGAAACAACACATTGTATTTATTAGAGGCTGTGAACGCGGGGCTTTAACGCAGGTACATGCGGAGCGCCGCTCGGTCAGCAGGAAGGAATCCATCGCTTCACCTTATAAATGTCCTCTCTTCACACGGCCCGGCGTGGGCCCGGAAAACGGAACTTTCCATCGTGCCTTCTTAGGACAGTGTTCATCGCCTTGGCTTCCACGTTGGGGTGTTTACACAACTCATTTGAAAATGAATAAAAGCAGCCGATACAGAAATGACTGTATCGACAGTCGCATAATAACGGTGGTGAAGTTTAATAACTTATGTTTGGGAGGAAGGACCACACAACTCTCCTCTCCGCTACCAATCAACTCAATGTATGTGAAATCAGCGACCCCTTTCTTTCTTGTGTTGGAATTTCTGCATCCCCCCTCCTCCCCGTCTCCCCCTTTACTATATATTCCTTAAGAAAGGGGATTGACTGCCTGCAAACTGCCGACTACAGTCTGCCAACCTTCTCTCTTCTGAAGCTCTGTTCCATAGAATTTGATTTACAGTCATGTTAAATTGTTTCCCAATTGTTCTTAAAGAACACTGACTCTATACCTTGTGAAATAACCACAATTCTATCAAGTACCATACAGTTCCAATGTAAATATTTTTTTTAAACATATAGTAATAATAATAAATAATCATAATAATAATAAATAATTTCAAATTCAAACAGGTAGGCAGAGATCCTTTTAGAACACTTTCCGCATCTCTCTCATTCTCTCGCTCCCTCTGCGTGAATGTACGCCCTGTTCCTGTGTGCGTGGGCACAGTGCCAGCAGTGGCGGGACTTCTTTGATACACTCAGAGCCTGTACCCCGGACCCCCTCCTCCCCCTCCATGTTGTATCCAGCTGTGGCTAGGAGTCCGTCTGAAGGAAGCCCACAAAGTACACAGGGACACTGGCCCCTAGGCCTCTCGGTGGCTATATCTTGCACTGATCCAGGGAACATATTCATTACTTTCAGACCCGCAACACTCTGGGGAACTGGCCTGCCAGGTGCCGGTTCACACAGCCCTCACAGTGAGGAGTGCGACCGTGCGTGATTGACATTTTGACAGACTTCGTTTTTAAAAAAGAAGAAGGAAAAAAAGAAAAAAAAGAAGCAGAGCCGTTACATGCCCTGATCAGGTGACCCTGTCTCATTGACACACATTGGCAGGACAGGCCACTTCTAATTTGGGGATGATGACATTAATGATAACTAACAGTGAAAATTAAGTCATGTTCCAGTCAAAGAGACCCCTGTGCTCCTTAATGAAACCGTGTAATGACCGTATTTAGCCGAAATGAGGTGCGCCGTTGTCTGATTGTGGGTTAAGCATGAGGTGGGTTTTGTAGACTTTAATCAATATTAACATGGCCTGGCGCCCAGCCAAGAAGTAATCCTTTCAGCATTTCAAAAAAGAGAAAGAAAGAAAGATTACTCTTAGTGTTTCCCCTATCATTAAACCATAGCTGTGGCCCACCGCTCCAGAAATGTGCAGCGCCGCTCCTGTAATATGCGCATGACGTTCGCCTTTGGACTCCCATTTAATACCAAAAAGAGCCAACGCTGAGGTGATTTAGGTTAACGGGAGTCTCTGAGGTAAATGAATATGTATTTTAGAAATGCCTAATTGCTAACTTCCATGAAAAATATAACCATGAACTATATTGAATATAACCATTGCCTAACGTTAGTAGAGAAATACTGTTGCTGTAAAATGGTTTCAATGGTTTTGTTGATTAATTGTTTGTTGTCTCTTAAATACTAACAGTATATTTTTACACATAATATCAAATATATAATAGCTGGCAGACCTTCAATCAAGTGTGACTTGTGTAGTCCTTATGGTCAGAAAAACTGATGATTATTTTCCCCATTAAAAAGGCACAAAAAACACATTTCCACACACCACAGCTGTGACCCACCACTCCTGAAAACAAAAACCTAGGTGAAACACTGAAGGCATGTTATCTTCAGAAGCCCCACGATGACATAAAGCAAGGTACTACTCAAGAATAAGTCAACTTGTGTTTGAGAAAGAAGGCAAGAGTGCAGATATCGTCTCTGCAGTTACAAGCGTGGAGTTACAACAAACAACTGCGTTAATGAGGATTTCAAAAACAAATCATTTTTAAAGCCCTTAATTGGCTAAAACGTTGTTGAAAGTCAAGACACTGCGTTAGGAGCCTGAGGACGTGAAGTGGCAGAGGCCTAAGAACCACAGAGATGATGGCTGTGTAGTTTAGAGTGTCTGAAGCTCAGATGGTGCCAGCCTTTGGTCCTCCGTCTTGGGCTTCTCTGGAAAATGGCACAGGGCCTTGACTACATCAGTGCAGAAGAATGTGCGACTGCTGTGCACCAGGCCCGGCCCCTGCAGCGCACGGGTATCCCACTAACATTTCATAAATATTGCCACAGCTTATCATACCCCAGCCTATTAAATAAAGAGCAAGAGCATATTTTCTCAAGGGGAGAATCTCCTTTCAGGCACATCGCTCACAAACTCACACAAGTTGCATGCAGTCCCAGCACCTGTCTTTCCCAATGTAACTGGCATTGCATGTTTTTTCAGTAAGCAGGATTAGTGGTGGCTCTTAACGGAAGCACGAGGGAGTTCACATCAGAATGTTAAAACCTCTGCAATGGGGAACGGAGGGCATGACTGACAATGAAGAATTAGCATGCTCAGAGTGCCTGGAGTTAGCGTGCCCAGAGCGCTTGGAGGTTAGCCTGCCCAGAGCGCCTGGAGGTTAGCCTGCCCAGAGCGCCTGGAGGTTAGCCTGCCCAGAGCGCCTGGAGGTTAGCCTGCCCAGAGCGCCTGGAGGTTAGCCTGCCCAGAGCGCCTGGAGGTTAGCCTGCCCAGACCGCCTGGAGGTTAGCGTGCCCAGAGCGCCTGGAGTTAGCGTGCCCAGAGGTTAGCCTGCCCAAGACAGCCTGGAATTAGCATGCTCAGACCGCCTGGAATTAGCGTGCTCAGACCGCCTGGAGTTAGCGTGCCCAGAACGCCTGGAGTTAGCGTGCCCAGAACGCCTGGAGTTAGCATGCTCGGACCCCCTGAAGTGAGAATGCATGGTGCGCCTGGAATTAGCAAGCTCAGAGGACCTGGGATTAGCATTTAGCATGCCCAGAGTGCCTGGAGTCCCAGCAGCCACTGCAAGAGACACATGATTTAGGATAATCGGCTGGCTCCTTCTGCCCTTCCTGTCCTGTGCTAGAAGTATAAAGTGGACAGATGCAAGTGCTCAGTGTGCAGACCCCTCCTTTACTTTAATCTCTTGCTGACCTACGGCGTACCGTAACTAAGCCCATTGAAGGACATCCCTTTTGAGTTCACACTTGTTGAAGGGAATCTGACAACTGTTTTCCCAAGCCTGAGACTGCTGCTGATATCCATTCGAATAACCGTTAGGCCTCTAGTCAATATCCAAATGCCCACGGATTCAAACCCGCAGCTGAACACGATTCAAGAAAGAGGCGTGAGCTCGTTCAACAATGAGCCGCTTGTGCGGGAATAGGAGAATGAAATACGGGCGCTGAAATGTTTGAAATAAGACCTGCATTACCGCATTCAAACATGAAAGAAATGAACATGACAGCAGTGAAAAAGAGCTATTTAACGACACAATGTAAAACATTAGGAGTGCCCTTTAATGCATGTCCCCCCTTTTACAACACTACACTGCCTGTCAAGTATGCCACCGGCAGACAGACAATAGAAGCTGTTGCCTTTGGCTGACTTATGATAAGACTATTAACTCATCATTTTTCCTCTGCAGTAGTTTCCACCCCCTCCCCCCTCCTCCTCCTCCTCCTCCTCCCTCTACTGTTCCTCTGTGGTTTAACAGCAGTGCTGAGGTATGGGCAAGGGAGAGCTAGTTGACTTACGGAGAGGGCCTTCCTGCCATGGGGGTGGGAAGAGGATCTGGAAGAGAGAAAAAAAAGCTGGGATTTATAATAGGGAACAATTGCTCGCAGACCGACTTGCACATGTTTTAAGAATGTACCCTAGACAGGTTTGAAAAGACAACTCTACTCAGTCGACTTTCTCCATGCCGAGGGGGGGTTCACTCTGATCTGCATGCCCTCGAGTTAATCGCGTCTATTTAGTGCCATTTCTGTTTGACGTTCTCCAACACACAAAATGACTTAATTGTATCGCTGGCCTCGTGCTTGTCAAGAAAGGGTCCACTGACATGCGTCTTGCTCTTCAAGCCTCTGATATGACAATCACCACAATGTTCTTCCGGGCTTTAAGTCAAAGCAATCAGGGCTCTGGGGCCAGAAAGGGACAGTAATTCTTCTTAGAAAGGCCTTTAAAGAGCCAGAACCAATTTAACTACATTTCCCTCTTCTGCCTAAGAGACTCGTTTCTCTATCCAACTTGTTTTCATAAGACTCACATCACATCCAACCCCCTAAATGTATGAAAAGTCTGGCTTACAGTTTCAGGAAACTGACTTGTAAATTGAGGATTGCAGGTTTTAATATATATACATATAATCCCAGTTGGGGCACTGCGAGGTAGTCGCCCTGCATTGCCTCAGTAGACAGCTGTATAAATGGGTAATATTCACAAAGCGTGAACTACACAAGACTCCCTGGACAGTGAAGTAAATAAGCAACCCAGTCTAAACCGGTCTAACATGAGCGCCCTTTCTCGGTTGAGGAGGACTCACCGAACTTGACAAAGAGCACGCCAGTGGTGGACACGGTGCTGAAACTGTTGGTGGCTACGCACTGGAAGTAGCCCGTGTCGGTGGTGTCCAGGTTGCGTATGCGCAGGCGGGAGCCGTAGGTGGTGGGCCGGTAAGAGATGCGCCGCGGCTCCTGCACCACAGGGGGCGTCGTTCTTCAGCCAGCGGATGGTTGGGGGGGGGTTCCCGGACACGCGGCAGTGCAGCTCCGCCGTCTGGCCCAGCGAGGTGGTGATGTTGTTCATCGGGGCCTCCAGCTTCAGGAAGTGGTCTGAGAGGGTGGCAGAGTCACAGACACCATTGTCAGAGGTGCATTCAGAACAGCGGTATGGAGCAGTGCTACTTAGGTTTGCAGGCCCTGGACCAGGGGGTTATGGGTTTGGTTCCCAAGAGGTGCTCCGTTGCTGCATCCATGACCAACGCTTTAAGCTTTTAGGCAGGCAGTGTGGTATAATGGTTAGGGAGCTGGGCTTGTAACGTTAAGGTTGCAGGTTCAATCCCCAGGTGGGACACTGCCGTTGTACCCTTGAGCAAGGTACTTAATCTGAATTGCTTCAGTTAATATCCAGCTGTATAAATGAATTGTAAAGAAATGTCAACTGTAAGTCGCTCTGGATAAGAGCGTCTGCTAAATGCCTAATGTAATGTAATGTAATGTAATGTAATGTAAAGCTCTTCAAAGCTCTTGCGAAAAAAGTGGTTTGCAGAATTTGTACACATGGTCAAAATGGAGAATGGCATCAGCTGGGTAAATTGATAATAATCCAATTGTCTTGATTTTAAAATTCCTACAATTTTACCACGTCTGTGGCTTGACAAACTTGATAAAATTGTTTGAATTAAGGATGCAGCAAGAATTTGGCCTCCGAACGCACCAGCCAGATCTGGGTTTAATTGTGTATACATTAAACTGTATACATTTATTTTATTCCCCAAATAAAATCGTAAACCTAAAATTTACCATTACTGTCAATGTTAACATGGAGGCTTTTTTCATTTAGTTCAGAACAACAGCCAGAGGGGTTTGGAGAGGGAAAACGTCTGGTATGGGATATGCACGTGCCTTTAACGGACTCTCTTAAATACATGTGGGAATTCTCCTGCGTTCTTTAAAATGTGAAATTTTAGGACTTTATAGCAATAAACACATCCACAAAGCAAAATCCCCTAAAAGGACAAATGATTGATTCAAAATGTTTTTGATTCAGTTCAACCCCTTTCCAACAAACTGCTGTGGTCTGCTGAAACCTTGGGTTTAATTAGCCTGGGCCACATCAAATAAAATCTTCACCTCTATCACCATTCATCATCATTCTGTCTCCCAGAACTGACTGGGACACTTTCTTAGCAACAATACATCTGTGTATTTGTGTGTGTGTGTGTGTGTGTGTGTGTGTGTGTGATAAAGGGAGAGAGAGAGATATTTTATGAGCGAGAGGGGGCGAGTGAGAGAGAGAGTGTGTGTGTGTGTGTGTGTGTGTATGACAGAGAGTATGCTCGTTTGGCCATTGGTTAAGAACCGTTGTTGGTAAATATATTTTGTGGTTGCCATTGTGGTATAGCAAATTATTATTTTCACCAGCACCACATCTTAGAAGAGAATATGATTGGGGGTAAGTCATACAAGAAAACTTGGACATTTTGCCCCCAAAAACCTGCCTTTCCAGACATTTTGAGGACTTTCCAAAATAAACATAACATCTCCACAGTCTGAAAACTGCTGGAGAGGCAGGCAGAGCTTGTGGGATTTCCAGGAGATTGGAGCCGGGAAGAAATCAGAAGTCACGTCAGTTCCTGGGAAATGATGCAGTTTAAAATGGTGTAAAGCAGCCCTCATACGTTACTTCTGCCATTCGCCACTGCCACAGAGGGTACTAAGGGTAACAGCACACTGAACCGTTCATCTGTGGGGGTAACCAGCTCATCCACATTTCTGAGCTGACCTTCTCAGAGTTCCCTGGCCCTTCCTGCTGGGTCATGTGATCCACCGCGTGCCTTTCAGCAGTTTTATGCACAGTGTTGGCATTAAGGTCGCTCACTGTCACGGGGGGACCCGAAAACCAGGAAACCGTTTTCTTCTTTACGACATCTACTCTCTTACCCATTAAAGAACATGACATTTTAAAAGCTAAAATGATAAAATTGTGACCATGAAGTCCTACCCATTTTCAAAGTATTTCGTGTGAAAGAAGCCAGTCTTGTGAAGGCTACTGAAATGTGAGGAATGCGACTCCAAAAGATAAAATGAATGAAAACATAAGGAGAAGCTTTCGGTGTCTCCCTAGGGGCATGGGGGCTATAAACTTCACAGCCGTGTGACACCCACAGAAACCAAATTCAGCACATTCTTCTCTCGGAAGGGTACTGCAAGACCACTATTTTTACCAGTACCACATTCAATGTAATTCTGTGGATTAGAAAAAGCAATCCGAAAGGGTCAATGGAAACTTCACGGCCCTTTTGAAATACTCACTTCGAAAGTATTCAATATTCGTGCTGCATTGCCAATTCATCATTTGGCAGAGGCATCTTGAATATTACAAAGCAGATTGGCATGTTAACCAATTTTGTGTGTGAGTGTCAGAGTGTATCGCATTAACAATAAACACTGTCATCAGAGGCTTCTATCCATTCCTGGCAGTACAATCTAAGGTGTGGTAATAGTTCTGTTGTACTTCCAGGACTGAACAATAGTGCTTTAATCATAGTGTAAATTAACACTACAGTGCACACGTCAGGGGCCACTATTACAGAACATTTGTGTAACTTAATTACCTACAAGTTGCTGTAACATAAATACACAAGCCACACTAATCCCACCCATGTCATAAAATATTCTGGAATTTATTTGCCTTTGGTCATCTGACATCCAGTGAGAGAGAGTTCAATAAATGACTGGTTTCACTGCTCCTGGAGGTTTACTGGGGGTCCGGGCTTCCCTGACCCCAGGCACCCATTTCCAAACTCACAATAATGAAAAGACAATAAATGGTTGGGTCTCCTTTGGGACGGAGTCTGGTCCCTCACACATGTCATGGTGCTTGTCTTGGTATGTGCCCTCCTCCCCTGCACAGTCATGGCAGACTCAACAGAGCCACGCGGGGCCAGAGTGTGGGTGTGGGCCTGAGCCAGGCTCCTCCTGCTCCCCGTCAGTCTGGGACAGGCCTGTGTCAAAGGGTGACCCAGGGAAAAGGACGCTTTGCTTTCCCAGCTAATGCTTCCTCGGAAAAGAAAACCTTAATCTCCATCAACCTAACAGTGACTCACACCGTTAGAACAATATACATTGCGGTCCTTTAAAAAAAAAAAAAAAAAAAAAAGGAGGAACAACGGATATTATTGAATTAGCTGAACATTCAAGCCGACAGACTCGACCATTTAAACACGCGCTTCCCTCTCAAAATAATGAATTTAGGATGTGCATGCCCTTCTCCCTTCTTGTCCTGCAGCTATTTGTTTAGCAAGCCTCTAGAGTTGATTTGCAGCACTAACTTGATAATGAAATGACAGCATTACCAGGACACTTTGACATGGGAATGATACTGCAGCTATGTCTTGAGATAGATGGTCCTTTGTTTGTTGGGGATCGGCATAAAGATTGTAATGTTGTTTCTGCGATGTCACAATGGATAACGAATGCGTAAGGCAATGGTGACGCTTATGGAAATGGCACTGTCTTGGCAATGTTGTATGTCAGAAAGATGTACAACTTTATGGTTGTATTTAACCATTTCATGCACTGGACTAGGTGTCAAAGGCATGAAGCATATTAGATTAATGAGTGCTTAAAGCCCCACTGGACACATGGCCTTCTGTTATAATTCCCCTGGCTTGCAAAAATGTGTGGAACGGACTGTGCCCAGACTCCCTCTGGTCGGTCGGATGCTGAACAATGTCTCTTGTTAGCGGCTGTTGTTCTTGACTCCAAATGAGGGTCCAATTTATCTGTAGTGGTCCACGTTGAAGTGAGAAACAATGGAGGCCGGGAAAAGGCCTTTTGTCTTTGACCAATACAAATCTTTTTAACGACAACATTATTCAAAGTTTATTGTGTTTCCTAACAACTACACTGAGGAAAAAATGTCAACTTTTTATAAAGAACAACAAAAGCTAATAGTGTCACAACATTACTGATGTAGTGAAGAACGAAGAAGAAAATATCAAGTCAGCCATATTTGAATTCATAAAGATTGCTTCAAATGTGTCTTTATAGTCTCCAGCGAGGATTGAAATTGAAAATATGGCTATTTAAGGTCACGCGTCGTTGAATTTCATCCTTCGCTCCTTTGACAACAGCATGCGAGTGAACCAACATTGATGCTTTTCATGGAATTAAATCAGAGGAATGAGGATCTCCGATCCCCGTGCGGTCTGATCGCTTCCAGGAGTTGAGCTTCTGGAGGCAAAACAAACAGAACAAACAGTTTGGCTCCGATACATGGTGTGTTTAACGCCGCTTCCTAAAAAAAACGTGCCTTTAAATAACGTGTGTATTCACGCTTTTAAATTTAAGAGCTTCTGCTCCCCTTCCTCCCTGTCTCCTTTTAGCCCCCTGGCGCGGACTTACACGGGCAAATTCGTTTAAACGTCAAGAGAATTGGGGCCAGAAACAATGAAACACTTGATCTGACCTGCTGATCTTGTAACCTCTGAGCCGCCTGTGTTGGACGGCCCGCGAAAGGGGAACAATGGCAGTGGGAGCCGCATCTCTGCACGCTCCGCTGCAGTCCCTAATTACACATAATGGCAACAGCGGTTACAGGAGTGCTCTGGGAATATTTCGGAGTTCATCAGCGAGTGAAATAGGAAAAAAGAAATGGTTATATCTGTTGACCTGCCAGCATTCGTACAAAACGGCTATTCTTTTCTTCACTTTCTCGTGTGGACTATTTACTGCTTTAACGGCAGGCAACCAAACCCTTCTGTAATTTAAACCGCTATTCCTCTGGCATTTATTTAATATTGCAAATGACTAAATTAGCCTCAAGTATTCTGCTCTTTTTTGTGCCAATGGCCTTTAGACACAACCCATGAAGGAATGACAATGTGGAAAAGAGGGAAGTAAAGAAAAAAAAATATATATGTAACTCGTGTCAAACCGGCACACGTTTCTAGGCTAAGCCTTATTGTTGTTCTATATGAAATGGTTGAAATGCGTCCGCAGTTAATTATAGGCAATACTGATATAATAATCCCACAACAAGAAAGGGGGAAAGAAATCTGACCTGGTTCACAGCTAACAAAACAATGTGAGAATGTACTGTATTTTCTTTGGTGCAATAGGTACAACTCTAATGCCTTCCTGTCTGTATCTGGGTCTGTGTGTGTGTGTGCGTGTGTGTGTTTGTAATGTGCTTGAAAATGAGTTGTGGGACTTCTGGAGGCCCACATGGAACAGAAGGTTTGTTATGTGTGACATTTGGAATAAAATTATCACTTCCTGGAGTGCTGGAGGAAGACGCTAAAGTCCAAAATTGAAAAAACACAGTGTCGAGCAAGGGCAAGACAAAATGTTGGCAAGGAGCAGAAAAGTACATTACAAATAATGAGCTTCGTTTGTCAGCAATCTTGGCTTGACAGTGCTGATAGTCATAGCCTCTTTCATAAAGATGAATCTTGTCTGAACTGGGAATCAAAATGAAACTTGTGCTGCAGACATAACACGCATGAATTATCGTGCCTCCATCATATTATGCAGCCTCCGTATGATGAATGCTATCGTACGGAGTGGACCTGAACAAAACAGACGCGCGTTCAAAATACCTACCTTTTTCTGCTTGGTCGGAGATGTTCCAGGTGGAAGTGGCCACCACACTCGGGTCATGGGGGAAGTCATCTCCTGTAAGACAGAGCGCAGGCTTATGTTGAGTCTGCAGGGCACTCCAGCAATGTCTCACATGAAAGGAGCAAAAGCTTATTTCATTATAAACAGCGTACTCTTTTAGCAGGCCTACAGTATGCCTTCTTCTGTTTATTAATAACTGTTGACAGTTTCGTTTTCATTCCAAGAGATGTTGCCGGTGAAAACAGCCTAAAAATGCGCTTTTTTTCATCTCAAGCCAAAAGAAACTTTGCAACAGCAGACAATAAACAATCAGCTCCTGGAAGCGACCGCATGGGCCTCGCATACCAGCCGGCTTATCCGTGTGCTTTTACCTGCTGGTGTGTCTGCTCTGAGCATCGGCGCTGCTAGGGCCTGCTGTCTGTCTGTAACTGGCCCTTAATTCCCTCACATAAAAAGCCAAAAGCGCATGTAAAATTAACCACGCCGTATATCACGCTGCACCTCTGCAGGTTATCCTTGGTTAGGGAATAAATTGTCAGAGTGCTGACAGCTGTGGACTTTCTCTGGCATGGCGGCGCGCACAGCTACTCCCTCGTTATCCCCCTGGCGCTGATTAACGCCTGTGAGCCCACCGGCCGCACAGGAACCACCGAACCCAGCGTGCCCTACAGCTGCGAGCGCGGGAGAGCTGTGACACACACGATTTCATTAAGTGGACTGTTTATTTTCAAAAGAGAGTGGGATACTGTTCCCCTTTTTTCTCTCCGTGTCTAATTGTCTAATTGCATAACTGCGTACTGCATGCATGCTGCATGCTGATTTGAGGCTAGGGAAGGGCTTTACATCGATGTCTACTTTAATGTGCCCAGCTGCAGTCATCCTTATAAAAATATAAACTGCCTGTAGTAATCTAATATTTCCACTGCAAACACAGCTCTCACCCTGCAACAGAATGTCAATAGGACTGTCCCAGCAGGAAACGACATGCCAGCCAGGCAGTGCCACTGGACCTCTTAGAAGGCAGCCCAAGTCTTTTATTTACAAACAAATACTTGTGGGGGAGACAACTCTTCAGCTAGGTGGCAGAGGCACCAGACCAGGCTCGAAAGACTGCCGGAGAGAGTGTGACAGCGTTGATTAGGTGTTAATCTCCTGTAAAACAGGCGACCATGCTTGAAAACAGGGCACACTAACTTGTCGGGGCGTGGGCTGACACCTGTTTGAATGACATAATGGCCCCTGCTGCATGCTGGGAGTCCCTTGTTCTGCCACTGATCTCTAATGTGGAAACATGACCCAGCCTGGATGCCTCGAGTATCTACCCCCCAGGCAGGAAGCTGGTCCATCTCTAATATAGATGATTTATAATGCACAGATCGCCGGGCCCTGCTGGTGCGTGCGGTGCGGCGCGGTGCATGGGGCCGGGGGGAGGGCTCATGCCATATCTGAATTCTGCGCAGCTGCTTATGAACAGGTGGCCAAGCGCTCGCTGGAAGCCATTGGGGACCGGAGCTAAGTGTAAACGATCATTACATTAATATCCCGATGAAAGAGCGTGTCATTCCTCTCCCGTCGCTCTCCAGCTGTGAGGAGTGGGGGGCAATCGCACGGTGCAGAAAACCCGACCTTACACCGCTGGCCAGAGGAACCTGCCTGCAGCACCGGTGTGCCCGGCACCCCCGCGCGCAGTCATCAAACCCCTCACGCAGAGCGCAATGTGCCTTAATAAAAACATTAAAATCCAATTAAAACAATGGAGCGCGCGAGTCAGAGAATTGACTTCTTCCAATTGCAAGACTATACTCACAATCTCTGTCCCTCATAATTAAAAATTCCACGGATGCTTTACTTGGATGCAATTTCAATACCTACTAATACCTACTTGCGTGGAGGCCTACCAAATGCTGCTGAACACTGCGTGGAATGCTAGCCAGACTAATTGTTATGATGAATTACAGCAATAGACCTGCGTCAGCGTGTTCGGTTTCATCATATCCAGTGACTCATAATTTGTGGCCCAGGTGCTTACTGCATTAAAAATGTGGCTTCAAATTCAATGCCAGCATAGGCTTTAGGACATGCCTGTGATGCAGGAAAAGGAAGTCCCTGACGGTAACTGCGGTTTCACACAATTTCCATCGGGATTACGGGCAGGCTTGCACACTGTTCATTTATTAGTCGAGGGATGTCATGGACCACTGAGTCTCTTCAACGGAAACATTGAGTGAATCCAGGTAAAGGCCCAAACTAGAAGCGACTCTCTGGGAAGGGATGGGACAGGTCTGCAGAGGAATGCCCGTAGAATATCAAAACAGATGAGAAGCATTTTGTCCCCAATTAGCGCACATCTGCAAGTGAACCCATCATTACACAATCAAGAAATATCTGGAAAATTGCAGGGCAATTTTGAGATTAGCATTCTAATGTTTCCCCGCAACAAAGCCGGTTTTATTAGTGCCATTTGCTAATGATGTCCTAAAAATAGGACGGTCACAGAGTCTGCCGCATATGAAACAAAGCGGTCGGCTCGGATTCGGGGGAGACCGTTTATCCAGCTTGCTTTAATTACAACAAATCTAATATTTGAGCTAATTGCGTAGATTCTCTAGTTTGAGAGAAATTACATTGACACTTGTGGGTTATATCACCCAGCACGCCTGTTAGTCCTTCCTCGCAGGAGACTGCATCCCCCTGTGGACGGCAACCGTATCTGTCCGACAACATCGCTTTTACGTCAGGGCAGATGACATCAAGGTAACCTGAACAACTGAAAAATTATTAAGAAATGCTCCAATACTTGGCACAATGCTTGGATTTAATATGCTTATTACAGCTATGCTTCAAAGCACCGTGATGAAATTAAACAACGCACAATGGTGTATGGAAGGTTACAGGCCAAGTGCATTCTTGTGTTTTTCTTAAAGCTAAAGAGAAAGTACACTGTATGACTTGGACAGGACTTCTATCACGAACCAGGAAATTGTCCCTCGTGTGTCTTTAATGCGTACAGCGTACAGAATAGATTGCGTGATTTAATGAGAACTTATGTTTGCCACTTTCATGTGGTGATGTAAGATTGACTAAACTGTAATTAGGGCATACTTCTATTTTTTTTGTCTCCATACTTGTAGAAGAATTTAAATTGAAGGGTATTCTGGGAGAATGATCTAAGTAGGCCATCAGATTTCTGCATTATAAAAGAGGTGGTTGTTTGTTGACCCAAGCATCCCCACCTCAGATTCCTGCCCCAGCGCAGACAGAGGACAGGGATATTGACAACTGGCACAGTTTGGGAGGACGAGGCTTAATACAGCGACGGAAAAGTACAACTTTTAAAGTGAAATGCAAGACAACTGCTGCAGTCGATGGCGTGCAACAAAACTCGCTACAGTACAAGCTGCCTTAATGAATTATTAGAGCAATTACACCAAGAACTCCAATACAAGTGGAAACTATGATCCTGGCTACAGAGTATGTTTGAGAATAAAGACTTTTCACATGTGGGGAGAGAGGCGGGGGTACCAAGACTGATGTATTCGGTCGTAAACTCAGCATTCTGTGGTCGGCCGAGATCCCAGTTTGCATCAAGCAGTTTATTTTGGCTTACCTTTTCTCCACTGTCATTGCCCTTATGCGAATATATTATACACTGCTAAGCCGGTCAGGCCAGAACAGTCCTGAGTAACTGCTGCAGAGCCAGGCGACTGGAATAAAGAAATGAAAGAGGAGCCTGCGACATTCCCACTTCTGAGGAAGGAAGTGGGTAACGGCTGGGAAAGAGATCACGCTTGTACTTGACCACTCAGCTGTGGGGTGGCCAGGTCCAAATGAGGGGCAAACAATCTGGGGGGACACCGATCTCCACCTGAGTGCCCCTCAGCCCTGCGAGAACAATCCCCCTTTCTTGACGAGTGCACCGGTAACTCGATAGGCTTGTGCGACAACGGTGAGAGCCGGACAGGGCTGGCCAGTGAACCGCAGGAGTCGGAGAGCACTGGAGGATGTCAAACTGGGACCCTTTGGATCAACACAACAAATGGCAGAAGAAAAACCTCGCCAAATTGAGATGAGCGGTACTTTCGGCTGGAAAACATGGGTCCAACAACGTGGCTGGTCCTCGGAGCAGAAGCCAACTGGGTAGAATGGAACTTGACTGCTTTCAAAGAATAGCACTGTACTCCACTGTGTTTTTCTTTGAATACAGACCATAGGCCATGGAGAATTACATTCTACCGCCGCAACGTTCACTTGGGGAAACTGACCATGGTCTCCAGAACTGGACTTTCCACTATCGCACAGGCCAACAGCCCTGGTCCTGGAGAGTCACGGGATCTGCTGGCTTTTCTTTTCACCTTCGAAATCAGCAACTAATTTAGACCCAAATAACCAGGTGAGGTGAGTGAAGCGTCTAATCAACTGCTTTAAATTGTTCAATTAAGCGCCGAGTAACAATGCAAATGAGCAGACCCCGTGGCTCTCCAGGGCCAGGGCGGGAAACCCCCTGCTCCACGTTCATCAAAGGCCTCGCTCTGACGGACCCTCTTTGGAAGGGCTCAAGAGAACGTTAACAGCACACTTCCTAAGCTCATTAGAACAGTTAACAGTCCAAGATGTTAAGATCAATCAAGATTATGTCATTGTTAATTCCTTTAACACATCTGGCGCAGATGGTTTTTCATTCATGGTCAGATGAACCGGCTGAATCAAAAGATACTGCGCACCGCGAAAAATGTATACTAAATGAAAGCGGGCCCAGAATATAACACCACTCCGATGACAAGAAAAACAAGCCATAAAACTGTGGCGTGTTTCTTGCCTTTTATGTACATGTAACATAGGACAAACTTGGTTTTTAAGTCTATATGCAGACGCAGCATAAAACTCAATGATGCTTGACATTTGTGCGCTCTTCTAATGGCTATGTATAATTCTGAAAAAAGATTGCCTTTGAAAATATGTTCAGTCAATAATCAAAGTTGCATAGATCATGGGTCTCCTGACTAACAGCTGCTGTATAACCTTGGTGTTCCTGACTAAATTCGATACGTATTAGTTAAAACAAGTGATAACCACAGTAAGTGGCAAAAACGGAAAAGGATGCTGCGTTCCGCAAAAGCCATGCACACATACAGTATCTGAGAAACGCTTCCATTTTGTCTGGTGCCTTTTCCATGAGAAACCGTTTGTCCAGACATATAGTATGTCAAAGATTTGATATTGTTTTACCATTTAATGGCCCTCGGGCTAATGGCTCAGGGTCTTTCGGCAGCTGGGATTATGCAGGGTTTAGGGAATATTCCAAAATTCAGGCATGTTACCACCTACAGTAGAACTCATTCATTACCCTGACAGGCCAGTGAAACTGATCACTGCATGCCAGACTGACAATGCGCTGAAACCCTGTTCATCATCACACACACACACACACCCCTCGCCGTGTGCACGGTTCAGGTGCAGAGGTGCATGAGCTCCAAAACCAGAAAGGTTATGGAGTGACATGTTAAAAATGGCCAGATCCCTCACTTTAAAAAATATATATTTAAGGGGAAGACGGCAGATGGGAGTTTGGGTCAATTGGACGGGGTTTCTCATTAATCAGTCTTCTGAACTGGGCTTGAATCCAAATCGCTTTCCTTGTATGAGCAGAACTGCATTTGCGTTCATCAAAATTAAGAATGTTTTCCCTTTTTTTCCTGCTCCAAAACAAACCATTCCAACCTCAAGGAATCCTTCAATCGTTCAAAGAGCACATTGGAAGCCTTCTGAGGACAGATACTCAAAGACACTAATTAAACTTAGGAAGAATGTGGTACAGTACATGTAATTACAATTACTGTTCCTCTCTTCCCACAGGGAATAACCCTTCCGGCATAAGGATCAGCATTGCTGCTGATCCATTGCTGATCAGGGCTCCGATTGTCCCCAGCCCATCTCCCTTCACATCTCTTAATGTGCTCGACCTGGGCCAGCCAGCAAAATAGTATGCCAGGGCACAACCTACTTGATGCAAACCCGGCAAAATTATTTGTATGTAATTATCAGCATGGACTGATATGGGCCCTCCTTGACCCTTCCTGAATTACAAAAGAACATAACATAGCATGTACATTAATATACAAATAATACATTATTTCAATGTGGTACATTTTTGCAGATAATGTCTCTATATAATAAAGGAATTGCTTTAAAATGGTTCATATTACACCTTGTGGTGAATGACCTGGTTGATATGTGTGGACCGAGTGACCACCTTTCACCGTGACTGGGACAAATTTGCATGTTTTTTCCATTCCTCTTTAAAGACAATGTGATACGTAGGTTTGTCACCTGACCCAGTGTCTGCTGCACGTGGTGACTGTCACGGTTTGTTAGATGATATGGAACAGACCAGATTCCTTGAGTTTCCCGAAAATAATATCACTTTTATTTGGACTTTTATCCCTTCAAACATCAAGCAGTTTGCTTTGCCAGAACAGCCGGTGCCAGAGACGCCTGAGGTTTTGGCTTTATCTCGCATGCTTCGCTGTCAATCACACAGATATACTCTTGATACTAATCCCACTGAAGGTTAGCAAAATAAGCGGCAACATTCCAGAAACCATCTTGGGGACAAAATGAGAAGAGAAAAAAAAATGGAGGACACTGGCCAAGATTCCAAAAAATCTAAAGGCTCTTCAGCATCAGTTATAAATAGCCTGACATATCTGTAATGTCACAGCAGTTTCTGGAGAAATATCTGGGACTTTGATCAATCTGGTATATTAAAAACAAACATTATTTCTGGTACTTTGCTATTCATGGCTTCAAAGAGCATCATTCCTCTAACAAACCACTACAGTGCCATGAGCAGACAAGTACAATACTGCACAAATAAACTTTCAAAAACTGTGGTCTACTCTGAATAGTAGAGAGCAAGTTTTACAGCAAATGTTGCACAACCTTGGCTACAATTTACAAGGGTACATATACAAAAATGGGTGGATTTCTTTTTCAATTTGGAAGCAAAATACATTTTTGAGTTATTTTTGACCAACCAGAAATGCAGCTCAAAGGAATTCAGGTCAAAGGTTTTTTGTATGTATATACACCCGTGCATATTGGTTTATATTGAATTGACATACATAACAGTATACATGGCCCAGAGGGGTCAGGACCTCAAAGTGCTTCTGTGGCTATTCTCCATCACTGTACATTTAAAATGCTCATTGGCATTTATGAAGAAAGATTTAAACCTGGTGGACTTAACAGGGAAACAGGAACCATTTCACTTCTTGCATTTCCCTAGATAGGATTTTAACAAAATCTTCAGTGTAAATTGGATGTGCATCTATTTATTTCTGTAAATATGAGCTTGCAATGGATTTACTGAGGAGTGGGTGAACTTTCTCATTAAAAAAGGGGGCCCCCACAATCATGTGTCATTGCCTCAGCGTGGAGGGATTGGACTCTTCCCAAACGTGTGAAGGAGAAGCACCCCTTGGGGAGGGCTGAGTGGACGAGTCTGCAGCAGTTGCCACAGAAATGAAGAGTCTGCCAAAAGACAAAACTGTCAAGTGGAGCCCCAGTCTGACTGATGGACCAGCTCAGGATGGAAAAACAGACAAAAACGATATCGTGTTAGTCTCACATTCACCATCTCACTTAAGGGCCGATGGGAATGAAAACCTTATTACCTTTTATCGCCTTTTTTCTTGTCTTTTATGAAATAAATATTTGCAACACTCAATTCCGCACATGGAAAGAAAGGTCTGGACAAAAGCCTGTCTGGATTTTTGGAAACACCTCATATAAATGCACTGCTTTTGTGGAGTGAGCGTGATGGAAGGGCAGAGTGAGATGCAGGGAAAAGGACTGCTTATGGAAAGATGGATGAGAGGAAGGAGTCCAGGGACAGAGAAACATACATTGGCAGCCCCCGTGAAGCAGTCTGCTCAAAAGCCCGGTGTTAGCAGATTGTGTACATTCCAGTTCAGGAGGCCTTAACGGTTTGTTAACGGCAGATTCCAGTGTGCCGGTTTTCAGATATCGCGGCATAATAGCTGCAGGTGTTTCAGCATTTCCGAGAGCTTAGCCTCTCTGCACCAGACCTGAAACCGTTTCCCCTCACCTCCCATAAACTCCAGTCGAGGTAGCACAAAGCCGCCTCACCCCCAACCGAACAACGTAAACACTCCATAACTCTTGGTAACCGTTGCGTACGTTAGAACAACATCTAACCCAGAGGAGAGCGGCAGAGAGGGAGAGAGAAAGAGAGGGAGTCGACGCACAAAGATCTCTATTGTATTACCTCATTTCCCGTAAGGGCTTACAGTGAAATCTCCCAGCTCGCTGAGATAAAATGCATTCCGCATGCAATATTTTGCCGCTGTGCGGCAACATATTGTTCCTATTCGTTGCCCTTCATCAATATGCCAGGGCCTGGGCGGTGCTGTGCTGTGCGGTGATGTTTTAAATTGTTAATAACATGCAGGTAAACCAATACTTGCCTCCAGCGAGAGGAAGCTTCCTCAGACACAAGTGGGACCTGGGCTTGATTAGCTTTTTTATTCCTGTCTGTGGCCAGGCACCTCGCACTAAATCTGCGCTGTTTCATTTACATCTCAGTAATTGGGGACACATGTGAGCCTGGGCTTGGCCTCTCACCCCCCCCGGGACAGACTGTCAGGGCCCCGATAAGATCAAATGCTACGTTCAATCGAAACGTTCAGGAGTCAAAAGGTTGTGTTCCTTAATAAAACAACAACAAGGAAGAAAAGAAAAAGAAGGGGAGAAAAGGGGAAAGGAAAGAAAGGTTGGGGACAGCGTCCGTTCCCATATGGAACATGTTTACAATAGTATTCTGCCTCGCTGATATTATCGTGCGCCTACATTTCGTGGATCAAATGTTCTCATCACAATACCATATTGTCGAATATTGGGCTCTTTGGAAACACATTAGATGGGTCTTTTTTCTTTTTTCATTTGTTTTAAACTTGGCCAAGGATATAGGTGCAATCTGCTGCATTTCTTTTTGATTTGATCCGCTTGCAGCACAAGTTTCTTGGTTTTCGGAGGGCTGGAATTATTTTTGGAGAATACAATGGCCAATGAAGAAAAGAAAAAACATAACAGATATATTAAACATTCAAAAGTAAGAATATATTTTGCTTTCTACTTGGAATGTTTCCCAGGTGCCATTTTGCCACACAATAATTCAAATTGATTGATACAATATAATCATGAATATTCATGAGGCACTGCTGTGGCTTGATTACATGGAAGCTTTCATTGGCGTGAAGTGCACATTTTTACAAAACCTACATTCCTTTATGTCGGATTTAACTCGCTCGCTCTCTAGATGAACCAGAGTTCTAGTGAACAATACCACAGTGTGTTTGTGTAAGTGTGGCTCATGGAACACTATATTGGCAGACTTGGCAAGTCAAAGAAAGTAGCTAGATTACAAGGTAGTTTATGTAATAAATTTTGTTTTGTATAACACATTTCCATCCAGCAGTGTAATAAAGAGATTTATGGAGGCGGCAACAGGGTCTTATATTATAATGGCGTATCAGGTTCTGTACCTTTTTTTTTTTTTTTTTTTTTTTGCGACTGAATAACGTTTTGGCATCACAGTACAGAGGATCAAGGCAGCAGCAAGAAAACAATTAAAGAAACTATGGTATGCACCCTGATCGATTTTCTTGTCAGAATTGCATTTTTTTGCAACATATGGAACTCCACCACAACAGCAAATACTGTACTGATGCAGCTAAATATGTTCTTTTGGAACAGAAAAGTACTCCACCGTCTACCGTCGTACACTTCAACTGGAGTACAATTCACTTCAACAATGATTTTCTTCAAAATCCTATTGACATATTCAATCATTTTTGTAATGTTTAAGTGTGACTTCACCAGAAGGCTGATACAAGAATATGCAGACAAACTATTTTATTTTATTTTTTACAGGACTTCTTTGTACTATGTGCCTTACAGCTTAAAACTGTTGCATTGCACTTCAATACATATGATTCTGCACATCTGGAATTTCTGCTCTGAAGTTGATCCTGTCTACATTATGCACTCTTTGAAATAAGCAGCCACTGCTGACAATACGCAGAGGCCCACCTCCCCCCTTCCAAAACCCCTCCTCCCTCCTGCTGCTCAGACTGTTTTATCAAGTCTCCAGTGACCAGTAATGAAAGTAAAAGGGGAACTGTGTGTGTGTGTGTGTGTGTTTGTGTTTGAGAGAGAGGGAGAGAAAGAGGAAAAGGGGGAGAAAGAGAAGGTGAGGCTGAAGGGGCGGGGCACACTATTGGTTTTCGCTATTGCCTTCTGCCTTCTGCCTTCTACACAATCTGTTCCTGCACTTTAAAGTGTATTAGTCAAGATTACTCAGCTCCAAGACTTTCCGCTTAAACACAGCAGCTCATAAATTAGAACAGAGGAATGTCTGACTGTCTGTCTGCCCCAGCCCTCCAGAAACACTAACTATTGAAGGCATAATTGCACAGTGCGTTCACATCACTGAAGGAGGGGGTGAATGTCTTTGATTCATCCCCAGATTCATTGGGGGTTTTTTTCTCTACCCCTTTGTTTTTCCCTGGCTGTTTATACATTATATCATATATGCTGGAGATATTTAAAGAGTGGGAAAGTTTAAATAAATGAGCATAAGTCCTGCTGCACTGGGCAAATCGCCTTAAAACCTATGAATCATATTGGTGTATAATGTATGTTTATCATAACACAAATTATTTAATTCACTATTTGCTACTTTAAAATTAAGATCAAAGTGTCTTTTTCTGCCCTTTTCCACGTCAATTGGTAAGATCTTAGATTTCAAATCAAGATGTTAGATAAGGCCCGGGTTCCTCACAGAACTGGGCTTGCTTTGAAAACAGTCCATTATTCATTCTCTGACCCCTTCGAATGGGCAGTGACACACTCCCTGCTGCAACATCCCTCAGAATGGGCAGGGTCAAGGCCTGGCGACCCCTGTGATGGCTTCTGCATGCTGGGGAGGAACTGGGAGAAGCAGACAGCCAGCCAGTAAAACGCTAATGACTTTTACAGCTTGCGTAGTCTGTTTGCTCGGCCTGCCCATCGACACTCCTGCATTCAGTCCAACAAAGGGGCGAGACGCCGCCTCGGACCTCCCGACGCATCGCCGCGCTCCCGTGGCGACGTGACCTCCGCTCACAGCCGGCTGCGCCACTTGCCCCGAAAGCCATTGGAACGCTCCCTCTGTGAGCCACTTGCTTCTGTAAACACCAGAGGCTGATCCAAAGCCCCCTTTTCATTGTCCGAAAATGACGGGGACTTGACCTTACTAGGCCAAGTCTGGAAGCCACATAGTTGCCTCCACAGAAAACTAGCAATACAGAATATGCTAACAATACTATATCATATACTACTGATTGCTGTATATTTAAGCAATATAGCCCCAAATTAAATCTGAAACAAATGTACTTGTCAAACTGTTAAACAAAAGTTATCCCAGATGCAATGCTCCATAGATATTTGGGGTGCCTAAGTAAGTCGAATATAAAATCCATCAGATCTTGAGAGCTCACATACATCCAAACAGACAGTAGAAATGCTTAAAGCAGAGTAAAGCACTTCTTCCCCAACTCTTAATTTAGATTGATTTGTTTGCTCTGTTGTTTTAGGCTCTTGCTTCCTACTATAACTATGCTTTATGACAAAGCAAATACTAAATGGCCTACCTTGACCTCAAATAAATTAGATTTACTGTGTTTTTGTTGTACAAACAAGAGCCATTCAATAGCTATTGCACTGCATACCTGGAACCTCTTCTTGCATGATTGTGGTGAACCATACAGTCATTACATTACATTACAGCCATTTAGCAGACGCTCTTATCCAGAGCGACTTACGCAGTTTACTTTTTTTTTTTTTTACATGAAATACATTTATACAGCTGGATATTTACTGAAGCAATTCAGGTTAATTACCTTGCTCAAGGGTACACCAGCAGTGCCCCACCTGGGAATGGAACCTGCAACCTTTGTGTTACAAGCCAAGTTCTCTAACCATTGTGCTGCACTGCCGCTCCGCAATCCATGGCACTGACTGAAAGTTAATCTGGAAGTCAAGTCTGGAAGTCCCAGACTTCCAGCTGACTGAAATATCCATCATCCATCCATCCTACTATGGTTAATAAAGAAATATAATTTTGAGAACATTTTTCAAACACAGTCCTCTATACCCTGAATAGCTTTAAAAATGGGTTCACTGCAGCCATTAAACCGATCAGTCAATCAGCAGTTAAAAAAGCATATACAGTGCCCCCTTAAAGTATACAACTAGCCTGAAATGAACACATTAAATCTACCTTTACTTGCTCATTTTATTCTACAATTTACAAATGAAACAAAAATCGAAACATTTCTGAACATTAATTAAAAACAAAAAACTTTGATTTTGATTGATAAGTCTACACCCTGCTTATCATACCATTTGTAAACTAGCCCAGAGGTAACCAATCACCTTCCAGATCACACACCAAGCTAATCGTCCTCCACCTGTTTTCAATTGTAGTGACTGATTACTTCAGAATTAAATCAGCTGCTCCTAGAGGATTCCACTGCTGGGTAGTGCATTTCAGAGTCAAGAATCCACCATGAGCAACAAGGAGCTTTCAAGGTCTGGCGATCTGGTCAAGGCGATCTGGAAGCTGTACGGCAACAAAATTCTACACTTTAAAGGGACACTGTATCTCAAGTCGACTAAGAACAAAGTTTTGATCCGATTGAAAAACAAGTTAAGAGTTTGAGTGAAACTCTCCTGTGTCCCTCTGATCACTTCATTTGAGAGCACAGCAAGCTGTAAACCAATCGGACTCCAATGCAGGTCACAGCAGCGAAAAACAAGCTTGCGTTTCACCATTGAATCAGTCGCAAACACCATATCAAGGAAGGAACAGAACCCTACTAAAATCAACCTTTGATGCCCGTTTTTCAAAAGTTTAACAAAAAGAACATTATGGAGAAAAACAAACTGCCACAACAAAGTGAACTCTTAGTGACCCTGTTTCACGAGAGAAGGAACACAAAGAACAACAGGCTCAACTGCCTGCAGTGTCACAGTAGACGTGTTCCAAAGTGGGGGCATGTTACACGCAAAAATTATGATGAAGCCTTAACCGTTAAGTCAACTTGCTGGTTTTTAATCGAGGGGCGACTGCTGGAAAATTCAGAGGCAGGTTTTAGAATTACAGCGACGGCCACCAAGCAGACACCAAGATCAACAAAGGCTTCTACACGGAGACCAAAAGACATAAAATATGACTTGCTGTGAGAAGGCAAGTCGCGACCCACTGAGAACTCTGGACAGACCAAATCAATCTCAATGGAGACACGCGGAGCCAGGCCATGGAGGAATGATACATAGCCAAACACAAGAGACTGATAGACCAGATAAAGTCATTTACATACAGCGCAGGGAATTGTAGTTGGGAGAGCCGCAGCAGAAAGCTAAATTAGGGAATTTTCCACGGGTCTTTCCGGGTCAGGCTAAATAAAGATAAAGATAGTTATTCCTATGGCCACTTTAAGTTTCAAGCTGAGCCGATCGTAAATCCAGCCCTGCAGGAGATATCATAGTGTGAGCCAACAGGACATATATTTTGTAGTTTATATCTCCAGTAATAAATCAACTCATCAGTCCTTCCCCCGAAGACTTGAAAACCTGTGGGTGAACCTGCCATTTTTATCGAAACTAGAATTTCTGCGATAATTGACTGCGAACATCTTTTACATACAATAAATCCCAGCTACAAATTGATGTTTTTAAATGTTTTAAAAAAACATGCTTATATACTACCGGTCAAAAGCACACCCCCATTTTCCAGTTTTTACTGAAATTTAAGCAGTTCAAGTCCAGTGAATAACCTGAAATGGTACAATGGTAAGCAGTAAACTGCCAGAGGTAAAAAAAATTTAAAAAATTAAAAAATTAAAAAAAAGTTTAGTTTGCCACAAACTGAAAAATGATGTAAATTTTTTGGCAGTGAAACTGGAGTTTCCGACAGGAAGAGGTCTGGCAGACCCAAAGCCACAACAAAATCATAAGACAAGTTTCTGAGAGTCAACAGCTTGCATGATAGGCGGCTCACAGGACAACAGCTTCAAGCACAGCTTAACATTGGTCGAAGTAAGGAAGTCTCAGTTTCAACTGTGAAGAGAAGACTTCAAGCTGCAGGTTTGACAGGTCGAGTGGCAGTAAGAAAGCCATTGCTAAGATGGCAAAATAAGAAGAAGAGGCTTGCCTGGGCCATGAAGCACCGCCAGTGGACTGAAGACTGGAAGAAGGTCAAATTAATCAAAATTAAAATCTTGAAATTTTGAAAGGTTTTTGTAGGCCATCGATGATGGTTCCTCAGTGTGTGACACCAACTGTCAAGCATGGAGGAGGAAGCATGATGGTCTGGGGCTCTTTTGCTGGATCCAGAGTCGGCGACTTGCACAGAGTAACTGTTAACCCACGTTAACCCATTACTTATTCCCTGAAAAGGGCCTTTTTTTATAACTCTGAAATTTACATAATTTTTCAGTTTTTGTTAAACTTTTTTTTTTCTTTACCTCTGGCAG
This sequence comes from Aldrovandia affinis, assembly GCA_029706075.1. Lineage (NCBI taxonomy): Eukaryota > Metazoa > Chordata > Actinopteri > Notacanthiformes > Halosauridae > Aldrovandia > Aldrovandia affinis. Next base: position 1,134,358 of record JAINUG010000145.1, on the reverse strand, counting down.
TTTACCGAACCATTTAAGGTTATTCACTGGACTTGAACTGCTTCAATTTCAGTAAAAACTGGAAAATGGGGGTGTTCTAAAACTTTTGACCGGTAGTGTACATCTTTGCTGTGTTTTAGCTCTCTTATATTATTTCAGCTCTGCTTCTACCAGGCACAGCTCTGAGATTGTATTACCGACTGAAATGTTTCCTGTTTTCTTCGAAACAGAGCTCTTTTTTTCCCCCCTCCTCTTCGGGGGAGACATTTTTTTAATCAAAAATATTTTTTTTTTGCATTACTGCATCGCCTGCGGTATTATTTTTCCAGGGCAATTAACTTTCTGTTTGTTTATCTCTTCTCTGGTTGTAGGAGAAGTGCGCTCCTCCGTGCTGGTGAGCTGCAGAGGTCCCTGGGACACCAGAGCTCCGGTCAGGCGGGTGAAAGAGCCAAGAAAGGGCCGTGCACGTCTCCTAATATCAGGGGCATGGAGAAAGGATTGGACACTGCTCCACTCGGGTAACACAATCTCAGCTGCACGCCGACTTCCAGGCTCAAACTATGGAATCCGTTGAGATCAAACGACGTGGTGCGAGGTACAGAAACCTGTGCAGGTGCCAGCTGCCAGCACTGTGGGCAGTGTGGCGGCACCCACACTAGCCGAGCCGCTGCACTTCAGCAGCCCATCAGCTGCTGCACCTGGAACGCCTTCCTGGAGAGCCTTCAGCAGCAACGCGCGCGCCATTACAGCTCGTCAACTGATTGGCTTTTAAGAGCTGTGCAATTACGGCCGTACGAAGCACTCTCCTTCAGAAGTCGTGCCAAGAACATCTGAATTCCTTGTTTTCTTGAGCTGCTTGACCCTTCTCATGAATATCTCCCAAATTAAACGCTGAAACTTTAATGTAATTTAGCACGGCTCACTGGAAAGGTTTATTTTTTCTTTTTATGCGGACGTAAACTGAATCCGCACAGCGAATCAACTGAGAAGCACCGCGGCGTATGCCAAAAGGTAATTGAGGAACGTAAACATAAATGCCCGGGTAGAAAACTGACATCGAAAAATATTAATTCGTAAAAGTGGTCCGAATACCACACACGTGCGAAAACAAAACAGAAAAAAAAAAAAAACAATAGTCAAATTCTTGTGTTCCGTTCAAATTTGGTCAAGTTGCGGCAGAGCTTACCAGGAATTCCCACAATTACTTTTCCTCCCTCTGCCAAACCACAAGAAATGCAGCCTCGCAAAAAAAAAAGACGTGTCCTCTGCGCTGCAGCGGGACCCGCCAGAGGGACGTGTCCTTTGTGTTTCACAACAACAGCGTCCCTGCAGGCCTCCCTCAGTGCCACAGGCCAGGGGGCGGGGTGTGTAAGGGGAAACCAGTGCGGATAGGGCATGGCCATAATCCCCGGACTGTAAGGTCGCTCTGTACTTTCTCAAAGAGGGAAAAACCTGATTCTACCAAACCCTCTGGTCTCTCCGCATAACCTTCCATTCGTAACCCGCCAGATGTTCCAATGTCTTAAAATCCCTTAATTTCACCATCAGGCCGTGTAATAAGGGGTTTGCGGGCAGCGAAAGCAGGTAGTTAGGTGACAAAAAAGCAGCGGCGGGCCGAATATTAAGGCGAGGGCGATAAAAGATGGCAGGTGGAATGTGTTGACGATTACTCTGCACCTTGGTTCCCTTGGTTTCGCAGCTCGTTCTGGCTGAGGCGCGGGGCCGCCGAGCCCAGCCTGGACAGCTGGAGGAGAGGCTGCCTTATAGCCCTGTGTGCCGCGGGGGAATCCCAGCTGCGCGGTAGCTATGCCTGCGCTTCACATAAACCTTAGCGGAATGGCTCCTAAACTTTTACAGTCTGAAATTATCCCCCGCTCTCTCTGGGGTTCCCGGTACTGCAGGGGACACAGTAAACACGCAGCAGTACAATGTGCTCTGCTGATCTGGGGGGGGGGCGGGGTGGAGTGCACACACACTGCTGCCATAACTGAACTGTGCTCTCTCTCACGTGCTGTTCTGCCAGGAACAGGGTCAACGCATAGTAGTCAGTGCTCTTTCCTGTTGAGGATAGTCAGCACATGGTAACTATGTTCTGCTGTGCTGTCCTATAGAGGATATTAGACACACAGTAACTCTGTGTTATGTTACTGGGCTCTACTGTAGAGGATAGTAAGCACATGACAACTGTGCTCTGTCACTGCGCCTTCCTGTAGAATATAGTAAACGCATGATAATTGTGTCCTGTCACTGCGCTTTCCTGTAGAGGATAGTAAACACATGTTAACTGCGCTACAGCCAAAGTGGGAGGTCACATGGCAGGCCAGTGGAGCTGAACTCTCTGAGGAGAGTTCTAGTTCAAGGGGAAAGGGAAAAGCCACCGGGTCTTCTGGTCTGAGACGTTTCCAAACGGGCGCGGTAACTGATGTGACAGGTTTCCTCAGCCTCTCACTCTGTGCTCAATACTTACGCTAGCTTCCTAATAGAAACTGTCTGCAATGTATTGGATTGCAGGATGTAAGTATGCACAAAGTGTCGTTGTATGTTAACAGCTTCAAAGCAGACCCTCCTCTGAAAAACACAGAAAAGCCAATGGCTTTAAACCGATTTATGAACAGATCTCTGTTTCAGAATGCGACGGAAGGGTTATTACATTACAGGGTTTTTCCACACGATCAACACATTCTCTGGTGGGCTGAAATGACAAGCTTCCCGCTGGTACCTATTCATGGCCGACTAATCACATTATTATTTGTGCAACGCTGTCAAAATAAAACCATTATGCAGGGGGAAAAACATAGCGAAGTGAATTATTCTGCTTAATAGCCCGTTGAAAATGAAGCGTACAGAATTGAGATATCGGGATTGTGGTTTCCAGTGCCCTGTGTTTGAGGGAGCAGAACTAACACACATCACCACACACACACACACGCACACACACACACACACACACACACACACACACTCACAGCACGCACTCACGTTACTGCGAAATAGGAGCTCATAAACACAGTAACCAGCTCTTTATTCTCACACTTCTAGGGGCTTTTACAAGTGGTTGCTGTGTTCAGAGTGTGTGTGTGAGCCGCCCTGCTTGCAACAGTACATTGTCCTAAAAAGCTAAACCAGCTCTCCAGTTCGTGCATAATATTCCTCGCTCACTCAGCTCAACAACAAAGCCTGAATGCCATCTTCATCCCGAAGTGCAGCGCAGCGATGGCCACGGCTTCCCGCTTCCTCATCCTTACACCTTCCCTTCGCCTGCAAAGAACCACTGCCGCAGGGCACCGCTCATTTTGCCGTTCTAAATCCTGCTCGTCTCCATGCAACTGGGCGGACAGAGGGAAGAGGAGCGTCTGTGGCGGCCGGCGGAGCCGCGCAAACCCAGGTGTGCGTGCGGCGTGGTCCGCGGCAGAGCGCACACAGGAGGCCCGGCCGGCCCGGTCAGCCTCGGAGCGCCGCGCCGGGAGCGCTCTGCAAAGATTGATGGAGCTGCTGATAGCCTTCACGGTGCTCAGACAGGTCTCTTGTCAATACCGGTTGCCCGTGGGGGAAATCTGGGATTCGGTGTCCCACCCGGAGCATGTCGAGGCAGGATTAGCCCGCTGATTTACAGAGACGCACACGTGGAAAGGAGCCGTGAGGCAGTGCCATAAAGCAGAGCTGGATTTAGTGCTTCAGAGCGTCTGACACGGTGCGTGGGGAGAGGACTGTAAATAATACAGCACGCTGGCACTGATCGGGAGAACATCGCTGCGCGGCGCGATGGGGTTTTATTCCGTTCCGTGCCACTTCTGCCATGTTTTGATTGGGTGGGAAGTCATGCGCACGCGGACGGTGCGGGTAAAGCATGGATTGCGGTGAAACGGAGCAAGGCCACACATGCCGCATGCACCTTGGGAAATGCTTCGGGGCGCTCGCTCGTACAGCGGACGCGAGGGGTTGCATAGTGCCGCCCCCCGGTGGTTTGCGCCAACCTCCTCTTCGGCTCGTCACAGCACGGGAAAATGAATGAATCGAACAGATCTTCACTGTGGTCTCTGAGTGCGCCGTATACAATCCGCCTGCATGGAAACCGCTTACAATACGGATCTGATGACATGGTGATGATGGAGTTCTCGTTTAGGCAGATCCCTGCAGCTCCTTTATAAAGGACAGACTTTTCTCATTTGCAGGGATCTATAAGCTGCGTTTGGGGCTGGGGAGTGGGGGGGGCAGCAGAAGGGCGTAGGCACTGCACTATCACGCCGACTCAGAGCTCAGCCCCACTCAAACATGGCCCTAATCACAGACAGGCACCATGGGTATGACGAGGAATAAAACGGTATTTGTGAAAGAACCCTATAGGCCATACAAGGCCTATAAATTTCAGGATGTGCAGGGGGGGGGGGCGGATGGCAGGCGATGTAAAATATGATATGCTAACAGCTGTAAGGTCGGCCACCCCACCCCCCTGGGGCAGCTGCTCTGATTGGCATCTCACTAATTTGGGTTCGCGCTCCCCACCTATCTCCCATCTCCACATGTGTGATCTATTTTGACAGCGCCTTTACTTTGTGGTAAACACCCCGGCTTTTCAGGGGAAATCTGCCGTGCACTGGCTCTCAACTCCGCTCCCTGCAAAAAATGCACGAGGCGGCCTCCTTTACGCCGTGTGCACTGAAGAAGGTGGAGGTCCTCCAACATGCCGCTCTGTTAATAGACAGACTACGGCCCTCAACACAAAGGAGCCATTGGCCAGGCCTCGGATGGGCAGGTTCGCCAGACAGGATTAACATGAGTACTGTCTTCTGTAACACGCCCCCTCCCCGACAGCATCTGTGCACTGGCCCAAAAGTGATGAGGCGCAAGAGAGAAGAAGATTAAAAGCTGAGGGCATGAAGGGGGCTGGATTTTTCCAGCTAAGCGCTATACTGATGAAGGGAGGTGGTGAACAGACATTGTGCAGAAGTGCAGAACTGGCTTATTTACTTATAAAGTACACGAAAGCCCAGACCTGTCATTTAAATTCACCACATAAGTAACATAACCAGTCTTGAACAGACAAAAAAAAAAAAAAATTGTTCCAAGATCGCAGCACAGCAGCAGTGATTTTAAGCTTGTCGTAGAGTACCGAAATGCTGGCCCGGTATTGCGGGGGCTACCGTGGCAAGCCATGCCTCGCAAGGAACGGCCAACGAATGAGGGATCTACGGTCATCTTGGCTGCGTCAGAATTCTCCATTAATTTGACTGATTACAACCGACATCGATCTAACTTAAACAATGTAAATCCAGCATTTCTTCATTTTGTTAATCCACTCCGAATGACTTTGGCAACATCAGTGATTACTTACTGTAACTCACTGTTCGATAGCTCTAGCGATGATCTCTGGCCATATTAATGGCACTCCCGTGAGTCGCTTTGGATAAAAGCGTCTGCCAAATAACTCCCATTGTAGAATTATAAATTGCAGTCCTCCACTCTTGCAAGAGTATCTCTGTTCTCGCAGTCTGCTATTCCCATGCCCTTAGGAAAACATTGCTTGCATTTGTCAACATCATCCCTGGCAACAAAAAAACCCCGGCAAATCACTGCTTGTGATACAGCTGAGTCATCTAATAGGTAATTATGTAGCCGTGTTAAATAAATCCTCAATAAATCCATCCATTATGCCAGCGTCTGCGAGGCACCCACAATAAAGAGTTTGAAGAAACCTGACACTTAATGGCAGTGCTGCCTTCCAACTACTGCTGATGCATTTTTTTTTAGGCTTGAAGATAATGTGCATAGCTTTCAAACAAAGATCTGTGCGTTCAACATCTGGAAAAGAACATTTAAATAACAAGATTTTTTTTTATTTTTCTCTCTACATAAGATGAAAATAACCCCTAAATGAATCAAGAGTAAAATAGAACAGTTCCACCCAGCAACAGGGTTACATCAACCTCTATTAGATTTAATGAAACATCAAGTTATAAAGTGCACTCCGTTATGCATTGCAGCAATCAGGCCTCGTGAAGAGATTTTATGTTTATTTATGCAATAGTGGTTAATAGCTAAGTAATGCCCATTTAAAAAAGTTATTACATACTGGATTTTTAGCTGGGGGTGAAGAGGTTACTCTACAAAGTACTAAGAGGTGGGAGAGTTGTTTTCTATCATAACCAGTCTCTTGGCCATAACTGGGAAAACAGCCATCTTACCTCGGCAACAATATTCCTTACTTTGTAATGTGCTTTTGGAAAAATTAGTGGAAGTGTAAAAACCCATTAATAACAACCCATTACTTAGGCCATACATTTAAAAATAAACCAACATTCCACATATTTCACACACGCAGTTCAGCTTCTATTTACCACAGAGTCTAAACAGTGAGAGTCCATTATGGATCTTGGCACACCGTATGTGTTAATGGTAGTGGAATGATTTCAATATTGCGTACCGATGCAGGAACTGTTTTATCGAATCGCTTTAACCCGTAATTGTCAGATGCCATGCGTGGCCCCGGGTCAGAAGGTCAGCCCAAAGAGCTGATAATAGTCATGTCAGGTCGGTTGTTAGCTCAGTAAGAGGCTGTTGTGACACAAGGAGACAGCTCCTGTAATTAGGCAGCCGTGTCAGGGCCAGAGGATGAAACCTCCGGCACTTTCACGATAACAGCCGGTCACCTGACACCGCGAACGCGAGAGAGACGCTCAGCCTCGCGAGGCGCACAATATACTGTACCCTCGAAACGGAGCCAGGAATACCCACATCAACGCTGGCGCACAAACAGAGGAATGGCTTCAGGCAACCGGGAAGCAAATGAAGAGAAAAGAATAGTTTAATTACTCTTGCGTCGCTGAGCCAGCAGAGTTTACTGCCCTGGCTTTTCACAGGGGCCGCCTCGATCCGAGGCAGACGTGCGGAAACGGAGACGAGATCTTGAGGTGGAAACGGCCGAGTGTTAAACACTTTTGCACTGAATCACCAACTCATCACCCGGTACCTCACGCCTTCGTTCTGCATCATCCAACCCAAAGGTTACAGCGCAGGGGTGGCCAACCCTGGTCCTGGAGAGTCACAGGGTCTGTGGCTTTCACAGTAAAGAAATCAGCAATCAATTTAAGACTCAAGAAACCAGGTGATGTGAGCTACAACGCCTTTAATTGATCAATGAAGTGCGGAGCATCAATTAAAACCAGCAGAACTTGTTAGCCACCCCCGTCGTAGCCCATCAGTGAAGACAACCAGATTGTTGTCTTCAGTCATGAAAATATGAAAAACATGACGCATGGCAGTAAAACGGCATCCGCTGGTGTTTCTGTAAGAGCGAGAGCAAACAATGAAAGAGAAAACCCAAGAGCAAAACAGTGCCTGGCATTGACAAAAGCAGTACTTAAAGAGTGAAACTGAGCTCTGAGCCTCTGGACCTTGGCTTGTAGCTCTGACTAATGAAGAAAATTATAAAATCATTTCACCTGAGCTAACCCTCTCTGAGGCATTATCGGGCTTCAGTTCTTGGCAGCAAACCAGTCTCATCCTGGTGTGTTCCAGCACAAATCTAGCCATCAAACAAAACCCGCTAATCTTAAATAAGAGTTACACTGCATGCGTTCTTCCATACATCATACGGGATTGGCCGAATGAACCAAGCTGGTGTAGCATCTGTGTAACTGAAAAGAGAGACCCCAAAGTAGCTAGAATAAAATGTCACGGATTATTACATGTTAAATTACAATTTAAGATGGTACAGCACAAAGGCTCTATTCAACCTTCCCGGTTAATGGGGTCTAATAAAGGCGGACTGGAGACTGCTGAAAGAAAGTGCCCAAACTAGGGCCAAATGTTTAATAAAATTGACATGCGATAGCTGCTAATAAAATACCCCACTACAAAGTCCAGGCAGATCTCGCTTCTAATAAATCAACCATGGATGGACATTCTTAGGGGTGGACAGTGACTCAAGGTCTGCTCTTCTGAAGACAGGCCACGGGCATCTGTCTACACCATACACCCAATTATGAATCAATCCATCTGAATGCAATGTCTTTAGCATTCAGGTATCCTTGCGCATAAAAGCACCACGGACAAGCTCACTCAAGTAACAGCCCAATTCAGTGTAAATGGCCGTTTTGAAAAAGGAAAAGAAACAAAATGAAGTATTCTATTCATGTTTACCTACTGCATTCCTGGGCACTCTGATCTGAAAAGAGTTATAGTGTGCCACACTGTATTTACCACAGGACACACACTGAAAAAAGGTACTGGCAGAGGTGGAACCATTCTCCAGCACTGGGATAAATTGCTTGCAGATTTTCATTCCGTTACAAGCCAAGAATCATTTGTATGGAGCTGGACGTGTGTTTCTGTTGGAAGGCGGGGGCTTTGTTCTGAAAATCTTCACCCAGCCAAGTCCTGACAAAGGAAAAACAACTAATACACTTCAATAATCCAATAAGATCGACTTATGAGATCATCAGAAATGGAAGAGGAGCCAGGCCAACTCAATCATCAACCGTCACACCAAAGGGATCAGGTTCTGCAAAAACATTGTTCGTTTTCAACCTCTCTTTGCGTTCTACCTACTCAAACAGTTCCCCAAATTCAATTACTCATTTCTTAAAACACGTGCCTGACACACAACTAGGGATCGGTCTTCAGATGGAATTCTCGGTGTGATACCGTTCTGGTAGCCTGCGGCGAGTGTGACGCCAACCATGGCCTGAGCTGAGAAGCTCTGCAGATGAAACGGTTACTTTGTGAGGAAGGTACTGTGAGGGTCAGCAGGACCCTTATAAATTGTCCTAATAGGACAGATCAATATGTTAGGTTCTAGGTTAGGTCCATGTTAAAATTGGCCAAACTATGGCCTGTCAAAATAGACAATTTGTGCAAAGGGAGAAGAGAAGAGCAGAGCTCTCAGACAATAAGCTGGGTCAGCTGTACCCGGCGTATCAGACTCCATCTCCTGTTGCAGAGACAGGCCCAGGCACGGCCCCCTGAATTACTCCGCAGTAACATCCTCAGTCAGTGGTGCCCCCAGCCACACTCAAATGCAGCAGGGTGGGGGGGCTGGTGTACATGTAAAACACAGCCAGACCTCCATATTTATGGCTCAAACAAGCTTCTGTGCAAATCCATTCACCCGCGAGCCATTCCTTCCCCTCCACCTTTTTCTTCCAAGAGCTCCGTTACTTAAACCTACATGCGCAGCTACCAACAAGCACGAGCACGGCTAGCAGCCGGCTACAATTACAGGCTTTGGAGTCAGCGGTAACAGACTTTGGAACCTTGAGCTTGGGGATGTGATGTCGTTGTTGGCGGTGTTCCGTTTACCATGGTAAGTTCATTTGAGCAATTTTGCATGCACAATGCATCCAGCTCCTTTCCAGGAACACTCTGCTCGACAAGCATCTGCTTCAGAGAGCAGGAGGACAAAAGTGTTGAAAGCGGTGAAGTACAATCTATAAAACCCAAATAGCTACCGGATCAATTCTTATCCATCACTTACGGAGTGAGAGAGAGTTCAATGAGTAGCTGGCCTTTATTCATGCTGTCTGATATGGTCCAGACTGCAGTCTTCAAAGCTGCGTTGAATGAAAACGAGCAGCATCAAAGTGCAGCTGGAACCAGCCGATGACTGCCTGGCTTATCACTCGTATCATTCATACGAAAACCGCCAACAATGAAACGCTGCGCACCCAGAATGCACTGCACCCTGGAGTGCAGCCCACGAAACAGCTGGAATAGCGAGTGAGTTCATTGTGAACGCAAATGTCAAAGTAACCAAGAGGGATTTCTATTTTGGCCCCCGAGGAAACAAGGGTCACCTGCTTTAAATGGTCATCCAGTCTGATTCAGTGCCTTCTCTGCCTCCAAACTGCTTGGATTTGGTTCAAGAGGAGGGTCAATAGTCCCTCTGGGGAATTATTCCACGATGTCTGTTTCTTTTCCATTTTCACCCAGCAGACATACTCCGATACTGTGTGCGCTCTCAAACAGCGCGAGCGCTTTTTACACAGCAGTCTAGCTTGCTGCCAACACCACTCTCATGTGGCAAGGGACTTGCGCAGTGTAACACAAACAAGTTTGGGTTATATAAATATGATTCCTGCTAAAGCAGAATATCTCCAGGTTCTGGGTTCAGATTTGAGCCTGCCTGCCCCGTGACCACCTGTAGGTGCGACGTGACTTGAAAAAAACCAGAGCGATTCTTGTGCAGTACGTCTGCATACACTTAATCAATCTGAAGCACGTGGTGCAAACAAAGGCTCAGGCTTTTTTAAGGGGAAACATGAAGGTTCCAGGAGGAGTTATAAACTCTACCAATCAATACAATAGTCCTTCGAGGTGGAACGTGAACACAGCTAGTGCCAGTGCGAGCGAGAGGCCTTCAGCAGGGTGTGCTGCACTTCTCCTAGTCCGTCAGGCCCATGCTCAATCCCTCCCCTCCCCCGGCCCCCAGTTCAGGCACCTTGGAGCTGTTGACAGAAGACTCGCTCCACAAAGAGACAGCAGGCCCTCTGTCCTGGCTTTGTGCTGGTGGAGTGTGCGGCTGGCCTGCCCTGTACCTGACGGCTCGCTGCATGCCCCGTGCCTACGCCCCCCCCCCCACCTCCCTCGCCAGCGTCTGGAACAGAGACTCATTATGCCCCCCTGGCTTTATCGCCCCATCTGGAGCCTGAGCAAAGGGGACAGTTCACATATAAAAGGATGCCTTCACTCTCCTCCATACACAAAACATGCTTGAAATTCCAGCAAACAACAAGGTTTATCGGTGGCAGCAGGCCGGTGTGCGGGCCATGTAAACGATCCGCCTGTAGACGCCCGCAGCACCTGAGGAGAGAGGGAGAGAGATAGAGAGGGGGGGGAGAGAGAGAGGGGAGAGAGAGAGAGAGAGAGAGAGAGAGAGAGAGAGAGAGAGAGAGAGAGAGGAGGGGAGAGAGAGAGAGGAGAGGGGAGGAGAGAGAGAGAGAGAGAGGGAGAGGGAGAGAGGAGAGAGGAGAGAGAGAGAGAGAGGGGGAGAGAGAGAGAGAGAGAGAGAGAGAGGGGGGGAGAGACCTACTTCACACACCTCTGCGCCAACACTGTGTCTCAGTCATTAGAGCCCGACAGCGCGTGTGTCTGAATAATGACCTCACCGTAACAAGCGCGGCGCAGGGCGGAGGGGAATTAATCACTCCGTTTGGATTTTATTATTCCAAGAATCGTTAATTGGCTGAAGTGAAAGCTTTATCTCCTCGATTCAAGACATTACACAGAGGATACTGTAATACATGCATTTTTTCTTTTTTTTTTTTTTTTACACCTTTTTCCCCTTTATAAATCAAAACTTGAGTCATGTACTAAAGAAAACCGAACCAGTATCTAGTATGAGCACGGGCATGCCTGCCTCTGACGCACTGCCCCGCTTTCCTCTGCATATGAAAACGCAGAGAGAGAGAAATCTGCCTCTGAAAATGCTTTGCGCTGATGAAAGACATGGGGGGAGATGTGGGCCCCGGCCCTCTCCACACACTTAAGCAGTTTAGTGATAGAGTCAGACCTGTTCCAGCAGGGGCCACAGCTGCCATACACCCTGACTTGCTGCCAAGATCTTCCCTGATGCATCACGCAGAATCATCTGTTTATCATCATTGACTCAGACACGAAAAAATATGTCGAGAGACAAAAAACGCCACCTTTGGCCTCCTGATACCAAACGGAAAAGCGTATTATTTCCACCACCGGTCTACGGCGTGCGTCTTGTTTCTTGTTTTTCGTTGTGCGTTGTAGTCCTCGGTAATGAACAGAACTTTTTGCTCAGGCTTTTTGGTCAGGCCCCTTGTTCGTGGTTGGGTCCTCTGACTTGATCAGAGCTGACAAGTGGACGCAGCCTGTGGGGGTCTGCTGGCGTCTGGGTGAGGCCTCTCCCTCCAAAAAGATCTGCTCTTTCCCAGAAAGCCAGCCCCCGCCCGAGTCACCAGAGCCCCTCTTGCCGAACAACAAAGGGATGTTTCTGTGGCCTTTGAAGTGCCCTTCTGCTGCCTCTCTCCTCTGAGGGGGCTGATCTGCGGTCGCTCTCATGGCCTGGGAAGTCACTGGGGATGGGAGCCCGGGGCTGCTGCCCCACCCCGCCCCCGGTGACCTCTGACCCTCTGAAGTCGGACACTTCTGATCTGCCGGGGTCAGGGGGGGTCAGGGAGTTGCGCCGGAGCCTGAAGATGTTTGCTCACCTCTGTGTCCAGTTGCTCACCAAAGCATGTTTGACGCAAAGCAGCACTACTGTAATTTGTAGGACGACCGCTGATAGAGAGGTCTGATTGAACCGTCAGATAACGCAGCCTTTACAGAACAGAGGGAATTCCAGCAAACATGGTGGGCACAACAAATGAGCTGGGTCATGGTGGCATGTTCTCTGACCTTTCCCCTAAACCAGTTGTAGACCGATATGATTGCTTTTCTTTTTTTCTGCTATCCCATCAAAATCAGTCCCACGCGGAGGATGCTGAAATGACGAAACCTGCAGTTGGACCTGCTCTGGTGTGGCTCTTCAAAGAGACTCAGCAGAAGGAAGGTGGACAGTAGATTAGCAGATGTGCCTCGTTCCTCAGGATGGCAGCAGCACTGCCCCAAACCTGCACTGTGGAAGTCTGTGCACTCTCTTAAAATCTCTGACCCATTTCCTAAGCTGTGTCAGTGAGCAGCTGTGTGTGAGTGTGTGTGTGTGTGTGTGTGTGTGTGTGTGTGTGAGCCTGCAAGCGGGTGTGTTTGTGTGTGTGTGTGTGTGTGTGTGTGTGTGTGTGTGTGTGTGTGTGTGTGTGTGTGTGTGTGAGCCTGCGGGCGGGTGCGGGTGTGTGTGTGTGTGCATGTGTGCGTGTATGTGTGTGAGGGCCTGCAAGCGTGTGTGGGTTTGTCTGTGTGTGTGTGTGTGTGTGTGTGAGCCTGCGGGCGGGTGCGGGTGTGTGTGTGTGTGTGTGCATGTGTGCGTGTATGTGTGTGAGGGCCTGCAAGCGGGTGTGGGTTTGTCTGTGTGTGTGTGTGTGTGTGTGTGTGTGTGTGTGTGTGTGTGTGTGTGTGTGTGTGTGAGCCTGCGGGCGGGTGCGGGTGTGTGTGTGTGTGTGTGTGTGTGCGTGAGACAGACAGAGCTCTGCAGACACTGGGGCTTGTGAGATGAGATGAGAGCTCTCTGTCAGACAATGTAGATTAGAAAAGAGCCTGTGGGCACCAGGAGGGACCGTCTGTGTCAGATATTCAGTGATACGGTCAGGTCAGTCTATGGCGGCGAAAAAAAAAAAAAAAACATTACTACAAAATAACCTGTCACTTCATTCATGCTACAGTCAACCATGCAACAACAGACACATAAGGGCACGCTTTATTTGCCCACGACTCTACATATTGCCCGTCATGACAGATATGGCAAATACAATCATTCAAGCTCTTGCCATCCTGCTCAATGAAGAGCAACGTTCACAAACGGTTTCATGAATGAACTGAGAAACCTGATTGCCAGTTGCACGCTCAACCCTAACCTTTCTGCAAACTAGATTACAGTCAACGTAATGATACTTGGTGAGCGTGTAATCCCGTATCTTAGTTCCCACTGATGTCCTGCCAACAGGTGTCTTGCACGGTTTTAACCATAATCAGTGTAATTGTACAGTGCAGTAGGGAGCGCTACGGGGAAGCTTCCGGTGCCGGGCGCTGGACGACATGACGAAGCTCCGATACAGTGTCACGCAACGAGCATCTTCAGACTTGAGCGCTCCCAGCAGAGGACTCTGTCAGATCCCGGGCAGGCTTTGTGCTTCTGCTCCCCTCTCGTGCTTGCTGGAAGGCCTCTGCACACCAGCAGGCACAGGGCCTAGCTACACGCTCTCTGGCTGCCCCCGTTGGGGGGATTTTACTCGGGATGAGAACTTGTACAGGAATAGCCACATTAATCACTTTCGCGTAGGTCAGGAGCAGTTCAACATTGCCAAACACTGCGAGTGAGTATGGGAAAGGGGCTTGGGGGGGGGGGACCGGCGAGGGCCTTTTAAAAGGTTTAACGAAGGTCCCGTCCCAGAGTCTCCAGATGTGCCGTCTTCATTAACAGCTGATAGGAGCGGTGTCTGACTGGAGCCCCGTGCCACCAATCAGCAGGCCGCGGGTGACCGAGTTGGCGGGAGGCAGGTCCCGCCACGTTATAAACAGATGCGACGGCCAACATCGTCTGCCTCCAACACTTGAATCAGAGAGGGGGGAGACACCGAGGGACACGATGCTACAGTACACTGTTTGTGTGTTTAGGCCAGGTTTTTACAATAACAAGGTCACTTACACAAAGCAGTGAGAGAGGCAGCGTATACAAGCGAGATTCCCAGAGCACGAAACAGGAAACGTTTATTTATCTGAGACAAGGAGATCAAGAATGATGTTCTGGAAGCATCTCGGCATGCCGGAGATAAAATCACGTTGCTCCTCCGAGAAAGTAATGGACTTGCTTTTCTGAGTAACATGTCCACTTTTACATTCGTTAAAAGAACATATTTGCATTTGTAGCTGATGCACGTGCCGTATCGAACACGCCCTTTATCCGATCTGCATCTCTACCGAGTGTCTCACGTATTTCAACATTCCCTGGCTTTGCCCAAAGCCCTCAGACACCAGCTCAGAATTTTACAACAACGCAGCCCTTATTCTGGGGATCGTATCGTACACACTGCAAGGCAAAGCACGACTCCCTGCATTGCGTCTCTCCTCAGGCACAGTTTCAGATATTTCCTGCTGTGGGGCTGACTGATTCACTGCTCTTTTGGGCCGTCTGCCTCCCCCTCAGTGCTGTACTCTCTCCCTCTTTTTCCACCTCCCTCACCTCCGTGCCATTTTCTGTCCACAGCAGAGGACCTGATTTGTACTGTACTGTACCGCATACACGCGGCTGAAACACTAGGATGGTCTTGATTTGTATATGTGAAGTGAAGAAATGTTACCTCGATACCCTGTCACTGGGTTCTGAAAGCGCTTCTGTCTTCCAGACCACTGGAAGACCGTAGCTCTGCCCTGAAGCCACTCTCGGGAAGGTCCCACTGGTTTTCTCTTACCTGCGGTTAGTTTCCCCCCTCTCCAGCTACCTCACCGAACTCCGCAGACACAGCCCCGTTTGCTGGGAGATCTGCGCTCACCCTGTCCTGCAGGAGCGCGGCGGTGGCAAAAGAGTCGCGAGGAGCGGGGCTAGCGCTCGTTAGCACCGTTTAAGGCACCGCAAGGGCTCGACCCAGGATTATTTAATACGGAAACATTCCCGATGAGGAACGACAAACCCGGCGAGCGGACGCTTCACAGCGCAGGGCTATGCAGTCGGCTCCCTCGCTCGCGTCCAGCCGTCATGGAAACCCGCAAAATCTGGTAATAAATTATTTTAATTCGAGGGGAAATTAAGAGGTGAGAAGGCAACGACAAATCACCGGTGGCGAGATAGACAGAGGTTTTCTTTGCGGAGATAAATGGACTGTTGTGTGTGTGTGGCTGGGCACTGCCGAACGTGAGACCGGGAGCTGTGGCAGGCGGGTGGAACGGGCCAAGATTCATTCCAGCTTCACTATCCTGTGGGTCGTTTTACACTCCTGATCAGAGGGGCCTGGCGATTCTCTGGCGTGACACACAGTATGCAGGATTTAATTGGGGCCATAACGCCGACATGGAACTCTGCTCTCCCCGGCATTTGACGAATGGAAACCCGGGGGTCTCGGGGGGTCGCCTGCCCACTTTGCCGGCCCTCTTCCATCTTCCACACGGACAGGTCCTAAGATCTACGGTCCATGCGGTGTTTCTCTCCAGTCACACACCCCTGCTTTTTCACGTCTTTGTAAAAAAAAAAAAAAAAAGAAGAAGAAATAAATTAAAAATCAAATAGCTTTTCCGGGAATGAAGGTGGCTGTTAAAAAGTTCAGCCGCTGCTCAAAACCACAAGTCGCGGAAGATTCACGATGACTTAAGTGACGCAGCGCATTCAGGTTTCCTAAACCAAAAAAAGGTGCTCATAAATTGTTTCTGCCTGCACTTTTGTTCGCGTAATCTACGGAGTAATGTTACCGAAGCCTTCCCTGGGGGGGTTGCCTCAATCTCTGGCCAGACCATCGATTTTGGTCATGCGCCCATATTTTGGAGAAACTTGGACCAGGAGTGGAGCTGCCAAGGTAAAAAAGGAAAAGCACAACACGGGAGAGGGAGCCAGGGCTGTCGGCTGTAAAAGGGCCATAAAACGGGGTCATGGAGAGTGACACGGGAGGACTTGGAAAACAGCCCGTCCCCACCCTTTTCTCACCGCCGGCGTCTGCTCTTGCTCCGTTTTCGGGTGTCACGACCTCGCCCTCTTATTTTCCCCTCTTCGTCGTCCATCATGCCGTTTACCCTCCCGTGCCTGTATCCAGTGACTGATAAATACTCCTCTTCCATTACCGCTCCCACACATTCATCTGCTCGCATCCCCTGGCTCTGCCCGGGATCTTCTCCCATCACTCTCGTCTCCTAATGACACCTTTCAGGAACCTTGGATCATGTTTAACAAGCAGCGTAGGTCAGGCTCTTCTCGAAGAGCACCGCAGCCTCCAGGGCTTAACTGTCTGACCCCGGCGAATGTCCCTTTTTAGCCCACCCGAATATTGCTTCATCCACTTACAGCGTTGCACGCGTGTGCCAACACGCAGGGAGGTCTGATATAGAAGTCTTTAATGCGAGACCACCGTGTTCTGCCATCACTGTCAATTACGTGCTTCGAGGAATGTTTTTTGGGGACTGGGCTTGCGTTTTGTTACATCAATTCTCGTTCAAGGCCGCCCTGTTGCATCAGCTGAAATTGCTTTTCAATAGACAAAATACTTCTACACGTCGTTTCTTCAGTTTGGTTTCAAGTGTTGGTTTTTCTTCAGAGCTGTCCGAGGAACTATTTTTACAGTAAAATACTAGATAAAAGACCAGCCCTTAACAACAGTGGTTGTTTGTTAATGTTGCAATTCCTGTTGCCTAGCACCTGACCTGACGGCAACAGGTTTGGTGCTCCACGCAAGCCTTGATAAGACACTTCAGAGTGTCTCTCTAACTCCCCTATGCACTTAACATGCCCTTCGTACACTCTTAACTGCACAGTCACCCCCTTCTGTTTGCAGTCCGCAGACACCTGACCGGGGAGCGCCTTGTCTTTGTGGAACCGCTGGCCCGTGGAAAAGTGGAAAAAGAGTGGAAAAGAGCTTTTAATTGCCTCACACTAACCCGAGTCAATGTCTCAGGACTCATTAGCTGATAGCTCTAGTGGTCTGTGACTGCCATGCTGCAGAGGATCATTAAAACGGCTCGGGTTCGAGTTCAAAAACCCCACGGAGTCACATTCCTGCCCTCGCACGAGCAGGACGAGCTCCTCGGGGAAACACAGGGACTTCTTTCTGCGTCCACCGAAAAAGCTCCAGCAATTCCAGCTGTTCACTCATCACACTAAAGCAATGATTTGCACGTTTTTGTTCCCCTCCTCCCCCCTTCTGCCCCTCCAGACTCCTCCACAACCCCAAGCACTCAACAAGATGAGCTCTGACAGATGGGACAGCGGGCAGAGGCTCTGGCGAACGGCGATGCCGTTTTCTGAGACATAACTTCTGCCGGGCCGTAATGAAAAACACACCAGCCTGATTAATTGAATGTATATCTTCAAAAAGATGTTTAGCCGCGCGACGCTACAACCTATTAGCGTCGGAGACGTCAATGCCTGGACATGAAGTAACACAAGAGGAATGCCGCGGCGCCCGCTCGGCGTTTGCAGGCACAAACACGATCCGCACGGCCACTTGACTGCGGCGGCTCGGGTTTCACGGTGGGCACCGGTCGAGCGGCCCTCTTATTTCCGCACGTCCGCGGCTCACACGCTAACGAGGCTCCGTCCCCTCCATCCCAGGGCCCGTTTGACATGTGTCATTAATAATTCTAATTCCGGCCGGGTGGTGGGCGGCGGGGACGTGGCCCCTGGCAGCTGTCCACTCGGCTCAGGGAGAAGGGCCGATATGAAAGAGACCACGGCCGCACGTGAGGGGCCCACAACACCCCCCCAGAGGAACCCCCGCCCCCCGCCCTCGGTCCTCTCCCGACCCGCCACTCACAGTTGCAGCAGGGGCACGGTAAAAATGGGGCACCGAGAAGCGGAACGACCTCGCTGGTTCTTCCCTGTACGGATCCTCGGGAGGTTCGTCACCTACACTACCGCTGTGTGCCAGAAGCAGCGCTGCCAAACCCTAATGGCTGCTTTGTGGGATTGAGAAATGACATGCAAATACAGCAGGGGGAGGGGGAAACCCACAGATGAGTGCACACATTCTGGGGGTTTTCTGTTTGTTTGTTCAGGTTGTCTTTCATCAGCGAAAAGGTCATAACCATTCCACTCTCACTAAGATGTCTTTAAATAGCTCACTAATGTTAAGTTTGTTACAAAATTGTTTATAGTTTTCTTTTGGTGCAAGGTCAACTGGAGTCAAAAGGAGCCCTAATCTAATAGAAAATAAAAAAACACATTCATTCGGTCCCCATATGTTTTCTGGAGAGAAAAAAGAAAAAGATTGGGCAGTGGTTTTGGCCACACAGCGTGGTACCAATCACATGTGTTTGCTGACATTCTGTTTTAAGGTAGCTCACAAACTACTGTAAGGTTAGTTACAAAATTGTTTCTATTTTTCTTTCGGTTCAAGGTCAACAGGAGTCAAAAGCTAATGGAGAAAACGCTTTCAAAAAAGTTACCCATGTGTTTTCGGGGGAAAAAGAAGATTGCGCAGAGGTTCTGGCCACACGGTGTGGTACCAATTGCATGTGCTTGCTGACATTGTTTCATTGCACGCAGTAAATACACAAAGCACCTTTGTTACAATTAAACATTTGTGTTCGAGTCCAACGATGAATTAGGATTTGTTTGACAAGCTGAATATAGCGGTCAGGTTTATATAAACTGAGGTTTCGGAGGGTGGTGGAGCCACAACGCCCCGTGGAATGCCACCAAATCCATTAGCATGCAATCCAGCCCAGTCGCGGAGCGGCCAGAACACTAATCTGAGTGACGGCCCACATCGCCGCGGTGATTCATGTTAGTGGCTTCCAGGGCCCAGCCCCTTCCTTCTTTCATGCTCCGCCTACATATTTGAGGAGCGTTCACTCCCAACCAGAGATATGGAACCAATTAGGATGGCTGCCATTGTTATTCTTCCTTTCAGATTAAGAAAAGCCTAATGGCTGCTGCTCTTTTTTTACGGTTTATGTTTCTGAGAAGAGTTTATTTCATGATCCAACGTGGTACATATTTTCTCCCAACGTATAATCAGTGCCTTAATGTAATAAGTATCGATGATTTCATTAGCATTACACTTTGTGCAGCGATGCTAAATTTAAGAGCGCTCATTTTTCTGAGTGCACCATGAGAACGCACGCACGCACGCACACACGCACGCACGCACGCACGCACGCACGCACGCACGCACGCCTGTAAGGCCTGTAGAGAGAGCCTGGTACAGGTGCAGGAGCTCCCGACAGCTCACATTCAGTCATCCACTGATGAACACGGCCCTGACAGGCAGGTGGTCTTTAGCACAGGGCCAGGCTGTCCTCTTACGTTGAACAAGGCCTGGATCACAGCCCTTTCATGCTGCCTGCTTTGTGACACTGTACCGTATAGCTGAAACAAGGTATTGTTCTTGGAGAAGCAGAGTGTGGATGTCGCGTAGTGAAATGTATTTTTAGAAAAGGGAAGAACAAGCTAACAGGCGGTTAGCCTCGGTGGCAGCGGCAGTGATGCTGCAGCCAGAGCTCGACCCCCCCTGGTGCCTTGCAGAAGAAAAACACAGGTGTTCCTCCTGGTGCGCGGAGGGAGGAAATGCCAGGCTGATTGAGATGCAAGCCACTCTCCTGTTCTGGAGAGTTTTACTCTGAGAGGGTCTATTCCCCACTGTATGCATAATCAGACACATACGCGCATGTGCACATATACACAAACACACACACGCACACGCACGCGCACGCACTTGCACACATGCACACACACATATGCACACACTCACACGCACGCATGTGTAAACACTCATGCACACACTCTCACATGTACAAACACATGCAGGCGCACACACACACGTAAATACGCACACAATCTTGCATGCAAACGCTCTCACACACTCTTACATACACACCAACTCACACGTGCCAACACACACACATGCACTAAACAGTAGTTTGGGGGGAGAAATGAAAGGAACGTCCTTCAAAGGCAAGAATGACCCCCTTATTGTCCCTTCCTGGTTTACCACCACCACCACCACGGAATCCATTTCCCCTCTACACCACTGTGACTATCCTTTTTCCCCCTGCCATCGGTCCACTTGGCACCTGCGGTCCCCAGCACAGCCGGGCTGGGGTTCAATGCTTTGAATAAGTAATATAACCTGTGAAAAGGAACTGGAAATGATCTTATAATTGTTATTTTGCTTTTAAAGCAGGCTGAGCTTAAATTACAACACATGCACCCCACCCCCCTCCCCATACGGTGTTACTTTGAAATGGAATTTTGTTATTTTATCTTACAAATGTCATATTTTCAGCAAACCCCAACACATAACCTCATACAGCTGGCTTTCTCTGTTGGCACTTTTTTTTTTTTTCTCCCCAAGTTTTATTATATCCATGGTTTGTTGATAAAACTTTGCACGCTGAAACATAAAGCAATGGAGGCGGTCAGATAAGTGGCAGATAACGTGTCAGCCTGCTCTTCAAAAAACGCCTGCCAAAAGGACACAGAAGCTCACGTTCCTACCTTAAGACCAGATACTGATCTACGAAACCGTGCAATATGATAACATTTCAAGCCATTTCTATAATACGCACCAAACCAAGGGGGGAGGTGCTTAATAGTTCAATTGGCTAAATGACCAATGTCGCTGTGAGCGGACGGCGCTCGGCAACCCAAGCAACAGCCTGACATGCAGCCCAGCAGCCATGGGGACAGAGAGGGACCATGGAGACGAACTCCGAGGTGAACCTTCCTCAAGCAGCTAACAAGGCTTTGGGGTGGAGCCGGGCCACACTGGGGTTCCGCATTGACGGTGGGTTGTAGTTTTGTTTAGCGCTCCTGCTTTTTAATTAGCGTGCTATGCAGGATTTGTTCCACTCTCTAAACAGAGGGGGGAAAAAATGAATAATGGGAAAACTGTTTACGTTTAACCAATCTGATTATGCAGCATCCATTTCTGAGCTTCGGCTGACAGCTATGGAATTAAATAACGAGGGGAAAGGCCCAAATGCAAATCTAACTACAAATGACAGAAACGGCATTGGAACTTTACCCCACATAATTGTTGTAATGTTTGTATATCATGTGAAAGTAACAAAAGAAATCACAAAACTGAATAAAATAGACAAGTGGATTAATACTAATTCATATTTAATTTCTCACATTTTCTCTGCGGTCTTTGGAATGGATAAATATCACTTGAATTTCCTTAGGAGCTTCACAAAATAAAACCGTATCACCGAGGAAATCAAAGAAACCTTGCTCAAGAAACGTGCCTCTGCTGAAGTGTTTGGGGGGGACTACTCTCTTCTGAAAGATTCATTAGTGCGAAGGCCTAAGACGTTTTTCCTCAGTGTTTCCCCTCCGATTCTCCCAAGGGTGTCATATTCATTTCTCATGGCTGTGATGACCCCTGAACGCTGACGCACAGATATTAGTTCGGTCAAACTAGAGTTCCATTTACAGTCGCTGACTTGAACGACATCAATTTGTCACCGTCGTAACGGTTTCTCAGAAAGCCCATCTTAAAAATGACTGCCCGCGTGCTAAATACTCTCACGTGCTCATACACACATTAATACAATCTCACACCACTAAACATAGGAATCTCACCTTTGACCCATAGACTATTATGGAGAATTATGACACAAAAAAATGTTAAGTGAAATGTGTTTCTGGTAAATAAAAAAAAAGAAAACAGGCATCTTTCATATCTGGCTGTGGATATGATTTAATATAAATGAGAAAGTCACTTTTCAAAACCTTTTCTAAATTTCTCATATGTGGATTATTCACTCAGAAATATGGGCAATTTAGACTAATCTGATCTTTGGATGTACATTAAATTAGTCACTCAGTTTTTCTAATACTCATATTAGTTTAAAAATATGCACAAAATACTCATATTAGTTGTGCACAAAAAGAGAAAATGTGGTCACTTTGACATGACCACAACTAGAAACATAGCTAAATAACTGTGTGGCTCAGTAGGTAGAGCATGGCGCTAATAATGCTTAGGTTGTAGGTTCAATTCCCATTGGGACCGCATATACTGAAAAATGTATGCATTCGCTACTGTAAGTCACTCTGGATAAAAGCGTCTGCTAAATGGCATACAACTATAATGATTTCATAACCATAGAAATAAAAATAAATGTCCTCCATTTCTGTGGTCATGCCACAGCCTGCAATGTTTTCTGAAGAAAATTAAGTTAAAGAACACTGTTAAACACGAGTTCTTTTGTTTTAGATTTTGTTTCTGACTTTTCCCCATTTTCTCCCAATTTAGTTGCCAATTATATCCTCTTTTCATGTCAACTATCCCCCCCCTTGTATTGTGAGCTTGCTGCCGTAGTCCTGAGACCGGCAGTGACAAAGGCGATGTACTGCCTCCTCCGAGCCGTAAACTGGTACACAGAGCCACTCTCATATGCAGCAAGCTCGTATCGGCTTCCCTCCCCCCTCCCTGGGGCGGCCAGCCAGCCAATTGCCGCCCCCTAGCAACACTCCTGGCCAGAGGCAAACTGGTGCAGCCGGTGGAAACAAGTTATATTTTTTAACAACATTTTAACATGCTGCTGTGCCATCCATTAATCCAATATCCATTCATATGGGAGGGCACACACTTGGCATGCGCATCCTTCAAAACATATGCGGGCAGGATATGTACATTTTTGTACCTGCAATGCTGCTTATGTTAATCCTGCAATAGGCATTAATTGTATCATGCCATATTAGCCTTTTATGCCACTCTAGATAAGAGCATCTGCCAAATAAATAATACAAATAATTATAATACATGTATGGCTTTTTCTTTTTTTTTTTTTTTTTTTAAGAATACTTTTTACTTGGGAAAACCATAAATACAGCATTTTAGTCCTTGTTATTTTTTTTGCCCTTTCACCAAAGTTGACAGAAAATCCTCCCCAACCTCTTGTCACTGTGAAGTAATGAGCAGTGAGAGACTTAATGCTTTAGGAATGAGAGAGGAGTACAGCTGAGCTGCCAGGAAGAGCTCCGTCTCCACCCTGAATCCCAACACAGAACGTGGCCTGCAGTAGAACACGCAGACATGCTGAAGCAGCTGAACAAAGGGTCCAAAAAGCAGTCAGCAGTCCGTTCCAGTGCCAACGGTGTGCATCACGTGCCCTTTGCACTGCGAGCGAGTCACCGGGGTGTGCGAACCAACTGCGAATGCAGAAAGAGCCATTGTCTGCGAAAGTGCAGGGCCCGCAGAGGACGGGTACGCAGCGATGCCCGCAAACCGAGTCGCCAAGAGGCCGAGACAAGTGGAGCTAGTGGATACGTCTTACCGCAATCGTTTCAGACAGACTCCCAGCAGCTGCTTCAAATGTACCAAAATATTGCTCCTTTTATAAAAAAAAAAAAAAAATTATTTTAGTAAGTTAAACACAAGAAATGCATTCCTATGGAGCTCGTGAAACTGCGAACTCCAGTTAAGGGTGTCGCCCACGCCTTGCTTGCTCGCGAGGGCCGAGGGCACGCTGATGGTTCAAGTTAAGACTCCGGCCTGCGTTTCATTAGCACAATGGTAATAACGTGTATTTTGAAAACATCTCCAAAGTCGCACATTATGAAAAAAACCATAAGGCAAGAGGGAAGAGAAACATAATAAGTTATTATGACTTGAATGTGAGTGCCGTTGTAGTGTGATCATGTGCAGCCCACATGTGGTGTGTTTATCACAGAACGCTGTGACAGTTTCTCTTACACAATAAACTGTTCTGTTTGAATGGCTGCCATGGAGGCTTAGGAAGAGGGGGACCACAAAGGCAGTGGGGTGCACAGATCTAAATCAATGCTCATGCTCCGTGCAGCTTTTAATAATACGAAACAAAAGACAAAAGCAGATGAGGCCCTTTTTCCAATGTTTTTCTTTTGTTGTTGTTGTTGCATCGCATTACCGAGCCTGAGAGACATTAAAAGCATGCTATGCTGGCCTTTTGCGGTTTTCCATCCCAGCGTTCGACGGGCTGGAAAACCATGGTCAAGAGATCATCCCAACATGGCAGGGGGAAGTGTCGGACGGTGCGGTGGACGGTGGAGAGAGGACCTTCACTTCAGACCAACCTGCTCTGTGCGGAAAATGGGGGGTCTGTCCACTGACAGGGTCTGATAGAGAACAGGAAAATAAAATCTCCACCATGCGCATCAGAGCCCCCCTCTGGGCCAGATGTGAGCAGCTGGAGCCAGCCTATGGCATCGTAAATGCTGCCGCCCACTGCCTGGTCTGCTTTTGTTTGTGTGCAAGCCTGCCTTTGTTCATTCTCTAACAGTTTACTGTAGGAGACAACCGCACTTCCCTTTTATTTCACGGTTCTCTTTTGCCATGTCATTCCACTCTCCCGACCATGTCGGGTAAGCACACAGAATTGGCTACATCCTGTTGACCTCACAGTGCCTGTTTTTAGAAGAAGAAGAAAAAATTGTACCAGTGATCATGCCTCAAATTACATTGTTTTTATTTACTGAAACATTTCCATGTTTTTTTCATGAGGTAAACCCTCAAAATGGCATTCTAATCAGCTGGATGCACATCAAACCGTTCTGCCATTTGTCATGCAGCAATTGCCATCAGGCTCTTGTGTATCCTTTTCTCTTCAATTGAAAACTTACTTCCACTTTTAGATGCATACGAAATTTGACACAAAAAAAACAACCTGCTTTTATGCCAAAAAAAAAGTACCAAATAAGCGTGTACCATAAATAAATGTATGTAGATAAAGAAAGTTGATGTATAAATGGTATTATCGGTTTCTGTGAAAAGTTTGCATTTCAGAAATGGACATTTAAAAATGCTGCAAACTGCTGGGGGCTAGCTTGCCTCAGGCCACATTAAAAATCTTGGAAAGGCTTCCATCTGATGTGTGAAAACAAAACGGGAACATTTTCAGAAAAGACTCCAGTCAAACTGACATTGAACTTGGCTTCAATATTTTAATAGCTTGCTGTTTGCTTGAAAAGACTACAAATAAAGGCTAGTAAATGGCTTGCCCTGAATTAACGCGCAAGAGAAAGAACAGCCTATGGAAACCCTGAAGTAACCTGGAGCCAATTCACAGCCACAGAACCCACCCATTCTTATTCCGTTTTATCTATAAAACATAGGTGCTTGCATGACACAGAGGTGACCTCATTTGTTAGACAGCAGTTAGAAACAGTCATTGTTTTGTGTGTCACATGGCCTAGTGAAGTGTTGGTGGGTGGGGGATGACCATGACAGAATGACGTTTCACAAACTCACAAAAGGGTGGAGCCACCAGGTGCTTTTGTGGACTTATTTGAACCAACCAATAGTTTTTCCATACAGATTTTGATTGGTAGCACAATGGCAGCTCCTCCCACTGTGGGGTTTATCTGACATGGAACCAGGCCTCAGGTGGGTCACTCTTAGTACCATAACCGGAACGACTGATTCACCTTCTGTACGCCTTTCCTGTCACAGTCGTCTATCCTGAACAGAAACACATTAGTGCATCTGGTGACCCAATGAGATTGAAGCTTTGCGTCTGAAACAGTAACATGCCAAATATATGCCAGTCTGGCATCACTAAGGGCTTAGCTCATGTCTGGAAAGGAGGGTTAAGACAACCAGGCTGAGGGACAGTGAATAACATGGGCCACCCTTGCAGGATATGTGCTCTTGTCAGCTGGACAATTCTCAAAGGTCAGTTTACAGAAGACAATGTCTTCATTCCTTTGTGTGAACTCACAACAGATACTCTGCCAAATATTCTGTGGTTTAATTTGAGTTTCTGAAATTCTGGGCTCCTTTTCTGCATTTTCTTAATCCACAAATTAATTAAAAAAGAGTATTGCCTTCCGTGCACTGAAACAAAAGGCCTTCTGACATGTCAGTCATTTTCAGGGAAGCCAGCTAAGTGCAATATGTGCCGTCTTGTTCCAACCGAGTCTCAGTTGTCAGTACATCTGTGGATGTGTCTAAGGCTCAGATGAGCCTTGTCAAAACAGAGCGCCCAACATTCCATCTTATATTAATAATCCATACAAGCACCATTAGCCCAGTGGGGAACACGACAAGGGCCCTTTTTAATATTTTTCCTGGCAAATTAAAATCTGGAAATGTCTGGAGTGGTTCCGTGTGGGTTTATGAGAAGACGAGAGGGAGGGAGGGGGAGGGAGAGAGGGAGGGCGGAAGGGAGGGAGAGAGACAGAGAGAGAAAGAGGGAGGGAGAGAGCAAAGAAAGAGGGAGAAAGAGAGAGAGAGACAATATTCCCTTCATATAATTGACTGCTCTATACCACATCTGAAAGATTTTTGACCTATATGCGCAAAGCCGCCTCCTCCTCCTCCTCCTCCTCCTCCTCCTCGCCAGCTCCTCTGTAAACAAAATGAAGCTGAACTGAACAGCGCAGGGAGATGAAGGAGCAGATAAGGCCATATACCATACCGCAGTTGTCTGGTCCCAGCCCCGTCTGCGAGTCATCACTTCACTGCACCACATTTATCAGGCTGACTTCTGAATGACACGCATTGAAGCCCCTGACCTGGCTGCCTGTCAGTACACCAAAGAGCCCTTTGTCCCGCTCGAAACACCAGTCGCATCGCGAGGGCTCTGCCTAATCAGGCTCGGCCCCTCGGTGAGCGCGGAGAGGGGATACAATGCAGCCATCCTGTGCCCAGCAGAGGAGGAAAAAAGTTCAGAAGGTCCTCTAATGAAAACCAGGTCTCCCAACCATGGAATTTTAAGATCCTAGGCTCCCCCCCCCCCCCTCCAACCCCCACCCTTGAATCTCCAAGTGTGTCCTTCAAGAGATCCATTTGTTTTTACCCACTGGATCCAAGTAGTTTTTTTTATAAACCAGCTTGGTAAGAAAAATGTATTGATCAAAAAGAAAGACTAGAAACATTCCTTTTTACTAATTTTTCAAAACCTCAAGAGACAATCACTGTTTTGATTTCACTCCAGCTACAGTTGTCTGGAAACGCATCCAAATCTGAATGTTTACTGGAAAACAAAATGTATTCTGAAAATACTTAAGAGCCTGGTTTGGTTATGAAACACTGACATCTGGTCTTTCACAGAGAGTCAGAGTCAGAGTTTTTCCATTTTGTCTTTTCAAAATGTTTCGGGGGAAATTTTGTATCAGCGGTAATTCAATCAGACAAAATGTAGAGAGGTCTGTCATTACTTGAATGTATAACTCTTGACAGCATTGTCTTATTTTCTCAAATTTGTGAAATAATCGTCTTTGCCCCAAGTCCAAGGCCACACGCAAATATGGCCACCCAAATGTATCACATCAACAACATCTCACATCCCATATTTGGCACATTTATCAGACATTGACTGTGCAACCTCAAACTTCTCACCATCATGTAGCCATTAGTTAGTGGCCATGCCCAGCCACACCCGATATGGTTGCAAAGCACAATTTCTTAAAAACATTTCACACCACTGCTGGACTGCGCTTGAGTTTGGCACATTTACTGTTCACGATGTCTGGTTGTGTGTGAAAATCTTTTCATTGCCTTAAGTCATAAGCCACACCCACTATGGCACACACGCACACACGCACACATAGCTCTTGGTCCCTAGCCATGTCTAGCCATAACTTCTATGGCATTCCCAAACTCAGTCCTGGGTTGGTTTTTGTTTGCAATTTGTTTTCATTTCTTGTTAATAGATTTTAATTAGACACTTAATGTCTAATGAGGGATGATTTACCCTCTTAATGCACAGATCAGAAACAGATTCATATTACAAAGAATGAATATTCCATATTTATTCCTTTTTAAAGAAAGTTGCATTTTTAATAGATTTATTGACAGACCTACTGCAGAAATCAGCCCTAAGTTCAGAAAGTTTGGACACCTGGTCACTGAAACTAAACCATTTGTGGAAAATGAAGAGTTCAATGACAAAAGTCAATGGCAAAACCTGCATTGCGTTAAAATCTGCTTAAGCACAAAATTATGCAAGTTAAACACATTTTTTTCAACAACCTTAATTAACCACTGATTGGTTAGAACGAAAGCCAGCATGCCCATGGGGGTAGCCCAGGACCGAGTTTGGGAACCCCTGCCCTATGGGGTTACTTACTATCGTTTATAGATGTGCATCATTTAATACTGACCTGTATACATCTAATCAATCAGTATTCGCAAATGTAATTAATAGCTGCCACACAATCTCTAAATATGACTAAATTAATTAAACACTCGTTGGTTTTGAAAAACTTGCAGCTGCCGCTATTCCGTAGTTGATGCTCACTTCCTGTAAATGTATTTATCTCAAAAAACTGAAAAGCAAGCAAATGAAACGATATCACAAAAATCTGATGACCTCAGAGAATACAGATTTGCAGATCACCTAATTACACAAATTAGTTGTTTATTCTTTATTCCCTTGTTTGAGTAAATAATTTTGCTGTCAGCGCTCTTCTTTAATGTTTTCGCCAACACATTCAGATAAGTATTGTCTTGGAAAATAAGCCTAAATGTATCAGGAGGAATGATTTCCCTGAGGCCTTTTTGGTAATTGCTTCAAGGTTAGCCCAGACGTCGTGACCGGGAGGCACATTCAGGAAGTAAGACAGGAAATACTTCATACTGCTCTACAGCCAAGTCCCCACTGGAGGTGCACACAATGCAATCTCTTCTACCGATAGATCCAGAGACTAGTATGGAGACATGAACTGCTTTGAAACAGGTCGTTAAAATAACGGAGCGCTTTTGAGATACAGACCTGAATAATGCCGCCCTTATCGCATTTGTTTCCTTTGTCTTGAGAAAATTACACCCAGATTAGATAAGGAGAAAACTACTGGCGGACTGGTGTGCCAGCCAACTCATTACTCTGCGTTGGAAACGGTTATAAGGGACTGGAGAAAAATGTAACTTGCGAGTGTTACAAAAAACCCAACAGAACTGAGAATATAGGCCATATCTTATTAAAGACATCTGGCTTACCCAAACCAAAAAGGGGGGAGGGAGCAGAGAAACAATGTAAACTACAAAACGCAGCTCGAGACCAATCACGAATAAAGAGTAATCTTCGACCTTCGGCGTCCCTCGAACAGCGAACGAAGAATAAAGCGCGTGGGAAGGAGAGCTGGGCACGACGCTTTTGGGTCAAACGTGAGACGACTCCCTGCTCTCTCCGGCGAGAGGGGCAAGTGCAAGTTTCACACCGTGATCGTGGGAGTATGGGGGACGGTCACAGTGGGGACATTCAGTGTGAAAACAGGAGCTTTGGAAGGAGGTGGGGGCGGGGAAAGAAAAGGAGAGAGAAAGGCCCGCGGGGCTCTGTCTGGCCTGGCAGTGGGAGTCCAGGGCCGCGAGGCCGTTCTCTGCCTCGGGCTTTTCACTGCGTCGCTGGCCACCGCAGGCCGCTCTCCCCTCTCCACATTTCTCAATTATTGTTACTTGGATTAGCCCAGCGGGAAGCCGGCATTCCTTCAATGAACCTTTTTGTTTGACATTCAAACTGCTTCCAGCATCTGCCCCGGCCAGCACAGAGTGTTCCAAATCTGGTTAGACACTCGAACCAGACGAAATGCAGCTTCTGTCAGATCCACTAAATCTCTGCTAATTTAACACTGTGGTGGCAGGGAGGAGAGGTGTGCCGGCGAAAACGGAGGGGGCACGTTGGAGAAAGTGAGAGCGAGAGAAAGGAGAGAATTCTTGAAAAGTGGGGAGAAAAAGAGGGAGAGTAAAGGACAGGTAGATGAGAGAGGGAGGGAGGGAGGGAGGGAGAGAGGAAGCACTCCAGCCCTAGTGCCCTTGCGCATCGTTGTTGACATATGGACCTAACGGGAAATCAATGAAATCAATGACTAAACGCCCCCCAGCTCCCAGAGGCATCACCATCGCTCCTAACCACACATTCCCCTAAGCCTCAGAGGCTTCCCGGCCAGACGAACAAAAACTACCCAACACTGGGAAAAGGGCTGAGATTTTTATCAGACCTGCCAGAGGGTAAAGTCAGGTTCAGAGCAGGCTCTCTCTCTCTCTCTCTCTCTCACTGGGACATAGGCACTCTCGCTCACTCCCGTTCCGCCCCCCTTCCCCCCTGTCTCTGGGGTCTCTGGTCCTGTAACTGTATAATACAGGATGTGGAGCTGGAAAAAGGTCCAAAATTCTTCACTGATCCCAGAGAGGGTTCCCTCCAAATCTGTGAGGCAAGGAATATTCATAGCATTTGGTTGCAATATCCCCCAAAACCTCACAATGCTGTATTCTTCGGGGTGCAGGACACAATTTATTGCAATTGCTTAAAGACAGACTTCCCACAAGCGCGCCAGGTAGAACCACTCCCGAAGCGCTGCGATATAACACAGCGTACCTTGTGACAGATGTCAAGAATGAGTAACTACAGGCTCTTCGGTCAACTGCATAAAAAGCATGTGCTACATTGCTAGTAAATATTTCAAGGGGGGGATTTAAACGTTCTATTTAAAAACCAAAGCAGTAACAGATACAGGTATGTAGGTCTGACGCATACATATACACGCATGCATTTGTGAAAAACTACAGCACCGAACATGCTTTGCAGACAGACGTTCACAGAGGGCAATCAAAGACACTGTCCGAACTGCACAAGGTGCAGAGAGCAATGTGTTGAGAGCAACGATGAAAGAAGGAAAATACCCCATTCACACCCCAACCCCATACCCAACATCTCGTACCCCAGCCAAGACCGCAGGTAATTCCGTGGGATCCGTCGTTACAAATCTCCAACCCGGCTGTGTCTGAGGGCTCCCCAGGTTCCTCAAATGCAATTTAGTCCCGACAAAAGCAATTCAGTCTGCCAACCCCCCGTTGTCCTCGACGCTGGGTGGAGATAAGTAGTTTATTAGCACCTCAATTTTCACCGGGAGCCCTTTTATTTTCTCCTCTTTGAGCCCGGGTTGGCCTGAAGCCCGGCCATTGTGCGGACACCGCAGACCAGGTTGTGTACGGCCCGGGTTAATTAGCCCTGCAAGCTTATTCGTGCGCTCGAGTCAAAAAGGTCCTTTGCCAGGCTAGCTATGGTCCCGCAGTTTACACAGAAGGTCATTTTAATCAAGGGAACACCAGGCCTACTAATCTCCAGGCGTAAACAGGGGATATCCTCAAATTACAGTCGCCGAGATACCTGTAGTCATGGAAAAGTCGTTTCTGGAGAGTGACCTAGGAACTCCAAACCCGAATTGTTTTGTCCTCATAATCTCGGTTCACACTTATTTGTAATTCCTGTACAATAGCACAGTCCACATGTGGTTTTGCCAAGGGGTCAGAGTATTCGTCTTGTAATTTTTTGATACAACTTTCAGGTTCAAAGTTCAGTGTCAATGAAAACAGATCCCATAATTGAGGACGCTTTCGTACGTACACTACAAAACTGCTGTGTGACACTGTGCATTAATCAAATGCATCATAAAAAGATCAAATCACCAACGCATCCAAAATAAATCCATAGCAGGCTCTCAAATGGAAGGCAGGCATACAAGCATTATGAACACTGGATAGATGCATGAAGTTTGATTTGCTTCATTCTGTGAAAAACTATTGACAAGCACAACGGCGGGGGTGGGCAAACAACTTTTTGGGCAAACACATTTTTTTTCAAACTGAAAAGAATACTGGATGCCAGAGATGCAATGAAAATAACTGATCAGTGTGATCAGGTGCTTGATTACAGGGGCTGTTCATGACACGACAGTTGTTTCAAACCTAAAAATCCCGTACATATATTTAACTTTAGCAACGGAGGGAACTCCTTTCAAATTGAAAACTTTTTTAAAGACACCTGGAACGCCTTTAAATATTTAACGGAAACAAATTTTTCAGAACTTCCATTCTTTGACTTAAACTTAACCTCGAAACAGGCACACTTCCATACATACCGACTGTAACAGGACAAAGGATCGAATGGCCCAAAGGCCCGAATGCACAAAGCAGATAAAATGCGGTGGGGTGCGGAGCCTGCCATAATTTAACCTCTTGTGTCTGTGGCGTGTTTGCCGCGACCTGGTTTGTTTTTCTTGGGTGTTGTTTCAGTCCCCGCACTCTGGCGAGGGCACCAGGCTGGGCCCGTGAGTAATGAGCTCTGGGCTCCCTCCCCTCCCCTCCCCTCCCCTCGTCTGCTGCTCCAGCACGACCGCCTCCTTCTGCGCTCCGTCCGTCCGTCTTCATTGGACATGGACAGGCGAGGAGGCCCTCCGACTTCACACACGTACTACACTCACACACGCACGCACACTCACAACCATATACACCCACGTTTGTATTTATGTTTAAATGCATACACACATACATTCTGTACATCCACACACACACACACACACACACACACACACACATACACACACTATACATATTATGTACACATGCGCATACTGTACACTAGGGCTGTGACGGTATGACATTTTCACGCTACATCCTACATGAGGACTTCTTGATACTGAATACTGAAAAAGGGACTCAACTCAACTTGGTATCACGCTCCTCACTCTTATCAGTTAAGAACTCTCTCGTGCCTATTTGAGCGTTTTCTTCATCACATATCGCACGCATAACCTTGCCCATTTCCTGGAGCTGCTTCCCTCCGGGAGGAGAAACAAAGTCCCACGGTGCAATAAGAACAGAACCCGGGCAGGTTTCATTCCCACAGCCATCAGGATACTGAACAGGACACAGAGACTATACGCTTGCACTGTATACATCACTGCTGGTGTGATGGGCCATTTCACATTCTGTGTAATGTTATGTTGCGTGTTGTGTTTTGTATGTAGGCCAACGCTCTACATGTAGTGGATGTATTGCTGACCTCACAAAATGGATCTCCATGTATACGGACAATACATTGTATGGTATGGTATGGTATGGTATGGTATGGTATGGTATGGTATGGTATGGTATGGTATGGTATGGTATATCGTGTCCCGTCTGATTCCTGCGAAGCGGTCTGAGCGAGCGCATGGCTGGGTGACAGACCCTCCTCAGCCCAGGCTGCGTGTGCTTACAAGTGTCCTCACGGCGGCCGTCTTATCTGCCTCCACCTCAGAGAGCTGCGCCTGGGTCCTGCCCCGGGGGTGGATGGAAGGCTTTGAAGCGGGGGCGAGAGGTTTTACTGCCCCGCTGGGCCTCAGGGCCCGAGCGCTATCAGCCCTCGGAATCCTCAGCGGGGAGGACCCCGGGGGACTCCCGATACCCACGGCCCACACAGGAAGGGCCCATCAGCTGTGGCCCGGCCGCCTTTTGTTCCTCAACCAGATATGCTAATGTCAGCGATGGAGGTAGTCGCTCGGAATGCGTCCTGGCCCTATCTGCTCGCTGACGCTGTGAGAGCCGCGGCACAAAGGCTCCTTTGTGCCATTCACGCAAGACACACACACACACACACACACACACACACACACACACACACACACACACACACACACACACACACACACACACACACACACACACACACACACACACACACACACACACACACACACACACACACACACACACACACACACACACACACACACACACACACACAGGTCCCGCCGCAAAGCGGCCTTCTGAAGTATTTGTCTAGAAACAGTTAGGGCTTGGAATAATGTTATTCTTGCTCCTCGAATCTGCGCGTCAGCCCGGAGAAGGCGCATTTGCCCCGCTACTGCTCGCATCCCGTCACGCTGCCAAACACAATGATGCGTCATAGGGCGCCAAGCACACGCCGATGCATGTAATGCAACTGGAAGTATTCATCGAATGCGCTCGGGATCAGATCTTTACTCGGGCTGGTTTCCGTCCGTATGGGGTCACCGGCTTTGGTTCTGACCGCGACAGGGAGGCCGGGCCCTTTGCTTCTGATCTAAATTTGTTTAAGAGTCGAGGGGGTAGGGAAGGAGGGGGAAAAAAAGAGATCCCATCTGCTAAAAACAACACCAGAGCTTCCCACCTACATCATGAATTCAGACGCCTTTGCCAAAACGAGAAGAACAAACAACACGTGCGGGCGTCGGCGGCACGTTGGGGTGCGACTTGAACCCTGAACCCCCTCCCCTTCCCTCCCCTCCTGAAAGTGATTGACGGACGTCAGCGATGAGCTGGTGACGGTGCGACGCGGTTATACGATTGGGGGTGCCCACTGAACACCTGCCTCCACTTAACCCTGCGGAGGCTTTCTGCTTGAGCTGCCTCTTTCAGCCTGGCCCCGGCTCCTTCTCACACACTGCCTTCTCTTCACAATGTCTCACCCGACGTCCCGCAGGCACGGGGGCAGCGGCCCCTCTGCTTCCCAAACAAGAAGACAGCTGGGGGCTTCAGCGAGAGCAGGACAAGGCAGTTTTGTCTCCAAGAGCCAACCGCCCCACCCCACCCCCCCCCCCCACAACTTCCATCCCCACCGTCCTCAATTCATGTCCCCCCACCGGTCGTTATGCCAATCAAGCGCCTCTGTTAGGTCAAGAGTTATTCACATCGCACTAAAGGGGACGTGGGGCGCTCCCATTCAGGACCCACCGCAGGCCCCCTTTCCACGGAGCTCACGAAGGGCCGCCCCCTTCGGCCGCGGATGGGACGCTGCGCTCCAGTGCCACTGCTTGGCCCCTCCCCCCCTCGCCGTCGCCCTGGCTAATGGTTTGCGGAGGAGGTTGGTCTTAGCGGGGGCACTGCGCTTCCTCCTCGTTTGGGGAGACTGCAGTGGGCCTGTTTAACGCAGTGTCAAAGAGGATGATTAAGCCGAAGTTGCCAACCGACTGCCGGCGGTGGCGCTCTTTCAATCTGTCGGTCTTATTTTTCTGTAACACTCAAAAGTCTGCTCATAAATGATGCACCGTTAAAAGTTAACGGTATAATAAACACGACCGCTTTGCCCCACAAAACGGCAATGCTTTTCCTCCCACGGAAATAATTGGTCAAGGCTTTGCTTCTGAACCATGGTCACAAAATTGCTTTATTTGGTCAAACACGATTAAATAGGATTGCGAGCTTGAGATAAAGTGAAATAAATCATCTCGCTGATTTGAAAGCCTTAATGGAAAGAATTATGACGTTACCGTGGCTTCCAACTGCTAAATAAAAATAATGAGAAAAACGTGCAAGTCTTTAGGTCAATTTTTTGCGATACGATTCAACTTCGATGTTCAAAAGGGTCCTTTTTGAATTTTCACCGTAGAAATGTTACACTGTGCCTCCCTTTTGCCCGTTTGTCAAACAAATTAACTCAAGCAGAGCAAGTCAACACCATCCTTTGTGGTCTTCTCTGAATTGATACACAAGTAAAATCCTGTGGCGCAGTCTTGTTGAAGCCCAACATTACCTTTATTCATTGCATTCTAATGAGCTTTTCCTTCCCATGGTAATGTTTTCCAGCAACATGTTCCTACAGCACAAGGGTCTACTAGCAGATGCATCTGATGGACATGCAACACTTCTGTGGTTTCAAAAGTGCCGCCTTTGCCAACCACCACCACTCTTCATGTTTATTCACCAGCAATTGGTGTGAAACGCTGAAATCCTCCAACTACGGGAAGAGGAACAGCAGAAAAGCTCCCCAAATCTCTCCTGTGATCCCAGCTTCGTAGACAAAAACTTCTTAAAATAACTTGGACTAAGGTTCCTATTTCCTGAACAGGGGGGGAAAAAACTAGGGGAAAAGCTCCGTCTTTGAAAGGCCACCAGTCAAAACAGGCCCAGAGTGTGTGAAAACAAGCCGCGAGTGGGCCCGTCATGCATATTTTAGGACGGCGGAGAGTGGCGGTGCCGCTACTGCGTGGGGTGACAGGGTGTCGGACTGGGCCCTCGCTCATGACCTCGTAACAGAGAGAGCGTGGAGGGGCACAAAGGAAACAGAGCACAGCGGGGTGCTATAATGCTCCACTGGTCTTCCTTTG
Source organism: Aldrovandia affinis (assembly GCA_029706075.1). NCBI lineage: Eukaryota > Metazoa > Chordata > Actinopteri > Notacanthiformes > Halosauridae > Aldrovandia > Aldrovandia affinis. The sequence continues at coordinate 1,098,288 of JAINUG010000145.1, read as the reverse complement.
GTCAGGGACCAGGACTTCTACGACCCTCCTGGTACTCCTCCGGCTCTCAGGCCAAGCCCCCTCCCCCCCCCCCACTCTGTCACTAGGGGAAGAGCTGCCACTTTGTGGCCCATGTTAACCCCCGTTTCACCTCTGATGAAAAACCTCACAGCTTACCGAGGGCATAAAGTCCACGTTTCATCTGTGAGCTCCTGTGTGTACACACTCGGCCCGACGTGTTCGCTTTCATCGGGAAGCCTGGAAATACTGGAGGATTGCTTAATTAAGCACCCTTCTTGCCGTTACCTGTCTATTATTTTAGACTCTGTTCAAGCTGCTGATATTCTAATACTGGGGGGAGAAAAAATACTTTCTTATTTTTCTAAACCAGAAATATTCTCAGGCTCCCGAGGAAGTCTGAAATATCCTTTGCTCGACTAGAAATTGTTTTTGGCTCTGCTTTCTGGGGAAGAGGTGAAAATGACTTTACCTTCTGAATAATACCTCCTCTCTGAACGGCCATGCCAAATATATTTGGTGCGGTTATTTTTGTCTTCGGATCACCCTGCATGGAAGGCCAGACCCGACGAGGAAACACAATTTGAAATAAAAAAAGGAAAGAAATGGTCCAAAGCCAGGAGCGGAATGACCCGTTTACATAACTCGGGCCACCTCTGGTGTCCTCTGATGTTTACTCACAACTTCTCTTGGCTCGGCCTGCTGGAAAGAAATGTACAATCAATTACTGGGCCAGATCTCCAGAGAGAGAGCGGTCTCTCCCAGGTGAAGCTCGCAGCTGGGAATACTTTCCCCGTCATTGAGCCTGCTGCGGACCGCCGCACCAGAAAACCGCAGACTTCCAGATGTGGCGGGGCCACGAGCCGCCGCCTGGTGTCGGAACACCGGCAGAGTACCTGGACTCTGACCGTCCTCTGCGCTCAGAAAGAGAAGAAAAAAACTTCTGCCTTCTCCTTGAAATAAATATACGAGTTTCAGACTCAAAATTAAAGGGTCGGAAATGTGGTGGAGGTCACGATAAAAGCCAACTGCAACTCGTTCTTATTGAAGTACATCGCAGGCGGAATGGTGAAATGAAGACTTCACCGTGACCTGCCCGTGAGGAGCGCAAGGCCTCTGGTGTTTATCTACATTAGAGGGAGGGAGAGGGAGTATTACGGACACCAACACGGACTCCTGCAACCTACATTCCCGGTATTCCTTCACAAATCTCTGTGCCTGGTGAAACCACTACTAATTGTTTTCACATTACAGAGCAACCAGGCAATTTATACTCTTGGTTTCTTTCCAAGACCACCTTTAAGACTTGCCTTGCACGTCAAGAATGTCACTCTCTCGTTTTCAATAGAGCAAAAAATAAATAAAGAATTAAATCAGCATCACACATTTAGAACTGTACAAAGTGTATTTGTTTTTGGCTAAATTTCACCACTACACCACACACAAAAAAATCATGGACACCAGTGTAAGATTTGCACAAAATAAGTCAACTGCTTATTAAGTAAGTCGGGCCAACATGAATGCATTTTTTAAAAGGCAGAGTGGTAGATGAAGCCTATTGGAGGACTGGGGAAAACAGTGTCTCTCTGTGGTTCAGACTTTAAAAACACCCATACATATCAAAATGATTGAGTGCATGGCTAAGTTCCTTTAGCACAGTGCTACTTAAAGATTGTGCTGCCCTTGAAAGAAAATTCATATAATAAATTATGAATATTACTCATTTTGAACGATACGGAGGTTTGCCAACTGTGAGGTTTTTACATATTGGTCTTTCGTTCTTTACAACAAACAAACATACAAGCAAAACATCCACATCTCAGGGAGCATAACACTGCCTGTCAAATAAATTAGACAATTTGACAATATTATTAGTCAAAGATTTCACTTGAAGACAGAAAACGATAACCTTCAAAACACCACAGATCTGTTAATACCGTTAGCCTCAATTTGCGCCATTGGTGCAGGGAATAGCACAGCCAGACGTGGAACTGCTGCAGCCCGACCGTAATTAATTTCAGCGACTCTTTCAAGTCGCAGGACGGCAATCAATTCTCAGGTCTGACTTCGCTCTCCGCTTCCTTTGTGACGCAGGGACCCGGATGCCCGAGGAGCGGTGCGGCCATGTTTTAACCATGAGCAACGATTGCCTCCTAATTTGTTTAAAGAGAGAAACAAAGCGTGGGAGCAAGGGCCGTTTGTCAGCGTCGTGGCAGGCGGAGGAGGCAGTGGGCAGGGTAAACACTCGCTCGTTTAGGGAAAACGCTTCCAGCATGCCAGCCCATCATTACAGCCTGCGCCCAGCAGCTTGGCGGTGAACCCGAGTGGCTCCTGCACAACAAAAATGCTAAATCCGGTTCAGGGCGAATTTGCTCATTGACAAACAAGCGCGAGAGCAACCGGGGGCCAGCGTGAATGAGCGGCCCGTCGCCGCGGCAATGAGCTAAACAACGCGGGAGGAGTCACGACACCCGACAGCACAGAGGAGGATTTAAAAGTGTCCGTTTCTGAGGGGAGAATAATCAAGGTCTGCAGAGGTGGGTAAAGTTGTGTGAACACTGAACTGAACTGACAAAGGTAGGTAAGGGGCAGGCTTTGCACATGCCTTTGACGAAAAGGAAAATAGTAAAACGCTGGTCAGGGTAGAGTAGCCTTAGCGTTTGGACTGGTGATAAAGCAGTAAGGAGTCATCCGGAATGTTCTCTGTGGGCAAGGCAACGACTTCAAATGACCAGACGGCGCAGTTCAGAAATAATCTAACTGGACGTGACAGTCGAGATCCTCGGCAAACACCGCTCCAGCACACACGCGTAAACAATTGAGATGTATACAAGACACGGAGAGAGAAAGATTTGTGTTTTGTCCAAAAATAGCTGGCAGAGAAGGAGTAGATCCAGAGGCTACGATAACAGAGAGGGAGGGGGTTTATTTGACTTGTTGATCTTCCAACTGGAGAATGCGTGTCATGGCTATAAAATATGTGAGATGCTACGAGGAGTTAATGCAGAGACGAAGCGGGGAAGGCGTAAACAAGCAGGTTTTAAGCCATGTGGGCACAAGCCTTTTAGCACCTTTCAATAGGAGGTCATTAAAATGTAATGGGGTGGGAGACATGGGGTAGAGTACAGAGACAGGCCCCAGTGCCGTCCCATTTCTCCCCCCATTATTTAATGACTGCCCAGCTGGACTTACACCCGAGGCTAAAAGACAGGAACCCACCGCGCAGGTGCTCGCAGCCAAAAATCCCACCATAGTACCGTGCTATCAGGAGACGCATACAAACCATAAATTCAAAACAGAGATAAGGGGAAAAATAAATTCTAGCGCGGTTTACTGTAAACCAGTTTGGGGTCAGATTCCAAACTTTACACCACACCCAGGGCCCTGCATAGCAGATGAATCTCCTCCTACTGGAGAATATTGATCGAAACTATTTACTAGGCAGCTCGTGTTGAAACACAGACAGAAAGACCGAGCAGTAAAGGAAAGAGGAACGCGCGCCCAGACCCCGCTCGTTGACCAGGCCCACGGTGTGCTTAAACAGGAGATTAACATGGCGTGCCCGGCAAAGTTGTTTTGAACGACAACAACAACAAAAACAAAGCATCTAAATTAGTATATCTGCTTGATCTTTCCTATTTATTTTGCTGGCCTTTTTCTTCCCCTGGTTCCTTACACGTATAGATCTCTTTTCACGCTTGTGAACTGCCAAGGTATTAAGGGCTGGTGAAGGCACTGAAGGAGAATCCATTAATTCGCCAGAGAGTGTTTTTTTGCCCCTCCGCAGGCCTCTGTAGTGCCTGAAACGTAGCACTCCTACCGGCAGTGCGGTTTCATTTCCTGTCCACAGTGAAATCGATGCCCTCAAAGAAAGCAGCACAGTCGCTGAACTTACCAATAACTGAACTTGAAGTTGGCCTGGGTCCAATGCAAAAAAAAAAAAAAAAAAATGTATGCATATATATATATGTATATATTGGTGCCAGTGTTGATAACCATCCAAAAGGAAATGAAATAACTGTTAAAGTGGAAATATGAAAAGCGTGTTCAGTGGGCAAACTTAATTTTCCCCTCAACACTCCTCAGATTTTTATCCTCTTTTAATAGATTCCATCGAGGTCAGGGGCACTCCGTATCCCGCGGAATACATTTTTCACATAAAGCGCACCTTTTCAGATTCCTGCTTAGCCACATTAGTGGAGCCCCATTACAGGCCTTTGCATAGAGGGCAGATCGTGTTTAGTTAAACTGTGCACGAGTTCATGCTCAGATCTGGGCCACGGTACAACCGCGGGATGATGGAGGATGCAGTGGGAGGCGGGAGGCGTCAGTGTGCGTCTACGCACGGCTTCAGTGCCGGGGTCTGGAGAATAAGTCTCACTCCCAGCCCAGCATATGGCCAACCTCTCCCACCGGCCGAGAGAAATTAAATATACACAAATCAGAGGTTTAATGGTTAATACATCAACTCTGCGCCACGGCCCGTGTCTTTGTAGCGCTCGCGCGGAATGGCACCTCTGCTTCCCTTCCCGCTGTGCTCGGCCTCCGCTCTGGCACTGCACCGTCTCCGGCGCTCTCCCTCTGTCTGCTCGCGAGTGGAAATAGACCTCGTCGCTGGTCGTTGGGAGCTCTGGCGAGCGATCACAAGGAATTAGGCAAACGGGGCCTTTTATTTTTGAATTCTACGGTCAGTGTGGCGGAGCAGTCATTCCTACTCGCCACAGAGCTGGAGGCTCCATTGCCAGAGCTCTAGCACTGTGGAGGGAGTGAGTGAGGGAGAGGGAGAGAAGGAGCGAGAGAGAGATCCTCCCCTTTTCACTGGAAGGTGACAAAATGTCACTGGGGTCAAAATGTCAACCAGCTCTCCACTCTATTACAGTAATTGTGTTACTTGTTGTAGCAGAGAATAGAGTGGCAAAGCAAACAGCACCCAGTGTCTGATTGTGAGCCACTACTGGTAACAATTGGACAAAAGAATAGCCTAAACAAACAGCGAAGTCTTGCTAGCAATGCTACTTGAAGGCTGGGACGGGTGAACTGATCTGGGCCTCTCTGGATACCCTAATCCCTCAAGCAGCCTTTATCACTGATTATTAGCTAGCCAGTGTCTGCCTCACTTTAAACAACACCAGAAAAAGGTAAGAAAAAAAACACAAAGCCAAGGAGATTTATGTGCTTCTGTTTAAGGTACAATAGTGCAAAAATATTTTTTGTAAGGGGAATCTTGTAGATTTATCAAATCCACTTACTGCTACGGTAGCAATTTTTGTAAAATATATATTTTTTTTTTGTTAAAAAATGTAACATGGCTGCTGGAGCCACTCAAAATTTGAGGAATGCTGGCTCATTGGGTTTGACTCGACTGCAGTTGCCCTTTGACGCCCAGAATCTAGCCTCAACTACAAAGCGCAAACTCTGAAATGAAGATGAAAAAGCAAGCCGGCATAGCCTGTGTTTATACGACTCGTGAATCGCAACATACAGTGCAAAGCTCAGTAGCTGAACTGGGCTTGTTAAACTACTGGGCTTAAACTAAACCTCTTTAGGAGAACTAATCTTCAAAGACCAAAGAATTCCTAGCCCTCAAACTACAACAGGATTAAAGTCTCTATGGTTACTGATAGTAATTACCAACCAATAAAGTACACAAAAAGTAAAACACACTTTTGTATGTTAAATAAACAAGACCAGATAGGTGGAGCATTCTCAAACAGCTCAGTGTCCAAGAAAAGCCTATTTACCACCAATCAGAAGCAGCCGCACATCCCAGACTGGGAGAGGCCCATGTGCAGTCTGTGAAAGGTTTGGTGAAGCTCAACCACTCAACCGTTTTGTTTTCCTTTTTTTACCTCTCAATTCGTCTTCGATGGATAAATAGCCGGCGCTTGGTCTGGAAAAAAAGTGTGCTAACCCCAAATACCCCACCTCCCCGATGGTGGCGGACTGTAATAAGGAAACGTTGAGTTTACATTTCTCAGTATTCGAAACAAATCATTAGACGGCCGTAAAATGTAATTTCCTGCAATCCAAACTGCCCTGCTGTAACACACCAGCGTGGGGAAGCTAGTTAGCCGGGCTTCTCCCATTTGAGCCACCCATAGAGAGAGTGCTAATTCCTTTCAGTGTGAGCTGGGGGGTTAGTAAGCGCTTCAACAAAAGGGCGTGAAGATGAACTTAATCAAATACCAGAGACAGTTCTCGAGATTAAATCAGATTAAAGCCCATCTAACCGTCAGGTCTTGTCAGCATCATGCAAAACACAATATGAGTGAATTAAAGTGAGGGAAAGGAGCTACCTCCATTACGCACATGACACAGCCTGCCTTGGAATGAGATGTGGGTGGCGCTCACCAATGCGTTACACTGCATAAAAGCCTTTCTCATTAATAGCAAGATGGAGCCCCGGATTGGCGTTACGTTATTTAACATGGTGGGTGGTGAGCGCTGCGTTTAGCCCTGCCCTGTTGCATGCAGCCCTCCCACCACGTCACTGAATTATTAGAAGCGATGACATTATGCATTTTATCACCTGGAACACAAGCAGAGAACTCTCCCCGTGTGGAGCACAGTCTCTAGGCTTTCATTTTATTCTGCACACTCACTCGATGTAGGCCTTTGTACTTAGTCTTTGTCCCCTGCAGGGTGGACAAAAAAATCCATTGTTAGTTTTTTTTTTTTTTTATCATGGTGAGCAAGTTGTTTCTGTTCTTGTCTTAGATCTTGTCCACCCTTGCTAAATCTGCATTTAATTATCTGATATGCTCATTTTACCAATGAGAAGTTATGATTTACACTGGCTGAATGTGTTGGCTGAACTGGCTGGCTTGAACGTATTGGTTTCAGGGACAAAACTGAAGCTTTACATTTGACATTTTAGGCATTTAGCAGACGCTCTCATCCAGAGCGACTTACAAAAAGTGCATTTATACGTGGTAAGATTAATCATGGTTACTGCAAGACATTAGTGTAGTAACACCGCAATAGACATTGTTGGCAGCTGCACACCGTACCAAAGCCTGGACCAGGCTTCACAGAAAAAGCAGAAAGCCAGCAAACCAGAGGGAAACCCGGGAGACTCGTCCATCCATTACTCGTTATGCATTTGAACTTTTCGTTTCAGAATCGTATGAACAAACAAGCGCACGAACGCAACGGTTGCCCCGCCAATCACCTCAAATAAAACTGCAGCGGACTGCAGCGCACGCGCGCCAAGAGCAGAGCGGGTACAGCGGACTGCCTGTGAAGAAGGCACCCTCGGAAGAGCTCAAAGCATGAGCTTCAAAGGCTGATCCTCCATCTTGTGCGTTTGCGAGGCTGCACTTGGGTCGTCACCTAGCCTGGAATGGATCCGACGGGTCAAAATAAGGGACTTCCTACCGTTGCAATTCTCGCTGTCGAGAAGAGTTTCAGAGGCGTCGTTTCTCAGAAAGACGTCTAAATAAATGATGCCTTATACCAGAGAGAACCTGCTAAAAGCTGTGCTGACTGATAGGTTAGATATACTTTCCATTTTTAAATAAATATTAATCTCCAGGCTGAAATCTCAATAAAGGTTAGGTATTTATTCGCTCTTGGGGAGTGTGGCAGTCTACAAAGGCCCAATTGTGGCCAGTGAAAGATTTGCCAATCTTCATGCAATAGGGTTTCTTAAGCCCTTAATGCAATGCAAACAGGCCTTAAAGATTTACATTGACACATTTACTGCAGAATTTAAAAAGCCATGTTTCATCCTGACTCCTGTGAAGTGAAATGTAGCATGATTTCTTAGTACTAAGTCAATGTTGTCATGGAAAAAAGGCATTCTAGCTGCTGAATGTGATTTTGTTGTTTGGGGGAAAATGTGATAAGACGTAATAAATTCTGATTCAATATCATAATTGTACATTGTTTATCAAATTTACTCAAATGAGCCCCATGTGTATATTGGTTCATATCTCTTCACCAGATTTGAACTAGCAACTGAAATTACTTATAGCAATGTTGGCAAACAATGCACTTCCAGTATAACGTTGGAGTATGGAGAAAATTCACATCTAACACAAATTTAGAAGGCTTCTGAAGATTAATCTATCTTTAATTGTATATTTTAATGAAGTTAAATAAACTTCATGTTTTTTTACTTTACAAATATATGCACATAATTACAGGCATGTATGCAAATGCACACACGCACACGCACACATGAATGAAAGGTGAAAGATTCCACACTTGGAGATCTTCTGTTTATTTCATCATTAGTTTCCGTGCCCCTATAGAATATGGTTCCTCTAAGCCTTCACTTCCCTGGTTTCTCATGTGCACTGTAATTACAGGAAAGGGTCTCTATGCTTGGCTTAAGTTCGCAGTGAAGAACATTTATCAAATGTTCCTGGAGTAAGGCTGTGTTGAGGAATGATGTTTAACTTTACTTGAGATTTTTTTCACTCTAACATAATGAATAGGAAGGGCCTTTTTTATCTAAACATGTTCACTGCGAGGTCCTTGGTTATTAAAAGAAAGCTAAAAATATAATATAATAAATAACCATGTAACAAAGTTTTGGTTTATTACTAAACTTGGACATGGATAGTTCTTGCTGCCTCTTGTAAATGAGGGATTTTTAAAAAATGGTATACATAAATACCTTAGTAAATAACCCTTTTTGCACAGCAGAAGATAAAAAAGCAGCACGAAAAGCCTCTAACTTTAGCTTGCGTGTTAATTAATTCTGCATCTCAAACTTGTTGTTTCTGAGCTAATCTTTACAAAAATCTCCGAATTGAACAGACACTGCATTTTTGCAGTCACTTCTCAGCAGGTATTTTCAAACGTTAGTGCCTCTAGTGGTGACACGTTGTCACTGCAGTATCCACTCAGTGAGTGAGTCGGTGAGTGTGCCAGGGACAATACCATTTCTGGGGCTTCTTCCAATTGCACGCCATAAAGCAAATAACAACAGTAAAACTACATAGTCTAGAGCAAGGCCTCCTTCCAATTCGGACAGATGGACCATTTATAAGACGCTGCTTTATACAGAGACATCCGAGGTTTACAGCACCACTATAGTGATTATGATGGTGATATCACAGATCTCAAAGCAAGATAGCCAGACTTGTAGCTACTTTATAGTCTGTAATGATAATGAGACAGCATTCTGTAATGCAGTTCTAACTCGGTAATGATAGTCATTGGTCCCTACTGCTGCCAGTTGCTACATTACAAAGCCAAACAGAAATTCACTAAGAAGCTGCTTTGCACACCATTATCAAGAGCAAACAAATGGGGTACAGCATACAGCCGCTGGATTGAAGACAATATGCGTCTACAGATCCAACTTACTCTTTCTCACTGAAGCCCAGATTTAATATAGCTCTCAAACGAAACTGAAAAAGTTTTGCTTTTAAATATTGTGGTATGTTTCAGGGAAAGAAAATACATGTTGACTGTTTTATTGAAGTTGGCCAAACCCCGACTTAAAGGATCTACCTGAATTACTTTATATGCAAAGAATCATAGACAATTGTTCTTAAAGAAAAAAACATCAACATAAAGGTGCTTGATCAATTATATTGATGACCGAGTATGACAATGCAAGTTTAAACAGATGTTGACTGAAAAATAGAGACACTGAATGTCTCTCAGATTTAAAAAAAGTACATTCCTAAATGTTTACGAAGGTTTATAAAGATGTAAAGGTTAATGCTTGAGTGAGTGTGGCATGGCTTTTTTTAGTACAACTTCAGTGTGAGCGAAGGAGCATGAGAAGCTCCAAAAGACAAAACCACTAGGGCGGGTTTTTCTCTTTTTTCAAGGTAAAGTGCCTTTAGTATCAACAGTCTGTCTTGTTGAAATCTTCACTGAAACCGTTCCACCCCAATGATTTATCACCCCTCTGCTGTTATTAAACTGAAAGACTGTCACGGCAGAATGTCGTTTCCACTTTTTTTTTTTTTTTTTCCTTCCAGAAAAAAACATGAACTCATTATTTGGGGTTGCCTTTTCAGCACCATCATAAAAAAATCGCATTTTAAGCATTTATAAAATATTCAGTCACAGATGCATTCTTTTTGTATCATTTATTTATAAGCGCATCCAGACATCAAACACCAAGAATATAATTCAAGGTTCTGCTGGAAAACACATGACAAAAGCCTTGTTTTACTCTGGTACCCATCAATTAAATTAAGGTCTTCAAATCCATCCCCACTGGATGGCAGTGACACAAGACTATCGACTGCCATTACAGTTAAAGGACTGATGAACCAATTAGCACACAGTCAATCATAACAAACATCTGAATGAAAAATATTGAACAGCATTAGCATTTAGCAGGATGCCATGCTTAGAAAAACAATGAGCAGCTCTTATTCAGTCCAGTCAAGCAAAAAAAAAAGGACACATGGAGTGAGTAGCCTACAACCCCACTTGTTTTCATCCATTGCTCATAGTGTAAGAGGATGTTTACATGCAACTATTCACAAGTCAAATATAAAAGGGCCAAGATCATCTCAAAATATGCTTTTGGCTTTTTGGGATTATAACTGTATAAATAACATGTAAAATGTCCAAAATATAGACTTTTGTGTCTTGTGTTAAAATATTTGAACGACAGCTTTAGCTAAAAAAAACCATGCATAATGTCAAGCTAGCACGACCACAACATTAGCCATACAAAACAACATGAAACACCCCTGTGACACCGGTTTGTTGTACGTAATATTTCATTCTTTTTCATCTACCCATCAATGGGAATGCATTAAAGTGTATTTCACTTCGGGTCATTGTGTATGCTGTGATCACATTGTGATGGAAGCGTTCAACCTGGCCTGAAAGTACAGGTGTTGGCTGCAGGTCGTGCCACCTTTGGTGAACATTCTTTATCATTAGCACGCATTTAACTATAGCGTATAACTTGCTGCATACAGGACTGTTTGTTTCACTGTAATTACAGCAGTTTCTCTTCTGCTACGATGCTTGTTTTTTTATCGCCTGAGTCGAATTGCTCCACTTGAGAAGCGCTGCAATTGTATTAACGAAAAGCGTGTCAGTATGTTAATCAATTAAAACGGGACATTTTCTTTGCAATTTATACGTGGAAACTAACCCACTCGCAACAGCATGCAAGTCATAATCTGTTAAATTACTTTTATTGATACCTTAGAACTTTCGACGTAGCCTAATAGTATTTTAAAGAGGCCTAGCTGCGTTACCAAATGGATGATAAAATACATGGTTGTTTTACAGACAAAGTTTAAATATTTTCAAGTTTAAGGGAGAGTCATTTTAAAAACATTTATAAGGAATAAATGGCACTGTCGGAGATTTGCATCATAAAGCAAAGTGGCCTGTAGGCTATATTATCGTATGATATCAAATGCTGTGTTTGCTTTGTGTCGCATAAAGCATTCTAAACAATCGACTTCAAGCTGAGAGGGGTGAAATGGTGAGCCCCTCTATCATCGCCTTTTAAGAGTCCCATTGTCTCTGTATAGAGCTGCAGATCAAACCTGTTTAAATTTGGTTTAGTTAAAAGGCAAGGTAGCGAAGAACCACTGTCAATTAAGATACCATTCTAACAGCACATAACTTCCTGAGATTAGGAGACCTTTTGTCAAGCACTTTATGAATAATGGCCATGCTATTTTACTATGTTGATTTGCAAATGATTATTTAATGCAATTTAATTTAACAAATACATAGCAATGCAGATGTAGGCTACTTTTAAATATTTGTTTACATATATGGAAAAAACCCAGACGATTATAAACTATTGGCCTCATAAGGGGTAACAACATGACGGGGAAAATGTATTTCACAAACAAACAGGTTAATTATACGTATTGCACATTTTGTGCATCGATTCATAGCCTATATATGCCCAACACTTCTGACATACGTGGAAGTTTTCAACATGAGCTAAAGAAACATCTAAAACCTATCAAGAATGAATAAAATCACATTCAAAACAAAATACATACAGCATTTGACGTACTGGCTGTTTTAAGTTATCTGGCTGAAATAAAATGTTCTTACCGGTCACAATATGCATCCCGAGAGCAACCTGCAATAGCGCGATGACTCGAAGAAAGTTGAGCTGACATCTCCGGAGACGGTGTTTCACTGTTGCCCGTATATGATACATTCCTTTGAATCTATTCAGCGTTAGTAGCCTACGTGCAGTGGTATCTTCACATCCACTAAACTGGGAGCTCACGTCCAAACTTTGATTAAAAAAACACGTTTTCAATGTTAAACTTTTGTTCCTGGTCCCGTCTCTGTGCAGATCTCTCAGATTTGGGCAGCTCGTCGCACTCAGTAGCGTGTAAATCTCGGAGCCAAAGACTTCTCCTTATCCTGCTCGAAGTTAGGAACTGTTCTGCTCACCTCCTCTCTCCACACTTCCCAAGAACCGCTCTCCGCCAAGCGCGAGCCATATGGCTCTCATTATAAATCGACGTGTCGCCACCTGGTGTTCGAAAGTAATTCTTTTCGTTGGCCAACCAGCACAAGGCGTGAGCATTGTGCTCAATAATTTTACAATTTACTTCTAAAATTAATACCCGCATCCCCATCAACGTGTATCGATATACCTACGTGTATTATAGCAGGCATATAATACATACACCGTTCGCTAATTTCAGGCGTTTTTCTCCCCCTCATCGAAATCAGGATATTTTAATTGAAACCACAGCCCTTATTTAATTTATCAGGCGACCAGTATTTTGAGTACGTATAAACACTCATATGACCCTTAAAATGTCATCATATTATGAGTAGGCTACATAAAACCAGCGTCGCAATTAAAAAGTATTGACAGAAAGTAATAACCGTCGACGAAAAGGACTGTGAATCAGCCCCAGGACTTTCAAATGTGTATAGCCTATGCTACAGATTGCAGATATACCCTTTAAAAACACAACTAGACTTAACTTATATATTCTGGGTGAAAATTGTTTTGCTTCATTGCATTGCATGGTGAGGTCCCCTTTCGTCCACCGAAGAGGTGTGTTGGCTGGCGACTGAGTGGCTATCAATAGGTCAGTTTCCAATAGCTTACAGTATGGGGTTGTTTGTTTTGTTTTAGCTGGAGTTGAAGTTGGCTGCTGTTCGTGCTTCAATACATCGGCCTACGTATTTATATATTGCTTCACAAGTGTGGGGTCAGAGTTAGTCATTTACTCTGGCAACCTCGCTGCCTTAGTTACAGCACATGATTTATAGAATACATTTCAGCTTCAGCACACTGGATGTACTGGCTACTTATATTGTTACCTTGTCACGTCAACCACTCCTATCGTTCAACTCATCAATATCAATATCAATACATGCATACATTATTCTTTCAAAATAAATTATGTAGATACTTTAAAGGATAGGCGTGGTTTGCTGGAGCCAATGTCAAGCTGATTTAAACATAATTAAATAGTATGTAGATATAGTATAAGTAATACAAAAGTATAAGTATAAATAATAAAAAGTATATATTATAATATATATGTGTGTGTGTGTGTGTGTGTGTAATGGCCAAAATAAAGGAAACACCAACATAAATTGTCTTAATAAGACGTTGGGCCACCATGAGCTGCCAGAACAGCTTCAATGCACCTTTGCGTTGTATACCAAGATTGTATACCAAGATTGTCTGGAACTCTGTTTGAGGGAAGCAACACCATTCTTCTACAAGAAATTCCACTATTTAGTGTTTTCTTGATGGTGGTGGAAAACGCTATCTCGGGCGCCTGTCCAGAATCTCCCATAAATTCAGTTTGGTTGAGATCTGGTGACCGAGATAGCCATGGCATATGGTTTGCATAGTTTACATGCTCATTAAACCATTCAGTGACCACTCATACCCTGTGGATGGGGGCATGGTTATCCCTGAAGAATCCACTCCCATCAGAATAGAAATGTTTCACCATAGGATGAAGGTGATCATTCAGAATGGCTTTGTATATGTTGGTGTTTACATTGCACTCTAAGGGTTTGAGTGGACAAACCATGCCAGGAAAATGCACCCCACACCATAACAGAGCCTCCAGAACCCTTCACCAAAACAAGTGCTCTGGCCTGTAGGTTTCTTTTGGCGTGCACCACACATGCACTCAGGTAGAACAGGATGAAGGATGACTCATCTGATCATATGATTTTTTTCACTGCTTAGTAGACTGCCTGTGTTTTTTGCACCACTTTACTCACAAACATGCATTTTTAGGTGTAATAAGGTGTTTACGCACTGTAACCCAACCATAGTATCCCTCTGTGAAATGCTTTATGGGCTGTTCTTGATTAAACTGCCTGCTCACGCCCGAGATTGATATTTGCAGTACATTACATTTACATTTACATCAGTTGCAGTCAACTGATCAACTGTTCTTTGTTTGTTTTGCCTCACATCTCAAACCAATGCACAGACATCACGGTCAAGGGGTATGTGCTTTCAACAGCAGTTGCCCCTAGTTGATGATGTCTTTACCTCAGACTTCCATGCCAACATCACCAGAGCCGCTGTTCCTTGTGAAACATCAGCAAGCTGAGCAGGCTTTGTCACTGAAACTCCAGCCTGCACCAACAATTACCCCTCTTTCAAAGTCACTGAGATTTCTTCTAGTTATGGTAGCCAAAATAATGGGCCTGCCCAGCATTTCTATACATGACCCTAAGCATGATGGGATGCTTAATTAAATCAGGAACCACATCTGTATGGAAACACCTGGTTTCAATATACTTTGCATCCCTCATTTACTTGTGTTTCCTTTATTTTTATTCAGTTGCCTGAATACATATCTTAGGAATAAGGAATCAGCACACTCTTTACTGAAAAAGGGCTGAAGTCCATAAAGTAAGATGCTCTTTGGATACAAGGCTCATATGTCAAAAAAACAAAAATTGGAAGACCAGGCGTAGCACATCCAAAAAAGCCCCAATGAAGGCATACTGAGCCGATACGTGTACGCTGTAGTCTCAGCTACTTCAGTCTTTTTAACATTTCCTCATGGACATGCCCAAGCAATAAAGGTTTTTTAACTCAACATCCAAGTAATTGTGCCTTGGACTTTTTTTATGTGCTATGCATGGCATTCCAATTTTAGTTTTTTTATATATACATACCGTATATATATAATATTGAATTATATGCCATGCTGTTTGTAATAGTACCAATGTAATTGCATATCTTGTCTTGATATGTACAGTAGCACAGGTGGTCATTATTTTGTGAACAAGTTTTGTATTGATCTTACAAAACAAAAAGACTACACTGAGACAACAGCTACAGACTTTCCAGAGATCATGACATCTACAATTAGACCACAATGAGTCTAGTTATTAAGTTATTCCATAACTATATTCCATTTGAGAAGTAATGATAAAAATATGTACTACAGATATCCCTTATCATTCAAATAATCTTAGTCCAAGATCAAATTGTTTTACTCATAGCTCCATTCAGTTAAGCAGAGGACCTTTTAAGGATGGCAAAATACTTAATATGGGACAGTCAAGTATGTAACAGTAGGAGTACAGGAGTAAACCAGGCCTATAAAATTGTTTTCTTGGCTGCTGTGAACACTGAAATGAGTATTCTTTGTCTGTGACAGAGAGATCAGACCAGTGTCATCATTCAGTAGAAAAAGTGATGATTGTTTTTGTATTGGGGTGATGTTGATATGTGAATTCCATCCGTCAATCCAATGACTTGAGGGAGGGTTACTGTTGTTAACAAAAATACACATTAACCATGGTCTTCACCTTGTTCCAATTTATTATGTCATACGGTTATTACCTGCTCTCTCAGATGTTTTTTTTTTACCAGGCTTGATCAGGCTTAACCAAAATGGTAGCAATTTACAAGCTTTTGGTCCTACATCCTCACCCGCTTTTGTTCATTTGTGTCATACGGGACAAAGGGAGAGATTTGAGCTCTTGCCCTTTTGCAGTAATGGGCTGTGATGTCTTTAAAGGCCGGGGGTTTCATCTTTCATTTCCCTCATGCTCATCAGCAGGTGGACACATGCCAAGGCGAGGGCCTTGATCAAAGCCTCGGGCTCTGTGCTCCTCAGCGCGCTCCAGCAGGACGTTATAGGCTTTTTATTACACAATCAATAGTGTGAAGGATGGGTCATGCATAATTTGGCGGCAGTTGAGCGGCACAATGCAGGGGTCGTATGCAAAATTCATGAAAATGAAATGAACAAAAAAGATAACATGGAAGTATGAGTAACAGAAAAGGTCACTCATATATCCTGTCGACGAATATGAACTATTCATGGGGACATCTACCTAGTTACATTGTGCCTTTTTTTCTTTTGTAAAGGTAACACAAGATATGCCAAGCTAAAGGTAAAATGAAATTAATCATTACAATTAAAAAACCCAACCTTAATTAATATACATAAATTTGATTGTTTTCCTAAAAATGTATCCTGGACACCTTTTCTGATGATGCTCAGTATATCAACTGAGTCTTCACTCTTATGGACCATTCCTGGACAGCAGTCTGACTGGCCGATGACCACTGTGCCTGATCAGCCTCAGTCCCCACACCTTTGTCTTCCAGCCAAGCTCTTGCTTTTATGACTTACTTCCAGGACCTGTGTCTGAGAGAGGTTTACCCAGCATGCACTCACTCATTGTTCTTCCCAGAGAGCTCCTCCAGAAGGATCTGGATGTTGTAGTTCACTTAAAATTAAACTAACCCAATATCCTGTGAGGCATACATATTTTACAAAACAATATTTGAGCTATAAAAAAAATGTCAGTACAATGTGTCAACATTACATTTTACATTTTACATTACATTTATGGACAGATGCTCCTATATGGTGCCTGTGTATTAGCTACCTGTAATCACTTTTTCACTTTTTGATTTGGGGGTTAGGACTTGTGTTTTATTAGTCATGGTACCTTTATATGCATCGTGTATTACAATCCCCACCTTGTCACTTTTTGAATGAAAGGCTCAGAATGACTAAGTCATAGAAAAGCAGAGGAACACATTTTGACTTATGCTTTTAGGGAATGTGTTCCATTTTTACCTTTTTACATTTTAGGCATTTTGCAGACGCTCTTATCCAGAGCAGCTTGTAGAAAATGCATACAGGATGCAGATGGTGGTTTTGAATGATAAGAAGCACAGACAATGGAGAATACGAGTAGCTGGTTTGGATAGATTAGAGTAACGCTGTCTGATACAAGGCTGGAACGATCCTCATTTGGGATAAAGATTGCCGTAATGATCCTGTAAATGACAGGGTCTCAAGACAAAGGGAGCTCTCACTCCATTAACTCAGACAGTAACAGCACTCAAATCATCTAATGATGGAAAATAAAACATTGTTCTAGTCCCAGACAATTACCACAGTTGTTTGATCACAAAAGATAGCAATACAAATACACAAATATACATAAGTGTTTTCTTTGGATTTGACCATCCCAGTAAGCTGTACTTAACTTAAAAAAAGGTCTCATGCCTTTTAGAGGAGTGATTACATCTAATATTAAACATTTGGAAGCCATTATCAGAGACTGGGTTAACGAGCTGAAGTATTTATGACATCAGGTTATTTTTCCTTCTGATGTCTATCTGCTTTATTTTCCCAAAGTAAAATGAAATTATTAAAATTGCAACCATGCACAACAAAAGCCATCTTATTTTAATGAGCAGTAGATTGAGGACTGCACATTTTGCATTGAAAAAGAACATCCCCTTGGTTGTTTTTGCACAGTGCATGGTTTATGGATGAGCTTTTATCGTTTTAAGTTTTTATTCCTGTACCGCTGTCCCAGTCAGGAAATGAATCCCGAAAGACATGTGTATGGCATTCAAATGCCTTTGTAAACGAAGATCTGTTATATCTTCAGATGAGCTAGCGGAGAGACAGCCAGTTGGCAATGAATTAAATCGCATATCTGCAGTTTCACTGAGGTAGAATATATCGTGGTTTATGCTCAAAACTAACGAGAGGCAGTACATTTGATTTGTATCACAATGCTAATGACAAGACAGGAGTAGTTTGGTTAAGATTTATGTATAAATCTCTTGATCTCCTGCCTCTTCAATAGTAGTCTGTGTTTGACCAAATACTTTCCCTGGGCCTGGGTCGTATCGTCTAATAGACCATCCATATTTGCCTTTCACAGTTTGGGTTTTATTTGCCCTCTTGTTCTTGCTTCAACGACTTCCTGCATTACTCTCCATTAATATCATCATACTGCATTGTCCATTTAGTTTATGTGAGATGGGAATTATGGTAGGTTTATACAATGATTTCCATTTGTGCCTTGCTTTGGATTGACAAAATAATGTCAAACGTATGACCTCACCTCCCTTTTTAACAAATTCAGCAACAGAGGGGGCTACAAGGCCTTATATACCTCTCTGTGGTCTTGGCATGGGGTGACGGGAGAGAAAATGAAGTGTTGCATAGTACATTACTGGTGTCACATGATCCGTCAGTCTCTTAGAATTACAGTTTTTTGTCTGACAGGTTAATGCACCTGATTCTGTGAAAATGGGACATGAACAGCCAGCGCCGTGCCCTCAGATGCAAAGAGGTCACACAGAAAATTCTCACATTTGGGGCCCGGGGAAACGAGAGAGAGGGAGTTTGCAGCAGGGTTGGGTAGGTATTTGTTTTTGCTTGGATTAACCCATTTGCAGTGATATTATCTGATTAAATCAAATTAGTGTCATGTCTATGTGACCTGTGGATGACAGACTGATTTTCATAAGCAGCCCATAACCCCTCCACCTGTCAGCCAAATAAATGTGGGGGAACAGCATCATTCCTCTGAGCAGAAGGAACACACAGCTGGTGAGACTTGTACCATACAATGTGTTTCCCATTCCCTGGGCAGTCTCAAGAAAAAATAATTCAATGTAAACCTTAGATGCACCAGATATGCCGGCATAACACAAATACAGCACACTAGAAAATAAACACATTTCTGGGATCATTTGCCATTCATTGTGCAGTAAATAAACCGAAGCCCTCGCTCAGATTATTTTCTTTGCGATTACTTACAAGGTGGGGGAACTCTGAGACCATGGAGAAATAAAATACATTCTTCTCCTTCACTGCTTGGCCTGTTTCTCTCAACTTAAAGGGTATTTATTTATATCCTTTCTCAATCTCATGGCTGTGCACAAGCATCAGAAATGCAGTCCATAACATTGTTACGTGGGGAGTTGAGACAGGCAGGGCCTGGTCTATTCAACCCTAACTGTTTACACCTCCTTTTTGGTGAGAAAGGACCGATGTTTACACAAGGCCTCCAGTCATCCTTAGCTTCGCGAATGCAGGGAAAGCAGGTCATGCGCCGTGTAGGTACACCGGAAAAAAGGCTGGCCCGTACTCTATAAGTAGCGAGGACTTGCTCTGAGCTCTGGAAACAAAAAGGGCCGGCGGCGAAGGGATGGTCTCTTGAGTCACCTGAACTCAGGCCAACACTGGAGAAGCAGATGTGGAGGGGGGCACGGATCAGAACCAGGGTCTTCAGACACAGATTTCAGCTGGCTGTCTGCACCGATGAGGTTAGGACCGGCAGGTCACTTTGTGTGGTCATTCAGCGTTCCTGTCCAAAAACACAAGTGGGCACTTCTCCCAACTGAGCTCCCATACCCAGGATCCTGGAAAGCCACTCTGTGGCACTCAAATGTCACATTATGACTGGAGAGCCCTGCTGGAGATATCAAACACCTTCCATCCAGGCACTGATTCTGCACCTCTCCACAGAGCGGGGGTCTGGTATTTCAATGGGTCTCCTGTTTGGCGACGTCCCCACTGTGAAAAGGTATGTGTACTGTACTTTCCCTTTGCATTACCACATTACCCCCTTAACCCGAAGCTGGAACCTGTTTCAATTTGACGGTTGGATGTGCCCCTGCTATAGTCCAGCGTGTAGTGCTATAGTGGTATCTGGAATGACAGAAAATTCCTTGCTGAAATTGACCCTTGTCTAATACCCAGGTGTGACTGACACACCACTGAGGCGAAGATCCCACTGGGTCCTCACTGTACCCTCCAGCATTCCAAGGTACACAGAGCATGTGGTCTGTTTTTGTGGCGGATGGTGAGCTTCCTATTGATTCTGTGTCTCATTATCTTCAATTACAGCCATGTGCAGGAAATGCGTGTTTTGGTACAGGAGATGGAGAGAGAGCGGCCTTGTGTGAGGCGGATGCATGCCGGGCGTATAGCTGCCTGGCACTGGGACCTGAACACAAACAAGAGATCCTCTGTGCGGGGCCTGAGTGACGGGAGCGGCAGTGGAGATCCGCCAGTCACCTGAAGAGAGCACGGCAGAGCATCAACCACAGCAGACCATCTCAGGGGAATCTCAACAGGACATCTCATCTCTCTTATTTGATCATTTATGCCTGATCTTGGCATTTTAGTAGCGAGGGATGGCGATCGATAACGGTCTGCAGAGTGACTAGATGTTGGTCGGGTGCAGCATCAGGGTCCAGTCGGCTGAATGATGCCACTCATAAAAAACTCACCCACCGAAAATAGATTACTGCAATCTGCCAGCTCGGTAAATACCTATGGTTCCGATATGAAAAGAGATCCTTGCATATCAAAAATGATATTCCACAATGCAAGGGGACAACATTGAAGGTAAAAAACAAACAGTAGTGGAAAAAAATCAGGCACAGACATCTGCAGGGTGTGTGTTAAGAGTTTTACCAGAGCACTCAGTTCCCCTCAGTGGATACAGTGGGAGAAATAGAGTGGGAGAAATTTGATTTCCTACCCACGCTGGCAAGACCCTGAGGCTGTTATTTTGTTGATGGCCCAAATCTCTCTCACCTCTTTTCGTTGGCTACACGTCTCTCGTGATGTTTATATTAAATTGAGGGGATCAAGCCTTGGCAAAGAGTAAATCAAAATGTTGGCCTATTCTCCCACTAATGAGTAAGTACATGGTTCCACAAGGGTGCCTGGCTTGTCTCCAGAGGCAACCTAAAATCTACACTCGCTTTGTAATTTGCGTCTGGTGGGTGGGTAACATTTTTTCTCCTACTCCTGTAGTTTCATTCTTCCACTTTCACATACAATGAAAACAATAAGCCCATCACTTTCTTTGTAATCTGTGACCCTTAATTTAACCCCATCCAGAACAGTTGTCTTACTTGCATGGAATAAGAATAGTATATTGTTCACGGTTTCTGGATTTAGCCTGTTATTTCTGCCTTGAAAGAGCAATTGTAAAGCATTTGAAAAGAGCAAACTATCCAAGTTTGTATTCTGTGTTGTGAACCATTTACGGAAACAACCTTTATACGTAATGTGTAAACTGACATTTATATTTTCTTCTTTAGTTCACAGGATACAATATAAACTGTTCCAAAGTAGGTTAGCAGATTTATAACAGATCATTTCATGGTCTTATTTCCCTTTGTTATGTCTATCAATTCTATATACGTATGCCAATTCATGTCATTTATGAATATGAATTCATTTTTCTGTTCATCTGTGCACATGCTGCACAAAATGTTTTTATTCAAGACCTTTGCTTCTTGGCTTCCATTTTGAAATGCTAATTTGTTTCTTCAGTTCGTATAGAACCATAAAGTGTCAGTTGATAGGCTGTGGACATTTCCAGTGGACTGTTCTCTCTCTGTGTAGCCCATGGGCCGTAGAAAACTTAGACACCTTGCCAGCCCTTTTTTAATAAAGAAAAAAAGAAAGAATCTAATAGCTCGGGACCAGTCCAGCAAAACGAAAGCCTTATTACGATTACCTGACGTAATGATAGCCAATCAAAACAAAACCTGCAAACCATTAGAGGCCAAACAGGGGAGTGCATTATGTGTCGTGGCATCACGGCTGTGAGAGCTGGCCCTTCCGTGAAGGAGAGAGAGAGAAAAAATGCTCCGTGCTATTATTTTACCCTTCACAAAGAGCAGCCTGCTGCCAAGATCTGTCCTGTGCGAGGAGGCTGAGTTTAACCCCTCCTCCTGCAGAGGACTGCACAAACTGTGGCTTATTATTCCAGAGCCATCAGCGGCTGTGACAGATATTGGTGTAGGGTGAACGTCATTGTGCCAAGGCAATTATTTTAAAAGCAGAGAGAGAGAGGGATGGAGGAGAGAAAGAGAGAAAGAGGGGGGAAGAGAGAGAGAGGGGGGGGAGAGAGAGAGAGCTCAGAAAAAAAGAGCACGCTGTACTTTTGGCATACCTGACTTTCCAGCCTCCCTCCTATTAACTAAATTGGAGACAATTCAGGCCCAGGAAAAGGGATATATAAAAAAAGTGATGTCAGTCCTACACAGCGGAAAATAAAATGAGATCTGAAGAGAACTCTTTTCGTCCCTACACTCATAATGCCAGTTCCACTTCACGTCACCAGGGAAACGGGAGACCGATCTGGTGATGCATGCAGACCTCGAGTCCATCTCTCCACCCCACAGACCGCCAGCAGGGCTGGTTAACACACCGAGAGCCCCTCTCTGAGAAACCCAGCCCTCTCTGACCTGACCCTTTTCTTCCCATTCACCGTTCAGGTACATAGCCCATCACAGAATCCATTCTCTTTTGTAGCAGGTCAAAAAAATTGACATATGCATCCCAAAACCTCTCAACCAAAAATGTTTTGGACAGGGACAATTTTAAATATTTGTAATGATTTCTTCTTGAAAAAATGGAGATGGGATAGCATGGAATGTTCCGACATATATTAATATCATATTATTATAATTATATATAATTATTATACATTATATTCATATTATGAATATTCTGCAGTCGTTTTTTTTCACTCAATTTGTGTATTCCCTTGGAAATGCGGCTGTCAAAGAACAAACACACAGAGAATCTGCAGGGAGGACATGGGGCCTGGACCACAAGCACACTGCAGGGGTTAACTATTTTCCTACAGAAATAAGAGGAAGAAGCTGCTTAATTATGCAGGGCCTGGGGCTGTTTACGCTCTGATCAGCAGAACCACATCCTCACCCTCATTCCTGAGGCCCCTGGCTGAGTCCAGCACTCCTAGATCACTGATTGATCACACTCTCTTGGGCAGTGTGTATGTGTATGTTATGCAGAGAAATGTGGTACTAACCAGACCAGGTAAAGTCAGAGTAAGTTCCTACTATTTGCTCCTTATATCATCCCAAAAAGACCACAAATAAAGAGGCCACCATCGCTCGTGATTTTGGCGTTACATTTTATTAACGTCTTATGTTAGTTTTACTTTCTCTTTTTGGATTTTATGTACAATGGTGTGGGGTGGGGGGGGCTGGGGTTTGGGGGATGGGTAGACCAGTGAAAAACAGAGACTGGTGAGACAGTGTGGGCATTTTGGGGGTGTGGCCCAGTGTGCTGGAGGTAGGGCAGGGAGATCATGTGATCACAGTGGGGCCGGAGCGGCCGGTCTTCTCGTGGAGTTGCGAGATCTTGAGAGCGATGGTCACCAGAGGAGCGAGCATGACCTGCGTTACACACAACACAAGCACAGAAAATGGCAACTTTCCCCCAAATGACTTATGCAGTCTCATGTCTGTGCTTGGCACAGATTTATTTTCATCAGAGTACATTCTGTTTGAAATACACCTTTACTGCTCAAGGCCAAACATTCACTGAGAGAGAAAAAAAAAAAAAAAAAAAAAGTTTAGAGAACTTGGACAGAAATCTCTAAACAAACACACAGCCCATACATGCTGTGCCTCATGCCCAACTGCTATGTTGAAGGTGATCTCTTTAGACAACATAATGCACCTTGGCCCAGTCTAAACCCACAAAAATCTTTGACTCACAGAAGAGTACCACAGATCACCCACAGTTTGTTTATCGCGTCCCTGGCAGGGTGAATCACAGTGTGGCCACAATTGAACCCTCACCTGCGGGTCCTGGAATATTTTCTGCGGGTCCTTCTCGTAGCTGTCAATGTAGAGCCTGACAGTGGCCCCGGCGCTGCCTGTCCCACTGAGGCGGAAAATGATGCGAGATCCGTCTGAGAAAATGATTCTCAGACCCTGGGAAACAAAGACACGAGAGGTGTGAAAAATGCAACAGCCAGCCAGCTGAGAACTGGGACAGCCATCATTTCTGAGGCAAGCTCAGTCCATGACACTTTCCTTGTAACAGAACTTTCCTTGTAACTATCTTCAGCCTGGACATTCCCTGCAGGAGAGGACTGAGGTGAGACCCTCTCAGGCCATGATAGTATTTTCTTTATATTAGGTTTTCTTATTCCATTTTCACTGCTATTTTTTTCCTTTTAATTGTTTTATTGTTCTTAATTTCATTCCTTTGATTGTTTTAATGTTTTCTATATTTTACTTTTTACTATTCATTTGTTTTTATAATGCCTATTGTAATGCACTTTGTGCTACAATTCCTTGCATGTAAGGTGCTATAAAAAATACATAAATAAAATGTATTATTATTATTATTATTATCATCACTGCCCTGAAAGAACTGTGCATTTCAGCAGCGCAGATTACCACTTCTCACCTGGTTCTTCGAAATGCTCCCGTCCACCGGGTCGCTATACTCAAAGTTGTCGGATTTCTCCACCTGGTAGGTCTTGTCCCCAACTGTAAACTTCTGCCCGATGAAGGCCTTATCGAACATTACTGTTTCTAGATCCTTGATCATCTTATTAGCAGCGTCGGAATCCACCTCCTCGTAGTCGTACCTGTCAGGGGTACAGAGGCACATCACAATGGGAGATCTGATCACCAGCACCACCATGCATATTCCCTCGTTACTCTGTTACATTCAACTATATGTCTACAAAAATCATCCCTTAACAATTTTCTCTCTCAACTACTTCATGTACCTACAAACTGAACTGATTAAATTCCTTGCAATTCTATATGTAACCACCAGAGGGCAGCATCAACGCTGACCTAGTGAAGAAGTTCCTGCCATATTTCTGCCAGTGGTCTTTCATGATCTCTTCCACACTCTGCTTCCTGGTTGCAAGGATTGACAGCCAGGCCAACACCGCCCACAGGCCGTCCTTCTCACGGATGTGATCGGAACCTGGCAAAGAAAGGAGGGAAGGAGGGAGGAAGGTGAGGACTAGTTTCATACACAAAAACAGTGTATTTTGTCAGACTGAGACCAGGTGGAGGCACCAGCACAGTTTCCTATGGCACACCCTAAGACTGGAATTAGAGGCCTGGGCCCGTATTCACAAAGCATTTTAAGGGTAAAAGTTGGTCGTAACTCCGCAATTTAGGAGCAACCAACAAATAATGGGCGTGTCACTCATAAATGTAGGACTCCTAGATTTTTGGAATAAGAGTATTTCACAAAGGGTTTGAGAGCTAAAAACAGCTCCTAAGTCCAGGAGAAGTTAGAAGCAGCCAAGAGGACTTCCAAGTTGCTAAAGACCTACTGACAGCGATCCGAAAATCTGCTGCTGTCGCAATCGCATCAACACTGGAGATATTGAATGATACAGAGCTCATAAAAAGGTACCGCCTCAATCGCGAGGGTATTATATATATTGCAGACTGCAGCAGTCATGCAAGTTTGCGGATCGTGGCACATAGACAAACAGCGAGAACCAACTAATTAGTTAGCTAGCTAACGTTAGCATTCATGGACATTGGGTATCGATATCTGTTGTTGCTAGTTGCTTGCTAACACAAGGCTTAGTAAGTGATCATGCATTTATCACTTACCAAGCCTTGAATTAGCAAGCAATATCCGTGAAAACTAGCTAGCTAGTTACTGTCTATATTCAGTTCAGTGAGCCCTCCCACCAGGCTGAAGAATCGCTGTAATTTTCCTGCAGTGATTTCTCATCTCCGAACTACAGTCCAAGCACAAATCATTCCCACATCCCTGCTCGGTTAAATCTAGGAATTATTAGCTAGCTATTAGTTAGCTGCCATACCACACTCTAGTTGGGAATGGAAAAATCTCTTGAGTCCCGATTAGACTGTACGTTATGATATACTGTACAGTCAGAACACTAGTCGCTAACACCACCTGCGGGCATCCGTCAGAGCTTCACTACTACACAGTCCCATGAGCACACGGTGCACAAGTCAAACATAAATATCCGTGTAGAAAAGTAATAACATTAACCGTCATGTCTATCTTTGGATTACATACTACTACATCAGTGATCGCATTTTCAAAGATGTGGAGATTTATTGAGGGTGCAAGTCCACCCCCCACTAAAAAGGCTAAACCCAAAGAAGATCAGCTAAAAACCCAGTGAAAATATGATTCAGAGAGCAGAGATAGCACTTTCCAGGAAAATTGGAAGGTAAATAGACCAAGGACAAGTAACTTTTAGGAAGGACAAGTATCTTTTCTAAGATGCTTGCCCTTTGACAAGTATGACCTTTACCCTAATCTGGGCCCCTGTGAGCGGTTGTGCTCTGACAGGGTCCTGGCTTAGCAGAGTCACTCACCAGTGCCAAAGCTCTCCTCTCCGCACAGGGAAAGCTTGCCTGCATCCATCAAGTTCCCAAAGAACTTCCACCCAGTTGGTGTCTCATACAGCTGGATCTTAGTGGCTTTAGCCACACTATAGGAGACAGAGAAATCAATTGAAATCAATCATTGTACAAAATACAAAAATGTAAAGTGATGCTTACCGGTATAATTCAACTTGCATACATTTTCCAACAATTTACAATTCCTTTTTAAGGTTTCAGGTATGGGCTCTATACCTTGAGCCAATTTCCAACAGCATTTCAGAGAAGCACCAATGTCTGCAGCCCACTACATGTTACTGCACTGCCTTATAATGTGAAATATATAGAGATAGTATCCATGATAACACCATGTCCACTTCTTTTCACCATAGTGACACAAAACCAGTATTTCCCAATGTCCTGGTGATGAATTAAGGTACAGGTACTCTTCCATTAACTATATCCTAGCATTACCATCATCTGTTCGACAGCAGCCAAACGCGCTCCAGCATTAGAGACACTGAGACTGTCCAAACAAACTCAGATTAAGTCCTTATTAGGTCATTGTTTTCATTTTGTGCGTCAAAAATCACCATGGTCAAAACTCCACTGGGGAGAAACCATGTTTATTTATCTGCACATGTGAAAGGTCATCAAAATCCCTCCTTTAGACCCTCCTACACTATCTGGCCGCACTGGAACCGGACACAGAGTTCAGGTTTCACACTGCACCGAAACACGATGCCTGAACAAACACGGGGCAGCCGGAACAACGCACCGCCTAAGAATAGAGGAGGCAATTAAACCAATCATAAAAACAAAAAAGAAATGACAATAAAACCAGAGAAGGCTCTGCGTGTGGGCTTGTGAACGCCCTCTGCGACAGCTCTGTGTCCGGAACCGTGACAGCCCGATCATCCGAGAGACACGGAGGTGCAGCTCATCTGCGGAGCCGTCTTACTTGTCCAGGGCTCCGCTGGTGGGCATGCTGCGGGCGAGGCCCTTCACCCCCGTCTGCTGGAAGTACGGGATGCTGAAGATGTTGGCTGCGATGACGGCGACCGAGTCTGAGGGGTTGACGAAGAAGCCGTGCTTTCCCAGGACCATGTTACGGTCCTGCCAGGAGAGGCGGAGCCCTGTCAGTCACTGACAACCGGCACGTCATTCACAGCGCTCCCGTTCAGTCACCATTAAACTTTATGTCATTCACAACACGGTTTCAGTCACGAGTAATCTCCACGTTGTTCATTTCAATCAGTCGTCATAGTTAAGTCAACATAATGATCGGTATTAAACGAAAGCTTTGATATGTATAAACCAAAACAAATGTGCACTATCATGCAGCTTGACAGAGGAATAGATTTATTGGACCTGATTTATTAACTCTTTGCGGATTTGTACACGCATATGCATACACGTGACAGAAATCCCAGTCTCTCAAGCATTCAAGGCTTCTAATGCCACATCATTGCGCCATTTAGAGAAAGACAAAATAAATACGAGAAGAAACCGGTCCCAGGGATTAGTACGAGGCGCTGGGATACTTACACCATCGCCGTCAAAGGCGGCCCCAAAGTCGTACTCTCCACCCTTCATGGCCTCCACCAGTTCAGAAGCGTAGGTCAGGTTAGGGTCAGGGTGGTGACCTCCAAAGTCCTCCAGGGGCACACAATTAACGGCAGAGTTGGCAGGAGACCCCAGCTCCTCACACACAATCTTCTTCACATAGGGCCCCACCACTGCGGGGAAATGGAGAGGGCCGTAGTCAGGGCGGCAGGGTCAGTGACGTGACCAAGAACATTACATTTACATTTGAAGCATTTAGCAGATGCTCTAATCCAGAGCAAGATGTGCATTAATACATGGTAGGAACAATCATAGTTTGCGCACGAGATCCGTGCAGTAATACAGCGATAGACATCGTTGTAGGCTGCTGCATACCATACCTGTAACACCGGGAAGGAAAAGGTTAGTAATTTTTTATAATTTTTTATTAAATGAGTAGGCAGGGTTACATATACAAGAAGTGTTGAGCAAGTAGGCAGTGGTGATGACAATTGGGTAGATGCACAGGATTCAGTGGTCAGTGGTGGAGAACACGGGACTTTAATATTAGGCTACGCTGGGTCCATAGCAGAACATTCAAATGTCAGGATTTGATTCACGACTGTGTGCCACATGACTGCAATGAGAAAAGGGCTCGCATAGGCAGAATGTCCGACATCTCCAGACCTCAACCCAGGTAGAGATAGTGCAGGCAGGTTATGTGCTTTATGATTCTACCTTCAGTTGCGATGTAGTCAGAGAGCTCCTCTTAATGGCCAGATTAACAGCTTGAGGTCAGAAACTTTGTTTGATTCCAGACACACAGTCTGGAGGCAGCACTGATCACTGTGGGGCCAAGCTGCGTCTAAAGCTACAGTACAGCATGCATCTGTAGAGGAACTTCTGCTATGCACATATTCACCTCAGTTGAACCGCCCAAGTTGCTTCCGTGACACAGGCATGGAAGTATTACAAACATTTAAATATACGCTTGACTTTGCACAAATCTAAGAATTCAGGTGCCTGAAAACAGGGACTTTGACTTATAATAATAATCATAATATAATATATGCCATTTAGCAGACGCTTTTATCCAAAGCAACTTACAGTAGTGAATGCATACATTTTTCAGTATATGTGGTCCCAGTGGGAATTGAACCCACAACCTAAGCGTTGTTAACGCCATGCTCTACCCACTGAGCCACACAGAACCATAACCAGACTTTGAGATCCACTATGGCCCTACAGCCCTATACCAGGTTTATGTTGAACCTGCAGAAACACAGATTGTGGAGACAGATACAAATTGTCAAAGGCATAGGTGCCATGTGTGAATAAATGTGCACTCTGACCAGTAGGTAAAAAGGTAACTGGGGTGCTTTTCCCCTTAAAGACCACAGAGGAAAGAAGTCCAGTCCTTACCTCCGTGCATGGCGTCCAGGCGAACGTTGATGTGATTGGGACCGGACAGCAGCTCCTTCAGTGCGGCAAAGTCAAAGATGTTCCTCAGCATGTTGGCGTAGGATTCCACAGAGTCCACAATCTCCACTGTAGAGCACAGAGATGGTGTCAAGTCCCTCCCTCAATGCTCTGCACCCCTCCAGAACACAGACGCACACCCAGGCCCAGTGCTCTTTGGGCTTCAGCTGCAGACTGAATGACAGACACCCCCCCACCCCACCCGCTTCTGCCTTACCTGTGAAAGGCTTGAATTTGTTCTCCAGGTCAAAGGTCTGCTTGCCGAGGGTGGACAGGTCCACTTTAAGGTCAGGGCAGATTGCATACTCTTCGATACTCTTGCTGATCTGGAAGATTTTGTCTGTGATGCCTTCGGGGGCGGGACCTGTGGCACGTCGCAGGGTGGAGAGTGACATCACGCGACTGCAAACCATGGAGACGAGCCTCCCATATCAGTCATGACTAAGCAGGCAAAAGGAGGACACGCCTATGAGCTCTACTCTTGAACCAGCCCGTATCCAAAGCTGGGCTTGCGTAAGCCTGCGGACGGCTGCCATCCTTCACATACGGTCTAGTTTAAATTTAGATGTGGTCATTGGACCGAAAAAAAGCCTTGCGGAGAAATTACAGCTGTGTGCCACCTTGCACACACAACGTTTCAATGTCTGACAACACACATCTCAATGCTGCTGCTCTACGGCTTTTGCACAGAAACGCATAGAAAAGTGGATTTTCATTCATGAAATAAATACACTACATTGACAAAATACAAAAATAATGAGGGACGGATATCTGTGGGGCAACAGACTACATGGAAGTAATAGCCAACAGAAATATTATTATAGCTAAACAAAATGGCAAAGATCATCAACCCAGCACAGTAAATGGAGCAGATACAGCTCACATTAGCTGCAACTCGTCTTGCTGTTAAGGAGTTCAATCAAAATGTCACATGCTATAATTCCCTGGATGTCAAATATTTCGCCCAGTTGCCAAGCCTAACCAATCAGCTCAGCTTGTCAACAGCACTGACTCATTGTGGCTTCCTCGTGGTCAAAGCAGTAATTTTACAGATCAGATCAAAATGGAGGCTGCACTCAGTTTGGTGCGTGTCGAAGTGAGACATCTATGGAATCACACTTTGTCAACACAAACAGAACAATTGATCATTTTGCCCAGGTAGCACTCTTTTCTCTCATTCTCAGGTGGAAAAGGACACTGGGTTTTTTAATCGAGGCTCACCTCCGCTGGAAATGTTGAACTTGATTCCAAAGTCTCCATTGGGTCCACCAGGGTTGTGGCTGGCAGTGAGGATGATGCCCCCGATGGCTTTGGTCTTCCTGATCACACAGGACACAGCAGGGGTGGACATGATCCCATTCTGACCAATCACCAAGCGGCCTATCTGCAGCAAAACACAGGGAGCAGGTCAGTTCCCATACCAGAACATGTCAGTATATATATATATACAGCTCTGGAAAAAATTAAGAGACCACTCCACATTTTTCTTAAATCAGCATCTCTACATGTATGGCAGCCATTCCATTCCAGTGTCTGTTGAATTCCAACACAAGCACACCTCATTCTACTTAATGAAGTACTGATTAGGTGATCACCTGAACCAAATCTTATTTAACGAGGAAAAGTATAAAAACCACTGCTGTGGTCATCACTATCCTCTTGCAATAGGACCAGCTGGATGGCAAAAAACAGCGCTAGTAGTACATCAAAAGTAATTGGAATCAAAAAATAACTATTGACCATGCCAAAAGAGTTGAAAAGAAAAGTTTTGAGTGAGGAAAAGAAGGGTTCAATTCTGGCTTTACTGGCAGAGGGATACAGTGAGTGTAAGGTTGCTTTTATCCTTCAAATTTCAAAGACAGCGATTCATAAGAACAAGGTCAAGCAGCAGACATTGGAAATAACAAAGCTACAGACGGGCAGAGGGCAAAAACGACTCTCTACTGACCGGGATGACCGCCAACTCATTCGAATGTCACTCAACAACCATAGGATGACATCAAGTGACCTACAAAAAGAATGGCAAACGGCAGCTGGGGTGAAGTGCACGGCGAGGACGGTTCAAAACAGGCTCCTAGGGGCAGGGCTGAAGTCATGCAAAGCTAGAAAACAGCTCTTCATCAATGAGAAGCAAAGAAGAGCCAGGCTGAGGTTTGCAAAAGACCACAAGGATTGGACCGTAGAGGACTGGAGTAAGGTCGTCTTCTCTGATGAGTCCAATTTTCAGCTTTGCCCAACACCTGGTCGTCTAATGGTTAGACGGAGACCTGGAGAGGCCTACAAGCCACAGTGTATCGCACCCACTGTGAAATTTGGTGGAGGATCGGTGATGATCTGGGGGTGCTTCACCAAGGCTGGAATCTGGCAGATTTGTCTTTGTGAAGGACGCATGAATCAAGCCACATACAAGGTTATCCTGGAAGAAAACTTGCTTCCTTCTGCTCTGACAATGTTCCTCAACTCTGAGGATTGGTTTTTCCAGCAGGACAATGCTCCATGCCACACAGCCAGGTCAATCAAGGTGTGGATGGAGGACCACCAGATCAAGACCCTGTCATGGCCAGCCCAATTTCCAGACCTGAACCCCATTGAAAACCTCTGTAATGTGATCAAGAGGAAGATGAGCTGAGCTGCTTGAATTTCTGCGCCAGGATTGGCATAAAGTCACCTAACAGCAATGTGAAAGACTGGTGGAGAGTATGCCAAGATGCATGAAAGCTGTGATTGCAAATCAGGGTTATTCCACCAAATAATGATTTCTGAACTCTTCCTAAGTTAAAACATTAGTATTGTGTTGTTTAAAAATGAATATGAACTTGTTTTCTTTGCATTATTAAAGGTCTGAAAACACTGCATCTTTTTTGTTATTTTGACCAGTTGTCATTTTCTGCAAATAAATGCTCTAAATGACAATATCTTTATTTGGAATTTGGGAGAAATGTTGTCAGTAGTTTATAGAATAAAACAAAAATGTTCATTTTTACTCAAACACATACCTATAAATAGTCAAACCAGAGAAACTGATCATTTTGCAGTGGTCTCTTAATTTTTTCCAGAGCTGTATATATATATATATACACATACAGGTAACCACCAAAATAAAGGAAACACTTTTGTAAACAAAGGATACAAAGTATATTGAAAGCAAGTGCTTCCATTTTCCTGGCATGGTTTAGGTCCACTCAACCCCGTAGAGAGCAAGGTAAACATCAATAAATACAAAGCCATTCTAAGTGATCACCTTCATCCTAGGGTGAAGCATTTATATCCAGATAGGCGATGGAAGTGGTCTCTTCCAGGATGACAGTGCCCCCATCCACAGGGCCCTAGTGGTCACCGAATGGTTTGATGAGCATAAAACTACGTAAAACATATGCCATGGCCATCTCCGTCACCAGATCTCAACCCAATTTAACACTTTTTGAGATTCTGGAGCAGCACCTGAGACAGTGTTTTCCAGTATATATATATATATATATATATATATATATATATATATATATACATACACACACACACAAATATACACACAAGGGGGTAGACAAAACAATGGAAACACCAAATGAAAAAGGACTCATACTTTGAAGTAACTAAATCGCTATTAAAAAGGGGTCTACACGTGTTTCACATTACACGTCAATACTAATTACCAATATGTTTCTGCTATAAAATAAATTTTTAACACTTTAATATGTGAGTTTCTAAGGCAACATGAGACCTAACAGATTTTGAAAGAGGTCAAATAGTTGGTGCCCGAATTGGGGGTCAGTCACAGAAACTGCAAAATTATGTGTGTCAATGTGTCAAGGGGAACAGTATCAAAAATCATGACGGCATACAGCAAACAAGGAAAAACTGCATCAGGAAAGAGGAACCGTGGTTGCAAGTCAAAGCTCACCAACAGGGTTAGATGCACCACAGAACAATGGCCTCAAAAAATACCAAAGAACTGAATCTACAACTCCATGGCACAGTCTCAACAATAACTGTATGTTGTAAGCTTCACAAAGCTGATATTTATGGTAGGGCTGACATTCAGAAGCCGCTTGTAACCAAGGGCAATGCGCAGTAAAGCACATTCTGGCGTAATGAACACAAAACCTGGACTTCTGAGTAGTGGAATAAAGTAATATGGTCTGATGACTCATATTTTACTATTTTTCCTACATCTGGATGGCTTTGTGTTTGGAGAAAGACAAAGGAAGCCTTCAACACACTTTGTCTGTTCCCAACTGTTAAACATGGTGGTGGATCTTTTATGGTATGGGCAGCCATCTTGTGGGAGTCATCCGACTATTACTCGGACCCAATGGTGGAATTACGGCCAAGGAATATGAAGCCATATTAGTCAACCAGGTGCACCCTATGATGCAAATATTGTTTCCTCAAGATGTTCCCATATTCCAAGATGATAACGCCCCAATACACACTGCTAAATGGATTTAAGAGTGGTTGCATGAACACAAGGATGAAATCAAACACCTTCCATGGTCTCCCCAATCACCAGATCTAAACACTGTTGAACATTTATGGGAATTTCTGGAATGTGGAGTGCTAGTACATTTCCACCACCTTCACCTCTCAAAGAACTGGAGGCTTTCCAGTTTGGAAAATGGTCCAATATCCCATTAGAAACAATTCTAAACATGTATAACAGCATTCCATATACACATAGTTTGGTGTGCCCATTATTTAGTCTACCCTGTGTGTGTGTGTGTGTGCGCGTGTGTATATGATTGCACTTTACTATATA
The DNA here is from genome assembly GCA_029706075.1 of Aldrovandia affinis. NCBI lineage: Eukaryota > Metazoa > Chordata > Actinopteri > Notacanthiformes > Halosauridae > Aldrovandia > Aldrovandia affinis. Next base: position 1,064,146 of record JAINUG010000145.1, on the reverse strand, counting down.
AAGCACATAAAAAAAGTCCCCACATGTTGTGCACAAACCTATGTGTGGGAACGTTCATTGCCCTGTGCCAAAAACTGAGAAGACACTGAGACATAAGGTATCCTACATCCAGATCCAGTTCACTTGATATAAAGATAATATACGAGATGAAAAGGGAATGGCAGTAGAGATGAACACCTGTTAGGCTTTAGCTGGAGTGGCTGAATGGACATGAATCTGAGGGTGTTGGTGGACAGCTGCAGGTTGAGCTACATTATACAGGACCTAAGTCCCAACTGGGGGCAGGGGGGTTGTTAGACAGATCTATGCTGCTGCCGAGTGTGTGTCCAGCTCTCCACAGAGTGATTATCATCTCCGGCTTGGACAGCAATGCCACTTCCTCACTATGCAATGGACTCACCAACTCATCAATTATTCACCACTAACAACCGTCAATGCACTCTCACTTTCCCTCTAGTGTTCACTCAAACGCAACCTATAAAGAAATGCTTTCAACTAGTCCCTATTTTCTACTACTGTTCACCTCCAAAGAGTACCGGAAGCTAGTTTCCCTCCAAAAGCTCTATTCTGGGATTAAACTTTGTGTGTAAAACTACATAATTAGTGGTGGCTGAACAGAATCATGGCAGTAGCCTTGCATGAGAGCTTTATTAATTTAGCTGGAATCCTACTGGATCACTTTTACGACCATGCCTTCATGTGCTACATCTCAATTGAATCCCCTAAAAATATACCCTGTGCTCAGAGAAGCAATGCAACTCTTATTTCAGATCAAATGCTTCAGGGTCCATGTGTTACTTAGTAGTCAGAGGTGGACCAGGCTAATACGGACTAATTGTTTAAAATGAGTATCAATTGTGTTTGCAGTTCAGCTAACTCAAAGTCATAACAAGGACCTAGTTCCTAAACATTGCTGGAATTCATATGGATGTATTCCCAAACTCAAACACATTCAACTATTGAACAATACAAAAAGGCACAGAATTTGGTTAAATCAATTTCAAACCCTGAATTAGTGCAAGCCAGCATGCCTTCGTAGATGTGCATGTATGAGTCACACAGGTAATACTGACCCCATTAGCAGCTGCCATTTGCACAATAACTTCTATAGCAGTTTTATTGAAATAGCGGCCATCTCCTCCCACAACCAGAGTGGAGCCCTGGCGGTCTCTGAGATCAATGGAGGTGAATATGCTCTGGACGAAATTCTGCAGGTAATCCTGCTTGGTCACAAAAACGTGCACTTTCTTCCTAAGACCACTTGTTCCTGGCTTCTGGTCAGGATACGGAACGGTCTCCAGGGTCAACAGCTGCAAAGGACTGTCTTCCATTGTCGTGTGAAAACCATGAAAAAAATAAAACACAATAAAATAATAAAAAGTGCAGGTTTACTAGAATCCCTGGACGGAGGAGACGGAATACAGGAACGCTAATGGTCGATTCGGTATTCAGGGTTCATGTGAAGTAGTTTGGAGCCCAAAAATAACTCCCTGGACCTCTCGCGAAGGCAGAGATTGTAACTGAAGACGCTTCCTTGCACTTGTCCAGGGGGATCACTGTCAGAGCCATCGGCTGCAGTACGTCCGGCGGAAAACTGGGCGCTCCCGCGCTCTTCTAAAACACCGTCGCCCCCAAAACAAAGGAAGACCAAAGAGCAAGGGGGCACAGTGATCTTAGTGCCCTGTCCTGGAGTGTGTGTGAGACAAGGTTTGCCTCCGTGAGCCAGCCTCACCCTCATGCTGCCTGCCAGAGCTGTTAAAAGTGGCTGATTTATGGGGGAGCCAACATGCCTTCAGAGGCATGCTGGGCTATGGGGGGGAAGCCACCGTCTGTAAACCGGGGTGGAGGAGAAACTTGCCACCATGTAGCACGCTAATGGTTGGGATTGTCCCTGCACTCAACCTAGTGTCCTCACTAGCAGAAGAGACAAAGGAACAAGCCTCGCATTACATTGGCCCTGGCAACACTGGGTTGGTGAGTTATCTCCATAGGGCTACTTTCCAGTTGTACTATTTAAGACATTTACAGGACACATGACTTGCTATTTATCTGTCCTTCTGTCCTATTTCATATTATATTTTGTTCATGTTTATAAATTAATTATGAGCTTATATTCCATCTGATATCATGAAATGAAAAGGCTAACAGTGGTGCGATTCATTTTTGTCAACCATGCAGGGGGCTAGCTTGTCACTTCTTTAGGCCACTTTTATGAACCTAAGCAAATTGTTCTTAACCTTCCTATGGGCTTCGTGTTTTTGGTCACACCCAGGGCATTCGGGTCAATTTGACCCGGCTCATGTTCAACCATTCTAAAGTCGTTATATCACATGTTTAGTACAGTAAATGAGCCAAGCAGAAGAAAAAACATAGAAAAAACAATATTTTAACATACTTTTCCTTGATGTTGAAATTTTAAAACGGGTCAGATTGACCCGAGGACCATAGGAAGTGACACATTATCAAACTTGCTGTTGTAACCACAATGTAGTAAGCTTTCATCAGTAACTTGGGGCACATTAAGCTGCTTTTCCTGCAAAATTAAAAGTCACACTAAAATATACGAGCAGCTTCAGCTGTAATAATGTAAAACTGCTCCCCCCCCTCCACACATTTACATTTTAAGCATTTAGCACACAAACACACACACACACACACACACACACACTAAACTCTTCTTAAAACATACGCTTGTCCTTGAACAAAAACTTTAACAATGATGATAATATAATTCACATATACATTTTATACATGAATCTCATGAATACATGAATTGTTTTTAAAGCAAGCCTACTTAGTAATTTAAGACTCTATGTCTGTTGATTGCATGCATTTTATTTTAAATTAAGGTCTGACAGGGGTGACCACTAAATGTGCTTGGAAACATTGCTACATAAATGCACGCCATAATTACCTTTGTTAGGTTACCAATAACTTGGCACTCAGAACAGCAGAGTGCATTTTTATTTTATTTAATGCATTCAGTCTCAGCACCACCTAGTGGCTTGTACAGTAATTTCCAGACGTGGCTAGGAATTGGAGTTAATATCCTGATTGGATGATACCAGTGGGGAGAGAATTCTCTATATGTATATATAATATTAATTCAATTAGTGCTGCTTTGCAGTGCTGGGATTGGATTATGAGGATTTTTGTGCATTCCAAAATGGGGGATAAAGAAAACAAAAATAAGATAAGAGCAGGAAGTTGCAACGGAGGTTCATTGGTTGCTAAAAAAAATGGCAGGAATATACAAAACTACTAACTTTTTTAACAGCTTTTTATTCAACCTTTTTTTCTCAACAATTTAGAATGCCAAATTGTAATTATAGGCCTGTCTAATCATCGCAATGTCCTCCGTCTATTTGAGAGGGGCACACCAGCACGAGTGTTCTCTGAAATGTGTGCAGTCAGCCACTGCTTCCTTTCACATAGCAATCCACCAGCAGGGCAGCAGCTACTACGCCTGAGGCCTGCGAGGCCAACATAGAGTCGGTGCAGGTACCAGACTGACCAGGGTGCGTCTATATTGTGCGATAGGGCAATGGATATCCAGCCAATGAAAATCCTCCCTTCCTGGGCAACACTATGAGCAATGCACCACCCAGCAGGGTGGCACATTCTGTATTTGATTCCATTACTGGACTATGAACTCATGCCCCAGCTGGATACACCACTTGACAACGCCAACATTCATTTTAAAGGTGATTATTTCTTTTTAGTGATGCAGTGCTTCTTTGCACTGAACCAGGTTGCTTTCATTGTGCTTAGAAAAAATGAATACATATATTTGATATCAAGAACACACTTAACTGTTCCATTAATCGCTGCCAGGTTCATTTGTTAATGCAAAAAACATCCTAACAATGACCATAGCTGACTTATTGATACTCAAGGTTTGCTCTCCCATCCGTTAATAAGGAAATAACCCACAATATACGATGCAGAAACGTCAAGCCAAATTCAGTTTAGAATCAGGCTTTGTGACATAGGGGGAAGTGCAATGTAGAATAAACTAATACAGAACATTTAGAAACTCGCTCATTACATATAAACACCGTTTTTAAAAATGCATACATGTTACATTTGTCTAGACTTTTGTTTCGTTATTGTAATTTCCTAGTGCCGTTTTTGCCTCCTGCCTCCGTCGCGGTAACCTTCATATCGAAGGGGCTTTGCAGACCTACGGCACACGGTTCCGCCCCCTTGTCTGCTGTCACCGAGGCAACAGGCCCCTGTTGTGGCTCGGGGTACTTAATCATCAGATCCTCCAATCAGCTGATTCAGGATCTGTTCGCCCACCCCAAATTCTCACACAACCATTTTGTGTAAAACGTACCCGTTGATCCTGGGTCAGCTGATGGAAACAGAATATATTACAGCCATAATTTTAATTCCAGCGCTACCGCCACAGGATTACGAAACGTTTTAACTGCACATGTTGCAACACAATGCATAAGCAATGCATATTTTCCACGTGGTTCCTCGTTGTATTTACTTCGATAAAATGGACTATAATGGACCATAATGGCATGAAAAACATACGCACGGACAATGGAAACATAGTAGCAATGTGTGCGCCGGTGATACATTGTTTTCAGAAGTGATGTACCTTGACCGTATATCGCCGGCGGCCGTTAGGGAAATGTCAAAGGTTTTAAATGCAACCTCTGCACTTCACTGGACGATGAAGGTCATTTAGCTGGAACCAATGTCTAGGAACTCAATACCTGTCAAATTTGGCCACAGCAACCCCGCCTCCCTCATACATTTAGAATCATACGCGTTTAACAAATGTTACTTCCTGTAGCTTTTCATGAATCCGTAGCCCTGGGGTCTTGCGATACTTTAAATAAGTTATATTTGACTTTGCATAAAGCTGTATTGTTTACTATAAACGTTATTCGAAAGCGGAAGATCATCCAGAGGAACCTGTTTGTTAACACGTAATGAGCTAAAACACAGCATGGAACTATTGCACAACTTCTAATAGAATGACGTTAAATCAAGCTGCCTCCAAGGACGGTTGAAACAACTTGCATGCCACTGCTAGCCAGATGTCCCTTACAAACCCTGTAAGGGAATACATATATGAAGCAAAACAAATACATTACGTACCCCATTTGCAGCCGCGATTTGAATGATCAGCTGAATAGCGTCTTTCATGAAAAACCTTCCATCTCCTCCGACTACAAGCGTGCCTTCCTGTCTCTCGGCGGGGTCGATGGTTGAAATAATGCTCTGGATGAAATTTTCAGCATAGTGCTGGTTCTTCTGAAACACAGTCACCCTTTTCCTGAGGCCACTGGTTCCAGGCTTCTGGTCAGTGTAAGGCTTGGTTTTAACTGTTGTTATTTTCATTTTTCCCCCCAAATTCTCCCGTGTGTTCCGCGTATTCAGTGATGGGATCTGCACCGACAAGCTACCACACGTACACACTCCACGACTGCTCAGTCCTACAAGGTAACTCCCACTGCAACATTTAAAGGGACAGTACAGCTCTCCAGTTTGACAATGAATTCACGTTGGAAGAATGTTGAGCTGATGGGATCCAAGAGATCCAAGGTTTCTACAAACGTAGCCATTTTACTGTTATAACAATCTTAAATAAATTAACGACTCAAAGCCTTTTCTTTCATGTAATTAACAAAGATGACACATTACGATGGTCATAAGCTGTCCTTTACTCCCTACCTATACCTTTCTTGCTAATCATGCTGTACAACTGTTGTACAACACCTGTTTGATTAGGCATAACCATTTTGGTGCAAATAATAGGCCTTGGTTAGCCTACTCCAGAACCATACACACACACATGACCACCCACAATCCAACCAAAACCAAATATTATATATATTATTCGTTTTTTAATAACACATGGTTTAACATTTCCAGTGGATTTGGTTGGATTGTGGGGTGATTTGTTTGATACATGATTTGTAGGAGGGACTCTTTGTACAACAACATAACACTGGCAAGATGCTGGTTGCTTATGTATGGGTTTTCATGACAAAATTATATTGTACATACAAAAAATAAGATATAGGTATAAACAAAGCTCATTAATTGACAATACATGAGGTCTCTATAAATGCAGCCGATAATAGATAACATGCTGTTTATTCTGTCTCTTGCCTCAGTTTGTTTAACAAGAAATGCTATCTAAAGTCCATCTTCATCGAAAGATTTATCATCAACAACAGAAATTCTGCAATGTTTAAACTTCTGAAGTTACCCTCCCCCACCCATGTTCTGAAAACCTTTTAACATCGTAATAACTATTTTCTAACACATTAATTTGAAATGTCTCATATCAACTGAAATGTAGCCTGAAAATCACATCACAAAGGAATTTGTTTTTCACAAAAACATTTTTTTCAGGTGTTAAAGTGCAAGACTTAACTTTGGAACATGTCCATGTCTCAGCTAGTGGTACCTCAAATTAGTCAATCATTTCCCCATGCCCCTACACAAACAATTCACAAAGACAGGGCCTCATATTTTCTGAGATATGACTACATAATTGTCTATGTAATCACAAGGTGGTTGGTACTGAGACTGAGCAACTCCATGGGTATGTTTTAGCAGTGTCAACACATCCAGCACTCAAAAGGTTCCAAAGCTAATGCCAGTCAGACAGAATGCTTCACAATCAACAATTTAAGTCCTTGGCAATGCTAGTGAATGTTGAAGTCAAATCTTTGTTTGACTATTACACCACAAGTTGTTTCAGCCCATCCATAGCAGAGTTGATCTTTGAGATGTAGCGAAAAGATTTATAATAGTTTATACTAAAGGTGTTTTTTTTTTAAAACACTGATTTAGTTATATGACTAACAATTCAAGGAGCAATGCAATGTGAACTAATATTATTGGACTATAAGCTAGGTTCTAGAATGCTTTTGTACTATCTTATTGTATCAAAATGCATTGGAAAAGATTGTTTGTTTAACATATAAGGAATAAATGTTTTTTAATGCTCTTGACTAATAAAGAAACTCATGAATGAAAGGGACTAAGTTCACAAGTTAGTGTTAGAAAAGGATTTAACAAGCTTGTGGTGAACAAGACAGAGAGCACAGAAAATGAAAGGCCACTTCTCAATTACCATGTGACATTTAACAGCCTGTTCTACAGTTACAGTAGAGAAAGTCAAAGTGCAAAATAATTGCACGAATGATATAAATAGCTGGTAAAGCCTACCCCTGGCATTAAAGGCCAAGGGTATATAAATTGTAGACCTGTGTGTAATGCAGAGGAATGCGCTTCACTGCCAATTGGCCCACAGTGGGTCAAGATTAAAAATCTGGAGTCAAAGGGAGTTCATCGGGTACTAATGGGAGGTTTCAATTAATACATTATAAATCAAATGCAGTAGATTCAATCCAAATGCATATTTTTTCAGATTAAAGTGTGCTGAACATATTCCTTACAATTATTCAAATCTGCTGGGGAAATACCATTGGGAAATGTTATTGATATTGGTCTACCATAGCCTTGGATTCTAAAATGTTTATACATTTAATTTATAAAAAAATACATGCCCATTAGCAATCTGTTAACATGCAAACACTATACCTTTAGCAAGTAGACTGGGAAACAAAATAGGAAGATACCATTAACAAATATGTAAGCCTAGCACAGAAGTCTGCCAAACCAAAAAATTGCATGATCAAAATATATTTTCAACAATTACATTTAATACATGAAGATGAGATTAAAAATAATATTAGTTGTCAATGGACAGATATTATAGATGAATGCATTGAAGTATCAAATTACAAACAAAATGTATTTTAACTGAAGCAAATGTGATATACAAACTCTTAGAACAACAATTTTCCAAAACATTGGGTGACTCATGACAATCATATGTTAAGAAAGTATTAATTCAAATGTAATGTCTATTAATATTATTGTAAATAATTGGAAAGTATAGTCTCATACCACATAATATAAATTAGATAACAAAAGATTAAGAAAGACACAATGATCAAATGTCATACATTCCCCAACACAACAAAGGCACTGTTTACTGTTTGCTATTAGTTTCCGCTAATTCACTGGATTTCAGTAGAGTGAGTGAGGCACATATTTGCCTATCACATCACCCAGGGAGGGGGGGGAAACAGGATTGTCCCTGACTGATCCCACAAGAGCAACTCAACAACCCAAGAGCAATGCGCTTCTGTTCTCTCTCACTCTCTCTCTCTCTCTCTCTCTCTGCAGTAATGAAACATGCTTCCGAAGTTGGTTTAAAAAGATACATAATAAAGGCATGAGCACACTCTTTAGGACACAATGCTTTCAACACAGTGGTAGGTCCACTCCTGTTTTTCGTTGTTGGGCACAACGTGTTGGCATACCTAGGAAAGAAACAGACAATACCATTAAAACCCACAATGGTTGATATGGTTACGCACGTTCACAGAAACACAACGACAGGGAAAAGATGCATCCAGACATATCGATGTTTGGTTTTAAAAGAAGAAAAAAACAAGCACAAGGGTGTGGAAATTACATGTGCCAGAAAGTTGTCAATATTGTACATGTACAAAATCATAAAGAATACACTCCATAGGGGTGAGGGGATTTTACATTTGTGTGCATTACATACAACGACCTAGTTGTTTATGTATTGGACTGGAGAGAGATGACTGGAGAGAGTGTTTCCCCTTTCTTTCAGTCTGTTCAAGAGTTCTCCTAAATGGGAAATAGAGCGTGAAATGCAGCACTCGGCCTGGCCACACCAGCGAGCTGCCAAATTCAACTGGAGCTCCCAGTGAATACAGTGACCTTGTTCAGCTGTGCCAACAGAGGTTTGCCAATCACTGCCTAAGCAAACTTGTCTTTTGGTCTTGAATTACACATACGTTCCACAAAACGTTCCTAAACCTTCACATGAAATACCATGCCATTAAATGTTACAGCGGCACATTAAATGTAAAATCAACCCACATGCTAATCCAAACAATGATAATGTGGCGGCAGAGTAGCAGCAACAAGAAAAAATCAATTTGGGCTGAGATGTGTACTCTGAGATGTGTACTCAATGTGTTTCTATGGCCTTGTTTCATAGCACTGTAATTATTTTACAATAGCTAGTAAAGTAAGCTAAAAACCCCTGAAATAATTATAGCTTTTACGTCAAACAACAATTCAAATATTGGAATTCCAATATTATGACAGTATATTATGAGCATGCATATCACAGAGGCCTACTCCCTGGAAGTACATATAGGTTGTGTCCATTTTGTGCTTCACCACTGTGTTTCAAGTACTGTCCCTCTGGCACAATGGTTGCAGAGCTCAGTAGTTGTGCTCAGCTCAGCTGACTGTGACTTGTGATATGTGACGTGTGTGCTGGTCTCTGTGCTGGATGTCGTAGCGATTGGATTTATTAATTTATTTGTTTGCTTGCATTGCATTGGTTTACTATTGAAAGAAAGTTAGGAAACAAATGATGTTTCCAAAATGTATACACATACATTTATTGAAATATTTATTTGGTTTGCCTCCATAATAATTCAACAACACTGAATATAAGTCTGGGGTCAATGAGCTCCTGTTATGTATAAATGAAGTGCCATCATAAATTGACAACATTCTGCTAGCATATTGCAACCACGGAAGTTCTAATTGGTCAATAATGCATTCTTGTCCCCGTGTAAATGCGCTGGGAGCGATGTAGGAGGCCTCTCACCATTTTGGTTCTCGCTGGGACCTCCACAGCGAACACGCTCATGCCTCTGCTGCTGATGCAGTTCTTACTCTGCTCGTTGTTCACGTGCACGGTCACTTTGTGGCTGGACTGCAACAGAAAGCAGGAGTGAAAACAGGAAACCACAGCATGTCTCAAATATGTTTCAACTCCAAAAACGTTTGACAGGGATGTCAACATCAAAATATAAGATCATATATTACAGTGTAGCCGATTAATAAAGGAAGCAGTGTATAATACAAATTAAAAATTAAAAAATATATTTAAAAAAAGGCACTGCAGCAATTGTGAATATAACACATAATTGGAATGTAAATCATAGATGGGGTACTGAGCTGGTAACATAACATAACTTACAGATGCAGTCCTCTTTAATGGTATGAAATTATCCCTGCTCTGCTTGGACAGATGTGGCATTTTAAATAATTAAATGATACAGTGTTCAATATTTCGGTGATGTATGGGCTTCCGAGTGGCGTATCCAGCTGAGGCACTTGTTATTAGCATGTCGATACGCCATATGGTCTGGAATCAAATCCTGCCAGTGCCCATTGTAGCATGGAGTCCTACAACCCATGCATAATTAGCCATAGCGTCACCCAGGGAGAGAGACTTCAGCTGGCATGGTATTCCCAGCTCAATAGGCTACTCTGTTCAACTGGGTGCCTGTAGTCTGCCCACCCTCCAGCATAGTAACTGTGCAACTCTGTTCAGCAGTGAACGGCTGAACACGTTTCAGAGGATGTATGAGCTAGTGTGCACCCTCCCAAATTGAGAGTTTTAGCGATGGGACGGGCCTACAATTATGATTGAAGTGAAAAATTTGGAATAAAACATTTTGCGATGAAATAACATTAAACAGCTCATGTTAATTGATTAATACTACATCACTGGTGAACTATACTCATTTGAACTAACCATAATCACTCCTCATAGTCTAGAACTCATTTAGAATATCACAGTAAATAATATTTTCCAAGGTACTCCCTTGCTTTTAATTAAAATGCTCAAGGTGGATTCCTGTCTTGTGTCTCATTTGTCAGGGTAAATTAGCAACAGGTAGCATATGTTGGAATAGCTTTACACTGAATCAAGCATATATTTTAGTGCTCACGGCTTGTTTTCATGTCTTCAATTTATATATAAACTATTTGGCACCTATTATGCTTACTCTTATTATAAAAAGGTTGACCTCTTCCTCACTAAAACCTTTGAAGGTCACCAACTCTCTGCATTCTCTACTTGATTATCCTGCTCTTTCATCCGTAACCCACTCCTCTCTTTACTGCAGCCTCACTTTCTCGTCTTACTTCTTGATCTCTTGGATGTTTTTCATACTGTAGGTCACTCAGTTCTTCTTTTAACTGTTGCCAATCAGGGAATTTATTCTGCTGCTATGGTTGATTCTCTTTTTAGCGCATACTTTATCTTGTTTTTTCACAGGTTTCCTGGGGAGGTTCTCTCTACTTGTTGCTGTGTCCCTGCCGGGGTAGCCCAAGGTTCTGTGTTAGGTCCACTCCTGTTTTTCCCTCTAGACTTAGTACATGGATCATCTCACTGCTTCCCATTGCTTTCCCCCATTATGCCACCTCAGGTGATGAAGTGTTTAAGTATGCCTCTCTTTTACAGCTCTGAATCTCAGATTTCCTCTTGGAGGTAACCTTATCGATCAGTCATCTGCTCTTTGATGACCTTAAGCTTTCCAAATGTCACCCCTCATTTCCTCAACCTCTTTAAGCCCCTGCTGCTGACCTCTCCTTTTAAATGGATCACACTCTCTCTGTCTTTTCTGTTACAAAATAATCAAGACTACCCACTGTTTCACTGTTAACAAATTTCTTCTTCTCACTCAATGTGGCAGGCTTTTCAAATGCAGTGCAGACATTGTTCCATGGTAATAATTGATTCAGTACTCCTTGCCAAGGTTTTGTCCATTTTGGGCCTTAATTTACTGTATTTCTTTGTTTGCTGGACTTCATTCTAATTCCTCTGCTACAGCTAATACAGGTTCTTCTGCCTGGCTTGTCTCCCCTCTGTCTTACCTCTCTCATAATAGTGTATTGCTCAGTTTAAAAAATATCTAACTCACACCTTTTTCTTGCTTCCGGTTGTGTTAACTGTTCTGCTCCTCTCCCTAAGCTCTGCTCTTCTTTCTATTCTATAATCTATTATTTCTTTTTAAACGCTTTCTACACAAAAAGGCACTCCATTGGCTTCCTCTGTTCCACCTCTTTGTTCTACCATATACAAAATATTTACCTTTCTGTTCTCTACCACTAATCCACAGTGCAGGAATGGTCTACCTGAAACTATTGTGTTTCACAAGTTTCCTGGGGAGGTTCTCTCTACTTGTTGCCGTCTCCCCATTGGGGTAGCCCAAGGTTCTGTGTTAGGTCCATTCCTGTTTTTCCCTCTAGACTTGATACATGGGTCATCTCACTGCTTCCCATTGCTTACCCCCGTTATGTTATCTCAGGTTGATGAACCGTTCCAGTATGCCTCTCTTTTAGAGCTCTGATTCTCACATTTCTTCTTGGATTTAACCTTGTCGGACATCTGAAAAGCCTGCACAGTGCAAGAATGGCCTTGCTGAGCCCTGTATTTTACTGGGCTGAATATGTCAGTGCATTTCAGTTGTCTGCTTCTGTCTGCTTCGGTCTTTGCTTCAGCTTTATCACACCACTGGCCACCTGCATACTATATGAACAATGACACTGACACTACTACCTTTCTATTAATTGGGAAGTAGTGCCAAGTCAGGGTAAATGTGAAGAGCAGTTTTTAGATGTGGTTAATGACTGCTTTTTGGTACAGTCTTGTTACTCAGCTTACAAAAGGTTAATACTGGGTCTGGTTTTGTGTAATAATCCTAACAGAATTCGCAGCACAGAGGTAGTATAACCATTAGGGAGAAGTGATAATAGTGCAGTTAATTTTGATCATTTTTGGCAAGTTAAGATGGCCTCCCCCAACTCTATAATTTTTAACTTAAGACGAGCTGACTTTAATAAAATTAGAGAATTTAAGTAATATACATTTGGTAAAACTTCTAGGTTGCAGAACTGTGAATGAAAAATTGACTACATTTAAAAGGGTTATTGTAGATGTACAGTGTAAATTCATCCCAAAAGTAAGGAGAAATAGGATGAAAAAACTGTCTCCACAGTGGATGATTAAATCTTTACGGGAGATTTTGAGGCAAAAGAAGTGGCTGTATAAAGTATATGAAAAGGAAAACTCAGACAGAAAGATGATAGATTATTGTAATATGCGGGCTAAAGCTAAAAAGGAAATAAGAGCAGGTAAAAGGCAGTTTGAAATTAAAATTGAAGTTTTTAAATTTCCTGTCAGTTTGAATTGCATCACTTGAAAAATCCTGGAATGTATTATTAGGGACAAGTTCTTGAAAAAGAATAGTATTTTAAGGGATAGCCAACAGCTAACAAACCTCCTGGACTTTTTTGAAGAGGTTACAAAGTGTTTTGACCTGAACCAGACTTATGATATTATATATTTTGACTTTCAAAAAGCATTTGACAAGGTACCACATGAGAGGCTCATTATTAAAATGAATTCAGTAAGAATTACAGGTGTTGTTTCAGCGTGGGTTCATAATTGGCTGCAAGGGTGAATACAAAGACTAACAGTAGGTGAGGTCGTATCAGACCTAGGTGCTGTGGGCAGTGGGGTCCCACAGGGATCGGTTCTGGGACCTCTGCTCTTCCTTATTTACATAAATGATCTTGATAGGGATAATACTAAACTTGGGGGTTTAGCAAACAGTTTGGAATCGACTGAAGTAATCCAAGATGATTTAAACAAAACCAAAGAATGGGCAGAAACATGGCAGATGACATTCAATATTGCTAAATGTAGTTATGCATGTGGGAAATAAAAACATGAATGAGGGGTGATTGTTTAGAGTATTTTATGGCAGGCTAAAAATGAGTAGGTGTTCAATTTGGAAAAAGACTTAGGAATTGTGGTTGATTAAAGTCTATCTGCAGTGTGCTACAGCACTGAAAAAGGCCAACAGGATGCTGGGATATATAGCAAAATGTATTGAGTATAAATCAAAGGAGGTTATATTAATGTTATATAATGCCTTTGTCAGACCTCACTTACAGTAGTATGTGCAGTTCTGGGCACCACACTACAAGAAAGATATAGACGCTCTTGAAAAAGTTCAAAGAAGGGCAACTAAATTGGTACCTGGTATGAAAGGTAAAAGTTATGAGGATAGACTTAAGGCACTCAATCTATTTAAGATTAGCAAACGGAGACAGGGGGGATTTGATTGAGGTTTTTAAATTCCTAAAAGGGATTAACAAAGTGAACTACCAAAGATTTTTAAAGATAAATTGCGTTAGCAGAACAAGAGGCCACAGGTGGAAATTAGTTAAAGGCAAATTCTGCACGGATATTAGGAAGTGTTTCTTTACACAGAGAGTTGTCAATGCCTGGAACAGCTTGCCAGGTCAGGTAGTAGAGGCAGAAACACATGGGCTATTCAAGTCCAGGCTAGATGCAGTATGAGATACTCTTTAAATTAGGACATAATGAGCCTAGATGAGCTGAACGGCTATTCTCGTCATTATGTATTCTTATGTTCTTAATAGTGTGATGGTAATCAGCCAGGAGCAGTCACACTAGACCGCTCTCTGGTATTCTACAAGACAAAATCTGTGAACCTTTCCAATAACATGTGAATGTTCCATAGTACGAATGTTAGCTTGCCAAGCAGTTTAACAGATTAATATTCACAATGTACTACAAGTACTACACTTAACATACTGTACCACCACAAACAAACAAATACATATATATATGAATATATAATTGTCATAATTGTAATCTAGCCTATTATCTGTGCACTGATGCATGTTATGTTGACTATAAGAGCATCAGGATAGTTACAGGTCTTAAAGTAATGCATATTCTATTGCAGAATGTCACATTGCCTGTCTTTTCTTAATAACCGGCTGTTTTTTTTCTTCATTATTAATGGCAAAGACTAATATTTATATTGGCCTATCTTCCACATTAGGACTCTCAATACTATAGAGAAACGAATGATTTGAAAAACATTTTTGAGTACCGTAGTTTTCGCACTATAAAGCGCACCTGAATATAAGCCGCACCAGCTAAATTTAGGGAAAAAAACAAATGTGTACATATACAAGCCGCACTGGACTATAAGCCGCAGGTGTTTTAATGTTTAATTACCATATGTAAGGGTTCGTGCACAGAGTTTAAAGGTGGTGGACCGTAAACGTAAAAATCCATAGATTAGCCGCACTGTTGTATAGGCCGCAGGGTTCAAAGCATGGGAAAAAAGTAGCGGCTTATAGTCCGAAAAATACGGTACATTTTAAGGCTGTGATGAGAATTTACACCGATTATGTTCCCCATAAATGACTATTTATTGATTATTTTACTCATTTAAATATGCCAGACCTATTTTTGACCACACTACATGAATCCATGTATTGATAATATTTCCACTTATATTTTACTTCTGCAAACATGCACTTGAATCATTCATATTTAAACAGTTAAATCATCCAGAGCACATATTAAACATACTTCTGGTTTCCCCAATACCAACTTTCAGCTGCCTGAGTGATCTCGGTAAAACTATTCATATTAATATTAATATTACATCAACAAGTACAGATGGTGATATGAATGTGAGTAAGAGCCCCTCTGAACACCGATAGCAATTCATTCTAACTCCACAAGTGAGTCACCTAATGTCATCTTTTTTTTTGGTATTAATGAACTTACTGGATTATTATCCGTTTCCTGGGGGGGAGTGATTATGGTGGAGGGGGAAGGGGTACCTTGTTGGTGATGACGGAGGAGATCCGGGACTCGCTTCTGTAGGTATAGATAATGACATTGTCGTGGCCCTTGATGGCCTTCGCCTCCCCTTTAGAGATGACCGATCTGTGCAAGGCCGTGTTAAGGATCTTGCTGCTTAACTCCAGGTTGACTGGCTGGACAGACGGCTTGATATCCTCGGAATAAATGTCGATGACAAATGGACAAGCCTGGGAGGAAGCGCGCACACACACACGGCACAGTTACCACAAAATCTGTCTTTCTCCATCCTCCCTTACACATACCGTTTCAGGGCAATGGTTAAGATGTATCCACTTTCTTTCAAATGGCAATGATAAAATACTATTACGGTGACCTTGCATCATATGCACTTAATGTGCCGGATTAGCCGATACAACATTGTAGCATTAACCGTGGAAGTCTCCAGTGCTCACTGGTGGTTGAATGAGCAGCGCAAAGTTCCTCACCTCCACCATCTCCAGTGCTCTGTTGTAGCCCATGGACTCCAGGGTGACCCACAGGTCTGTGGGGTCCCCTTCGCGGTCATTGGCCTCCATGAGGTTCAGCTCCATGAAGCCCTGTCTGGTCAGCTCGTTCTTCTTGGTGTCAAAGTTCTCTGCGAATTTGGGAGTTTAAAAACTCGAATGAAACCGTTGCTCTCGGGATAAATCTGCTCTTCCGCGGGCTTTCGCTCTGCGGCTTCGTGTTGCTGCTGAAAACCTCCTTCCGTTTAATCCATCACGCTTGCAAACAATGACTGTACAGTCCGGCATGCAGGACGGGAGTGCAAGGTGACACTGTAAGTAACGTGATTTCACTTGCAGACAGAACTTCTGTACCATTCACCAGACATAGAAAAGCAGTCTCAAAGCAACTCTCCTGTAGGAAATGTACCCTTTTTAAATTCAATTCAATTGATCTGTATAGTGCTTTTAACAAGTACATTTACAAAGCAGCTTTACAGGCCATGGAGCCTTAACCCCCCCGAAGAGCACTCCCTGAAGGGCTTTTTTTCCTTGCCACCATTGCCCTTGGTGTGCTCTTCGGGGGGTTTAAGGCTCCTAAGCACCCTGTCCCCATACACAAAATATGTCTGTCTGTCTGTCTGTCTGTCTGTCAGTGCTGGGGCTACTGTGAGTGCAGCACACATGTGAGCACAGTGCGCCACCATGCCGAAGTCACCTTTGCACACGGCCCAGGCGTCCTCGTCGCACTTCTCCCCGCTCGTCCTCTGCTCAAAGAAGTTGTACTCCTCCAGGCTGAGCAGCCCGTTGCCGTCCAGGTCGATGACCTCGAAGATGTCCGACAGCGCAGCCCTGTGACACAAGGGAGGAGCCGCAGCTGTAACCTTAGAGCGGCGCCGAGCGTCACCCCCCGCGTGGCCTCAGTCTGAAGAGCGCCGTGCTCCCGACCCCCTCCAAACCAACGGTTACTATCACAGAGCCAGCTCACAGAGGCTTTCCCTTCCTGTGTCGGGTGTAGCTGGAGTCCCCTCCCGTGATAGGACGCCCCGAGGCCCACCTGAACTCCTTGGTGAGGGCCAGCTCCCCCGTGTCCGTCCTGTGGACCAGCTGGGCCGCCCTCGCCGCTGGCGTCCTCCTCCTCTTCAGCCTGCAGCCCGTTGTGAAGGGCATTATGTAGTAGGTGCCGGCACTCAGCTCTCCCTTCCAGCCAAACTTCTGTCAATCAAAAGGAACAATTAGCGCCAGCCACCGGAGGGCAGCGCACACATGAGACGTGCCCTGCCCGAGACGGGCTGTCACTCACGGAGAAGCTTGCACAATGTCACAATGCGGTGCTAAATAAAGCTCCCCACACAGCAACATTTTGCCTTGGCAACGCCTGTGGAATTACTCTAGGCTGGCTGTAGAGGCACGTGATCCAGGGATCACGACCTTTTTCTGTCTTCGTACCATTTACATTTACGTTTTAGGCATTTAGCAGACACTCTTATCCAGAGCGACTTACACAATTGACATTTCTTTACATACAATCCATTTATACAGCTGGATATTTTTGTAATGAAGCAATTCAGGTTAAGTACCTTGCTTAAGGGTACAACAGCAGTGCCCCCACCTGGGAATCGAACCGGCAACCTCTGAGTTACAAGCCCAGTTCCCTAACCATTATGCTACACAGCTGTACCACGTTCATAGCATTATCACGTTCAGCCAGTCAGCAACAAGCTGTGCAGTAATAGTGAGGGATACCTTGTTCAGCCCTCTCATGTGTGGTGCACTGTGGTGAGTGCGCCAGTAATACATTTTTTGCCAGTAGTTTTGTTCTCAAGTCACCACCTGTTCTCAAGTCACCACCTGTACCTGCAACTATTTTCCCAATTATTTTTTCTTTTGCAAGCACAGGGTTCTACAGGAGAGGTAGGCCTGTCTCTCACTGGGTATAACTACAGTTGTAACCTGTAGATGCTGTGTGAGTCGCTAGGGGGCGCTAATGTGGCTGTAACCCAAGGAACCCACCCACCCTACCCTGCTGAGAGGAAGCCAGTTGCGTCCTGCCACTGTAGACTCCCAGTCATAGTCGGCTACAATAAGCACATTTACAAGCTGGGCCACTCAGGGGCCCCAATCATTGCTTTCTTTAGTCCCTTGAGAACATATTTAATGGTATATTGTCTTCAATGAGTCAAGTAGATTTCTTGTCTGATTCTTTAACCGTAACATGAGCCAACTTTTCTATGGCACCATTAAGAAGCAATTTTTAATCTCAATTTCACCTTACTTGTGAAACCTCTGATCTGAATTCGTGGCTACTTCTGTGTCTAATGTTGTTTTC
Organism: Aldrovandia affinis; assembly: GCA_029706075.1. NCBI lineage: Eukaryota > Metazoa > Chordata > Actinopteri > Notacanthiformes > Halosauridae > Aldrovandia > Aldrovandia affinis. The sequence goes on along the minus strand of JAINUG010000145.1, from coordinate 1,045,788 downwards.
ATTTATGGATTAGTTTAATTGATATGCCATTTTAATTATGAGGTACAACATCATTTGTATCCACATCCAATTGTGTAAACAGTGACAACAAAGGAATGAAATAAAAGCTTCTTCAATGGAATGATCAAGCTGAAGTATCAACGTCTTAGGTCAAACACAATCAGTTACATGGTGTGTGTCCGTGTGCATGAGTTTATAGTTACTGTTCTGTAGTTTTGATAAATGTTAACAACGTCAAACATGTTTGTAAAAAAATTCAAAGTACTTTCATTTTGGTGGCCATAATTGTTATTGTTTTAATTTGTCTCGTGGACACACAGCACGTTGAAAAAAAACAGCATATTACAACAGACATTGAAAATGTGCCTCCAAAGTAAACCATGGAGCATAAAATGAAAATGTATAAAATGGTTTCAAAGGAATGAAACTGTGCATGACACAGAATGATAAATCTTAAGAAACCAACAAATCTCTGTTTACTAGGGGACAATAGCTACAACAGCAGCATGAACATTTAAAAAAATACCACTAGAATTTAAAGAATGGCTAAATTTGATGGTTGAAGCAGCCTCCTTTGAACAAATGCTGGCTAGAAGGGATGGGAAAAGAGGTGAGGTTGGTAAGATATGGGATAATTTTCTGGATTATGTAAAGGGGAAGGGATAGGAATGCCAAAGTATCCCCCAGTCTATTAGAAACCCTAGGAACCAAGCAGATACCAGCCGTCCCAGAAACATAACAATTATCAGCCTTCCCAGAAACTGAGTGACTACCAGCTGAGGGAAAAGAGAAAGGAGAATGGGTTTATGGGCCGCCAAATCCAATTATTTTGTTGCTGTTGCTGTTATTTTTTTGTTCAGTTTTTTTGGTGCCTAGTTATTTAATGTTGTGTGCTGATCTTTGTGGTGTACTATGTGTAAAATCAAATAAAATGTTTCAGTCAAACAGGAAATTGCCTCTTCAGCAGACCTCCACAAATGTCAAGGAAACTGGGAAACAGCCACTGACCTCCTTTCTCGCAGCTCTGTGAAACACACCAGGCTTGAGTCCTCCTTCGTCTTGTTTCCCGTCACAAGGAAAAGAGCAGTGTCCACCGTCATCCAAGAAGATGGCCTTTCTGGAAAATCAAAAATCAAAAACACGAATGAGTAAGGACCTGGACAAGCAACCATGGTTCATATTCTTTATATTCCCATATTTTTCATATTTAAATGTTAAATGCCTGCTGTCAGTTCCCTGCAGTCGGCCATTACTCTCAAACCTTGTCAGCTACACTGCCCCCTGTATAGTTGTGTTAGTCCCACAGTGGAGGGCTGTCCTTTACCATCCTGCTGATTGAGGTTGAGAGGCCGGATGGTGAGGAAGACAGTGGCGGTCTTGGGGACGTTGAGTCGGTATTGCAGGGACCCAATCCCTCCATCCTCCTCCAAGAAGAAGCAACCTTTTGTACTTGTGTGATGCCAAACCTACAGCAGGCAGAAGGTAATGTAAAGCTCACATAATCGAAAAGGTACAAATTATTTTTTTCACGGAACAGTTAAAGAGCAAACCAATTACCAGATAATTTGTACGTTCCTTGAAACCGGCTGGTGCTCAATGAATAATTACACAAAAATATATTTTAATTTAAAATGTACAATTTTAATGTTTTTATTATATAAACGTTACGATAATGAAACAACTGTGATTATGGATTTTAGGAAGCTATAAATGTGTAAATATATTATATTGTCATTCGAGCATTGTAAACTATTTGTATTGTAAATTGCAGTAAAAATATGTGCATCCCCCTGGCTCTTTATGTACAATATATCCTTATTCATTATTGTAATACATTTAAAAACAAACAAACAACAAACAATGTCCTATGCATATTGCTCAATTTCCTTCTAACTGCATGACTTGCACTAGCAGAATAAGACCACAAGATGGCACTAGGGTAATTCACATTTCTAAACAAAGACAAGCTCACAAAGGCAAAAAGATAACAAGACGAACCCTGCCGTGATGTTGAAATGTTATATATTAAGTGGACTACAATTTTCCAGGTTTTGATCAAAAACAGAAACCTATGTAGTAAAGGAAAGACTCAGGCAAAAAAGATTTTCAGAGCTATTCATTCTACAGAAGAGCAAACTGTTTCAAAAAATGTAAAATCCAAAAGCGTTTACCTTTAATTTATGTAAATATGAGTATTTTACCAAAACAATCCTCAAAGATATGCATAAATCTATTACGGGACACTACTTCAAAGTAAAATATGATATCATTGCACATATCACCAAGGGTGATATTTCCAATATTATTTCTAATAAGCACAGTGGGTTTGGAAAAAAGCCATTATTTGAAAATGATGCAAAATGTAATAAAATTTGACATCCCATTTAAATTTTGAGAGATCTGTTTTTAACCCATTGGAGAGTCTTTTCAGGTAATATAGTCATGGCGCAGTATGAGGAATTTGAGGCCCTCATTGTCCAGAATGGCTTTTTTTGAAGTCCAATAAATTATCAAGTTAAACAAAGACATAAACTAAATGTGGAAGAAAATGACTTTTCTTTACAAAAGCTATTTACTCAGAGTATTTATGTTAGGTTGTGAAATATATAAAGGATCAAACCATAACACTTCAGAGGTTTGTAAACCAAATATCAAATGAAGCAAACTGCCCAAGGCACAAGGCCACTTTAAAGACTCTGAAATAGTGTCCCTCAGAGATGGGCCAGCCAGACGTCTAATACAGAGCCATGTCACTTCCCTCCGTTCCCCTCTCTGATTTACTATGCTTTTAAAGCCACGGCGCGCCTTCCCTCAAAAACATAACCCACCCATTCCCAACTCCCAATTATCAGTTTAGGCCGCCGCAATACAGACAGCGGTAAAAGAACTTTCAAAAGTAATCTCACAGCACATATTCTTTATGCCACTCCTGGCCTTTTCCAATTTCTGTGCTTTGACATGTACTCACATTATTTTCTGCTGTAAGAAAACCAGTAGAGGTTAAGTCAAAAAGAGTGAAAACAAAGGGAAGAAGATCGATATCAACGCTCTATACATATCGACTTGGAGTAAATTTGGTTCAACAGGCCTTGCAACCCCAGCGCTACACAAGGCCTGACTCATATTCAAGTTAGGAATTACACTTTGGACTCGATATTCAGCATTGCTGTAATGAAATACAGCACTGTATTTGTATTCGTTGCAGATCAAAGACAAAAAATCCCCTTCCCCCACCTTGCATGTAGTATATGTGAACATAGTATGGGGTGTGGTACCTGAAGAGACTTGGGCTCTGACAGATTCCCACTCTTTGAGCCGCTGGCTCCCATGGTGATGGTAGTGGACACCGATGACCGCCGACTGCGAGCCGAAGAGGGCCGGGAGGACGACCTGCTTTCTGCTGGACCACACCGGGGGATATACACCAACACAAACGCTGACAATCAACACTGGACAACTGGGAGAAAAGGTAGGGTTTACTGGAAACATTTACAAGGAGCCGAACTCTAGCTGAACACTTTGATTAATGGAGCATGCTAAATTAAAAAAGGCACAATCACAGGCCTTCCTATTCATTATAATCCACGCCATTCTCGCTAGAACTAATTGAAATGAGAAAAGATCAATTCAATAATGAGTTGGCTGATTGTTAAACGGCACTTCAGTTTGCAAAGAATGAGTCTGGAATTAGGCAATATGGGGAAAAAAAAACTAAAAACTGATGTATTGCAATGCATTCACGTATCAGGTAAAATAATTCAATCGTGCCACGCGGTCACACAACTGCTTCAAGATTATAAGGCTGGATAGCTTGTGTTTGGATGAGGATTGCAGAGATGCACCGCAACTTAAAATGCAATTTGTAAGAAATGAGAACCTAGTCAGTCAGAAAGCAGACTAATACATATTTAAGGACTCTTGTGTTCTGTTCACATACCTCTGCTCACAGCAATGCTGACAATCAATGCCATGAGCATAAGTGCTCCAAATATCCAAGACACAAAAAAGGTACATGCAAAACACTGGGACATACAAGCCAATGTCGGTAGAAAAATGTAAAAGAAATGAATCAATACTTCAAATAGGAACAATAATGTTATAATCCAGACACTATCTAGACACTAATTTGTTTTTCCAACCCTCATTTGAGAGTCCTCCTTCGCATGGCTCTGTAATCCCTCTTGGTCCCCGGAGCCACCGCAGGGATCAACCGATCAATAACACGAACACAGATTGACCACCACCACCTCAACCTATTAATTTCATGTTCTCCACATAACCTGTCTGCAGGTCTCTCACCAGCAACACAAAGTCACAAAGCTCCTATTGCCTTCTTTGTATTCATTCATTCATTCATTCATTCATTCTGACAGAAATGATTACCTTCATCAAAGGTAAACATCGCAACCAACTGCTTTAATCATATCAGTATTTATGGAGTGTCACGGGGTAAAATTTGATAACTTATCAATATCAGGTCCACTGTTCATTCCCATGGAGAACCCCACTGGGTGTTCCTGGCTAGGTCTAAGCAAACAGACTGCCTCAGAGGACATGCATGGCTTTAGGGCGAGCTGTACCTTTCCTTGGTGCGGTGTCCAGCTCTGTTTTCTGGGGCGCCTCGGGCGATGGAGGGACGGGCTGTGACAGAGAGTCCTTTGGGGAGATCTCTGTCTGGTTGCCAAAATTCTGCCGCTTCAGTTTGGTGTCAGCCTCCAGCTTCTCCATGGCGACCGTCTGACACTGCTCTGCAGTGGACACCAGTATCCTGCAGAACTGAGCAACACTCCGTCAAGTCAACGTGCTGCACAACATCCGGAGCGTGACACTGCCCACGTGATAGCACAAGTGTCCTCAGAAAGCCACCACCTTACATAATGTAGTTCAATGTATTTATTGTATCAATATATAGGGTGCCAGTGTTAGCATAATGGTTAAGGAACTAGGCTTGTAACGCAAAGGTTGTTGGTTCGATCCAAGGTGGGGCCCTGCTGTTGTACCCTTGAGCAAGGTACTTAACCTGGGTTGCTTCAGTAAATATCCAGCTGTATAAATTGATTGTATGTAAAGAAATGTGAAACTGTAAGTCGCTCTGGATAAGAGCGTTTGCTAAATGCCTGCATGTAATGTACATTTAGCTTTATAAATAAATGTGTCTCCTTTTGAACAAACAAGATCATTCAGAGCGATGTCCCAAACTACACTCTGATGTTGATTGTTATTACTGTTGACAGCCATTAGCAGCAAAATTTTGTAAATCCATACCTGCCCTGGCTCCCTCTCTATAGTGATGAATTAAATGTGTTAAATGTGTGCTTGCAACACAAATAACTTCAAAACATGCACTTCTCACAATCTCACCTCTATGTAGTCTAACTTCCCATCTCTGTTTGGGTCGGCTAGTGACAAAAACTCCTTCACCTCTTCAGGACTCATCTTTTCACCTCTCTGTGAAGCAAATACAAAAGAAAAATAATTACAATTAAATTATAATTCAATAATTACTGGATTAATCAAATCAAATCCACGATATGTACTATTTCTATTCACACATTTTTACTCACCGAAGTGAGAACTTTAGAAAGTTCATTGTGTAAAATATATCCGTGACCATTTACATCTAGTTTTCTGAAGGCCTTCATCAGCTCGTTTTCTTCTGTTGGTTTCTCTTTTCTAAGAATTTCGCAGAAGTCATCAAAGTTCAGTTTTGTGGTTCTCTGTGTCCAGTACTTTTTCAGGATCTTCTGAGATGGATTTCTTCCAGCCTGTTGCAGAACTGAACAAAATCTATACTTAGTGAAACCTTTTCTTTTTTTAGATGGAACAATTATTGAGTCCTAAATGTGAACGTTATAGCTATGTTTACCCTGTTTGTTTTTACATACGACGAAATGTTATCATTTGAGTCGGATAGAGGGCTATTTATTCGCATTTCAATGCCGTCAGAAGTCATGAAGTCTCGATATCTAGTTAGTAAAGTAACTCCACGAGCGGGCTGTACTTGTACCTGCTGATAACGTCCTTGAGCATCTCTGAATAGAATCTCAACCTGTGTACACTGTACAATGTAAATTAACGTTATAGTTTTTAGCTTACCTAGACACAGCTGTTCCTTTGAGGTTATATTCGCTAAACTGGATCTTAATACCGCCAGGTATGCAGCCCTGCAGTTCATGTAGAATATCTCCTCCTTCTGCATCACGACTGCACGAGGGAGGATGCCGCAGACAATGCTATTCTGAATAAGAGGACATTTTTGCTAGCTTGCTAAGTGTTATTAACAGCCAGCCAGACACCTGGTGAGCATTAACCCTGTGAAGCTAAATGGATATGTGTAGCTAACTTCCAGCACCAAATGTACATGTGAATATAAATGTGCACATTGCAATATAAATCTAATGTTCTATATGATTTACAAATTCATTTGATGTAGCAAGCTAGCGAACTACAATCTAAAGAGGTAATACATAGTGCGGTTGGTTGCTAGCTAGCGACTTAACTAACTACACGCCCTTGCCCTTCCGTTGCTGTGTAAACAATCGTGGCCTGTGTGCACCGAAACTGACCGAAACGCAGCGAAAATAAAAGAGTTCCTTCTTAAATTACAGTTGGTAAAATTCGGTTTGCATTGGACATCATCGACGACACGCATACACCCGTATTGTATTATTTAAATTTGTAATATAACATAAATATATATAGTGAATACTCTTTACAAATAGCTACAATTGAAGAGGATGTTTCCGGTGGGAAACATTTATCACCGTACCGCGCCAATTTATAAAATATTTTCAAGAGAGTTGTAAGTTCGCTGAAGTTAGCTAACGTTAACTATCAAGTTAACTTTACCTAGCCACCCATTTCAGATCAAAGGAGACAAAATGCCGTAAGTGTGTCTCTTCCTATTTTTTGTTGGATGTTTTGTCTTTAATAATTTGACTTCGCTTGTTTATATTATGTAAATAGCTAGCATGGGCTAGTTAGCGAACAATAGCTAGTTAGCTTTATAAGGTAGCTCATTTTAACGTCACTAAGTACATTTGTTATTTTTCTTTCAGCGTAAAAAGAACACTCAATTTAGAAGAAAAGGAAAATGTGAGTAACTGTTAACGTTGCCTAACTTATCCAGCCAATGAAATGATGAACATGATAAGTTGACTTGACCCAAGTCAAACATTAATTATTACTAACGTTAGCTAGCTAACAGCAATGTTGGTTGTGCCACATGTTTGTTACTTTAATATCCTTAGCAAAGAAACAATAACCAATGGTGTGAAGTGAAGCTACAGGAAAATATTCTATAGATAACGTTACACATTATATGCATTGCAAAACTAGGAGTGCAACAGTAACTACTCGTTGTGGTGGAGGGATTACAAATAGTGACGAATCGTTCGCGAACGTACGGCTCTTTTTGAATGGCCCTTTTTGTAAATGACGGGAACCGAATCGCCCCGGTGAAAGAGCTGTGTTTTCGGCTCCCGGGTTGACACATTGCTTTTTAGCGCTGCTCAACCATTGTCCGCCTACTTTGCATTCTCATTTAACTGTTTCAGTGACTGAAGTGCACAACAGCAGATACGTCTCTTTCGCCTATCAATGTGGATTAATCGTATCCAGTCTGGAAACATGAGACATGGAGCGATCTGTGGCATATTCATCTTCGTGTACTGCCACTGGGCTCAGTAAGAATCACGCATTACACTTGTGTATCAGACAGCGTATTTACACACGCCAACAAACTATTTGAATTACCATTTGAAATAAATATATCTCCTTTCTTTCTTAGGAAATCGTCTTAAAAGTAGGCTCCGTCTTGCCCCCCAAAAGTAGGCTTATTAAAACCATCCCCGAAATAAACATGCATTTTATTCTTCATTTATAAACAATTCCAAGCATGAATGATTTGATGTGCATAAGAACTAATCAGAAGTCATTATATTGATAGCTGGGTTGATGTAGAAAAAATGAACCGGCTGTTTTTGGTGGACGGAGCCAAATGAACTGCCTCACATTAAAGAGCTGGAATGCCCATCACTAATGTAACAATGTAACAGTGAATAGTGTATTAATTAAGATGCAGTACACGGAGGAGAGCTGTGAATTTGATATTTGAAATTAGCTTGGAATAGCAATAAAACATTGCTAAATTATCTGCCTACGGGAAATGGTATATGTATTGCAGTCCGTAGTAATTCTTTTTTTTTTTTTTTCTTCTTTTTTCATATATTAAAATGAAAATAAGGATTTTGTAGTTTTAAATGGGCCAGTGTAACAAAAAAGTAAATACACCACAAATTTATAACCATTTACTCCAAGCTAGTCACATTATAAGCATACATTTAAATTCTAGATAATAATAAGCCTCGATAATAATCATAACAATACGTTTAATTTGAAGTGCCTTTCTAGGAACCTAAGGACGCTGCTGTACCGTATAAAAGTGTTAAAAAACAAAAACAGGACACCATTTAAAAACAGCACAAAAGTCCTAGAAAAAAGGAGAACTAAACTAGAAAAAAGTCAGACTGAAGAGGTAATGAATAATTGGTAGAAAAATGGCAGTCCAGTAAGACGTATGTGGTATTTTAACCTTACCAAAGAGACAATGCTGGAATGCATGACATATGCAACTTCAAAAATGTGCCAAGTCCACAGCTAGCAAAACATATTTTGCTTGTTACTTCTAGGATCTCACGAGGATCAATCCAGAATATCTGTTGTGGATGTTAAAGCACACCCCCATGGTATTTAGGCCTAAATATGTTTAAAAAGGGTAACGTGAATCCAAAAGTGTGACAAATTCTGGAAAGTTTGTACAGCAATAGCAGCACTAAACGAGGTACTACACATGTATGTAGCATCAAACCCAAGAGGATTTTTCTGGTCATGATCACTTTCTCACTTTAGGTTGACCGTTGCCAGGTCACAGGTCAAAGGGGAAATAATAAAATAATAATGAATAGGTTGTTTAAAAAATATTAATAATAATAATCAAAATTGTTTGATTGGTTGATCAAAATTGGGTTGGGCAATGGCACTGGTTGCATTGGCATGGAATGTCACAGCTAGCTAATTTGGAGATACTGCAGTAGCTAACAATACCTTACTAGTAGGGATGTTAATGATTAATCAATGATTGATTCATCGCCGTTAAGAATTTGATTGACCAAGCATATCATATTAACGTTTATGTATCACAGCACAGCAGAGTTATCCAATAGCACAAACTCTAGTGAGTGTAATAATATTGCTTTGAAACAATAGTTAAAACCTTGTTGATTTTATAAAATGTCTAGCAATATTTCACCAAAGAAAGCATTTACAACAACAAAACATTTTTGTTATATTTTGTATAGCGTAACGTTACCTCAGCCGACAATAGCGTGGTCTCTTGAATTCGCTAAGCAGGCCTAACGTTACTTCTGCATTTCTCTGAGTTTTTGGTGAAACTTCTCCTTTTTTTTTTTCCTCTCCCAAGTTGCCACGCCTCCGCTGTCGGCCAGCCCTTTTCATTTCAAAAGGAATATTGTTTTCATTGTTAGGTCCACTGAGTGGTAATTTCCTTCATAATTCTTATTGTTTTATGCTGTTAAAATAGGCCCGTGTCTCAAACATTTGAATAAAGCTTTGATTTGAGAAAAAAACAAACATTTTGTATTCTCTGTCATATGCTACATTTAGCTGTTTAAAAAAAAAAAAGATTAATCGATTAATTGTTTGTTAACGTGGGCGACGATTGATCAAGGAAATGTCTTAAAATTAGCATTCCTACTTACTAGCTAGGCTACCTAGCTAAAACTAATGTTGACATTGGTGATCCATCAATGAAAAAGCAAAGCAAATACAACAATGCTGACATTCAAAGTGAAATAAATAGCATTCAAATTAAGCGAGTAAGAAGGAAGAGAGGGTGGCTATTAGCTATGTCCTTCAGCTTTGCCCATTACCATAGCTTTATAACCCACAACACTATTAGTTATAGTTCTCATTTACTAGATAGCTTGAAATTGGAGCTGAAGGCTACACTGCTATCTAATACTGTCAATTGAGGTCAAAAATGTGCATCTTTATGTGCACCCTGATTGGTCAAGTGACATTACAATGGATAGGTCAAATGCAGGTGCTTTCCAGTGCACACTAAATAGTGCATGCATTTAGTTATGACTGGTAGCTAATTTGATGTTCAGTACTTGACATATTAAAATGGTAATCTATTTTTTAATTTAGTTGCCAACATAAAAGCCTATTGGTAGTGTCACACAATGTCTGACAGTAATCTGACATAAAGTATGGCCAGCTAACTTGATATTTAGGCTACAGATTTTCGCTATGGTATTGTATTAAACTGGCTAGTATATCCTGTGTGTCTACTAAAAGTATTCACACAGAATACACATGGCATTTTAATACAGTATCATAGCATTAAACTGTAGGCCATACATCTCGCTAGCTGAATCATATATTTTATGTATGATTTCTCTTCACTGGAATTTGTGTTTTAATATTGTCAACGTAGATGAAAAAATCCTATAATTTTAAAACCATAGTCTTTCAATAGCTGTCTGATCATTTAAACAGACAGGCCTATTTTTAGGTTTAAAATTTTACCATAATCATCAATCTTCCATAAGCATAAGCCACTTCTTTTCACACCACAGTCTACAAGTTAAGCTTGCACAGACCTGAATCGGAGGAAGACACTTAATATTCAGCATTATACAGACAGACCGTGGGCACCCCATCGATGAGCATGAGTCGTATGTACGACGAGATGCTACTGCCAATTATAAATTGTCACACGGGGCTGTTGGCCACAGTCGTCACTGGCACGGTCCGGATTCGATACCAGACCGTGGGGCAGATCCACACACTAGAACAGTGCCTTTAGTGCAGGGGTGTCAAACTAATTCCATCGAGGGCCGAGTGCATGCAGGTTTTTGTTGCAACCAGTGCACTACACCAGGTGATTTCAGTTAGGTCCCCTCCTTGGTTGAAGAAGTCAGCTAATTTGTGAAATCACCTGGCGTAGTGCATTGGTTTCAACAAAAACCTGCATACGCTCGGCCCTCGATGGAATGAGCTTGACACCTGTGCTTTAGAGCATGAGCCACCCAGCAGCCCCACAAATGTGTTGTTGAGGTGGTTTGTGCAGATGTGTGTCTAGTTTAAATAGACATTAAATAAACAATCAAGAGTGGATCCCATGTGCTAATGAAATATGAAACAAAATCATGGCTGTGTCCAGCAGACCCCAGCAAAGAAGAGACGTGTGCCAGAGAGAACCTATTCGCCAGTGACCGGGACACGCTTTACGAGCCCCGCCCCATCTAAAGGTAGCCCCACCCCCTGCACAAAGGCCTGTCTTCTACAGTGATTTATTTCCTTACACCTGGCAGACCTAAATTTACTGAATGTATCTTTTTTTGTATTTCTTTAACACCGTCAGAAACGGCAAGCAAGAGGGAGGTTATATTTTAGGGAATAATATACAAGAATATGAGGAAAATATATTTATCGATGCGAGACCTCATAAAGTATGTATACCATTCTTGCTTTACTGCTTTGGCATGTCATAAGCTCCTGGGAGTCCCAGGAAACCTCCTGCTTTAGATTAAGCAGCAATATTTCTTATTCTTTATTATCAATAATATCTGTGCTCAGCGTGATTTTACTTGTCTGCTGACATTCAGTACTTTATCAACAGGTCATTCTGAAGCCAGTGGAAAGACTGATAATCCCTCTGAAGTACAGAAACCCCAGACAGATGCAGAAAAGTAAGTATCCATATGCTGGCGTATTAGCAATTGATATTGGGATCGGAGTATAATAAAGTATGGTAAATATTTAAATGCAAGGCATTTAATAGGAAGCCTCTACAGATGCTTGGAAAAAGATCTCTTTACTAGTGAATATTTCAGTTGCTCCAGTTGCCATTATGAGTGATCAGTATTTAATGACAGGAGACACGGAAGGAGGGGTATTCATCACTGGGGAGATCTAGAGTGATTTACATTGCTCTAAAAATAGTTGGATAAGGTTTGTTAAAGAAAAAAAGTAAATGTTCCTCCCCAAAGCATATCATAAGGGCTTAATTCAATCCATCATAACAAGCACAAGGGCTTTGAAAATGACACACAGTCATTTGAGGGTGTAATTCATAGAAGGGATACAACAGTTTAAAAAAACACTGCCTTGTAGCAGAAAGCAATGGTAACTACAGCTTTAACACAAGTTTGCATCTCTTTTATTTTATCCTTTTTTGCAGGTTGCGTGCCTTACGGTCTAAAATGGAAAGATCAGTAGAAGCATTTAAAAAGGCCAGAGAGCAACTGAAAATAGTGGTATGTATATTGCTATAAAGTGTACCATATTGTACCATAAAGTCTACATAGCACTAGTCTGGACATGTTTTGCCTAGTAGATGTATTAAATATAAAAGGTAATGTTCTAGCCAAGATGGTTACCATGTAAGAGTCACTGTTCATTCTGTGTGGTTGGACTAAAATGATGATTGCCTTTGAATTAAGCCTACAGAGGGCAGTAGTGAGCTGGAAACCTTCTTCTTCAGAGGCTCTGCTGACCTGCAGACTGAACTGTGCAGAAACAGGGAGCTGGGTGAGTGGCAGTTCCCTCACATTGCATTAATTTAGAAGACAATTAAGGTATGGGTAACTGAATATCAGGCTTTGTTTAAAAAAATAAAAAGTAAAAGTGATGACAAGGTGAAGAGTGGTGTTACCCAATGTTTAAATGTATGAAATTCATAGTCAAGCCCTTATTTTTCCTCGTATTATCGTGGAATACAATTGTTTTACACCTTGGTTGAATTCAGATTGTCTTCTCATGGGAAACGCATTTTCAGTTGCCAAAGTGGAAACGCATTCCAAGGGGAAAGGTGTCCAGTACTACCATTTTCAAGGTATGTGATCCATTACCATCATTTAATTCTTTGTTAATAGGATAAATAGGATTTGCCCCCTCAAATACATTGAAATGCAGTATAGAGTTGATCATGTTAAAATGTTTTATAAGAATCAGATTGCACAAATTAAAAAAATACTTGTATTGGTATACAATAAAATGGTTGTCGCTGTAATATGATACAGATAAGTAATGCTGTGCATTGAATTGCCTCAAATTAGATTTTGATTGTGACCTTTTCTTGCTTCCTGAAAAGAGGGAACAAAAGAAAACATTTTTTGTTCCACTTATTATGAAAGCAGATTGATTTCAGAGTCTTGCGGACTTGGCGGCTACATGTCTGTCACATGGCAAGGGTAAAGGCTTCATTTCATTTATGGATGAACAAATTAAGCCACACTCCTTTATTTTTCTGTGATTGTTGGTCTGTTAGTGTGGGGATGGGTGGATGTGTGTTTCTATAAAAATATGATCTTGAGGAAAAACAACAATTGTTTTCTCGACATAAAAGTCCAATTGCATGACTGGTTCAGACAGAATTCATTTGATTATTTCGGGCACACATTACGCCTAAAGCAAAATAATACTTGTGATTCAACCACACAATGGAGATTTGTCAAAACTGAAAGGATGAATTGTAACAATTTCGGCATGTTTTTTAGATAAGGTCGTACAAAATTGTTTTAATTAGTTACAGTCAAGAACCTTAAAAAATATGTAGTTTGTGGCTAGGCCCAGATGGAATGTCACATTTTTTATCACATGGTGGAGCATGAAATTTATCTATTTTACATAAACCTACTTACAACAACAAAGTGCAGAACATTTTCAAGTCCATGGCGGAAGGGAGAATGAAGCTATTGTTGCCTTGAGACTTGCATTTAGTGCAAACAAATTGTTATTCAAGGCTGTGCAAGAAAACAGTACAGTGCTTGTTAAAGCGTGAAATTTGGACAGATAGTCGTAATCCAAACCTATCATGTCAGGGCGGTATTGGCTCACACAGTATAAAATGTTTGTTTAGAATTGCTTGGTAGAGACTGAAGTTCAAGCTAAATAAATGGAGAAATGAACTGATTCAGTAAAAGGCCTTCTGGGGTCTTCTAGGACTTAACATCACGTGAAGGACACAGATTCTGTTGGGAACACCCAGGGAAATGTTCATCTACAAAAAAAATGACCAGCAGAATTTTGTAGTAGATGGCAAACTTTTAATAAATTATTTGAAGGAAGCAAGTTTCTGGAAAGGACATGGACAGATTTTTCTTTCTCTCTGATTAACTGACATTCAAGTATGCATTCAACTATAAGATGAGGATGATAAATTAATGTATAATAAAATGTCATACAAATCGAATTTCCTAATTGGATTATTCCAAATAACCATTGGGCTTTAAGCTGTGGGGTTTTCATTACATTTGTTTTTCTTTGAGAAAAGCTAAATTGCATAACACGTATATAAATGGCACGTTGTAAAATTGTCTTTACCACAGAAAATGCGGATGCAGTAACTAGGGCACAGGGTTTGAAACGAGAGTGGTTCTATCAAGGAAAAGGCCCTTTATTTGACCAAATTGCATTACTGCAATAGGCAAAAAGAACCTCTGCATTACCTGAGCTGGTTAGAAATTACACTCGGTCTGTGACTGGTAGGACACTGTGTTTCAGAGGCCATTGAGAGCTTCTGGCTCTGCCATACTGCCCAGACAGCTGAGTAAATTGAGAAAGATATTTTAACTTTGTCAGGCAAAACCTCCAAGACATCCCCCAGCCTCCTCCCAGGCCCCGATCTAGTCACTGGCCCCATCTTAAAGTATGGCCACTGCGTTAAGAAGCGCTTAGAGCCATTCCTTTAGGTTAACAAAAGTTTCGGTAAGCATTCTCGAGAAGTCACTTTTCATGAGCAATCAGGCTTTGGGTAGATATAAATTCCCAGGGTTGTCCAGGCATTACAAATCCCCAGGTTCCCAGTATGTGCTGATGACAACAAAATTGAAAAGAAAGACTGTAATAATTCTGAGCAAGTTTCTCTGCAGAAGGTATTGATTATTTGTGTGCGGTGAGAGATTTGGAAAATTCAATTAAAGGAGTTGTGCAAAGGTTTCATAAATTTTCCACCTCCAGCCCGTACAGAGACATTGTTATGTTCTAAATCAATGTAGCACTTCACAATATATTTTCTTAGGAGCATAAAAATAAATAACATTTAAACAGTTCTGCTTACTACAGAAACAAATTTTATTTTCTGTGAAGCATTTAGTCATGTGCAGGCACCGACCCGCTCACATCTGCCGGGCGGTAACAAATTTTATTGCAATTTTTCCATAGGAAAATCCTATATAATATGAATTTTTAGATGACAAAATGAGGCGAAAGGGGATGGATCAGCAGTATAAAAATTGATCAGCTAATAGATAAGAGCATGTAGCGAGAGATTTGTATGGCAGCCTTAATAGGCTGTATTAAAGAAGGATTCCTTAAAAAATGTCATAAAACAGATGGGATTTTTCGCACAACAGGGATGGGCAGCGTAATGCGTACCTGGCACATCAATTCTGTGAGGGTGAAAGAAAGATGACACTCGTTGGTATGAATTCCTGCTTTTATGATTAAACACACAACGGCAATTAAAGGGGAGAGCTGTAAATAAAGGGCCGCTGTGGCGAGCCGACGTCTCTTGGTTTTGATCAAGTCCGGGGTCCTTTTTTCCCCACTCACAAGAGGCTTATATCCCAGTGCTGGGTCCTCTCTCATTTGTAACGGGCTTTTAGCCTTGCGTTTAATATTTAAATTGCATGATAAAACGGCTTTCTCAATACTATGCTTTGGTGATGGCGTTTGAAGTCGAGTCAAGTGTATACAAAACAATCGGATCGATATCCCGTGTTTTTGGAAGCACGGTTTTGCTTCACATTAAAATTTACCTGAATTACATTAATTGAATGATGAATTCTAACCATCAACCTTGGTGTGGAACCCCTGTTTGTTCGATTTTGCATGAGAGGGATATTTAATTCGCTATTGATTTTGCAGGTGTTGTGAAGCCCGGCAGCTCCTATGAATTCCTGAAATCAATCCTGAACTAAGGTGATTCTGCTTTCATTGTTCTCGCGAGCGACTGCCAACAATAACATGTATCACAGTGCCTCGGCCTCCTAATTACACCTCAGCTGCGGCCCGTTATTTCTGAGCTTAAAGGACACCCACGTCTCCAAATGCCACAGCATAAAATGAGAAGAGAAATCAGGATTTGGATGATTTTCTGATGTTGTAAATGATTTGCAGTAGCCTACCTTTTTCCCCCCCCGTCATTGAATGTAGGTGTTTTTTCTCTATTGATTCGAGAGCTGACGACGGTACTCTGGTAATAATGCTGAACGGTGTCGGGGGGTTCCACTCTCCTTCTCCTCTTTTCTATTCACAGGTCTGCGTGAATCGCATTGCATTACATGACAGCGAACCGGAATTCTGCCTTTCAACAGCCTGGATGCTGCCCCTGACGTATGATGAGTTTAGAACGCGGATCTCTGATCGGCGGCCGAGGCGCGCGGGAGACTGTCAGCCGTCTCATTCAGTGTCACGGCGAAAATGAGCCCCCGACACATTTACATTGAGCTCGTTCGCGAGAGAGGTCTCTGCCACACATCTGACAAACGTTGATTCTACAATAAACACTGCGCGCGTTGCTGCGAAAATAATGTTCTTTCAGCGGGCGCCCCGGTCCCGGCTTGACTGATGCAAAATGAAATCTCACCAAAACGGGGCTCGGCGAATAGCTGCGAGCCACAGCGCAGCCCGGCAGCAGGGGCTCTTTATTTGGCAGCGTTCGCCGAGTGCCGCGGCCGCCGACCCTATGCAACAGCTGGCGTCGCGCAGAAAACATTTCCTATTTCTGCCCAAGGTGGATCATATAACTCTCACTTTATCACCCTTGGAGGCCATCTGAAGGACAAAGCACATACGCCCATAAACAAAACTAATGTTTTTATATGGCCCCTCCGGAGCTGGGGAAAAAGAGTCCTCAGCAGCCCTACGCAGCCTCCATCCCCCCCCCCCACCCCCACCCCCACCCCCACCCCCGGCCGCTATACACACGGGAGACCACAGCGACCGAAGACCAAGGTCCTTCATGGAGGGTCACAGCACAGCCCATGATAAACACTCACTGGCAGGCTATGATTGACAGGAAACGGCAGCCATCCCTCCTGCCCTGCAGACCAGCCCTGTCCTGGTCTCAATCCCACTAAAGCCTCCCGCCTCTGCTCTGGCTCTGGGGAATGGCTGCAGGGCGGCGGGGATGGAGCCTCATCGCCCCCTCTGTGACCTGATAACATTTATAGTTGTAATGGATTTTTTTAATGCCCGTCATTAACTCGCCCAAAGAGAGGGGGAAAAGAGATTGCTTGTACCTTTTTTTTCTGTGGTATTTCAGCTTTATGACATTATGTTCGGATATGTCATCTTACATCATTTTTGTTTTAGAGCCTATCAATGCCTTTGTTTTAATGGACACCAGCCTTTGTGTAGACTTGTATTTAGCGACTGTAATGAATGCTTCATGATAATAAATGGTTTGGAGGCATTGTTTTAATTATTGCAAATTATTGCGCTATGGACTTGCTGGATGGAGAATTTATTAACCTTTGTTCTCCTGAGGAGCGGCAAAATTGTTTATTCAAGCTTGAATCTGAGAAAGGGGTTTAAAAAAAAAAATGGACACAATTTGTATGAATGTATTTTTATATCAAAACGTTTTGCTGGTTTTCCATGACATGGTTACAAAAAAAAGTATGTCAGCTGTTGTCAAAGACTAAACGTCTATCTCTAGCTCTCATTGGAATTTTTAGGGGGAATTTTTTTAATTCTCTTTTTCTTTTACTTCATTTTCTTTTGATCATCTTTACTGGGAGACTCCATCAGTTGAACGACGTTGAAATATACAAGAGAACCCAGAAAGTGCAAACAGGCGAACAGAGACACCAGGACAGGATACAAATCAGGCAGTTTAGCCGGAGGGTCCACCGCCACGCTCGTAAAACTCAAGCCAGCCATGGCGAGAAGGCAGAGAGCAAACTGTAAAGAAAGGAGGAAAGTGTGTTACCCAAGATCTGGCCGCGACAGCCCCCATAACCAACATTTGTTTTCGCCCGGCCAGGAAAGGCAAACAGTCTGGTTGAGTGGGATCAACATTAGCGTGTCTATTTAGGAACAGCGGACCGAGGGATCAGTGAAATAAATGGCACGAGCAGCGATGGCTGAGGCTGCCCCTGTAACAGTATCCCCATCACTGACCCTCTGCATTAATGTCCCTCATGTAAATAAACATGGAGGCAAACCTGTGTTGATGACCGGTACTATATAAAGACTACCTCTCGGGTCTTATCCCCAGGTTAGGGTCTGACGACAAGGATAAGGACATCAGACGATCGGACCAATGAGAGCGCTGTCCCGGGACTGCTACTCACTTTCCATTTGATGATGAAAGGGAGGTTTATTGTGGGGAAGCAGGTCCTGTATAGCCGTACATACGGGCCAATCCTTAGGGCTTCCACAGTGGTGCGGTCCAGCGCACGGAGCAGGTACGTGCTGACGAAGAGGAATGCCAGGAAGGTGACCGCGTAGGGTAGGAACAGGCCGTCCTTCAGGAGGAGGGGGAGCATGCTGGAAGGACAGATGCCAAAAAAGGAAGGAGCAAGAGGGGGAGGAAAAGGAAGAGAAAAAAAACCACCCAGACATTTTAACAGAAAAACACTTGTGTCTTAAACCCGATTGTGTAAAAATGCTATCCATACAACATTCTCACACTAATGGCACTTCATAGGCATACATTTCAGGACCAGCTCCAATAGAGCATGTATGTATTTAACAAATGTAACTAATAATGCATAATGCAGAATGAGTTCACTTAAATTGTACTTTAAGAAAAAGCCTGATGCAATTTATACAGAATGACTGGCTGTTCTAATACAACGAGGGCTTAGTAAAGAGGTATGTTAACTATGCTGTATAACCCACCAATATCCTTACACTAACCACGCGCACCACAATTACAAGTGGCAAAAGAATTTATCAACAGATGGCAAAAGTCAGCCAGCTTCTGTCCCCCTCGTCTATCTTGCACCCTCCATACTGACTCATTCATATTGACCTTAACCTGTGAAATCAACAAATGACATCCAAAAGTGATTCAAAAGATTAAAAGCAAGCTGTACTCATATTAGTATCATATTTATACTATTAATATTAATCATTTTCTGTTGTAATTATATATTTTATATTTTAAAATTGGCACTATAATTGAGAGGGAACTTGGTTAGTCCTGACAAAACATTTGTACCACTTACTAACAACCAACAAAAGATAAAATGTGAAATATAAATTCAACACAGAGTGATTTCAGACACTAGAATCTGAAAAAGCTGTACATCGTGCTCTTACCTAAAGGTTGAAGCAAGTAAAACCCAGATTGACATCAGTGGGAGGTCATTAATCAGCAGACAAACCGGTCTAAAAAACAAAATGAACAAGAAAAAACATTTATGTCCAATTAGACGGTTTCCTTACTACACATTCTTGAATTAATCCGCCTTCCTGGTTTTGAGTGAAGCACCATTATTCGGAGCACAATCTAGGCATTTTTTGTTCCTTTATGTAATTTAATATTATAGCTTCTGAGCAATGTAGTGTGTATTTAACAGACAGGGTTAATAGTGCACAGCAAAATAAGAAATATTTGCTCAGCTTTGATGGTTTTCAAAACCTGAAATCAATGTTTTCTTTCTTAACAATGTGCTATCTTGCTCCTCCGTGCCTAAAATGTTTCATTAAGTCAGGTAAAAACAATAGGTCAGGGCTACTACAAGAGAAGACTGTTTAGTGTAATCTGATTTACTTATTTGAGCCAAACAGCATTTTTATTTGGAATAACAAATCTCTGGATCTCTCATTTCGGAAATAAAGGACTACAGCAGTTTTAGTGGTTTTGGGCCAAGCGGAAAACATTGCTACATGTCATGCATATGGCCATGTTTTAAGCTTGGTTAAAAACTTCAACATAAGAATGCTTGATGACAAGGACAGGCCATTCAGCCCATCCAGGCTCATCGTTTTGCCTACTGTCTGGACAACCAAGCACTGTGTCAAGCCTGGTGTTGAACACAAGGGCCTGTGCTTCTGCTCCATTGACAACTCGGAACAAATTATTTCCTGGTATCGGTGCAAACTTTTCCGTTATTAAATTTCCACTTATGCCCTCTTGTTCTGCTGACAAAACTCAACCTGAAGTCCCTTTTCAAATGTAAAAACCTCACTTAAATCAAGATTAAGTGTCTTAAGTCTTTCCTTGTAACATTTACATTTTTAAATCTGGAACCAATGTAGTTGTCTGTCCTTCTTTGTACTTTTTCAAAGGTGGTTTTTGTTTTTGTTCTTATAGTTTGGTGCCCAGAACAGGACACAATACACTAAACATGGTCTGACAAAGGCATTAGATAACATCTCAATTGTGTCCTTTGATATATACTCAATACTTTTTGCAACACAGTAGAAATCCATACATACGGTGTACTGACCAGTCAACAGAACGCGGTACGTATGTGGAAATAGCATTTACAATTCCATCTTATTAATAACAAGCTCGTTATTATTGCTGATGCTAAAAGACGAGCGTTAAACTGAAAGAGTCACACTGTCCATTGATAATTTAAAAAATCAAAATACTATCGGAATTAGACAAAGGGGCATGTCTAGGCACAACTGCTGAAGAATACAATGTGGGGAAAATGAATAGCGTTGGATATAGAGATAGGTCAGAACAAAATTAAACAGTTCACAAACGAGGCCAAAGATAGGTCACTGAACGGGATGCATCTTTCAGAAAGCCAACATAGATAAAAACATAATGTTCAAATGAAATTGCGATTTCCACTGGTTTGATCATTGGTTAATTTAAACGAAGGTTTAAAATAAGAGTAGTCTACAACAGTAATTTAAGTAATGATTCCAATCAAACGATTCAAATATTTTAAATGGTATTTTCATATCACTTTCAAAGTTATGAACATCTCAAAGTTCAGAACGAACTCCATTCCTGATGCATTTGTAGAGGTCCTGCTGTATCTCCCAGCCTCCCGTTGGCTGTCTTTACTGCAGGCGTCTTGAACCTCATTGATTTTGCTCAAATACTACTCCTTTTTAAATTAAGAATATTCCATTTTATTTGGATCTCCCATAAAGTAATCCTGTCTTAAATTGTTATTTCCTTTATGTATAACTACATTCAGCTATGTTCAATTTAATTTGCCCGATTTCCAACCTTCTTGAATTATTTTAGATCAATTTCATAACAATATCAGACCTGACCTCGCCATCTTCTCTTCTTCCCCTTCCCTCATCACCCCTGCCCATGTGTTTTGCTAGAGAAAACATATGACTAAACATGATGTGCTAAACCATCCTTGCATGATTTATTCATGTCTACATATTATCTTTTTGCATTGCCTATTTTTTGCTGTCCGTAGCCTGAGGACTTTAAATCTAGCTGCTTAACTAAGTCAGGTGCAATGCAATACTGTGCAGCATTCATGTTGAAGATGTGGAATACCCCTGTCAAAGAAGTTAATAAATTCATCAAATTAAAATGAAATGGAACAAAATGAATGAACCAGGTTCAGTCCTATGCTGATCCAGTAATTACAGGTCTTGCTTTGGTGATCTTGCTGCATCCATTCCAACAGCTTTATCATTGATCCTCGGCAAACACTGCTCTCTGCTCTAGGACGGGATCCTTTCCTAATCCTGGAACACGCATTACTGATTGATTTGGAGACAGGTGCAATATATAACTCAATAGTTAATGAAGCAGCAATCTGGATAATCTAGATTAATAGATCAGGGAAATCTGTAACCAAATCCGTGCGGTGAAATCTCGAGCGCACAGCTGCCTCGCCTGCTCTTTTTACACACTGCAGTGCTGTAAATGATTATGACCACCACTCTGAGCACAAGGGACCTGCAGGAGCGAAGATGGCTCCTGCTTGCACATAGCTGCTGGAGGCAACTTCTGACAGCCACCAAACCGGCGACATCCAGTGAGCTTGGCTTCACCGGACTCTTAAGAGGTTCATTGAAGGTACACATTTTGTGATGTGAGGCAAGTTCCCATCCAGACCGGGCTAATGGGAATGTAATGTCACTGGTGATGTTACTGTGGGTTAAGTGGCCTTCTGGTGGACTGCGCTGATTAGTCACAATGAAAAAGCACTGCGTTCTGGAGAGTCACAATATCCGCACACTCATAGAGTCTGATACTAATACTGTAAGTGATAGCTGCAACCAAAGGAACCCCTTAGACTAGTACACTATTGGGAAATTGGCCATTTACTTCACTTACAGTTCTTAGATAATGTGGCATTGAAATCTATAAAAAGGGAGAGATCAACTTACAAGGCAGCCAGGAGGATGGATTTTTCATGAACCTGAAAGGAGAAGAGGAAAAAGGCCAGCGAGGAGTTCACCTAAAAGGACAGAAGAAGAGGGTGAACACTACTGATCGTTGACGAATGAAAAAAATCGAAAACATAATAAACTCCAAAGACACTCACCAGGGCAAGTTTGAATTGCCAGAAAGTTGGGTTCATCAGCAACTTAATGGAGGAAGGTAAAACGGCCAGAAGCGTGGAAACGAGACTAAAGATGAGTTGCACAAGAAAAATGTCATTACTGGAACACGGACACACAAATGCACAATGAGATACATGAACTTCAGTTCAATTCCCAAACTTTAATACCTACAACCAAATACACTATAAAACACGAGTAGGTGGCTGCTCACCTCTTTTTCTAAACAGTTTTGTGGCAAATAAGATCCTATCAGTACAGAAGATCTTGTCAAACACTGCACTCACTTAAGGTGTTCTTGAACTAGTTTAACCCTTCAATTGTCACTCAAGGGAAGAAACCTGGCACTTCAGTGAGTGAAAGGTGTCAGAATAACGGTTCCACAATTTCCATTAGAACACAATAGCCCCCTGGGGCAGAGGCATCTGGTCCCATGGGGGAGGGAAAACAGCTGAGGGCGAAGGGGATTGTCATCACGGGGGGGGCACAGTTCAGAGGCCTGCCCCCAGAGTGCTCCATGCCTACATGGCACCTCTCTAATGCAATTGCATACCCATGGCCCAAAAAGCTAATGTTTTTGTATATTTTCTTTTAATATGTGGCAGTCAACTGAACTCTCTAAATCCTGGGTATTATCCGTCTTAGCAAAACGTCTCTATTGCAGACCCGGAGGATCTCTAAATTTAGACCGCCAAGCTATTTAAACATTTAAACATGACGGGCCCGTCCGCTCCAGCTCCGGCTCCAGCTCCAGCTCCAGCTCACTCACTCTGGCCACGGAGAGAGAAAAAAGTGACACAAGCCCCCTCAATGCAAGAAAATAACTGTTTTCAGTCTCCAGTGCGAATGCTTGGAATCTCTGAAATTTGATTTAAAATAGCTGGCCCTTGTTAAACTTGTCCAAGCGGCAGCAGATTGGTTTCTAAGAGCTCTTTTGAGACGTCATCACTTTGGATAATCTTATTTTCACTACTCTAGAATATGCACGTTTCCCTATGCTGGCTTCCCTCGACAGGAAGTGGTCCGAGGTGCAGGATTACCTGAGGTATAACTGTGTATCGGGGGACAGGTGGGCTCTGACCTTAAACAGAACGTTCATGCTGCACCACACGTTGGCCACTTTATCCTAAACACGCCAAAGGAGAGTGTAAACAACGCTGTAGACACAGTGCTTCTCAATTTGCAGACTAAACAGATCAATGAAGAAAACAAATAGGTTTTTATGGCTTTTCAATTATCTGCAAAAATACTGAAATACAGTGGAAATTATTAATCAAATGCATTATTAGCTTATAAGGAATATTATATGCTAACGTTGCAGTGCATCAGCAAGACACATTCAAATGTTTTCTTTGAGCATGATTAAATAAAAACATTAGAAATTCCATAATTACAATTATGGCCCACAGCTTTAAAAATAATTGAACTTTGAGGAGAAAGCGAATAAGTAGCATTACTCTAAGTAATCATTTCCCAATAGAAAGTGTAATAAAAATTCCTCATGCATTCCACGGTACAGTTGGACAGGAGGGCACGGTAAAGAATGTCTCCTGCCATAAATTGTGCTGTCATGCTCCTGGAATGTCAAAAAAAAGCTATGCACTTATTTGTAAACCTAAACAACACAAGTTTAAGTGCATCGTGCTAATTAGATTGGCTGCAGCTTTGCACAATAGACACACACTGAAGATGAACCATCTCGTGGGGCACTGCAGAGTTTGACTCCTATGTACGGGATACCAAAACCTGAGCGCTTGTACATTTTTTTTGGTGGCGGTTACGGAAGGGGTGCTGTGCGGTATATAAAAGGATTGAAGACTTTAGCAGTTGTGCTTGGATCAAATTTGATATTAAAGTGACAGCCTTGGGGGTGGGCTGTGATACCGTACACTCGTCTTAAACACAGCTGCTCAAACCACAGCTGTGTGGACATTGCAGCCGCTCCGCCAGCAGGCGGACAGCTCAGCCATCTTCCCCTACCACCAGCGTGCTCCAAATAACACCAAGAATGCCTGCGCAAACTGCTGATGGGAACACATGAAGACTTGGGTTCGGCCCCATCGGCAAATGTGAGAGCTGCCTCACCTACATGCAAGGGAGGAATTTCACAGCCAGCAGCATTTGTTGCCATTTTTGCGAGCGCAACCAGAGACCTGGGATGTCGTGCGACGTATTAGCTTACCCAGTTAGCCGACCCCTGCTTGCGTGCACAATTTCACAATTAGTTCAGTCGGGTTGCCCCGTTGAAGCCCCTCACACTTCAGCTCAGGGATAAAGTCACTCTCACCCTGTGTATTATGTTTGCATCATTTCAGAAACAAACACAGGACGCATACTGACACTCGTCCAGTATTTTCAATTACTTCTCACGTCCGGACACCTAGCAGCCCCCCTCCAGAGTGACGAGCAGGTTTCAAACGTGTGTCACGAACCTCCGCCTCAACGAAGAATTCCTTCGTTTATTGTTACCTCAGACCTTATGAGTGTCATTCAGCATTGTCACCACATCGTTGTGTTTGCGTTTTCATCCAGAGCCACAGTGCACGTATTCATTTGACACTACGCTTCGTGGCGCTGACTGAAGCAGCGTACGGGGTTCTCAAGGACACACGTTCCTGCCAATGTTTTCAAATGCTTTCCCGTCAGAGCCGCAGAGCACAGCGCTGGCAGCAAGCAGCACTGCTATTGCATACCTCCTAGTGATGTGCTGAAAACATCCTGGCAATGAATTAGGCAGAATTATCTAACGTTATCTCCGGAGAATAAATTAGACTAATCTACTGGCCTTTGTCCATTTCGTCTTGTCCTTTCTTTGATGCAAGCTCTTTTTTCCCCCTTCGGTTAGGTAAGAACAGTAGGGAACAATTCAAAATGCAGTGTACATTCAAAGCTGAAATTTAGGTTGTTGGTTTTTTTGTTGTTGTTGTCCAGACTGGCAGGGGGTTTCGGGTGAGATTAGGGGTGCACATGCCGCATTCCGCTTTCTGCGATGGGCGAACTCACCTCAAACAGCCCGCGCCCAACGGGGAACAGCCGGTGTACCACTTGCAGGGACTGCTGGGGGTCGGACAGGAAGGGCAGCCAGCACACGGTGAAGGACACCACAACCGTCAATGAGATCTTCACCAACAGGATCAACCTGCACATGCACGCAGAGAGACAATACAAAAACTCAAACAAGAGAAAACACACAAACAGTGCATGCAGTTACACAAAGGCAAAATGTATCATTCATTACTCCTTGTAACATAAAGGGAACACCAACATAAAGTGTCTTAATAGGGTGTTGGGTCACCACGAGCCACCAGAACAGCTTCAATATGCATTGGCATAGATTCTACAAGTGTCTGGAATTCCACTGGAGGGATGCAACACCATTCTTCCATGAGAAATTCCATCAATTTGGTGTTTTGTTGATGGTGGTGGAAAACGTCTCAGGCATCGCTACAGAATCTCCTGTAAGTGTTCAATTGAGTTGAGATCTGGTGACTGAGATGGCCATGGCATATGGTTTACATCGTTTTCATGCTCATCAAATGATTCAGTGACCGCTTGTGCCCAGTGGATGGGGGCATTGCACTCCTGGAAGAGGCCATTCCCATCAGGATAGAAATGCTTCACCATTGGATGAAGGATATCACAGAATGGATTTGTATTAATTGATGTTTACTTTGCTCTATGGTGTTGAGTGGACCTAAACCTTGCCTGAAAAGTACACCGCAAACCATAACAGAGCCGCCAGAACCCTTCCCCAGGGGAAATAACCACTCAGGCCTGTAGGTTTCTTTTGGTGTGCACCACACATGCACATCCACTTGAGAACAGGATGAAGGATGACTCATCTAACCATGACTTTTTTCAACTGCTCAATAGACCACCGCCTGTGTTCTTTGCACTACTTTACTCGCAAACATGCATTTTTAGGTGTATGCCCTGTCAATCACAGCTGCCCCTAGTTAATGATGTCCTTCCCTCAGACTTATATACCAACATTACCTTACCCACTGTTCCTTGTGAAACATCAGCTGTCTTGTTGAGCAGTCTTTGTCACTGAAGCAACTGCCAAACATGCCCCAACAATCATCCCTCTTCCAAGTCACTGAGATCTCTTCTTCTAGTCATAGTAGCCAAAAGAATGGGCAACTGGGCCTGCCCAGCATTTTTATACATGACCCTAAGCATGATGGTATGTTATTCGCTTATTTAATTCAGGACCCACACCTGTGTGGAAGCACCTGCTTTTAATATACTTTGTAAGCCTCATTTACTCAAGTTTTTCCTTTATTTTGGTTATTTTGGCAGTTACCTGTAGTCTACAAGCATAGCATGGCTTTACTTAATTTTCATTGAGAATAATCATATATCTTAATTGCTTATGAAAACAAGTGTTGTAATTCGGTACAACATGTTACAAAGTGTTAAACAACTAGAAATGTTTATCTTTTATTTGTAAAGATTATTCTATTTCATTATAAACAGTAAATTGGAGTCTCCACTGAGTGTGGTTCACGATCACAAGTGTTCTGTGACTGGCTTTCATATACTGGAGGCTGCTCTGCTGCAGCGGTCTGGCTGCTCTCGTGTGTAGCTGAACCAACAGGAATAGCTGAGGAACTTCAGCATTGCAACGGTGTCATCTGGACATTTCTGCTCCCAGCAATCTAATCCAGCCATACATTTGCCCACCAAATGCCCTTGGTACATTGTTACTAAATCAACAAATGTGAGGACACTTATAACAGCGTTCAGTTTTATCACTCCAAATAATGCTCCAACAGAATATCTGCTCTATGCGGCGTTACATGTAGGTGCAGACTTTTTGAGAGGTCATTTGTTGCTCTCTTTAAATACAGGTGTTTTTAAGTGCATTGAGAATTGGTCGCCAGTTAAAAAAGTCACAGTCTGCATTTAGAACCTTTCCCCTGTAATTAGTAATTATCTGGCTAAATTTCTATTCCATGTGCATACAACTGGTTTCGAATATTTATATTATATATCTGAAATGCATCAAATGTGCCGCCTATATTAGAGAAATTAGTGTATGAGAGTGAGAGAGTGTGTGTGTGTGTGTGTGTGTGTGTGTGTGTGTGTGTGTGTGTGTGTATGTGTCAATTACTGGGCAAAAGGTAAATGCAACATATTTGAAAGCTCAGGGAACAAATGGTTCAGACCTTATACAGATCTCATGTATTTTGTTAATGATGAAAAGTGTGCGTCTATCCGTTTTGCCTGGGTTCACCTGGAAAGCAGTGAGTCCTCACCCTTTGCCAGTCAGGCCCTTCTTGACACACTTCCCCAGCAGGTAGCAGAAGAAGGGCAGAGAGTGGTAGAGTTCCATCTGCTTGTAGTTGAGCGCCAGGGTGAAGGCTAGAGCGCCCAGAAGGTCCCAGCCCAGCCCCAGGCCCAGCACCCCCCACAGCGCCAGACCCAGGCTCACACTGTTATATCTGTGGACTGGTCAAGGTCTTCATGCAAACCCAGTCTATGTTAACCAAGCCATGTCCTCCTGTGTTTTACTAGTATTATCATTAGTGGAGTCACTACTTACTTACACTACTTACATATAGATTCAATATATATGATGCAGCTCTAGAATATGCTTCTCCTCTGATGCACTCGCCTGGAGGCAAATCACTATTTTACACTCTACAGTCCACACTGTACTACAGGATAATTAGTGCCAATCTGAGGAAGTGCATACCTCTCACTGACAACAACTGGTATCCTGTACATGTCTGATGCGTTGACAGGAGCTAATGCAGCGGTAATCCTAGGAATGCTGGCCAACTTAAGGCCACCCTACCTCTGACAGGACAAAGCCAATTGTGTCCCATCACTGCAAACTAACAATCAGTCAGCTATTGACAAGGTCTGGGCTCAAACCTGCAACAGTTAGGCTATAGGGCCTTTCATAGTGTTTGTGGTCAGTGCCTTTACCAAATGAGCCACTCAGGATTCCTGCAAAATTCAAACCTTAAGCTATCTTAAAATGTTTCCATAGTACGTTTGATAAGAGCTGAATGTGATTGCTTTCTCTCCACTTTCTTTGAGGATACTGAAAGTGTCCATGGTCAATGAGGATTAGTCCCGGATAGAGCAGGATGCAAAGCATTGTTGAAACCTACAGTGAACAGAAAACATGGATAAACTTTGGCACAGGTCTATTGTACTTGCACAAAGTATATTTTTCCTTAATGCTTAATTGTCTGTTGACAATAACAGTTGTAAATTTTTTATCTAGATTCACGACAGAAGAGGAGCAACGTAAACACTAACAACTAAAAAAAAGTTTATCTGATAAAGATATCTGAAAGATCATTTACCTACCTTCCTTCTTGCAGAGCCGTCAGTGAGGTATAAACAGTAAAGCACAACTGCTGGAATGTATATTAAAATATCTGCAATAACAACTGGGGAAAAGAAACAAGTGAATGTTTTAGAGGAGACTGATGTTCCTTTTATTCAGCAAACAATTACAGGCCATGTGGGCTGTTTTAAGAAAACATTATCTGGAGTTTCACTTACACCAACATCATGTATTGTATATCAAATTGTAATGTAGACATACTATATGTACATAGACCCTGATGTGCATCTTTAACTGAAGTAGCATCAGTGGTGATGCTGCAGATATCCTTAGTGCACACATTTTCTCCTCAATTACTCTCTGAATTGTATAAACAAAAGGCACGTGTGTATTCAATGTGTCTCTATTCTTTAATGCAGTGTCTGGCTAGTTGACCTATTCATAATATGCCATGTGCATGCAAGCATTTCTTACCAGTTGCTCTCATGAAGAGCTTGTGGGCAGGGCTCTCATACCCCCGAGACGTATGCAGCTCGACCCATTCAGGATTAATCAGTTGAGCTCTGCATGGCGCACACACACACATACACAAGCTTCAAAGAGACACCCTGCATAAAATCCCACACACAAGAATTACACTAATGAAACACGTCATAACATTGGTCTCTGAGGGAAATTGTATTTTCCTAAATTAGAGAAAAGCCCAGGAATTTTTAAAAAAAAATGTAATTTATCACATTTAAAAATGAAGAAGAAAAAAAAACCTTACTGTAGAACACCAGGAAATAGAAAATAAGAGAAGCATAGCCTAAAATGCAGCAAATCAATACATTTGTATCAACCTGTCCAGTCACAAAATATTTAGAAAAGCAGCCACACTCACACATGAGCACAGAGAAGGCTGTGGTAGGCTGTCAGAGGAGGATAATCCAGTCCCCAGTAGTTCAAGTTATTGTCAGTGGTATTGAAGTACCTGCATTTAAAGGTACATGAAATATATATATCCATTCTGAAGTAGGCACACAATATTTCACAATACTGTAGGTGGAGGAAAATATTTGGAAAACCACATTTCCAGTTCTATATACAGCTTAAAACAAATGATTCTTCATTTGTAATAACATTACTCGTGCAACACTATATTGCTGGATAAAACAAAATTTGCAGACTAAGAAACAATGGTAGCATGGGAGATGGTTAAAGATGGAAACAGGAAGACACGTTTTCGGAAAGACAGCACTGTGTACAGTGAAAACTTAAAAAACTCTGGGGGTTTTTTTAAAGAGGAAGGCACTATATGAGGTATGGCACACTACCAAACATGTTTTCTCTTTTTATTTATTTTGAATGACACAGGTAATGGCTGTTTTTTGTATGCAGGAGCTAGCAAAACAGGAAGTTTGGAGGAAGAGAATCTGATATTCTGATAGTCATTACATAGAAAGATACCAGCATCTATGTACTTACAATTGGTTTAAGAGAAGGAATATAGTGAGAGCAGCTTAAACCGTGCAATAAGGATATAATGTTTAAGTCTTTTATCAAAAAAGTAATAATAATAATTAAGGCTGACCACCAAGCATTTCCAAGATTTAAAAGGGTGGTGGTAGTGAAACGGGTCTAGAGCTACCCAAGATCCACTGTTAGATGGGAAATTACATATAAAACAATATGACACAGGGACATTTTAATCCTTCATATGTGATGAAGGAGAAACGTAAGAAAAAAATTGATGTTTAGGCTTGAACAAGAACACATATAGCTATCGTTATTATAATTACCCATTACAGACTAAACCTTTAATCAGAATTACACATTGCATTGAATATTTGAGAGAGAGCTGTCAGAACGCATCTAATGTTATGTTTGAGTAAAGAATAACCAACCATTGCTGCACAGGGAGATTATAAGTTACTTCTTGCCAATGCCTCTGTGCTTCATAGTCCCCAAACATCGGCGGTTTACTTGTGCCTGGAAATAAAGGATGTTTTTTGTCAGAAGTGGGTATTATAACTAACCATGCTCAGGGTAATAATGATTCAAAATGTGACTAGCATTGCGATACCGAAAAAAACTTAACCAGCTTGCTAGCGAATTGTGATCAAACTGGCCAGATAATAATGACCAGGTAGCTGGTTAATATGTCGTTTCTCATTGTCAATCTATTTAGCTCGTATACCTAGTTAGCTTGCCGTCTCAAGTTCGGTAGCTAGCTACAGCTAGTATAAACCCACACTAATATTGAAATTGCATAACGTCCACTTAAATCGTAGATATCGGAATTCCATACGATAGCAAGCAAGCTAAACGTCATCATACAACTATAATATCTAGCACCAGTGAGCTATCCTAGCTGACAACATTGTGTTGATGTATGCAAGCTAGCAAGCTATGCCAACCTGAATACGAATTCAGGGACACTGTCCATCTTGCCGTCAGACCCAGCAAAACACAAAGTGATGCAACGACCCAGTTTTCCATTTCTAGTACAGTTGGCTACTGCTTTAATAGTGTAAAGATGTTTCTCTGGCTAGCAGTCGCCACATCAAATCTTGATACATTGTTTTGGGCTACCAAACTACACGTCAGCATGAAGTATTCTACAGAACGCGCCATTTCCAGCGTCGCTGACTGATGACGCAACGTACCCGATATTGCGCCGTACCTGATAAGGTAAGCTGAAACATTATTAACTTTAGACAGAATATTGTTTGTTTTAGTGATTCTTTTTTTCTACCAGTGATGTAGCATAGGATGTATATTTTAACCATTCTTTATACCGTTTTGTATTTCATTCTTTAAGGTAGATTACAAATGAGATATAACACAATACAGACTGTTGGGTCCAAAATGTTTACTATATAGGCCTACAGTACCTTGAGTCAATAGCTCTTAAAATAACACTTTATTTAAGACCAGGAGGCATATTCAAATCATAATTCATAATTTTGCACGTGATACCTATCATTCTAGACATGACTGTCTTCCAAGCAGTTTATGGTGGAATGCATGGTGTTGAGGCTCATGTCATGGACGGATTCATAGACTTTGAATTTGATCCAAATTACATATTAGATGTGCATATTTGTGTTTTCCTTTCCAATGTTTTAACTCATTCTGCCCCCCCCCAATTTGAACAATATGATGATGCCTGGGCTCTGAGTCATCACATTGCCGATACTACTCAAAACTGTCACCTCTTCATACTTGGCAGAGACAGATTGTTGACACATGAATATAATATTTGAACCTGAGATAGGGGTTTCTCATATAATAGTGTATGATCGTAATATTATATGATCCTGGGATAGGGGTTATAATTTCATACATACTGTTAACGTCACAACCACATAATGTCCCCCAAAGTCCTCTGCACAGCAGTGCACACTAATAGTGTTCATTGGCTTGCTCATTTCTCTGTTTGCTACAGGTCAAAAGTTTTGGGATATGATATGCTTCTTTGTAGTTAATACATCAAATATTTATAAATAATAATAACCTTGGACAACTGCTGATTTGCAGTGACACTTTCATTACAATATGAAGCCTATTAGTCATTGGTGTCCATTAGATATTAATGCTCTGTGTGCCAGCTTTACTTTGTCATTTATTGCTTCATTTCTTCTGCTCTTTATTATTCAGTAACTGCTGTATGTGCATTTATTGTCGATGGTCTGTTGTAGAAGGTGGTTTGGCTTGTCGTTGGTGTTTAAGCATAATGAGGTCTTTGAGTTTGTGTTGTCTTATTTGTACAAGGTTCAAAATGACAGAAATGTGGCAATTGGTGAATTGTGTCACAATATTCTGTTGTATTCTACTCTGTTCTTCTCTTACATGTCTTCATCCCAAACAACAACGACACCATAAATGTAGAGAACAGAAACAAAACGAAAGGCATCACATTCATGAAATCCATTACTGTAATTTTTTATGTTTTTTTACGCATTCACTACCTATAACTTTGCATACTACATTTTGCGTTTATATCGCATTTCATCTGCTAATAAAGTAAAACAACACCATATGCAAGTCTGACATAAGGGTTAAAAATCTGTGAACCACAGATAGGCCTATCTACATGTCTACTGGAAAATATGTTTTCTTTATTTCAGATTTGATTCAATATTATGTTTTTCTAAAAACATCAGATCATCAGATCATTTAGATACGTCCGGCGTTTCTCAAATAATGGCAAGATATACATTGGCTACTATTCATTGTAAGTTACTATTCTTAATTAATTTAGGCCAAGACCGCCTCACACATGTGCATTGATGTGGCCCAGGGGAATAAAGTTGCCATATTTTTAAAGAAGGTTATCTGATTTTAGTGTCATGTCCAAACAGTTTTTTAACAACTCACAAAATACACGGAAGCTTTTAAATGACACTATACGAAATTACACATAAGATGCTAACATAAATGAAATAATGATTCTTGCTTACAACCCTTGATTTTAGTTTGAAGAAAGATGGTTAGCGTTCTGATTGAACTGAGGATAACCTTTATGAATCGGAATCAATGCTATCTTCAATAAATATTTAAAGCAATCTTTGATTAGTACATTTTCCGTACAACGTTAACGTAATTAAAACAAATAGCCTACATCGTGTTTTACAAATGTTTCAAATGTTAAATTACAATAAAGCCTGAATATATTTTAAAACTCATTTTAAACGGGAGCCCCTTTGGTGGTCCGAATGAATATATGACCTATAATAGAAGTATCTTCCTCGTGGCTGTGGGAACCGGGCGTTCTCACAGTCCATAGGCCCCACCTGTGTGCGAGACAGCAGGTGCAGCTGCAAAGGTCACCGTCCCGTACGACAGTCGCTGGATCAAGAGAGAACAGCAAGGTTTACACATGATCCGTTGTGCGACCTTTCCTCCGGACGGAAATGATGCACGAGTGTAGACATTGAGTTGTGGTTTTACAGCATACCTTATTTTACTCATCAGTGAAAGCAAATAACATGCATACATAGCCTATTTGTGTGCTGCATAGCCTACTCAATTGGATATTGGTTTTGTCTACCCCTTGGTTTTGCACTGGAGTCATTCTAAGATGGCATGATGTAGGTTACATATAGTGTGAAATTAAATGGAGTCGTGTGCGAAATTACATGCAAAATGTATTGTATTCGTCTGGACTCATTTTGTTGTGTTTTCCTCCAGCTCGTATTAGGACTAAATATTTAGTCTAAATATAGACTTAATGGGGCAACCTAAAACGGTCTATAATTCAAATCATTCGCTTTGAGCGTTTTCAAAATAAAAATAAACGCTTTCATTACAACCTTTTAATCCTTTTTTGAATTTGGAGGGAATTAGATTACACATATCTTGTTTTAATGTGTTTGAAACACTTTAATAGATAATCACATTAAATAGAGAGTTATTTGTTGTAACCATGCAGTATCACTCGGCCACCGTATGGCTCTGCGGTTCTGGCTCGCGGAATGTCAGTACTTGATACTTGGCGATAGATTATTACCCAAGGATAGTAGCCTACCGTACAGTTGTACTATCCATCTCAAGCCGTGAAAGGTTATTACTTGACGTCAGTTATATAAAAAGAGGGGATCTATTATAACCTTGCACTTGTTAAAGAGTCAACTCTTTCCCACCAGCTGACCTTAAAATAGACCTTTCATTAAAACCCGTTGAATCTAAACAATTTCACAGTGTCCTTACTCCAAGATAAATACTATCACCACCCCTCTTGTAATACTGTGTTTCTCCAGGTGCAACCTTCCAATGATACCAAACGCAACCCTGTGCGATTCATGTAAAAACTTCCGTCCTTTTAAAGTTGGTTTAAATAAGCATGTTGGTGTCAATAAACGCCATCTAGCGATGGTTTCAATTATTACTGTTTCACAACTGCAATGCATGAACAGTAATGGCCTAGTTAAATTAAATACTTGTAGGCTACATAAAACAAAAATGTACATTAAACAACAGCACTAAATTTAGTATTTTACCAAACACATCTACAATATAAGGGATGGAATTAATCGAAGTGTTGGTGGAAAGTTAGAATAAAATAGGTCTATAATGCTATCAATTATAACCAGCATTAGCTTTCGTTATTACATGTGAAGTCATTTTTCAGTTTGGAAATAAGGGAAAGGCGTTTGTAGTCCTCACGATATATTTTTGTGTAACTGTTATTTTCATTAGTGTTGTTGGCATACCTACAATTATCTAGATTATTCTGTGGTAGACAATCCCGTTTTATATGATATATTGTTTAACAAACAACAGTACAAAAAATAGGACAATATAATGAAAATATCTAATACAACGGAAGGTATAATATATGATGTAACCGTCATCTACGCTGTAATGAATTACTTGCGTTTTGGAAGGGCTTGGATCCTATCATATATGTTTGCGTAAAATTAGACAGTAAAAAACCTAAAATACAATTTACAAAGTATATACATTTTCTGCAGTTTTGGAATCCAAATGCGCGTAACTAATTTTGTTTTCTTGAGGCAACAGCTCTTCTCCTTTTCTTAATTCTTTATTTTTAAAGTAAACCCTGCATATCACCCCGTGCAATAAATTATTATCGGTATGTGCAGTCGAACTGCATTGTGACAGCCGGCATCGGAGCAATGCACATAGAAATGTTAGCCTCATTTTAAGGAATACGGATTTGCTTCTGGAATGATCCCCTGTTATCCAGTGTCATTGAGAAGCACTGGATCAGCAGCTTCTTGAGTCCGAAAGTGAATTCAAGAAGACACCCCTTTCTCTTTTCCCATGGGTATCAGTTAAATATAGCAGTAACCCGTGTGGCACACACCATCCACCATTTGCTGTTTGTGTAAAACTGATTAGCCAGACACAACTGTGAAACCAAGTGTTACTTTTATAGTAGCAACATGCAAATATTTTTAGGTCGCCTCGTTTTTTCTTACCTATATGGTTCGACGTGGTTAAATGGTTGACAAATTTGTTTTGTAACCAGAAGATTGCTTGTTCGGTTCCCAGGTGGGTCGTTGTAGCTACTTAATAACATGAATTATTTCCGTAAATAGTGAACCTTATGAATGGATATTATGCAGCGGTTAGTTTATTGATAGTCTCCCTAGATACGGGCTTCTGCCCAACGAATACATGTTTTTAAAAAAGACGTCAATACGAATAGGCTTGTTGTATTAATTTTACACAATTAATTTGAACAAATACAGTTATTTGGTTTATGTCAAATTTGAGAAGTAGACCACTCTGCAAAGACTGCAAAATAGCCTGTTAATGTAGCCATATGTCATATTGTATTTATAAAAATACAATAAATGCAAATAGAACACTAACATATTTGTAATAAACATAAATGCACTCCATATAATACTTCATCATAATTAAAGTTAACTTATTTTCTGAATAACCACATTAATTACTATTTCTTTATTATATGAAGTTCACCTTCGTAAACAGATTTAACATGTGAAATCAC
Source organism: Aldrovandia affinis (assembly GCA_029706075.1). Classification (NCBI taxonomy): domain Eukaryota; kingdom Metazoa; phylum Chordata; class Actinopteri; order Notacanthiformes; family Halosauridae; genus Aldrovandia; species Aldrovandia affinis. Next base: position 1,009,471 of record JAINUG010000145.1, on the reverse strand, counting down.
ATCAGCCTTTAAAGTGTTATAACTATAATGAAAGTATTAGGGGTAGAAGTAGCAGAGGCAGTGGCAAATTATAGTAATTATTTATTTAATAATTTATTATTACATAATAATCATTTCAATTATATGTATTCTGTAATAGGTGTGTTGTTATGGGTTCAGCAAACTTGTTATGTGCCCTGTTTGTTTGGTGTAAATAAAAATAGCCTTTTTGTTGTATTGTTTTAAAACACGCACATTGTACATGAAGATTAGCCTACATAGATATTGGGATATATGATAATTAGACCATATATGTTTATTGTGCCATTTTAATTAATACGCCAATTGCTAAGCTATCCCATAAATAAATGTACATTTCTCTTGATTATAGAAAATAGCATTTATAATATATATATATACACACATACCATCAGATTTACTATGTCATTAACATTATGTAGACTGGGGTTTGTTTAAGTGGGCCTATAAAATGGGGCTTAATATATTTATGGATCATATCAACAAATGTACTTTCTACGGCATGTAACGTATCGATATAAACAGCAGCTTTGTGTACATACAGTTATAGATGCATTCATTGCGTCAAACTTTAACTTAGAAATGGGCACAGAACAAAAAATACATTTTGGCATTAAGGTCTCTGTTTTGTTTTCAGGTTTATTAACAAAGGAATCCAGTTTACAACACAATAGAGCTACATAGAATACATATATTTAAATTTTGTAAACAGACTGTTTTTTTCAATTATGAGTTAAGAACATGTTCGTATTTTTGTATTAAAAAACAAAGAAAAATGTAATTATAAATTGAATTACTACTGGCAATGAGCTTTCGATGACAAAATTAAGGAAGGCTCATTTAACTACAACTGTCATACAGTTCAAACAATAAAATAAAATACTTCGGGAAAAAAAAGTCAAACAAGTAAATTAATTTCTTTGTACAAATATTTACAATTGTTACCTGTACAGAAAGCATTCCTTTTCGTTTCTTTTTGTTTCTCTTTTCAAAGTGTTTACATGGCTATAGTTTGCGGACAAAGTCCAGTGCTGCCTAATTGTGCTGTACAGTTTTTCCCCCATAGTTCTACAAAAAGAATTATTGAGAAGGCCATTTTGAAACCGTTGCTGCCGATGCGCTGGGTAAAAATTGTCCAGAAATTATATTTGTGGGTACGCTCAGAATGGGCGCAATAGCAGCTGATGTCCGCGTTAGGGACAGGGACTGTGCGCTCAATAACGCTGACTGAACAGTCACAGGAGGCCGCAGAAAAGTCTGAGCACTCGAAGAAGTGCTGGACACCCCGATAATATTCTCTATACTAAACGAGGGTCTGCTGGAAGGCTCGGACTTGATCATTGACGCGGTACTCAGGCTGTTCAGCTGCAGCTGAAGGCTGGGACTGAGTTGAGAATTGAAAGTTTTTCTGTTCAACTCAGTGGATGGCAATAGCGGTACCGCCGGGGGAAGCATTGGACCCACGGGAGGGATGTAAGGATACTGCAAAGCCGCTGGATGAGAATAGGCTGGGTGAATTCCATAGTGACGTCCGTAAGGATTCCCAATGCTGTATGCCCCAAAACTTTGCATCATGAGGGCGGTCTGTTCCCTGAGAATATCTGGCTGATGTCTCTTGAATCGTTTCCTTCTTCTGAGGAAGCTGCCGTTGTCAAACATATCTTCCGACTGAGGGTCCAGTGTCCAGTAGTTTCCCTTACCAGGGTTTCCTGGCTCCCTTGGGATTTTGACGAAGCAGTCGTTCAGGGACAGGTTATGTCGAATGGAATTTTGCCAGGCTGGAAACTTCTCTCTGTAGTACGGAAAGCGGTTGCTTATGAACTCGCAAATCCCGCTGAGGGTTAATTTCTTTTGCGGGCTCTGGAGAATCGCCATGGTGATGAGCGCTATGTAGGAGTAGGGTGGCTTTACCAGGCTGTTTTTCGGCTTGCTCTGCATGGGACCCGATGCGCTTTCCTGACCGTCTCCTTTGGTCTCTCCCTCTCCTGCGCTTTCACAGGGGCTGCTCGTCCGTTCCTTAACCCCGATCTCCTCCACCTCTTCCGCGCGGTCGTGGATTCCCTGGCTATCGCAGTCGCTGTCTCTTTCCATTCCCTCATCGCCTTCTCCGACCACATCGATATCCACATCTTCAGCAGTAAGCACCGTCTGACCGGACATGTCGTTGGCACTGTTGCCTCCAGACAGGGTCATCACAGCTTACTTTACTGAAGAACAACCAGAGGTAAGTGCGTGGCCCGTCGCGGTCAGATCGGATGTCAACAAATTCTAAATGCAGGTCAGATCGGCCTGCCAATGAAACTTAAACTTTAGAAAATATTTCTCCAGCCTTGTAGCGTCTTAAGTTTTAACAGTCTCGTGTGCTTCACGCCCAATCCCCTTCAAAACCGTATTTCCTAGTAACTAAGACTGATTTCGGAGTGAAGACTCAGGATGACACATGCTTTTAAAGCCGGTTTTAAGGACTGTCTGATAGATTACTTTTCAGTTAAAGATATACTATCAGCGCCGTCACGTGATAACGTGACGTCAGACGTCCCTCTGTTAAACCATGCAAACTGGAGTTGTTTCATGGATTTGTCAACAAAGGGACAACAGTAATACTACTTGCCACTACTTCCTGGCTCTGTTCGTCCGTCATAGACCATTTAACGGTAGCAGGGGGAGAAAAAGACAATTGGCCTGCATGATTGAAATCTTCAGTTCTGATGTGCATTAACTCTGCTGCTCAAAAACCAATCTTAACTTTGCTTAAACAAATTGTGTTGAGTGCTCCCGAATGAAAACGTCTACAGCTAAGTTAATTGACTCTCTTCTAGCTATTACTGTGTGCTCGTCTGTATATTGCATGCAATTGAATATATACATCGTTATAAATAAAAATACGTTACAGTCGATTGCAAACGATCGCCGTGAAATTGATGACATTATATAATTTTGAGGTTAACGTTACTAAGATTTGACGTTCTAAATATAACTTTGGGTTTCTTTTAGAAATATGTCTCATTTTAATTGAACTTGATATTGTGTTTGTATCAATTAATCTTCGTCGATTTGCCGAAAGAGGTGAGGGATAAACACGTGTACCAACAATAGGGAAACTATAAATAAAGAGCTCTTAACAGATTTTGAAGAAGTGTTAACGACCTAATCATTGCAAGTGTTAGCATATGAAAAAGTAGGAAATGAGGGAGCGGGTGAATGTAAAGGGACTATTCAAAACCATGAAGGTAAGCCGTGTCTGAAGGATGTTCTCATGAAAAGGATGTAAAAACGAAAATAGAACACTTAACATTTCCTACTTTGTGCGAAAAATATCAATTACCAGTCTTCCACGAGAGGAGAAATCTATAAAAAAATATATAAAGTTGAACCTTATTAATTGTCTAAAATGTTCTATAATGTTTTGGAAAGGCAGGCAGCTGTATATGTTTGCACTTCCGCTTTCTCTAAAAACAATATTAATATTAGGGCACAGGCTATTTGACCAAAAAGAAAAAAAACGCTTTATATTCATACAGAGAGAGTAACCCAAGAATCTTCCGAGCTTAAATTCGTTATCTATGTGCCACAAGCAATATAACTTCCTATTGATTTGGTCTGGAGTCTCCTCCTGCCGTAATGAAAATATCTTTAATTGACAACAGAATCAATTATTCTTACCACCCCTCTATTAGAACTAACAAAAATGTGTAAATGACTTTACGATGGCAACTGAGTAGCAGTTAACCATGACAAGGTCTATTCCGCTCAGTTCAAAGCTCTTCTTCTGGCCTCCATTTAAGAAGCAAAACTGAAATCCCTGCACATTGGCTCTAGGCTGTAAGGCTTTCCCGTCGCGTACCAGAGAGAAGGATGAGGCGCAACTTGCTTGTGATCTGGCACGTAACTCAGATCACTACCTTTGATGTTTGTTTATATACAGATTTGTAAAATATATGCATATATAGGGTATTTGAGATAACACTCCTCTTTAAATGATCGAAATATGCCAAATACATTATTATTGTTTAGTATTATTTTATTTAGCCCACATCCTCATCACATTGTCATTAACATTGCATTATGTAAAAGCTATATGTGTAGCCCATACTAGAATAGCCGAAATTATTGATACAAAATTATGGACTAAAGAAAAAACATTCAATTCGCCAGTCGATAACCAATAATGAATACAAAAGAAATACTGATAATCAGCCCAAGTTCATCTGTTAATCGTGGTCTTAAATGTACTCGCGTGTAGCTTTTAATTAGTATCAATTTAAAAAAAGAATGCAGTACAAATATTTGTTGTATCTTTTTGTATCATCTATCATTTGCAAGATATGTAGCCTACTCACAATATTGGATTGTCCTGATTCGGAATTATGTATGATTCTTAACCTATTTTCAATGAGCAACGTAGCCTACGTCTTCCAAAAATCTTGTTATTTTTATGTGGTTTTGACAGTAGGCCTATTTCGTATGAAAACAATGACGTCTGTGCAGCAAATATGTCGAATAGCATTTGGGTTCTCCTTGAATTCTCTAAGGGAAAGGAACAAAGGACATGGGTGGCATCTTTGATGCAGCTTGTCTTCAGCACAATAAAAGTCAGATTAATTAAATCATATCGTTAATAATCGCGTTTGAGTGAAAAGGAACGTTTCCCCCCGATTACACACGTATTGTGCTAATCTTGAGCTCAGGCAGGACACCATCTGACCTGTGTGATCTCCAGTCTATCAATACCGGGTACTTAGAAGATGAAATCGCACCTCTTTCAGTCCCGATTCATTTTGTCAAAACATTTATTTTACACTTCGTTTAGTCTACTTTTTAGACCGCTGTTATTCGTATTCATCTTATTATTATTAGTAGTAGTAATGGTAGTGTTCGTAGTAGTAGTAACAATTGAATAAAGCAATGTATCCTGCTTTTAGTAAGAAAATATGTATATATTCAATTATAATTATCAAATGGCTGTAGAACTTCCTGGCAATTTCTGTAAGGTTAAGATCATTCCGGCTGTTCGTCTTTAAATTCAAGAGTCACGGCGCTTTGAAAGATAAAGTTACTGGGCTAATATCGCACAAAAGAGGATAAAATCGGGCCTCTTAGTGATCTTTTGAAGCTTCATAAATCCTGTTTTATACTCTCGGAGTTTGTTAATGAAATGTACATTTAAGCACACATGCACGGCTTAGCTCGACAAAACCTTTTAGAATAATAAGCTAACTCTTTCCAGCATGAACCTATTAGGAGACGCAGCTATAGCAGGTGACGGTGCGGATACAGTCGCTGCATGTGATTACCAAGCAAGGTCAGAAACAAATAGCTCGCAAATAAAAAACGGGATAGGATTTATGCCTAATTAAATCGGAGAAATAAAAAATGTGGGTAAAATGAACCGCTGTGCTTGAGAAAATCTGTCCCTTCAAGGTACTGTAGCAAGCTGTTACAGATTGAAAACGGGAGGGTTGAAAGCTGGTGACGATACTTCACTTGAGCCGAGAATGATGTGATCGCGCAAATCATGAGGTACACTTAGACAAGAAGAGTTCATTTCCACAACAGCACATTCGGGGTAATATGTGGCTGATTAGGCTGTTTTCCCATTTTGTTTATATACATAGAATGTTTAATGCCATTGTGTCATTCACCCTGGAAGAAGATAAGGGTGGAGACATACGTGGGCACATAATCGCTTCATAGCTGGACCTTGAATCAAAAACCTTTGCTTCCAGTAAATAAACTCGGTAAAATTATCGTAAGTCTCTTGACATTAGAGTGATGTCTGTCTGTTTTGCCTTCGCCCGGATGACTTCTGTCCGTATTTTGCGAATTTATGCGAGGTTCAGATCAATTCAGTCCGTTCAATCAAGTTAATTTTAAATGGTTATAGAATACGTCGTGCATACGTGCATACGTAGTGTGCATAACACTAATAACACTAATATTAATTTAGAAATACTTGATTTCCTGCTCATTAAAGAAGGTCAATTTAGCTAATCGCAGTTCACCCAGCAATTGACATTTATTCTAATCATTTATTTGATAATAGGATACTGCATGTCGTAATAGACTTGGCCTACTTTATTAAATATGTAGCCTATCTACAAGTAAAAAAATAAAATTGGACATTTGAGTCATATAGCCTAACTGAACAAGCCGTCAGGACCGTGACTATTCACAGCCTTTAATAAACAGTTGACTACATGTGGAAACCGCAAAATCAATAATTTTAAGTAATGTGCTGTCCTGTAGCCTACATATTTGACCAATATCTAAAAAATGTTTTTAAAAAATTGAAACCTTGAGTTTCTTCGGTGGTATAAAGGGTGCTAGTGTAAAAACAGATTTTTTGAAAGGCAACTCATTTAATTAATGATGAGAGAGCAGTTGGGGGCAGCAAGCTAGTAAAACTGTATGATAAATTAATGGCATTGTTAGCGCGCTTTTAATTACGGCTATTATGTTAATTATTTTACATCAACGCAGAATTATCAGCATGTCAGATTTAATCAAAACGAGCCATTCTCTGGAAAACTGTTCTTTTCATCTCTGAGGGGAAGTGTCCGCGTCATATTTGCGTTAAAAATGACTTTTCATTTAAATGTAATCTTTAATTAGATTTTTTTTACGGTCGACACCGTTGTTCCCTTAAGGCTATACCCTCCAGAAGGCAAGATCTCAGCCTTTTTTTGGAATTCACCATTTTCACCCCCTTGAAGAATCCACTCTATCAACCTGCAACTTTCTGTCAAACAATATGATGTAGCTCATTTTTAACCGTCCCTTTTGTAGAATCATCTTGGAGCGGCTCGCCGTCACAACAATGCACAAAAGGACAAAACAGAAAATGTGTGTCGCGTTTCTCAAATATGTCGGAATAACGACATAATTGCTCTGTATACAAAATAGGAAATGACAAGGCACTGGATTTGAAGCCAATGGAAAACAACATGAACTCTATAATAATATGGAGTTACGTTTGATGAGTCTGACTTTGATTTAATTCTGTATGAATTCAAATGTAGCACTTTGAACGAAAGGGACTGAATTCAGAATTATTTACGCAAGGAAATAAGCCTAGTGGTGAAATAAAATATAGGCTACTCTTATTGTATCTCAGGCCGACATTTTTAAATAAATATAATGATGACGGAATTAGCTTTGCTACAACCTGCATCAGTTTCGTTTCAAATCGATTTTAAAAAGATTTTGTGAATTATGTAAAATAAATAATTAATTCATTAAGTTCGTTATTGATTTTAACTTATTGCTTCGTCACTTCCATTCAATTGAACCTTGGGCTATTCAATTGGTTGGCCCCACCTTTCAAAACCGAATCAAAGTGTAACTTTTTTTTACATGTACAACATTTTTCGTTTAATACAATATGATTAAAAGCAAGAGTCTTAAATGTATTTATTGGATTGTGATTACATCGCTCTGAAATATGATTGATTCTCCCCTACCAAAAGACGTTGTAAAACACAATTTAAAGCCATCATTGCCAATTTAAGTCTGGATTTCAAATGTAGCCCAGATTGCACCAGCATATACTCAGACAATTGATATTTCATCCAAATTGCAGAGATCAATTGTGCAGAATAGTCATATGCGAATTATTCTTCAACCTAAGTAGGCAATATTCAGAAAATATTTTGTGACTAAAAAATGTAGGCCTAATGAAGTTAAAATTAGGTTATTCATTATTTCCTTTATTTTCGGAACGAGACACAATGCAAATAATTACATTTAAACTAGCCTGTTCTTCAGGCTTTTATTTTTAACAGTGTGGTATCAATTATTTTCAAGAAGGTTGTTATTTACTCATTTAGATTATTTCTTCATTTAAAAAATAATAATGACATTGAATTGGCCTTACCACTCCGAAAATAGGCTACTTGCATGATTTCTTTTCTGTAATACTGGAAGAGGTGTTACCTGGCATATTGTTTAGATTTTCCGCTTGACAACACCGCACCAACGCACACGCACATCCCCACCACCCTGGCCATGCAAGTGAAAATTCCCCTTAAAAAATATTGTCCCGACAAAACTGCTAATTAAACTGTGAAACAATCCCTTACTTTCGGTATAAGTGGATGTCCGACAGGCATGCTGATGGGCGGAGAGCAAATTAGAACAAGTATTGAGTTGTTTTGGGTTCTATTAACGCTCCTTTCTATGATGGGCCTACACAGCTTTAATTGAAAGTAAACTAAAATGTTTAATTGTGTGTGTGTGTGTGCGCGTGTGTGTGCGCGCGCGCGCGAGTAAGTGAGTGAGTCTAAGTGACGGTAGATGGGTGGATGTGTATGTAATCTTCCAAACAAGACACATTTCCATGTTATCATGTAATGAATGAACGCAGTGGAATGGGATGGAACGGGTGTGTTAATTTGAGCAAGAAAACCGTTCGTTAAGCAGAAGTACTTGATCCACGCAAGTGTCTCAAGGCGGGGCGTGATGTGGAATGGTGACGGGTGGGAAAATTACACCTAGAGGTAAATGTGAGCCGGATTAACATGCCAATGTGTCTTGTTAAGTAAGTGCTATGTCACTAGGTTTGTAAGTTTTTTTTGTAATTTAAATTAAGACTGAAGTAGCACATTAGCACTACGAGAAAGTGTTATTTGATTACACTGGCTTATGTTGTAAATTACACAAATTTGCCTTGTAATAATGTTTTTCACTATGAATAAAACTACGATAATTGAACTTAAACAACACGTTAGGTTCTGCTGACCTGTTACTGGATGCGAGGGACAATTCATTATAGAACGACAATATGACATTTAAGGGGGAAAATAAAAGGCTATGCAGAATAAGATGATATCGATGATTCCGCAATTAGCTACTTCAAAGTCATATTTTAAAGAATAGCTGGTAGGCCTACTCTGCATCGCTTAATTTACCCGATCTCTTATCGAAATCTTGTGTTCGCATCCATTAAATGAAATTCCATCTACATTATGCGATTAACACTCTACTTTAAATAGTAATTTAGCCAAAATAATACTAATCGTGCCTCTCAGATTGACTTTCTATGTCTATGTCTATTGTCTATGCCCCTTTTTTTCTTAGCCATGTAAGAGTTTATTTTTTAACACGGGCATTATTTTGCTTCTGCGAACATTGAGAGTATTTCGGCATCCAAAATGTCAGATAATTGGCAGTTTTACAAAATGAGGTCAGCTCATTTATAAAACTGGAATGTAGTTGACAATAAGAAAAGCACTGTTCAACATCACATTTGTGATTTCGGCAGCGATAGTTAATCATGGCAACAACATACCCAATTAAATAGGGTAAAAAGTTATTGTATAGGAGAGGCAAACATAGATAAGAATTTTTCAGAAGCGGGACATTTTTTCAGGGGGTAGCCTAGCTGTATCTGCCTTTAATGTCTGTCGAGTGCAGGAAAAACAATCAATCATAGCTATAAAAGAGAGAATGGTTGTAATTAATTGTTCTTCTTCATTGTAATATTCACATTTCCTTCATGGTCTTCAAGCTTACATCCACAGAACAGTCACTCTCAGAGGCATCTGCCGTTTATGTGGTTGCTAACTAACAGCTTGACTTAGGAATAACTCTTTAAACCCACATTGTACGACATAAATACCACCCACCAGCTTGTCTGTGCGCACAGAACTAGATAGATCGGCCTAGCTAAAAAAAAAAACGTTTAACCAAATCCTAAATGCTGAGGGTAATTAGTAGTTCTGACACGAATTAGTTATGCTATTACAAGCCGTATTCACCCCATGTTTTTGGCATGGGCCATTCTGCAAATAACCATGTAAAGTGAAAGGATCCAACATTTGAAAATGTCCGCATCCGTAATAGCCTTCTGTTTTGTTGTAGGGTACAGCCTAGGAGCCAGGTTTAGAACCAACGGCTGTTGAGCATCCCCTTTTCGTCTGTTTGCATTTTAAACTCCAATGCCAAGGCAAAAAAAAAACCCGGCGTGTTCCTTTATGTTTAACTCCCGTTAAAGGAAACTGTCATTCTTTAGCCCGGTAATGTGGCGTATTTCAGCCGACACTGGAACTGACCCCTGAACTCAATCTTCTCCTGCTTATTGATGCATACATATCTATAATATCACAGCAAATTACATTCAACTTTAGGGGGCCCGATCCAATAATTTATCAGAATTCCCGCCACCATTGTTTTACCCACATTACCTAAATATCCTCTAAACCCATTACCCGAATTGTGGCATATTATAGACGGTCTTTGGCTGTGAGAAGCCCAGCTATGTGACCCTGTAGTTGTGACTGGAGGCCCACATGCCCTCCAGAAAGGTGTCACAAAGGACCTCGATGCAGAAGCCAACAAGGTCCCCATACAAGGTGTCGGCAATCTAGACAAGAGTCAGGCTCAGCTCACATGATGGATGCTCCAAAGGCGATTGATTGTTTCTCTCTCTGTTTTTTATTGTTATCTAATTGCACCAGAATTTTATTGAGGGTTTTATTGACCCTTCCTCGGTTTTCCACCCAACTATTTTAATGAACAATAGGCAGTTCCATGGGCTTTATAACGGCGTTGTTGGTACGATAGCCTACAAACTCAAGCAAACTCAAATGTCTAACTGTAATCACAGTCCTTGGACATAAACCGCGCCGTGAAAAGGTGACGCCTGTTTTCCATCGCATTTAGAGATGGATTCCATCTAGTGGCAAACCCTTGAGTCATAATGATAGGCCGGCACACAATTCATTTTAAATACACATTTTTGTTTTGTTTTGTTTCACTATAGTGAAATAAGACTATTACTAGGGGGTCTTAAATTGAGATGGGGTTAAATGTGTTTGACCCCTCTATTCTTCTGAATGCATTCACCTGTTGTTTTATTCATTTTGACCACTTAGTGGAAAGCATTTGACTTTAGTGTAGGACATATTGCAAATAAGTATGAGATGACTATGCATGACTCCTTATGAACTATTAAATTATTGAGCATTATAATAAGGAGGGACAGGATTTATGTATCCAAAATGTAATGCAGGGAGATTCTTTCAACATTTTCAAATTCATGTATGACTTTGATAGATGAAGTTCTGAAGATCTGACGTTGATATAATCTTGCTTTTGAATGAAAGACTTTTCAATAGTTATAAAATAATTTTCTTTTGCACATAATGTACCTAAAATTGTGTTAAAAGTTTAACCTTCCACAAAGGCAAATATTGTTTTGCAGCAAAGAAAACAAACACAACCCAGTTATATGCAAAGGCCATGCAGTCATGCAGAAAAACATCAATATTTTACGTCTGTAAAGATTTCTCTTTAAAGAGACAATCAATGGCTCCCATTCATTATCCGCTTGTATGTCTTTTCAGCTTGGCCTTTGTCATTAGCAAACTATTCTCAAACTATTCACGAAACTTCTGTGCGCTGTACTTTCACAAATGCCTCCTGGCTATAAATACTAATGAAATCTCTTTGCTTAATTTGATTTTGCTGGTACACTTGCAGTTATGGCTGAACTTTCCCATGAGAGAAACCGATTGAACATTTTCACGTCCTTATGGAAGGGGGAAAACATTCCACAGAACTGAAGAGATCATTTCCATAATTACCCAATTGGCAGCCTAATGACCCTCTGGAACAATAAAAAAGATCTCTTGTTAATTCCATTTCCGCTGCTGACATTCAAGAGATCCCTAACTTACATGTTGAGGTTCACAAGATAACAAGTGTACTTTCTTTTTGGCCAAAGAGCAGTCCATTCAATTAGCCCTAACACATCGCTGCGTGGGTATGAAAGGGATCCGGCTGTGCTTTAACGTGTCATCCTCTTACCAAAGTTGGATTATTTATGGGTTTTGGAGATTATAAAGATGGATATTCAAGGCAATCAATTTTCATGTTGCATTTTGAATGGTGGGATCGAAATGAAGTGCAGAATAATTAAAAAGATCACAAGTCCCCCCTCGCATGTAATTATGACTCTCTCCCCCCACCCCCATTGTGCCGCAGGTCTGTCTTTGATTTCACCGAGAGCAGTCCCAGCCTAGTCCCCTCAGCCTCACATTCGCACACAATGGCCGTTTTCAGCACAGGGGCGTCTTAACTAGCTGTGACTGTCAATCTGTGTACTTCTCTTAGACAAGATTGCCTGCAGCCGGTCTACAAAAGGCTGAACAGTGTTTCAGCGGTGTTGAAATGTTTTTCAATAAGATGGAATATGGAGATGGAATAATGTTGATTACAGTCTTGTACTTTGATCATTGTTGCATGCTGGCACATTGGAAAACAATAAATTGCACAGATACGTCATACTACTTCCAATGTATTTATTTAATAAAGTCAATAGTTTTAATAAGTTTTGAATTTAGATTCAGTCAAGTTGAAATTTGGACCATTTTTGCGTTTTATGAACACTGTATCGTTTGTAAGACAGTGATGTGTTGGAGAAGAATTATCACACGATCCCAATTTCTTTCAAAGAGCACTGAAGGTTTCTTTAAGATAAACGCAATGAGTGTTTAGTTGGATGATTGATTAATGTTGCATCCATGTGATGATCATCTACTTAAAACGATTGAACTAGGCATAAACATCAAACGCTTATTTTGCATTTCCAGGGACATAAAGGATCTCTGTACATACAAATTAAAAATATTGACTCAAGGCACACTTTAACCAAATTTTAAACTCAGAGAATGTACTGTATATGAGCACTCACCGATTTGTATAACAACGATTTGTGGGAGAATAATTACTACATACTACATCCAACAGTGATGTCACATAATCACTGTTTTCATGTAAACATGTAATTACAGTTGTAATTGAAATGTATTACTTTCCACCCTGTTTCCTTATTCATTTTCTTGTTGTCATTGTGCAATGTATACAGTTGGCATACAGATTAACTCCAAGTTTGTTTAGGACCTGCTTGATATTAACAACAGTATGAACAGGTAAAAAAGAAAACCTGAAAAATCTACAATTTAATGATATTTTCATGTTCACATAAAAAACAAATATTCATTTAAATATTCATTTAATACACCATTCAACGGACCGAAGTTTTGATTAGAAATCTCTTGTAAATAAAGACCTTTGGAGTGTTGTAACATTTGAATATTCAGAAAAGGTCACTTTCATGTAAGATAATTCTCCTAATCCTGTCTTCGGTGTAAACATTACAAATTGTTGTCCCTGAAGTCATTTTTAGTCAGTGACTTGGTTTTATTCATTCCACTTCATTTGGTTTTATGTAATTATGAATAATTGTGCCATGAGAAAAGTGAAGACGAAGAAACCTGTGAAGATCAGTATCATGATGCCACTTGTGTCGTTCTGCATGTTTACACACACAGTTTGGTTCGTGAGAGGCTGGTTTCTGCAACTTGATCTTGACTGATGAGATCTCAGCCTGTGGCTTTTCAATAAATCAGCTCATTACCAAGTAATATCTCTCTCCCTCTCCTTATCTATCTCTCTCTCCCTCTCTCTCTATCTCTCCTCTATTTGTCTTAATAAATAATCTGAAACATAATGTCTGAATTCATGTTTACAGTTATCCCACAATTCAGGAAACATTGAAGTTTGAAAGAGTGCACAGCTATCTGCCATCTGTTGGTTAAAACAGGTAATGAAAAAGATCACATCTCCAAGTTTAATGATATTTCACATTTGAAATGATCCCTTCTTTCTGAATGAATGAATGCATTTGAAAATAACTTGATTTCATATAATAGTTCAGATGACCAGTTTTGTCTTTTTTAACATTTATGTTCTTGTTTTTTAACCTTGTTTTCTGTCTGTCTATTTATCTATCTCAGTCTAAATGTTTAGGTGTTTAACTTTGTGAATGACCATAAATAGCCATTGCTCGTTGTTCATCAAAGTTAGCATGCTCTTTTTTGTAAGTGTCCATCCGCTAACTGCAGGAACTTTCACGGAATCAGGCTATTTGTATTATTTAAACACATAATAAAATCATCAAAGTACTGTGGCAAATTGTCATTTGGCAACTCAGGCCCAGCCTTGTAATGTCGCGGCACCCAAGAGTGAACCAAAGGACTTGCTAAGCAGCTAATAGGACCATGTGACTCGACTTGAGAGCTTAGAACAGAAAATTCAATTATCATGTTAAAATTCTGCATGAAAACAATCTATACTAGAAATTAGGAGTATTCCTGTCAGATGACTTGCATTGGCATAATTTCATTTAGAACAACTGTTCTCTTCTTTGAATGTTATCAAATGTTTACAAAGTGCTTAATGGGCTAAATGTAATCAGCAATTCCACTGGTAATTGTGTGCCGGCGTCAGCACCCAGGATTCAGCTCAGGGGCCTTGATGTTACAGAGGGGCCAACTGCAAAGTAAAGGTATATGAGGCAAAAAAAAGCTTCAGTAAAACCATTCCTTGCCCCAGTACTTTTCACTCCTCCTTTTTCTCTTTCTGGGTCTTAACATCTCCCTCCTTCATGTCTTCAATTTGGAGGGAATAGAAAAATCTCTTGTTTTGATTGGACGGTGATTAGACGATAAGCATATGCAATCCTATATGTTCTGTTGGCAGCAGAGCGGGGAAAGGTAAACTCCCCTGAAATCAGTGTATAGGCAGTGCCAAGAGTTATTGCACATTACTCCCCATGCCTGTTGTTCCAGATGAGTGGTCGGTTCAAACCTGGGGGTGGGGGGAGAGGGCGATCATCAATACTGCAGGTGTAAGAGTAGTATGTTATGTCAATTCACATTATGTCCAATAGGGGCTTTAGACTCGTGTTTCCCTTGTCTCCTGCAAGAAGCCTTCAGCTGGTAGTGCACACAGAGATGCCATTCTTCCTTGGTTTGCTCCTCTTCATTATTTTGCCTAAGGACATCAGCCCTTCAACCCCTGCATTGTCTGTTGGAACCACATATTACATTTTCAGTGCATAAGCTGTTTCATTGAGTGGTTGCCTGAATTCCTTACTGGGTCATTCATCTGTATACATCAGATGGACACACATTTAAGACAAAGAAAGCCAGTGAAAGAATGTTGAGGAAGTAACATACATTTTTTAAAGTTTTGTACTACACGTCATGCTGTCTTTTCCAATCCACAAAGACCTCGAAAGACATCTCAGATCAAATATAAACGTATTCCACAGATTCAACATTTCCTCTGGCAACACACAGCAATGCATTGCCTTCACCACAGTGGATAGTGTGAGGAGCTGGTGCATCAAGCATATATGCTTAATTGAATCACCGCAGATTATGAAAGAAACCAGAGTGTATCTGGGCGCATACTGTTGCTCTCTGAAAAGGGAAAAGCACATGGTTGGACACACCTGCCCTTTGTAAATCAGCTTGATGTGTGCTTAATATATACAACCAAACTCTTTCCCTCGGTTTAATTAGTTTAATTAGTAAATAATCCTGTTCATTTTCCAGAGCGAATAACATTCACGCCAATCTTCATTTACCATTTAGATATTTATGCTTAAAAACCTGTAAATTATTGCTTGTAATTCAGAGAACAACCCTGGGTGCCCTTAAAGATAGTGATATTATCTTGTGATTCACACAAGGGTGAGACGTGACACCATTTTTCAACAAACAATAATTATTTATCCTAATTATTTATTCTTAATTGTGCAGTTGGGGTCCTTACATTGATCAAGACTTCTATCACTCATATATTCAGGTGCTGATAACAGAAAGGACATTCGATGATGTGAAATAGACTCCCATAGGTTATAGGCTAACACCTCACTGTCCTGACATGCTTTCAAACACAGAATCTGTAGAAAGACTTCCAACACCATCATGTGGCAGAAATGGGTGGTAAATCACAGTACCAATATCCCGGTAACTCAATTGATGACATGATGACAATCAGCATGCTTTATGGGGATCCATATTTTCAATAAAAAAGCTCCTGAAACCAAAATGAACCCACTGTCCGAGTCCACAGATACTCCATAGAGCTGAATTCTTATCACTGTCCCCATCCTGGGATCTCAGCCTCAGAGCTTCTCATAGTTTCAATAGGTAGTGGAAAGGATATACAATCCTCATAACAAGTACTGAATGCACATGTATAACTGCAAGTGCACATACAGGCAACTGACAATATAAAGGAAACACTTGAGTAAATGAGGGGTACAGGCAGCTCGGTCATGGTATGGGGTGCATTTTCCTGGGAAGATTTAGATCCAATCAACTCCTTGAAAGGGCAAGGTAAACACCAGTAAATACAAAGCCATTCGGAGTGATCACCTTCATCCCACGGTGAAGCATTTCTATCCTGATGGGAGTTGTCTCTTCCCGGATGCCCCCATCCACAGGGTACGAGTCACTGAATGGTTTGATGCAGGAAAATCATGTAAACCACATGCCATAGCCATCTCAGTCACCAGATCTCAACTCAATTGAACACTTATGGGAGATTCTGGAGCAGCGCCTGACACAACATCACCATCAACAAAACAGGTGGAATAATGGTGTTGCTTCCTTCCAATAGAGTTTGAGACACTTGTAGAATCTATGCCAAGGCACAAGGAAAGTGGTTCTGCTTGTAGTGGCCCAACACCCTATTAAGACACTTAATTCTAAGACAATTAATTCTAAGACACTGTTTCCTTCATTACCTGTAGATAAGATAAGCCCAAACAGAGATGCCCAAACAGACGTCCTAATAACTCCTACAGCTGGATGCCACCAATGTCCTGCAGTGTAGTCAATCACTTACATTTCTGTGGGCATTTTGAAAAATTACTTTTGCACTTTGCGTAAAACTGATTTTTACATGATGCTTACATTCTATTACACAGGAATACAGGTGGATAAATACACAGGTATAGTGAAGTACTTTTTTCATGCAGCAGCGCTGTCCAACCACTGACTTTAACCCCATGTGCTGATATTCGCAGTCACTCTTCTACATCCTATATACTGTTTCATGGGATTGCCAGAGGATCCACAAGAAAAAAAGACACTCTGTACCCTGTAGAGAATGAACCTAATCAGTGTGCAGCCCTGGAGTGACAAAGCCTCCATTTAATTACCAAGATTTAAAACAAATAGCACATTTGCCAATATGACCCTAATATTTTAATAAATTACAACCTCAGCAGGTGAGCTGTAGGGAAATGGAAGATG
The DNA here is from genome assembly GCA_029706075.1 of Aldrovandia affinis. Classification (NCBI taxonomy): domain Eukaryota; kingdom Metazoa; phylum Chordata; class Actinopteri; order Notacanthiformes; family Halosauridae; genus Aldrovandia; species Aldrovandia affinis. The sequence continues at coordinate 992,342 of JAINUG010000145.1, read as the reverse complement.
TCCTGAAAAAGTCATACATATAAAGGGAGAAAAATACATCACTTTGGATTAAAAAGCACATAAGAACATAAGAATGCATAATCACCAGAACAAGCCATTGTTTATAGTTATTTACAGGAGTGTACATTAAAATCTTAGAGGATATTCTATAAAAGAGAGTACCACTCTTTTATGCCCGATCCTTAATAACAAATGAATAAACAAGAGGAGGTTTATAATAAAGTCAGTAATGCAGTAGATGCTAGCAGACAGTGTATAGCTTGAAATCTGTGTATAATTGGCTCTGGGCAAATTCCCAAGGGTGATATCCTTACAATACAATTACAAATGGGATAGCTTACTACATTTAGCACATTAAGCACTTTGTAAACATTTGATAACTTTCAAAGGAAGGAGTGAGCTGTTTCAAATTACATTTTCAAAATGTACATCAATTGACAGAACTACCCCTAATTTAGAGAATAGATATTTTTTGTAATTCTGATATAATGCCCCTACCATAATACACTAACGGAAAATCTTAAAATAGAGCTTTTATTGAATTGTTAATGATATTCTGTTATCTATTAGTGGACAAGAAATGAAGGGTAGATGTTGCAAACAGGAAGGGTTAACATCATCTATCACTTGGAGTCTGAGGAAGGAACAGGAGAAGGTTGTTGACTCCCATAAACATCAGAGCATGAAAGTTTAGATAGGAGCGCTGGATAAAGATGAGGCGGAATGTTTCAAACAGCTGACACAGAAGTGCAGGTATGTGGGATGTTCATGGTCACAGAAACTGGTGCAGGGAGTTTGAGAGTAAGTAGGATTTTTTGGGAAACCCAATAATTGTGTTTACAGCTCTATGCCAAGATATGTGATGTGATACCTTTTAGACTAACTATAGACCAATATGCGTACTAACTAACTACTAATACCAACTTTTTCACCACTGGCCACATAAACTCAAGCTCAAGTAATCTGTTTTCCTGCTGGGGAAAGAAGTTTACTCAGTGAACGTTTTAGTAGAAATCATCTCTTCATATTACTTGTAATAGTGAATTGTACTGATGTTTTATGTAATCACACGCACACACAAAAAACCCTTCAACCAAGGCTGAAATGATTTATACCAGTTAGTCACATATTTAAACAGTGTATCTGCGATTATTTGGGGCAAGCAATTTTATGCCCTGTTACAAAATCACTTAAATCATAGACCAATATGACATGTATAATCGCAACATTTCATGGTGAACATTAAATTATATGGAATATACTGTGTTTTACTGTGAAAGAATGCATACACTGCGAATAGGCATTCCAGCACTCGTTTGGCCCAGAAAACAGCTTTCAGTAATCTGACCATACAGAAACATACTGTACCAGCACACTCTCAAAAGAAGAGGGCTGGGGACTATATTACACTCTTGGCCATCATTCCCAGTACCAGGGACAACTCTCCAATTACTTTCACTTCGGTGTCACTGCTCAAGAATTAGGTTTGTTTTTAGCCCAATATAATGAAGACTTTCCTTTTGACTATAGCAATACATAGTCTTGAACAATTTTCAAACATGTCAAGTGCCCTGTTCCAGTGCATTTAAAATACTTTTCATCCAATATCAGGGTTTAGTTGAACCTGGGGTGGAGTTCATGATGTCAGGCAGGCAATTTATACAAACACATAATCGTGGTCGCTGTTCAATGAAAATAAACGTCCTTTGATATGATCACTTTACTCTCATTTGTGATTACGGGGGTAGTAAGTGGAAATTGAATGCACTTGGGAAAGTGTTTTAGGAGCACAGGGGAGATTTGGATTTGGGTCCTCAACTGGGCATCCCCAAAGCACGTCCACCTAAAACTCCAGTGTCCCTCGTCCACCCCACTGTTCCTGAAGGGAAATCCAGCACACAGCTCTAGTGGTTAACCCCCCTCTCACTCCGAGCAGTGCATTCACCCTGGCATCTCCCACTCCCACAATGCTTCGCTTTATCGCTCCCGCTCTGCCCATTGTCGAGGAGCAAGCGGTTTTCCACGCGCACGGTGACGTTCAGGCGTCGTGGTCCCGGGGCCGTCGGTGGAAGTAGCCGCGCGCGCGTGCATGTCTGTTCTGTGCCTGACGCCGATTCATCTCCCCAGTGTATTCTAGGCTCCTTACTCACAGCTCACATGAGACTGACTCCATCTCTGGTTTCACATTAAAATTAGGATGACATACGCCAGAGGTCACTCACCACACCCAGGCCACAATGCGCTGCCTGCGTGCGTCTCAGGCCCTGGCTGCGCTGCTGTGGTCAGTCAGCCAGGGAGAAAACTGAGTCTGATCTCACTGCCCACCATGAACTGGGGCAGTTGTACAAAGTTCTGAAAGGCAAATTAATGATATTAACCACTGAAGATGATGTCACTTTTGAATTTGCTGTCATGTTTCCGGTCACGGTGCTTCGTCATAGGTCCTCAAAACAAAACAGAAAAAACCAATGATAAAAGCAGTTTTTGAATCATCTGCTTTCTGGCCTTGAGTTGATCAATGAGTCATCAAAATGGTTTGTAAACTGTTAAAGTGGATCATGTGAACATAAGCACGACAGTAACTTTTTATGTGAAAACTTGTCACATTTCTCAGCAATTGACCACAAGTAGTAGACTCTGTAGAATGGAAATTCAGTGGATAAACATAGATAAAATCAAGAACTAAAACCACCAGTGCATAAGACATAAAGCATGAACCATCATTAATAAATATATAAAACGTATAGAAATTTCATTTTCATATTGAATTACTCATAAACCTCAGAAGAGGTTTTAAACACCTGGTAGTAGTAAGATAAGAAAAAGGGTGAATAATTGCACGGTTTGAGCTGTGGGGCTTCCTGTATTCTCCGGACCATTCGCAGGTAATCCCCACCGTTCTCCTGTGACTCTTAGCACACACGTCATCTTGCCATGCAGCGCTGGTTTCCAGGATCAGAGCTCTTGCCTCGCGAGGCTCCGCATAGGTCTGTGCCTGACTCATCGTTACACCTCAACATGCAACAAAACGAAACAACAACCATGCGGCCGGTCTGTTCCTGTCAAACGGACTGCCAGGGCTGCTCAAGCATGGCGCCGCTCCTCATCATCATCGTAAGCAAAGGGCAGTCAGAGAGCCCGACGATGACGCGCGCCTGTCACGCGGCGCGGGGCTCGTGAATGCTTTGGGGCGGATGCGTTCGGAGTTTCCGTAGAGCAGGCAATCAGCGTTGAGTTGTGTAACACGTGGGACTCTTTGCAAGTGAGTTGTTTCTCTTTCCTGGCCTCATCATTTGTTTCTGATGGTGAAGGTCTCTCTTTTCCCAGTCCCAGACAGGGCCAGATTAAGAGGTGCATGCAGGATGGATGACTGCCGGGGGAATGAGGGATTGGCGGACATGCCTGAGGTTTACAACAAAAAAAAATTGTAGCGTTGCAGACAGATGAAGCGAGGAGAGCTGTTATTTGTTTGTTTGAATGTTTGTTTGTGTTTTCTACAGCATTGCTCTCTGCCCCCTGAAACGGCAGAATCAGCTAAATCAAAGTTTGTAATTGAAATGACTCAAATGAATGGCATTTTTCATTCAGAGTGTGTACTAAAACCGCTCCTCGGAGCCAAATGACTAATTTAGATAAGGGCCAGTGCTGCTGCAATGTCAACGTACCGACTTCTCACTGTTGGCCTAAAACTCAAGTGCTTTGTTTGAGCAACGGCGCCTTTGATTCTATTACAAAGTTGCACTTTTGAAGTCTGTGTGAGAACATGACGACGTACTAATTAAGCAATAACCAGCGAGAAGTTAACACTCTTTTTACACTTTGTTGTGAATTCCTGCTTCTAGGCCTACAACACGGTGAGAAGATTCTGTTTAGCTCATCAGATCCTCTAGGCCTGCCAGCATTATTATGGGTGTCCTTTTGAAAAGAGTGAATACAGTATTTGTATTTGTAAAGCATAGGAGAGCGTTAATTGGATTTTTTTGCCCACAACAGCTCTCCCACGAATTTTAAAAAGAAAGGAGGACTGAAGCAATATACTCTGTTGACCCTAATTTCAGACATAATCAGACACAATGAATGTAGATGTTTTATCGCAATAACACAGGAATGCTACTGGCTGCAGGGATTAGCATATTACATCAGATCCGGAGTACAATCAGTAAGTTTCAAAGGACACTTTACAAGTTAGTAGATGGTTGCCAAAAATGTTTTACATTTTTGAAAAATCAAGTATATCTCATAAGGGTCCCACTACAAAATCCACATGCCAGTGCCATAATATCCCCATTGTATACAATGGATTTGAACAAAGAAAATAAAAATAAGAATTAATTTGATTCGGCTACACATTATAATATGGTGGAAGTGAGGAAATATGTTATCTTCTCACCAACATCATGTTGCGGACTAATTATTATTATTATTATTTTCTTTTTCAGATTTTTTCCCAGTTTTTCTCCCAATTTGGTAGCCAATTACACCCTCTATTTCTTTCAATTTACCCTCCCCCACCAGCCCACCACCTCGTCCCCAGAGTCAAGACAGTTTTTCCCCTTACAGGGTTGTCTTTCACACTTCCCGGCGAGCTTGTGCTGGCTCTCCCTCCCCCCTCCCTCTGGGGCGGTCAGCCAATCGTCGCCCCCGACGGGGCTCTCAGCCAGAGCCGGGCTGGTGCGGCCGGGTTTCGAACCGTGGCCACAGTGGGCAACCTGCATTCCGGAAGAATGCCTTTACCGCTACACCACCAGAGGCCCCTTATTGCAGACAAATCTTTGACAGCTAGCCTACATGTAAAAAAACAATGATAATAATTAAAAAACAATCAACACATAATTATACATTTCTATACTTGAATAACGTATCCAAATACATAGCCATGGTAGTTGGTTGTCATATCCTGCCAAAACTTCAATTTGACGACAAATCATAGCTTTTGTCAACAGCATTACATAGTCTCGAATGCTGTCCGAAATTCAGAAGTGGTTTGTTGCTGATTAACTTAAAAAATATATATCACTGCAAGTAAAGGGAACGTAAAAGGAACACATTCTACACCGAATGTCAGAAGCGGCTTTAAGTTGTTGAATGGCAAGTGTGTACTTGGCTGCTGGCAGTCTTGTTCTTAGCTTGACACTCAACTCATGAGATACTCAATGGAGATATTGAAAAAATAAAAGAATCAAACTTGCCAGAAATGAAATTGCAGATTTTAAGAGCTCACAAAAGCACTTACCATAGATTTCTATAGCAAAAAGATGGTGTATGTTAGCATGCAATAAGTTTCAACAATAATCACAGCAAAACACATAGCCGGCTTATAACAGCGATACACTTTTCATAAACAATATGCATAATTGGGGCTAAATCAGTACTTTCCTGTATGTTCTGGGCTGAACTTTATTAGTCAGCATACTTGCCTGCAATCTATGTATTTGTTTATTTAGTATAATTACAGAACAGACTGAGAGACACATACAACAGTCTATCGAAAATGTGAAAAGGCGCTGCAGTGAGCTTTGTGGACAGAGGGTGGGGGCTGCCCATCTGTATTGCAGCTGTAAGATTACCTGGCAGTGTTATTTGGTGGCAGCGTCAGAGAGAGGTGGGTGTTTGTGGCCACAAACACTGTGTCAAGTGAAAGTCAACTTCTCAGCCTTGTTTACTGCCACTGATATCAATGCCCTCAGGAGAGAGGGGTCAGTGCTGGTCATGTCAAAGGGCAAGGTTGGGCAGATGAAATACTTTGTACGTTTTTAGATAACCTGCTAGTTGAGACAAGGGTTAGGTCACCAAATAGATATTGATCCATGTATGCCACATGTCCCAAGGAGCTTTTTTTAGTGTTTTCCTGAAAAGATCAAAATAAATGATGGTGTAGTGATTTTCGAACTATGACTGTTCTTGGTCATCAGAGCAAAACGGGATGGTGGGCCAGGAGGGGAAAGGCCAAATCCAGAATAGAAAAATATACTACAACCACTGCTCAATCTCCCCACAGTGCACTTGGTACTTAATTCAGTGTAATGACATGAAGTGTCATTTATTTAGCATTTATAATACTATGAGTTTGATGGCTGATCCTATTGGTGAAATTGTTGCATGAGTAACACAATGTTTTATAGTTGCTTTACGTCATTTTTGAAAGTTGTATTGCATTTAAGCCATTAAATTACTCTCCTCTGCTTGGCAGATGGGACAATGGTATTTCACTCCATTTTCTTAAGCAATCAGTCTTGATGGTATCATTGGCATTTGTACATATGCATTTAATAACCAGGGTATAAGAAAACAAACAGCATCATTGAAATGAATTTAAAGCTATTGATGAATAATCACAATTTGTAGTCCCAACAAATATAACGCTAATAAAATACTTCACCATACTACATTGCATTGTTCTCAACAACCTTTCAGACCATGGAGATTAGTTTGATTAGATAATGTGACTGTATGTCACGGAGTGAGTAAATCAGACCAAATGAAATGATGTAATGAGTTCCAACATAGTAGGAATGTGTCCTCCAGATGCAAAGGCTGGCCATTGAACAGAACATCCAGACGCACGCAGAGAAAAAGGGGGGCAGGGGCGTGGAGGGTCGACCACTGGATAAGAAGCCTCTTGCCCCCAGGCCCAAGGCTCAGTGCGGACCAAAGTTCTCACCATGCTGAAGCTGTCCATTCCCATATCCCCCTCCCTCCATCCCTCCATCCCTGTTATGAACACTGTGGTGTAGTGTAGCATAATGGTTAGGGAACTGGATTTGTAATGCAAAGGCTGCAGGTTCAATTCCCAGGTGGGGCACTGCCGTTGTATCCTTGAGCAAGGTACTTAGCCTAAATTGCTTCAGTAAATATCCAGCTGAATAAATGGATTATATGTAGAGAAATGTAAACTGTAAGTCGCTCTGGATAAGAGCGTCTGCTAAATACCTGTAACGTGAAACAGTGACAAAGTTTTCACCCACTTTGAGCTGCAGGTCATGCGCTGTGCAGTTTTTCCACCAATTCAGCCTCCTTTTTTAAATAATATACTCTGGGAAGCATTTAGTACCTTCTCCCAAATGCTCTTGAGCATCCTCAGTGCAACATATACCACGTTGATATAGGGTATGCAGATATAGGGGATCCAGCAGGCGACCAGCGTGCTCAAACCCCAAGGGATCCCGCTCGGAGAACATGTAACACCCATAAAGCTCTGTTTCTTCCCCTTTGTTTCCCTGCTTTGCCTTGGGGTGGTACTTTACATTTCCACGGCCGGGGAGACCCAGAGAATAATTAAGGAGGCACGTTTACGACTCAGTCAGCTCGTGACTTTACACAGCCACCACTGCATTCACAATAGCACGGGAGAGGAGAATCTAGTCAGTAATTAAGCGACAATCGCTGCTGCCCGCGGAATCGAAATACCACCTCTGTTTGCCCGTAGATTTGCCAGTCGTACGTGTTGAGGGCTTTTTTCTAGGCGAAGCTTTATTTGCCATTTTCCCAGAGATCTTTGGTGAAATTGGAAAAGAAACGAGGAGGTTTTAGCCGAGCGGTACATAAAAGAATTACAGCACATATCTCAGGGGCCGCCATTAGGTTATTTGTCCGTGAATTGTGGTTCTTTAGCATTTTGTGGCATTTGGGAACTTAATCAATGGGCTAAGCACAGGTCATTTATATGTTAATGGCTCGATAGCATGCAGTTAATGTAAGTGTGTGGCTCAACGCATGAGGTAGACCAGCTCAGCTGATTGAAGCAGAGAAGCCGATATGTGCTAATGGCAGCGTTCTCACCGTGCTCAATGCCACACATCTATTTGACATTATTTAACACATACTGTACACACAATCATACAATGAATTTTAATATCAACATTCTGACTCTTAGGAGATAAGAATGTCTAACTTTTATTCATTTCACTTTTACATATTTTAAGGTTAAAAAACACATACTGCAAATTGGCCCACGTTAAGACTGAATTTACATTCTCTATATTGTGTTTTAACCTCAATTATATATCTATTCAACTGGATGATATGGAAAAATGCTTATGAATAAAAATCTGTATCATATATAAATGCATATGTTTTATGGTGTTGGGTGCAGGATAATGGTCTATATTATAAATAGTTTTGCTTTGTTCCTTTAATGAATGTTACACAAGTTAATTGTGTTATCTACACTGAAACATGCTTAGTAAATGCAACACATTGAATTGTATATTGAAACATAAAACATGTAATCATATATGTTGTAGTTCATTGTGAAATAGAAAGCAGGCTCAACACCATTTGTATTAAATTTGGGAAATTATGTCATAAAAATGTGAAGAGGTACATAAAAATGAGAAAATACGCTTTGAAATACACTATGACTATATCTCCATCTGTACAGTTGTTCAAATACTATTTCAACTGAGTGCAATATGCAAGAGAATAGCTAACACCTCTCCCCTTCCATTCAAAACATCCTCTGCAATGCGGAAACAAAAAAAAATGGAGGAAGTTTAGCTAGTCAGTGCTAATGTTTAGGATATTAGTGCACACAGCCATAATTAAAGAATAATTACAGAGACAAACGATGTAGTGATGGAGGGAGCCCAAGAGTTGCAGGAGTGGTGTTTGTCAGCCTCTTCCTTGTTTAGCCATGAAGGGTGTACGAGGCAACTAAAGCAAGGGGAGAGCGTTAATTGTTATCATTGCTTGGAAAGCAAATAGTAGCAGAGCAGGGAAGAGCTGGAGAGGGACCCAGACAAATTAGAGAGGAAATGAGAGATTCAGCATTGGAGAGGGATTAGTGAGAGAGGTAATGAAGCAATTAAATAGCAAGTACTGTGCTCAGGTGCTTTTAAAACCTCTCTTCTCACTGGCTGCTCTCGGACCCGGTTTGCAAATATTTCTTTAATAGGGAAAGAAGACAACATACCTCTGTGTTTTTTTCCCCCCATAACATTTGATTAGGACGAGGGGCCATGCCGCAGCGAGAGAACGAAGGAGAAGCCATTTCAAACGAGGGGACTCCTAATGAATGTACGTGAGGCATCACTTTTTTAATGCTTACATATATAAAAGTTGGAAATTATTAAGCCCCCCCTCCTCAACATTAACAAGGAGGGGGCGGGGTGGGGGGGAGGGTGGGGGTAAAGGAAGGGAGAGCTGTCTGGCCTGACGAAATGTCGGCGTGGCGTAACAAAAAACCCTCTCAAAGTCAACAGTTCAGAAAGTCCTTTGTCCTCCTAAAAGAGTCTTTAATTTTTAACACAAACTTGCGCTTAGGTATGCATGAAGTTCAGTAAAATCCAGAGACATGTGTATAATAGGATTTAATGGATTATGGTCATGCGTTCTCTAATGATGTCAGGTTTCCACGGGGCTCTGATGGAGGAGCGCCTAATGTAAATTTAATTTGGAGTGATGTATGGGGGGGCTTGAGGTGCTACTGTCGGAGCTGGCTGTGGGCCTCGGAGTGGCTCCGCGGGGGAGCAGCTGGAATGGGCTCCTCCACGCTGCCAACAGCACCGCCTAACTAGGATTAATGACAGAGTCGGCCCACACCCCGCGCAGGCCCGGTATGCCACATTTACCCCCAACAATGTGAAGGGGGAGGGCCAGTTGCCTTTGGTTGCCAATGGGACGACACGATTTGAATTTAGAAGGCCAAACGCCCCTGCTCCTTTTCACAAACTCAAAAGAACTGAATTAATGCTAAATCAATGTTTTTTTTTCTTTCACATTTGTGTTTACAGTCACAAGGTTTTTTTTCGGTTTTTTTAGGGATCGCATTAAAAGACCAAGAATAATTCTGCACTTAGATCAATCCATTTTCTACGCTTAATGCCACAGGAAGTTTTGGCCAGCAATAATATGTATCTGTGGCTAGGATCATTAAACATTATCTTTCATTTATGAGTTATGGAGGTAACAGAGTAATGCAGTGATATTGTAGGAACACACCACCGTCGGAGAGAAATCATAAGACAAACTGAAAAAAAAATAATGCTTTCACCTGTCCAATTTGAAGTGACCAGCTCCTACCTCCAAGGCCTGGCCTTGTATGCACTGCATCCACATCAAACTATTAACAACCGCGAGGTAATACACAGCCTGCAGCCCTTGCCCGGGATTTCATTTTTATTATCCTTTGTGTTTAACTAAGCATTGAATGAATACTGAGCTAATTCCAAATTCTCTCTGTCATCATCATTTCCAGCTAAAAGTCTATAATAAATGCCTTGAAGATGAGCAGAGGCTGAATGAATAGTGAATGGTATTCATCAGCCAAAGGAAGAGTCCAGATCCAATTATATATATTCATTAAGTGATAATGATATCATGGTCTTTTAACTGGGAAGAAAAGAGTGTAATTGAATAATAACAGTTGTACAATCCCAAAGGAGCAGGCCCTCCATCCCAGCACTGTGACCCTCGGGGCTGCGGCAGGATTGATGGAATTCTATTACTCTTTGATAGATTTATTATGAAGGCCTGAGTGGACTCGGCGCTCCACTTTGTCACTCACACTAATCAGCGCGTTAAGGCTCGGAGCGCGCTGCCCCTTTGTGTCCCCCCTGACAAAGACAAGGTTAGGGGAGGATGACAGACACGCAGACCTCCGGCGGGCCCGTCCCACACCCCCGACAAATGGGCCAGCTGAGCACCCGACCCCGGGTGAGTCCTCATTTGTTTATTAATGGCCGGCATGTGCAACACCATAAGGATACGTGTCAGGAGGATCAACAGTCGGGCCGCGCTCCATTGTGCCGCAGACCCAGCTTGGGAAAACAATTTGTAAACAGTTAAAAAAGAGGAGATGTGCGTGCTCACTTCAGCCGGAATTACGGGCGCGCCGCGGCGACGGTCTGGGACACATGCAGAGTGCGGAGGGTACACGTGTCCAGGCTCACAGAGACACACGCACGCGTGAATGTGTATGCACCGGTGCCCTCGCACGCTCACAGCCCCGAACGCACAGTTTCTGTGCCAATCCTTTTCCCTCTGCGCTAATGGGGGGACATCACGGCGAATATTTATGTGTGTTTACTGTTCTGACAAACATCAAATTGAAAAAGGCAGAAAACTCAGACTAATTAAATAACAGTTCTTTTGCTCGTGGAAAACATAAGTGTACATATTTAGATTTCTTCCAAATTTATCTTTTCTGGTTATGACATTCAGAAATAAATACTTGGTGATCAGGCACTGTGTGTGTAAATAGAGACAGAGAAAATTATGTTTATGATAAAAGTGATAAACTCTTTGATTGTGTATGTTTTTGAAATTTGGTCCCAAATTGCATTCATGTTGCAGATAGACTTACAGCTATGAAGATGCAATAAGCTATTTGAAAATCACATTTCATTGAAAAATCCTACATTTTTCTATTCAAAACTGTATTTTTAATGTTCCCATGTATAACAATGTTATTTGGGTAATAGTTGTGTTTAACAGCAGTGCTGTGTGAAATAGCTGTGATCCCCAGGAACAGATGATGTTTAATGTATATTTGGAGATGGGGCCAGGGCAGTGAGGAGTGTGGTCGGTGGCGTTAGCCTGGATTAGTGGGACTGACTGAAGAACCTCATTATCGTGACACTTCCTATTGACTGCTCCGTCCTCTGTTTGCTTTGCTGTTGTCTCACACGCTCACTTGAAAGATAGCTACAAGATAACATTTCCGCAGGACTTTTGCTTCCGTTGCTCAGATTAAATTACATAATATTGTACTCACCAACCCCCACCCCCCCTTTTTTTTTACATTAAACCTAACGCAGACAAGATTATTGTAAATATTTGCATTTTGATTCCACCGCCTTCCACACTGACCAATCAGAAATGCTCTTGTCCTAGCTGCGATTCCTGAGCCGTGTCATTAGCGTCTCGGTGGTGATGTTTCCACTTCATCATGGGCTCACATAGACACTGGTCATGGGAGTGCACCTGTCCATCTGGGTTTGTCCAGACACCTCAGAGACAGGTCCCCGACTCCCAGGTCAGGAGCAGACAAAGGGCTACAGCAGCATTACATCCATCTGTGCTACAGGGAGACATTCTGCAATCAGCTATCACCAATACACTTTCTCTTATCAATATTCTCATTAGTACTATTCCCATCCGTAGCAAAACTCATAATGATACAATTGCCTAGAGTATTGCTAAGAGTAAGGTCGTGTGCAATTCGAAAACGCAATGAAAACGACGGTGGTAATTCTGATAGCCGATATTTATTATTTTATTCCAATTATAATTTTCTTTTTTGAGTAGTGAATTTGATCATGTTTTGCCAAATTCATATTGCTGTTCCAACTGGTTTGAATCCATATATAAGATTACCTTTTTCCGTGGATAATCTGGCCACGTGTTAGTTTTATACCATTGCTGTGTCTGTAAATTGTTAGCATAAGTGAATTTCACTTTGGTTGTTTACACTGCAATCACTGACAGCTCTTTCCCAGAGTTTTCAGCAGGGCAACCTCCCATGGAGGTGAACGCCATGATCTAGACCACCTCTGGTTTAAATATTGTTGGCTTTGATAAACCTTTGTTAGTTTTTTTGCAAGGTTTTTAATTCTCAACACTACAGCAAAAGATAAATATTATGAAGCACTGGTGGAATAAATAATTGATTTATTTTACACAACAAAGCAAAACTGCCAGTTCACACGGTCAGGTTTTGATGATGTTTGAAAAATTATATAACTCAGACTGTAAAGAACAGAATAATATTTACATGGGGGGAATATTAATTGAAGAAATGTAACATGACATGTATGTGGGTCTGTGTCTTGCAGAACTGCTTTTAATTAAGGAGTGATCGTGAAAAAGCATCAACGCTGGATTTTGTTTGCACGTAGCAGACAAGTGCTGTAAACACTCTCACTCTGGATTATACAGGCACTGTTTTAATATGATAACGCCAGAAGATCTAAACCCCCTGCATCCCAGATGATAGGAGGACATTACATCGTAACAGGAAGTCATGCCATAGAACGCAACCAGTGTGTGTGCGTGACTGTATGTCACATTTGTGCCATAGATGTAACTTGTCATATCCATTGTACTTGGTGTATCCATTCATGTTGAGATGTGACACTGGGAGAGTGGAGGAAAGGGAATGGGGATTGAGGACGTACATATGACCCTTGTTAAATGAATGAATCATGCACATTTAAAAGACATAATCCTGCATTTATTACCTTCATTTCTGGGCAATACACTATAAGAAAAGAAACAAAGGCAACAAGATTTGCCCTGGGTATCAAACATATTCTTTCCTTTTTTTTACACAGAGTTATCAATACAAAGAATGGCTTCTCTGGACTTGTAGTAAAAACAGTCATGAAGTTTTAAAAACCAAGCTTGACACAGTGCTAAATACACTCTGTACACACTGTATGGACACAATTAGGAGCCCAGATAGGCTTAACGTTCTGTCATCATTATGTTAACATTGTGTTCTTGTGTTTTTATGTCACAATGTTCTTAATATCTCCAAACCTTGTCTGCACAGCAGATTGAATATTTATGTAATATTGCTTGCATTTTCCTTCCATGTTTCCCATTTTTATCGCTTTTATACTCTGGAGCTTGAACCAGGCTAGCTTGTTTTGGGCGGTTCCGGTTGGTTCGTTGTTCTGGGTGGCTTTCCATTTCATTTTCTTAACACAACACACAAGTTGTGTAATTATGTCGCTTGATGTAAACAAAGCAGCCATTGTCAATCACAGTATTCGTCTCGCTCTCAAGCGTTTCAACCTGCGTAAACACAAGTCAAGCTTTGCCTTTATTATTGCTTCCGTCTTCTGCTCCAGAGGAATTGGTGGCCTGTAGCAACACGGCAAACACCCGCTACTGCGTATGACTCCCCAAGTGCACGTGACGGCATGTGCTACAGCTTTTCTTCCAGGCGGTGCAGTGGGAAAGCAAACACGCTCCACTGGCTCTGCAATTTTACAGTTCCAGCTGTACAGTGGAAAATCAGCATTTAACCATCCCAGGATTAACGGGCCCTCTTGTGACACTCATGGCACTTCTTGTGTCATCTGGCTGCAAAATGATTCGGTTTTGGTAGGAGAGGTGGATCAATACTGAGGGGCACTGGACCCCATCGGGGGAACAATCATCTCGTCGGCTGTGCCGCGCTGCTTCCACATCACCCCCCATTATGACCTAATGGACCACGCTGGCCAAGCTGTCTGGCACCGCGACACCGCTCCCTGTGCCGGGGAATGCTGGGGGGACCAACAGTCACATGGGCCGCCAGCCGGTGGGCCCTCTTGGACTTTACCGCAGGAGCCGCCCCTATTGTAACGCCGAGCAACGTGACAAGATGAATAGGACGCTGATCTCGACTGGCTTAGTGAAGACGGATCTCCGTGCCTTGACAGGCTCGTGTCTTGAGCTCACCGGGTTCATTTTCTCATCCGTTTTCCCCTGGTGCCTGCGCCCTGTGCCGTGACCAATAGAGGCTCCTTTTCCTCAGGCAATCTGAAATCCGGGCTTTTCCTCGGGGCGGGGGGGAGCCACAGTGACTTCACTGTTCAGCCTCTCTGTGATGAGCAGCTAATCGGGTCCCCTCTTAGTCACGCTGACCTCAGGGACCCCCCCCGCCGAGCTTCGTTAAACCGTGCGAACCCCTCCGTACGGTTGCTGATCCCCCCCTGCATTTACACTGCTCCTGATCCATCAGGCTCGGTCCTGGAGCTCCGTCCATGGCTACTGGCCCAGCCTTGCGGGAGACTGTCTGGAGCTCCCAGGGAGCCGTCATGGCCCCAGCGGCTCCCCAGCTTCGTGCTGTCAGACGCTGTGGGGACGTCTGCTCCTGGGACATCTGCTCCTGGGCTGGTTAGAGCAGCACCAGCGGGTTGAGCAGGGTAATGGGATTAGCTCCTGAGTTCACTGAAAGGGGAAGGCGTTGACCTGTATTGGGGATGTACACTTAATGGCCATTATCCTCAGTTTGGGCTCAACTTTATGGCACACGAGTGACCTTTCAGTACACTAATATCAACATCTAGTGTGCCAAAGCCATTTACCCTAAATAATATTGCCTGAAATCTTTATTGGGAGATTTCTTCAAGAAAATGTTTTTGTTAGGCGTATTTCTATATGTCGAACCTTAGAATGCATTTCTGGGTCCAGGTTATCAGCATCCAAAAACACAAGGGCACAAGGGCCTGGTGTACTGTGGTGGAAAAGACTTCAACACTTCCGGAACATTCTAGGAGCATGTCTTAGTGCTCCTGCTTTGAGAAACCGTTTGTCTTCCATAACTACCCCTGAGTCTCATGTCTCCTGCTTTCTTGAGCCACATTTCACTCCTGGTGTATGACACCAAAGCCAGTCTCGATTAGATAAAGTAATGTATTCCCAGATTGCTGCCAGCCACACGGTGGGCCCAGCACTTGGCTCCTGTGACTAGTGGGTTTTCTCCCTTCAGGTCTCTGCTGATAACCGGCTTTAATGTCATTTAGCTGCAGGGTGGCAGTCTCCTTACTGGTCTATTAATCCATTTCCAAATGCCATAACATTTCCAAAAAGGCCCCTGCTTTTTAATCCAATAATTAGAATGTCTATTTAAAGTTCACCGCTCCCTTGCTGTTATCAATTAAAAGACATTTACGGTGATCTGTATCAATTGTCAACAAATTAAATTTTCTACTAAAACTGTGTAAATGTGAAGGACCACATTCATCCACATGAGATGATGGGGCTTCACCGTAACTGGTTTTTAGCACCCTTTAGGTATTCAAATACGTCAGCTTTAGGAGGAATTGCTGGAATCCTGGTGAATCCTCTTTTTCTGGATATTGATTAGTTTTAAGCTATTCAGTCAGGTGTTAATCAAGTTTAATAGGATGCTGTCGATAAGGGCATACAGAAAGTTGCATTTTGTTGGAGTAATAATAAAGAAATAATGACATAATAATAATAATAGTAATAAAAAAACTCTCCCTTTACAAAGTACTTTGAATGCTTTGTAAGTGACATAACTTCTCAAAGGCATGGTGTACTCTTTACAACATTGAAAATATTTTGTGAAATACCGTGAGTATTTTCTGCTGTTAGAACATATGTAGAAAAATAATGTGAGGTCAGTTGATTCATTTGAGATCATTTCTCATTCTATTGTTGCAGTTCTCCAGTTAGAAACAGCAGGGTTAATAATGATGTATTGCTGTCCAACAGGAAGCTGATCATTTTAAAAAGGAAGCAAAAACCTTATTGTTAGACATGCGCCATCTGTTTTTCAAAGCCTTCCTCTGTTATCCATCTTCCTGTTGTATCCAGGGACAATCCTACCGTCTTTCTGAAGTGTGAGTTTTGTTTGTCAATCAAACCAGTCTGCTTTCAGTATATTATTGTATTTTTCTATGTATGCAATTTTGCAAGCAACATGTCACATGCACACTTATCTGACAGTCAATTCATATTCACATTTCTACACAGATTTTGTTAAGAAGTGAGGGAATATTATATTATTCATGATGTTTTATACAACCATCAAGTGCCATCTTGAAATTTCTTTTTTTCTCCAGTTTTCACAGTTTTATCAACTGTATGTGATACATTTTAGAGAGATATTGAATCAATGACATATTGTATTCCATTTGTGTGTATTTCAGTGTTCCCCTCCTGGCACCCTCTATTTCACTAGCTGCTGCTCATCAGAACAGTAGCATAGAAAAGGCGACCTAAAGTGTCTCTCCTCTACTAAAACATTTATATCCATCTGGAGAACCTTGTCCACTGCTGGCGACCAGAACAAACTGACGAGGGGGCTCTTTTGAAGTGAGCGATCAGGGGGTGGGCAGCGGAGCCATTGTCCGAAAAGCCGTTCCCCTCCCCTCTCTCTGCATGGGGCGCTGTGCTAAAGTTTCACAGTGGTAGCAGGGACTTCAAAAGATGCCCATGAAAAGAGCCGTTTGACCCCTGCCCACTACTAGCAGCTAAATTGGTAGATAAAGAATCAGTGCAATTTGTATCAACTCAATAAGTTACTATGTGGCCAAACAGGAAGGTCATGACTCCGTGCAATGGCCGCAGCCCATGGCAACCAAACATCAATGTAAGATCAGTTCCCAAACACTGGCTCCTCTCTCAAACGCAACTCGGTAAACAAGGAACGATTGTCCAGAGACAACAGGGAAAATGATGGCGGGCCCAATTGTGGCATGATTTGGTAGGGTGACAAAGAAGGACGGAAGTGGCTTTTTTTTTTTGCGGGAGCACGGAAAGGCAGCGTAAATCGCCTGATTGATGGCTCTCAAAAATGTGGCATGTGAAAATTTGGCCCGCTTGTGTAGGGACGGTGGCTCACTCCAC
This sequence comes from Aldrovandia affinis, assembly GCA_029706075.1. NCBI lineage: Eukaryota > Metazoa > Chordata > Actinopteri > Notacanthiformes > Halosauridae > Aldrovandia > Aldrovandia affinis. The sequence continues at coordinate 975,035 of JAINUG010000145.1, read as the reverse complement.
TCACGGGAACGGCGAAATGTCCTTCCCTTTTCAGTTTGCACAGCTCAACCAAAATTCTCAGAGCGCTAAAATCAATGTTGCCATTGTTGAGCAAAACAGTGCGTCCTGACCATGGCCAATGCAAAGAATTCCAAAAGCCAGAGCTGATGGGCTGTTGGGACATACAGATTTGATTATGAGAATCGGTAGGTTGTTTTTCACCCCCGAAGAAAGAGCGTCTTGTTCCAGGCTCAAGACAATGGGCGCGTTTAAGGGCCTTGTGAAACTTGGTGAACTCTGTGTAATAATTCAAGCCTTTGATATGACAAATGTTTTTGTGCCTTCCTCCACATCTGCAAATACCTCTACTTTCCCTCTGCAACAGCCAAGTATTGTGCAGCAAGGCTGCGAGCAAGCTAATGGATTGTTGCTTTCCACCTGATCCACAAGGCTGAGGGAAAGAAAAAAAGACCAAGAAAAAGTTAGGCACGTACATAAGTTTTGCTATTTGGCTTTTGTTGTTTGAATTAAAATAAAGGTTTCCTTCTTTCTTGTCACAATTTATTAGTGGCTGGGAAGCCTGCTATCACAGTTCTCTCCTCCTCACCCTGTGCCTGTAGCGAACTTGACGGTGTGTGGAAACTAACACAGGCACTGTGCTGTGACCGTGTCACCTGCAATCAAGGGAAGCGGTGGCCAAGATTAATCATGACAGTAGGCAATATTTCCAACATTATTAGAAGAGAAACCTAATATTTTGGGACATGAGGGATCTGGGTGCTGGTGTCCATCAAAGTGAGAGCCTTCATTTTATGCTCCTTGGATGGGTAACCTCAGCACTTAACCCCTTTCAGATATTCAATCTCGCTCCCTGCAGCACACAACTGGGTTTTATAAAGGGTTATGATGAGGGATCCCTGATCGCCGGGTAATGCATTTATTCTGCACACAATTCTACACCCATTACGCCATGTTTGGAGAAAGAAAACAAGTGATTGTACACCTATATCTCTACGGCTAACCACCACGGACCCGTCCTATTGTCACATGGTAGAGCCGGGGATAACAAAATTGTAAACAGTGTGTATATTGTATTGCTGGCTTAAATGAATGTTTTTTTTATGCTGCCTGATGTAAGATTTCATTTTGTGTACATTGATAAAGGGCATCCAAGGCTTTGTGAAAAAAGTAGTAGTTTACCATACAATAGTCTGTTAATGCATTCCTAATTAGAATTATGTAAATTATTTGAAATTATCTTCTGTTATCTGAAGTAGTACAAAAAGCATTTGGAAATGAATCTGAGGAAAAGAGTTTAGACCGACATACGGTATTAAGAGCACATCCAGCCAATGACCATTGGCCAAGGCTTATTTGCAAATTAAGTAAAGTAAATATGTACAAACAGGCAATCGTCTTCTCTCTGTTTTATGTTTTTCTGTCTTTTGAGCTTTTTAGTCATTCCAACCTCAGTCCCATAACGTCTCAATACTGCGAGTGGGTTTGGCCTAGTTAATGGACTTATTTGCGTATGGATTTCCAACGCCCGGAGCGCAGCCCCCCTGGTTTCACGGTGTGACTCTCGACGACACCGACAGACAGCATGGTTGGATGAGTCTCTGAGACGCCGAGCGATTGTGTCACCTTGAGCTCCATCTTGTCTGCTCCCCTCCCTGCTCCCATACGCAGAGATCACTGTCGCCAAAGCCAGAAGGGCCTGTCTTTTCATCACTAATGTAATAGCATTGACATTAGAACAATACAACAATCTACTACTATAGATATTTTTTCATAAAATGGCCATAAAGAATACATATTTAATTTAAAAAATAAATATTTAAAATAGATAAACATTCCCTCCCTAAAAAGTATATATATATATACACAGCACCCTTTAAAATTATTCAAACCCTTGATAAAGATGAGCAAAGAAGGCTGTATGAAATAAATAATACAGGTAATGAGCTATGCTGGAAAAAATTGTATGCGGAGAAAAATGGGGAAATTATATATTTCACAATTATTGTGAGTACTTTGTGCACCCAACCCTTGCGAGGATAACACTACTGAGATGTTTTCTGTGTAAGGAACAAACTAGGGTGGGATGTGCAGTTGTATGAAAATAAACCAGGACAGGGTGATGTAATGCGGTCCTGAGGCGGTTGTTTTCATACAACTGCACAGCCCGGAGAAGTTAATTCACTTTTCTCACAGCTGCATGCAACAGAAATAAATAATTCAAATAAACAAAATTGTTGTGGAGCTATGTTGTTGTTGTTAACTTATAACTTTTTTGCTTTTATTTTAAGTTTAGAATCCAATGTTCAGTTGAAATAGAATGTTGAACAGACTTTTTGATTTGGAACCGTGATAAGGCCACTATCACTTTACTTTAAGATACTGTAAGATAATCAACACTCTCTCGATCAATTCCTCCTTACAGAATCTTTCAAGATCCTTCAGATCCTTCAGTCTGTGCTTGTGGATTGCCTTCTTACATTCAATTTAGATTCACATCAATTATGAAGACTGAGATGGCCATTGCAAAACAGTAATTTTGTTGTCAGTTAACCATTTCTTGGTTGATTTTGCGGCATGCTTAGGATCATTGTCTTGCTGAAAGATCCATTTGCAGCCACATTTTCAGCTACCTGGTAGAGGGAACCAGATTTTTGGTCTTGATGTCTTGGAAAATGTCTTGATGCTTCATGAGGAGTTCATGATTCGATTGACTTTAACAAGAACCCCAGGGAGAGTAAATGCAAAACAACCCTATAGCATCAAAGATCCAAAACCATATTTTACTTTAGGTATGATGCTCTTTTCAATATAAGCATCCTTCCACTGGTGTGCATGGCCGAAAAGCTACATTTTGGTCTCATTTGACCATAGCACCTGATTCAAATCAGAGTTCCAATACCATTTAGCTAACTCCAGTCACTTTTTTTTCTGGCAATCCTTCCAAAAAGCCTACTGACATGGAGGTGGCATGTGATGCTAGATTTTGAGACTTTGTTGTCCCCAAGATGCAACCAAGTTGTGTAGATCTCCAACTGTGGCCCTTGGATTTCCTTTGCCTCCCAAACCATCTGCCTCATTGTGTGTGGGGGCAAGATGTGCTTGTGTCCTCTACCAGGTATGTTTAAAATCCCTTAATTATTGACCTAAGAGTGGAAAGTGTTACCTTTAGTATTGTGAACTTCAACACAAGTATTGTGATGGTCAACAATCAGTTATCTCGTTTCTTATGAGAGTCCTTTACGCATGGTGATGGATAATAACAAATGGAGTTTACATGCGTGTTATCTCCTTTTTTCACCCCAGTGAAACAGGAAGCCAATACAATTCCCTAACATGGAGATGAACTTAAAAAAGTAGCATATTATCATCATAATATCATTACAAGGGGTGTGAATAATTGTGACACACAACTTTTTGGGAGGTAAAAATACAACATCTAGCATAAAATCAAACAATCTAGCATACAATATAGCTCATTACCTGTATTTTCTATTTTATACAGTCTCCTTTGCTCATCTTTATCAAGGGTGTGAATAATTTTGGAGGGTACTGTATATACAGTATATATATATATATATATATATGTGTGTGTGTGTGTGTGTGTGTGTGTATGTATATATGTGTGTTCAGTACTAATGTACTTTTTATTTGTTGATGCGATCAGCAATCAATACAAAACATTTCCTGGGCCCACTAATCACATAAATCTATGTCACCACCATTGGCTCCAGTTTTATTCATGAGAGATCTGTTAGCCTGGTGGTGTGTGTTCAAGTTTGCTGCCACTAATGTGTGACTGTTCATTAGGGGCTTTAGGATGTGTAACACACCATAGCGTTCCCCCATTTATTTAATTTGTAAGGCTCTGACATCATTGTTGAGCTTCATTTGCCCTGTCGCAGCACCAGACGCCAGTGCTAATGGAGCTGGGGAGATTGCCACTATGGAGAGTATTCCATACCAACCAGCAAGACTAGAGCCATTCCAAACGGCCTCACTACAGGACAAAATATCTTCAAAACAAGAATAGTTTTTGGCTTTGTGCATTCAAGAAGGTCTTGTGTGGTTGGATATTAACGACAATGTGTGATATGTGTCAAATGTCCTCTAGGCATGTTGCTGATGGCATGCCTCTGTTAGGACACAGAAACAGTTAATAAGGGGAAGTTGGGCTTATGCACAAGACACATACAGTGTCTTTTAAAAATCCACTGGTCTTTACAGTATGTGTAATGGACTCAGTCATTCCCAGCACAGACTAAGAGTCCTTTAAATGGTGGCCATTTGAATAGCGAAGCACAAAAGGACGGGTGTCTGTGAATTGCACAGCGGCCCTCTCTATACTGGAAAACATTGCTGCATAATATGCTCTATGCTCTATAACCCATTCATTCTTCCCATTTCCCCTAACCATAAGTTAGCCATTAGATTTGATTAAAATGGATAAACACAATAGTTGAAGGTTTGCGGACCACAGCAAGGACCTCTAGCCATGACTCAGACATTAAATATGTACAGTCACAATTAAAAAGCTCTTTGTCATGGTCAAAAAACAACATTTTAGTGATGCCTTCCGTGCTGTGTCCTCCGCTCGCAAGTCTGAGCATTATTAGCGGCTCAATGATGTCTATTCATCCTTTGTTATCACTTTTTAAGACGGATGTGATCCAAATGCAGCCACGAACCTATCGATGTATATTTAAAAAAAAGAGAGAGAGAGAGAGAATAGGATAATTCTGTTTTGGAGGGTTAATGTATTCACACCCACTCAGTTTGAGTCACTTCACAAAAGACCCAGTGTAGTCTATTCTAGGCAGCTGTGCTGAGTGGCAAAACATGGAATCCTTTGTTGGCCTGAGGAGAAATCACTCTTTGTGGGTTTTTTATTAAGTATATTTTACCATACGCCCTTGTACAACCGACAAGACATTTAGAGTTGCAACAGGCTAAAGAAAGTTTGCATAGATTAGCTGAGTTATTGCAAATTTTGGGCCCACTAATACGTTAATCATCATACTTCAAATGCAAGCATTGTCCTTGGGATGTATTATGCACCATTTTGACACAGTGAGCTGTTTAGAAAAGTCGCTAATGGGCTTGCTTGCAGCAAATTAATTTATTTTGAAATCATTTTACATTTTACATTTTAGGCATTTAGCAAATGCTCTTATCCAGAGCGATTTACAAAATGTGCATTAATACATGGTAAGATTATTCATAGTCTGCGCCAGAGATCAGTTTCGTGATACAGTAATAGACATAAACGCTGACAGCTGCAAACCGTACCTGTAACACAAGGAGGGAAAAGTTCGGTGTTTTAAAGAAAAAAAGTGCAATGCTTCTCCTCAAAAATATCATTAGCGTTTTCTGAGATTAAACTATAACTTTTTTGCATCATATTTTTCCCTATAATTAAGTTCATCAATAAAGTGAATCTGTTCAGGCCCTGATTCAATATGACAGCAATAGCACTTTGTATCATGAATTTAAGTTAATGTTATGTTTTTATTCCTACAGATTATTTTTGGTTAGTTTCTGTCACTGCCTCAACTCATGATGCTGCATACTAATTTGTCAAATATAACTCTTACTTTTAGCTATTACTCCGTTTTAAGGACAAAGCTCATTTCTCTTATATTGAATTTGAGCATCACCCTTTGATTTCCACATGAATGAATGACCACATCTGTCTTCTAAGTGGTAGGTAGTTACGGTCATGTTTCTTCAGAAGTTGGTTGTTTGTTTATATTACTACTGTAGTAAAATTTCATATTGTACCAAAAACACAGATTGTGAAAAATAGTCTGCAAATGAGCAATTCTAACCTTGCTCATTTGATAACTATGGTTATTCCATGGTCAGAAGGGGGGTGTGTGTGTATCTCACCAACGATGTACTTAACATTTTTATATTTTTTAATTCCACAGCAAGTTATTTAAGTGCTGTTGTTATAGGTCCTTAATGACTGCAGTTCAATTGATAGAAGTTCAATAAAAACAAGAGAAAGAAGAAAAAGAAACAATGGGAATAGTTCAGACAAATTGCACTGCTAATATGTCTCCATAATAGATGTGTTTTCCCATGACATTCTGTAACAATTTTTCTCTAATTCTATTAGCTTAATTAAATATTACTGCTAACACCTAACATTTTTCATTGTCTCCACTCTAATCTTCCCTCAGACTGAGTAGTGCAGGAAAATGAGAACACAGTCTTACCAGATCTGCAAATTTTTATGCAATCACAATAACATGCAAACAAAACATGGTGCTCGGTGTCACAACACATTTGGCATTTCACTTTGAGCATGAAATGTTTAGTTGCTCTGTCAAACCTTTTGGCAAGAAGCCCAATCAGTAAATGAGTGTATTGCTCCTATGCACCTAAGTAATTCATCAGCCGAAGGACTGTTTAATTAAAGTATTTAGCAAGTGTTCATCTAGCAACAAAAGCTCAGCTGTTTGAAAGAAAATTACTTTTAAATCTTCCTCAAATCTGTGGACAAATTGTATTCAGCCACTGCTCTGTTTAAAAAAAAACATGCACTGCTCTTGGCATGTTGTTTAGCAGTTAGAAGTGATGATTGTAATGTAATAAGAGATGGTGCTAGGGCATAAACACATGGATCCAACTGGGCCTAGATATTCTAAAAGAGGCATGAAATAGTGGCGCAGCTACATTAAATATGATAAAATGATGTTACACTTCATCATCAAATGTATTCACATGTGTAAAAACAATATACACTGGTTGTACTGCATAATCTTTTCCATGTATGCTTGTGTAACGCTTGATTAATGTTTGTATTCTGTATGAACAACATGTAAACATTTGTATGCAAAGCCTCATATATATCATTTTCTGAGTTCAGATTTCAGTGAAATGACAAACAGACTAACTATAAAAACAAGGGCTAGAAGCACAGTTCACGTATCCTCTATCAGAACAGAAAGAAAAGTTTGAGCTATTCAGATCGAGAGCTTAGAAATATAGGATTATATCTGCAGAGAGTATAGTTTTGAGGTATTAAGTGTTTAGAAGTCCAAATTACAACATAGCGTTGTTTTGTATTGCACCTATTTTATAGTTTTAACATCCTTAAATAAGTAATTTCAGGCGTTTAATCTTCTGCATAGAAAAAAATACACAACAAAGAGTATTCCAAAAGAGTTTTTTTTTCTTTACAAAAATGTCAGGTAGAACCACAATAATAAGTTCTCGAGATGCCCACATTGCAGTATTCATGGCCTGATGAACTCTTTGGATGAAACACGTCTCTTCTATACTTGCAGTATCCCCAGCACTCTGTAAGAGTTGTTTTGCTCCTTGAAATGCAAGGTTTGCTCTCATTCTCTTTTTTTGTTTTTAATATTCGTAGCTGAACATGACATATGTGGCCTTTAGGCAACCATGCACAGGTATAGTGATAAGGTCCGATGGCTATCTATTTCACTTGCTGTAACAGTGCCATGGGTAGAGAGTGGACATGGATACTGTGCAGTCATCTGTGCATGGTGTGCCCTGTGAACCTCATTCTGAGAGTGACAGCCATTTCCTGTCCAGAGAGGAAGTGAATTCAGATCGGCATTCTGCATTCCTTGGCTGGGCAGTGACTCAACATGAGCGCACTGCCATTTCCATTCACTCCCTAATTGTCTCGGTAATTAAAGGAAAATACCATAGCTAGCTAAGGAAAATGTTTATCTACTCCTGTCTCCATTTTATTGTTCACTTGTTCTCTCTATAAACTTTGTGTCTTTCAACTTGTGGCTTGTAACACTCTGGCTCTGTGCATCTCAAAAAATGGTGCATTCGCATTTCTCCTGAATGACTGCGATGCCAATTTTTTCAAAGGTAAGTAATAACAACAGTTGTTTGTGATGTTAACTATGAATACCCCTTTCTATAAAACGCTTTCCACCAAGGAATGCGCTGGTAAATTTGATCTTTTCAAAGCAGCATGCTTTGGATTACTTCTCTAATTATCAGCTGGCATTCCTGTTTTTTCCTCTGCTAACTGACTGGCAGCATCTGCCTGCAAGTATACAAGGACCTCTGTCACTGAGCCTTACACACATGATGCAACGCTATTGAGCCTTAACACAGATTGGTGTACTCCTTTATATTGAGCTTGTAAAGTTTGGTTTCGGAAAAATAAGCTGCATTGCTTGATAAAATCTCAAGCATATTAGATTTAAGCTTTTGACTAAAAAAGCAATGTAAACAGAACGCTTAAATAATCAATTCAATATAGTTGGTGCTTAGCGAAAAATCCACTTCCCTGAGCTGACAGAGGGAGGCCCTGTACAGCACTGTCTGTTAGGAGAGGGGACGTAGAGACTGAGCTCCGAGCACACATCTCCCAGACCGAGGCCTGAATGCCAGCACAGAGGGGCTCTCACAGGCTGGGGGTGTCTGTGAGTGAGCAGGCCTTCTCTAGCCTTCCCATAGACTGCACTTGTCCCCTCTTGTTCTTGGAGCAGCCAGAAGTAAAAGAGGCCACCTTAAGCTTCATTCACAGGACACAGTTAAAGACAAATTAGCATAAGCATTTTTAAATGTTTTGTGAATAGCTTTAAGGTTTAAGTGGAACGGAACAAAAGATGATCAGTTGTTGTGCCCATTTTTGTTAGCAACAATGTTATTGTTGATAACCTGCCTAGAGCAGGGTCATAAAGTTCAAGAGGGTCATGGTAGGGATTAAAATATGTTTATGAACATCAAAGGCATGATGTGACTTAAATTTAAAATCCAAACTTTATGACTATATTTCAATAGAGAGATGAAAAACTCAGTGGTTTACTGTGTGGTGTTTTTTTTTTTAACCATTGCAGCTGTATAAGTAAATGGAAGATGCACTCCAAACAAGAAGGCTTTGTTGTTCCTGGTTTGAGGATAACTCTGCTCCGGTAATGAGATCAGAAGCCACTTTTGCAAAAGTAAAGTTGTTAGCGGATGGTGTCTGAACATGATGACAAAGAACGCCTTTCAGAGGGCTCAGCTGCCCATGAGGGTGAATTTGTGTAGGAGAAGTGAGTGAGAATTAAGGCTGGGATTGGAAAAAACAACCCAGCTTAACCCAGCCGACGTCAGTGTCCAAATCGCAAACCGAACACCTCGGCTCATCCGTGCCTTTGGAATGCGAGGTTTAAACCCAGGGTTCTGAAAAAGTCAAGATTTCAAGAAGTCTAAAATATATATACATTGAAACATTCCCTTCAAGAGTAAGAGATATCCAATCTAATGATTTCTCATGCATTTGACTTTATTCGCAATCATCCCATAAAAGCATGTTTCATCCAATGAAATGGCATAAGGCATAAGGCATGGCCTTTATTTTTCATCGTAAGCAAAAATGTGTCTGAACACAAACAGCGTGTTCAGAAGCATGGATGTCACACGCAGGGGGGTAAGCGAAGCGCCTGATCAATCAGCCCGCAGTGGGGCCGTCCCCATCACAGCTCTGAAGTTCTGAGAAGTGCTTGAGGCCTGACCCAGACTGGAATGGCCTGCTTTAAATCAGGGCAAAACTGTGAGTTTGCACAAGAGGTGCCACTCCTTTTGACCTCTGTGATGAATAGCTCTGGTCTCCTTGTCTCCGTGAAGGGAGCCCGGGTTGCAGCGTCTTGAGAAAGCCCTTAAGGTTCTAATTTTCTTCTTATAAACCAACCAGCAAACAATGAAGGCTGTATGTCAGCCTTGTGCACAATTACTACCTATTACACATGTGGATCAAAGCGTGTCAGAAAAAAAACTGTGGATATTTTTATTTAGTTTTTGCTGACAAACAGTTGATGCAGCATAGTAAGTGATTAAAAAGCACTCTGTTTAGTTTGTCATGTTTTGTAGAATCCTTTAATTACAGGATGTCTTAATGTCATTAGAGAACAGCAATTTGGAATAATCACATGTATTTGTTTCTGCAGCGAGTGCAACGATTGCATTTTAATGGCCCGGGCCTATGCAGCGCTCAGCAATGCCCTGGCGAAGAGTTTATTTTTATTACCTTTTGGAAAATGTTTGTTCATCTCCCTCCTCCCATACCCTATGTTGTTTGAAACTATTTTATGCTGCAAGGAGGATACTGTGCAGTTTGCGGCATAAAAAGTACAGCTGCATTTCTCTTTGTGGTGTAGTATGCCTGAAATTTACAGCACTCAGTACAGTTTTTAAAGGTCTAGGGCATACCCATCAAACAAAATGTGTTTGCTACAATTGCAATCTGTGGAATGGATGGATGATTGTGGATGATATATCATGTAAGATTTGAAATTTGGACATTGTAATATGTGCCATTAAGTCAGCATGCCGATAAAATCATTTGTGTGAGTATTGCTAATCTGCTTTCTTGAGAGCTGACTCACAAGTTTTAAAGTACAAAAACATAACTCCTGGACATTCTATTCTGCAATCAATTGTCTTCATAGGTCACACAATTATTTTGATCCAACTGTGTACAATTAAGATGTTTCAAATTAAATTCCAACATCTGTCTGTGAGAGGTCCCACAGTTGGTTAATGCATTTCCAAACAAGAGCTTCACATGAAGACTAAATAACATCCAAAGGTTATTTAAAAGCACTAATCAGCAGAAGGATAAGACGATTTCAAAGACTTAATATGCTCCATCATAAAGAAATGGAGACAATATTGCACAACTATGGATTTGCCTAGAACAGGCAGTCCTCCAAAACTGAGCATCCGTGCAAGAAGGGCACTTGTGAGGGAGGCTACCAAGAGGCCTATGGCAACTCTGACATTATATTCTTTTGTAAAGAAGAATGGGCAAAAATTGCAGTGTCCAGATGTGCAAAGCTGGTAGAGACTTACCCAAATAGACTCACAGCTCTAATTGCAGCTAAAGGTGCTACTACCAAGTACTAAGTCAAGGGGGGTGAATACTTATGGAATTATTGTCTGCTTTTTATTTGTAAATAATTAAGAAAAATTGTTGTTTTCTTTTATTTGTCAGTGGCAAATAATCAGTGGCAAGAAATCACAATTAAATCCATTTTGATTGAATGAAACAAGAACATAAAATGTGAAAAGTACCAAAGGTGTTGAATACTTTTTATACCCACTGTATATACATGTATATATACATACATCTTTATGCATACATATCCCTAATCCAGGGAAAAACCACAAAGCAATAAATATTTTTAGCAATATTTATTATTTGTAGTAAATATTTTTGCAAAAGTATTCATGAAAATACAAAAAAGCAGCATTTCTGAGCTCATGGGGTTAAACATGCTTTTTCCCCCTCGTTGTGACGCATTTGCTGTATGTATTTCTTAGTAAGTATTTTGAGAATTTCTGCAAACAGAAAACATTCAACTCAACATTCAGCATTCAATAGTATGTATTGCGAAACTGAAGAGCAGCTGGTGTGATATATATATTAGAGAACCACGAAATGTGTGTTAATGAATGTGTCTCTGAGTAATAGAAAGTTAAGTAACAGAAGCCAAAATACATTTTCAGATGAATTCTGAATTCTAGACTAATAAGGATTAATGAAGGAATTGTAACAAGGTGATGCAAGTGACAGAATCATTTAGAAACAAGAAGACAAGATGGGCTACGGAGTGGCAGGAAATTGCAATTCCACAAAAAAAGTGCTTTTAACAAGAAAAATTGCAGGAAAGGAAACTGCTGACTTAAAAAGCAATAGTTTATTCACAAAGAAACAAGTTGCCCTGACCCTCTTAGATGAGGGGGCTAAGGTTATGGCACTTAAGGGAAAAAGAGACAGTCAGTGATGCCCAGACTACACTGGCGCTCGAGGGCAGAGCTTCCTGGTATTCTAAATGCGGACAAAAGAGTCTGTGTGTGGGGCGCATTGTTACTGCCCCACACATCTGGACGGGGGGGCCAAGGCTGGATGTCCCGGTGCTGTCCTAATCTGTGGACACTGCAGGAGTTGATTTTGTGGAACAAATCTTTTCACCTCCCTCACCCCCACTGTGTTTAATAGGGCACTAATTAATAATGAAATGAGCCTCAATTGAGTTGGAGCGGAGAGGAATGTTTGGCCTCTGTCAGCTCTCTGGCTCCGGGATTAATTCTCAGGCTTTAAGCTGCGACGCTTTTAGGACAATTTCAGAGGGTTGTATAAAGCAGTCGTTAGTTTTAGAGCAAAATTACATTCTAGCTTTACTAATGTTTAATTACATTAATGTGCAATATTAGTCGTTAACGGGCATTAATTATGAATGAATACGTAATGACACCACCATTAATATTTAATTAAAGGGCAATAAAGTGTTATTTGGCACAGCTACAAAACTAGACACTAATAAGACAATGTTCCCGACTACGATGGGGGAAGAAGAGTCGTATCCATATTTAACATCAGCCTTTGATGTGGGAGAAAACAACAGCTACAGTGAATATTGATGGGCAATGCCAGGACTCCATGGGTCTGGGCACAGACTTGTTCAGAGGATCATAGATGCATGTTTGATTGATAGGAAGTGGCACTGCTGTGCGAGGAAAGTAAATACAGAACAGCCTGTGCCACTAAGTTATTTATAACTTCAAATGTTCGGGACATGAAAATATGTAAAGTTCTCATTGTGATGGAACATATTGACCCCATCAGAAAACAAAGGGAAATATGTGCTCGACATGGCCAAAGCTTTTGTTTGTCTTAAGCCGAGCTACATGGCAACAAACAGGCTCTGTGCGGGACCGTGTCCAACATTTGGCTTACAGTGGAGAGTGGAGCAGAAGTGATGAACACCCATGCAGACCTATTGAAATGGCGAGCGTGGCTTGTTTACACAGCGCTCTTTTTTCTGCTGTCACCAGTTAGCAAAACAAAGGGCCTGTGTGACAGTCATCTGTGAGTGGGCTCACAAGCTCTCGATTCAAGTGGAGAAGCTTGCTTTCTCTGTGGTGTGTGTTTGTTAGGGTTGTGTACATGGATTGTTTTAACCTAGGAGTCACTCTGTTGCAAACAAAAGGGATTTATGCCATAAGCCGCCATCAACGCTCTTGTTGGCACATCATTATCTGTGTGGTATTAAAAGGATTATGTCATGTGTGCCTGTGTGTATTTAAGAAAAAAACTGTTGCTTTCCTATTGTGATTATTGTGATTGAGTATTTAGATAATCTCACTTAATTGCAAACTATTTTTCACTTTTTAATCCTTAAAAAACAAGCCAGTATGTTACAGCTATATCTCATATTTCGGACATCTGGATCACGAGGGATTTGAATGATATTATAAGTCAGACTGAATACAAACGACTGCCTTAACGCTTCTGAATGAACACTGCAAAGTCAATTGCAAAGTAGTAGCTTAACTCACTGGAACTGACGTTTAGCACCACAAATTTAGGGGTGAAACGAAGAAACACTCGCCTTAAAATAATCTGACTCTGCTTGGCGCATTTGAGCGACCTAAAAATCTGAATTCCATCAGAGGTAACTAAATTTAATGAGCTGGTCAATGAAATTAGAGGGGAGCATGATCGATGCCCCCTGTGAATTGATATACACTGTCTGTGGAAGACATTGACCCGCAAAGATCTGTTAATAAAGTAGCCATGGTGCCTGTTTCAAATCCCCGTACAGACGGCACACAAGACTCAAAAAGCCCACGAGAATGGAATTTTGTTTCAAGGCATTTCAATGCAGCTATATCACTGTACGATTGGTTTTAGCTCCAGGATTTCCTTAAATTATGAATTTGAGGATGGTGTTTTTCAGATTCCCAGAGTCTTAATATGCGGGAGGAGGGCCCTGCTGGATCTGCAGATAATCAGATGATTCCACTGTAGAATATATTTGCATAAGATTATTACTCACTGGCACTGACCCCGAAGGATGAGGGAGATTACTAATAGGGTCCCTTAATGCTAATATATAAATCTTAAATATATATACGCCATGACATTAATGACTAAATGTTACTTCTGATCCTCGCTATAATTATGATCAAAATTACTTCATGGGTTTCCTTTTAAAAATTCAGTTCTATCTTTCTTCTCAAACTAATATTGTGGAAAAAAAGACCCCCATGAATAAGAATAGAAGAATTACATTTTCAAGAGTTATTTGAATTTTTTGAACTTTCAGCTAAAGTACTGTACGGTAAAAATGTTTTAAAAAATGGCCAGGGCAGTGTTTGCACTGTTAAGCTCTTTAAGGCTGTGGAAAGTGATACCTATTTTATAGCATTGTGGATGCAGAGTAAGATCAGCCTATAACTCATACACTTTTCTTTGTGAACCTTAAAACCTGCTTTCAAAATATCAGAGTCATGCTTTATAGCACCTGTAAAATATAATTGACATTTTAAAAAACTACCTGATTAATAGCATTGCTACCTGAGTAATGCTAATTCTTAATTTATCTTCCCCTGTATTCTTTTGCTGATGAAATATTTTACTTCTAATAAACTTATATATTAGTTTGAGGTTACCTTGTTTCTCCAATAAAGTAGCCCTGCTTATACTGATCACTGTTACTGGGTAACTGATCATAGTTACACTGCACTGCACTGTTAGCATGCTATGTGTAAGTACAGGGTAATAATTAAAGGCAATCCCCCTCACATTGCTGCACTGACCCATCCATATTTCATCCAATTTGGATGTTTGACATGTCCCCTGAAGGAGCTTTATCAGAGGAGGAGAGGTGGACGAGAAGTGAAGGCAGCCGTACACCCGGGGCTGTGGTCAGCAAGACCAAATTCTGCTGCTCATCACCGGGATGTTGCCCTGCCCACTGTGCCTGCCCCTCTACAGAAAGGCCAGCATGCTAACTTTAACGAGAAGCCGGCTATAATTACTGTGTGCCACCAATGAATATTTACTGCATATTTTTGTGTAAATTACCATGTGCGCATGTATAGGTAATTGCATTCTTATCTCCCAATTAGAAGCATAATAAATTGTGGGTGAAGCTATGTGATTAAGAGTTTTGGGCCCGTGCAAAATACACAATCAGATTCTGTGCTTCTCTTTCCCGTTCCAAAACACCCGATGCACGGTGCAATTTGGTGATTACGAAATGCAGCGGTAATCAGCCTCAGAAACATTATGAGATGTAGGAACAAATGTAGTGGGATATTTATGAAGCTCATCTCCACCGATTTCCCATGACGGTTGGGGCTGGTTCAGACTTGTTGTGCTCGCCGTGTTTATTTTGTTCCCTGTAAATATAATTACTGGTCTGACAGGAGCAGATTTTTGCTAAAGCAGAGCATCTCAGATTTTTGTAACAAGCTGTAATTGAATAGATTCGTTGAGTTTGTGACAGTAAAATGCCATTTCATCACATGCGCTTTCCTCACCATCAGCAGTAACGCCGTCAGTGCAGTCCATTCAAAAAGAGCAACACTGCCATGAATTCTGTTTGATTAATCTTCACTGAAGTGTCCCCCTATATGCTCACATTAAAGAGGCTCCTGTGAACCAGGGCTTTGTGTGGTAGTCGATGTGGCTTGGGACCATCTTGTCTGTAGCGCTGGGGGGTGGTTAACTCAAAGGTGACGGCTGGCTGGCGGAACTGATGGGCCTGATTGCGATCGGGTGGAAATCATAAAGACGGGGATGAGAAGCTGAGACAGCATTTTTTGCCGTGACTGTTGAAAGACAGCAGAGTTCACTGGTTCCCCCATCACTCTCCCAAACGAGTTCTACTAGAACCTACAGCGAGAGACCGAATGATCATTAGCTTGATCAGACACATTCTTTATCTAGGTTCGTCAAGCTCTCAGCCACCACATTCGCTTGTACCTTTGGTGTGGGGCTAAGCTCAGAATTAAGGCTGATGCAGGGAAATGTGTGCCATGTGTATGTTGGGCTTGGCTCAAGAATAGAATGGCTTATTGAGTCACTTTCCCAAGATAAGAGAATTGCTTGTATTGGTCTGCACTAAAAGTTAATCTTGCAGCAAAAACTATTTAATTACATAATCCAGTCTAATGTATTAGAATTTCTTAGAATTAGAATTACATTTTGCTGAGATTATTGAGAAATAACACAATCATTCACTAGATGATATACAAAGAATGTTGAAACTGAAATCAACAGCAGGTTGATGAATTAAAATGCAGCTGGTTGCCTCCCGCGTGGTCCAGTGGTTACAACGTCCGATGCTGGCCACGGAGACCAGGGTTCAATTCCCTGTCTCGCCAGAGTCGGCTCTGGCCGGGAGTGCCACCAGGGGCGGCGATTGGCTGTCCGCCCCAGGGAGGGGGGAGGTTAGCCAACATGACGTTCGCTGCGCATAAGAGTGGCCCTGTAGTTCCGGGTTATGGTCGACGGCCTGGCGAGTGCCGTCTCGGAGGAGGCGTTACTTCACCTTTGTCACTACTGGTTACAGGACTACGGTAGCGAACTCACCTTACTAGGGGGGGATTGACATAAAATAGCAGGTTTAATTGGCTACCAAATTGGGAGAAAATGGGATAAAATCAGAAACAAAATAAAAAAATGCAGCTGCTTTTTTTAAATGAGCACACATATAGACAAATCTTATATCTATGTACAATGCAAAAATGATGTTCCATAGTAGAATTGGCTCTTAATCAACACCATCAATTAAATGAAATATTTCTGTAAACAGTCCCCTGGATAAACTGGAGTTTGTAATTAGCTGTATGGTGCTGGGATTACAGTAACTGTGTTTGTATCACTAAAACTAGTCTTATTACATGCACATGTTTATATTTTGTACCTTCCTGGATGATGATTTCTGCTAAATAAATAATAAAAATAATGATAACAACTAGAGCTGTAACAGCTAACATGATGATATTATATTATTAGGTGAACTAACAAAATCAAGGTTGAGGCAACAAAGAATCTTTTTAAATGCAATTTAAAATAATCAAAAATCATTTAAAAAAATAAAATAATAATAATAAAAATTTGTTTCAGATCTTTTCCCGTTTTTCTCCCAATTTGGTAGCCAATTACACCCTCTATTTATTTCACACGAGTCCTCCACTCACCTCTACGAGGCAAGCTAATTCTTAGAGGGCAGCGAACTCCACTTCCTTTGAGACGAAATTCGCCCACCCATGTTCTGGAGACTCCCTTACGTGCTTCACGGTGGTCCCGAGCTGGCTCACCCTCCCCCGACAGTCAAATGCCGTCCCGGATGGGGGCCGGTCTGGTAGAGACGGGTTTTGAACCGCGTCCCTGACAGGCAGCGCACACCGTATTGGACCAGCCAAAATACGGTGTGTTAGACCACTACGATATCCGTCGCCCGAAAATCATTCAACTTTTAATTATTAGTTACATTTTTACTATTTAACATTAAATATTTATATGTAGATTAATATACAAATTAATTCAACTAATAGTAAAAAAAAATCATAAACACATTATTTTGAATGACTGACAGCCCTAATAACCATAACAACGGCCCTTCTTCTCCTCCTTGTACTACTTCTACTATTACTACTTACTACTACAACAATAATAATAATAATAATAATAATAATAATAATGACAATATGTATTAGGATACAACAACAACAATAATAATACTACAACAATAATAATAATAATAATAATGGATTGTATGTAAATAAATATCAACTGTGTGAGTTGCTCTGGATAAGAACGTCTACTAAATGCCTGTAATGTAATATAATGTTGACGGACGTCTGTCCTGTCCTGTTCTCTGTGCACAGTGCGGACCTCCTAGGCCGCAATCCCCCAGTGCCGGCTGTTACATGTTGAGCAGGGAGTGTCTACGGCGGCACATTGGCAAGAGCTGACGCAAGGCCCCAAGAAAAGACTCGGCCATGTTCCTGACGGCTGTGGCTTCTGGAAAGGGCAGGAGGGCCAGGCCAAGCCAGACTGCAGTACGCTGCAATCACAAGGAATGCTAATAGTTTGCAACCTGACTCTGACTCCCCCCCAGTGTTACCCAAACAGCACAAACATAGTCCCAGTCACTTTTCAATTTTGGAAACTCCTACATCAGGTGTGAATGCTTCCATCATTCATATTGAGATATCAGTATCTTTATAGTTAGAAAATCCTGATCCTTTTTTTTCTCCTTCTTCAGCTGTGCCTATAATTCTTTTATTCATGTTCTTGTGCAAGACTGTTTATTTCAGTTTTGTTGCTGTGCGCTTCCACCCGAGAGATGATAGTGTACTGCCCTCTGATCAGACGGGGAACTGGACCGCAGGTTGTCGGCAAAGGAGAATCCTGTGACTCTAATTGATGGGACCGTTTAGCAGCTGCGTAGGAGCTTTTTTCACTGCTTTAAAAAGGCGTAAATCTTTATTTATTTATTTATTTTTTTGCATGTGATGGTTTCTTAGGCAGCTCGTCTAGCGTTAATGCCCAATAATTTGATAAGAGTAAAGTCTATGTGTGTTATCTGTGTATGAAAGAAGTATTTGGCCTCTTTTTGGATGCGTGTTGGAAAACATTTCTCCTGCATCTTTGGGAGATAAAAGGGCCCATGTGGTCTTAACATTCCCAAATAATGGGAAAATTGTGACTGAAACTGGCCCACAGCAGAGGAAGGTATTATTATAAATATACTCAAATACACAGTTGTTTCGCATGGCGACCCATGAGTGGGACATGCAGTGTAAATACTCAGCCTTCCCAGGGGTGCAGTGCTCACCTCACCAGCACCCCCGCAGAGCGCAGGGAAGAGGGAACAGGCAGGGGATTAGCTGCTCATTGGCATAACAAGAGCATCAGGGGCGCCCCGCGGGGTGCAAACTGCCCTGCCTTCAGTAGCCAGGGGTGTCCTCACCTTGTTAGGTAGGTGGATCAGGGGAGAGCACGCGGGGGGAGAAAGAGATTCAAGGGAGCTGTCAGAAATCACAGCCTCATGCTGAGGGGGTTTTCACTGGCAGAACGTGTGAGGGGAATCACAGGAAATCACAGCCGCCATGATACTGTTTGTTCTCACTCTCTATTGCCCCTGCTACAGGAACCCATTTGGGGAGTTGTTTTAACACGTGGGCAAGAGTGCCATTTAGCATACTCATTCATAACTGCTGGAGCTGCCGGGCAGTAAACACGTACCCCCAAAATCATCAAATATGCGGATTTTATTATCTAAATTGCCGTTGTATTATGGAAACACTTGTTGACTTTATTTAGCCATATTACCTCTTTGGAAAGTTATATGTACTTGCTATATTCAATTGTTTAAGTGATAGAAATATAAGTAACTTTAGTAGTAATAGAGTGTATTTACTATCGTATTACAATTTGGAATCTTGGGAAGTTGTCATTAAAGCGATTTCGGATCGAATTTTCTCCCGGTTTTGAAGTGTCTGTCTACGCTAGTGTGTGTTGCAGGTCAGCGCAGGGAGCTGCGGAGGGGCCATGGAGGCAGTGCGGTTGGAGTGAGGTGACTGTAAACAGCACTCATTACCAATGGGGCCGTCGCGCCGCGCTGGGCAAATGTTTGTAAGAACACCTCTGTAAACACGAGCATCCTGTAAGGATCAGCCAGAGGGTAGCCGACATCCAAGACGGCCCAGTAATACCGCAGTCATGTCAACGGAAGTGTAAGAGTATACCCAGTTTTCCTAACAAGTGAACCGGCCGGAGGTACCGAGGCATCCGTAGACTCTGCACACATGTCCCCACGACTCAAAATACATGCTTTATTTTCGGCTCGCGCCCCTTAATTATTTTAGTGCTTGAATTTGAGAAGATTAGGTTCTGGTATCAGGCGACACGCAGAGGAGCAACCAAGAAAGCGTGAAAGGCGACAGTTTGCGAGGGGTCAGCAGGCTCCGGTTTCCCCCCCGTCCCAGGACCCGCACACACGTCCCGGGTTATATCTGTCCCGTGTTCCGTCCGCCTCCCAGCGCACTCCTCCAGCCTCCCTTGATGAGAAGAGCAGACCGTGCTTTTAATGCTACTCTTTGAAATTAATAACATTTGCATTTGAAGTATCAGTTAAGAGGGGGAGTGCCAACTTCCTGTGCATGGGTGTTTTTGGTCCCATGGGACCCGCGCACAACCAAGTGGGGACCAAGGGGGGTCGGGTGGGGGCAGAATTAGGTAGGGGGTCTGCCACTCACTGCTCACTAGCAGGCCCCTATGGGTGCTGAGGGAACTGCAAGAGAAGAGTTCGTCGAGGATGGCCTCTGCTTTTATTTGAAATTGTTTTAAAAATTGACGGTGTCTTGCAGGATTCTTATATTTATTGCGATGCGCCAATTATAAATGTCACTGGTTGAATACAGAAAGTTAATCTTAAAAAAGATCATTTCACAGTAGAAAGCATGTGCAGTGTCTGTGCTTGCAGGTCTTGTAAATGAAAGCATATTCATTATTTTCAATTTTTTAATTTATTTTTCTTTTGCATGGACACGCCAACTGCGAAATCCCCCAGTTTAAATAATGTTCATAAAACTGATCCAGGCACATGTTCTTTTATGAACTTTTGTTTATGGCAATACCATTTGGTAACCTTCATCTCGGATTATGGGGATACATGAAATTGTTATGTAAACTGTTAGATATTTTCTCAATAAATGGAAAACACCTGAAACAAAAGAATTCCTCTATAGAGAAAAATGTATATCCATGAAAAAATAGCATGATTTCCATACACATTTTTTCAACAGGAATAATCTGAGTGACAGTTGACACTCTTCAAGCAACTGGCTGGTGTGTTGGAGGTTAAGCAGAAGCATGGTGTGGGAGGCACTGATTATTTGCAACAATGTTTGCGGCCGAGAAATAAGAGCGGCGATAAGATAAATGATATCCGGAGAGGTTTCATTTCAGAAAGGCCAAGTTCCCCTCTTTCGACATTTGTGCTTCCAGTAGAATTAAAGTTTAAAAGTAAGTTGTACAAATGACCTACAGGGCTCAAGAGTTCCCAAATGTCAAGTCTAAAATGAACAACTGGGATACATCATCGAGAGAAACTTGAGTCTGGGACTGTTACGCGAGATTTATTAGCAGCAGTATTTTTCTAGTGTCAACTGATGTTCTGTAAAAGTGAGCCGTGGTTTTGCATGACTCCTCTTGGCAGTCTGCAAGTATTTAAAATGGGGCTATTCCTGTGAGAGTGTTAAACACAACAGATTAAGATCACAAACCTCTAGAGTTAGCATTAGCCCACTTAACTTATTAGTGTGGCCATACCCCCCCCCCACACATGACACTGGCCTGGCACCGCAGCACTTTGGAAACACAGAAGCATCAAAGCACACGAACAGAGAATACTATGTAATCCCAGATTCCTTCATTTAATCCTTTTGGCTTGTGTTCAGTGTCGAGCGGAAGGGACATAAATCAAGAGGAGGCCTTCACTTCACACACTAAAGATCTGACAAACTTGGAGGTGGTGGTGGTGGTGAAGTCGGGGTTGCTTGTGGTTTTGTAACTGATGTTAACTGGAACAGTGTCATCAGGTCCAATTTTCTTGATACTCAGTTTCGGGTAAAAACATACAGTTTGCATGTGACCCTCCCTTGATAAAGATGCATGAAATAAACAATACTGGCAATTAGCTATATTGTATGTAAGGGAAAATAGCCAGAATTGTAAAAAGTAGCATGTTTCAAAAATTCATTTTTGTTGGTTTTTATTTAAAATACTTGTTAGGGGTGTGAATAGTTGTGACACTTCTTTTGGGGAAAATATTGTTAAAAATATATATATATATTTTTTTTTTTCTCTGAACAATTGTATTAGTATAAAATAATAGAATACCCCAATTTTTAGCATATATAGCACAATATATACCTCATTACCTTGTATAACCTGTATTGTTTATTTTATACACCCTTCTTCACTGTATGCCTTCTTATCATATCTAAAATGATCAAGTCTTCTCATGACCTTAATCTAATATTCTTGACTGTGGTGCAGAAGAATTCTGCAAATAGTTGCTGGGTAACCAGCCTCAGCCCCTGATTGGCCTGTGGAACTGAATGTAAGGTATGTGTCTCTGAGATATGTGCAAGTCACCATAAAATAACACTATGAGAGCAATAATAATGGCTAATCTTCAGTTGTTTGTAAGGCTAGCATGCATCACTTACTGGTTTCAGTTTCTGAGCTTACAGAACACAGCTCAGAGCACCCAATAGTGCATGCAAGCACTTGATACATATCCGAAAACATATCGAATGTTAATTTTTGACCGGAGCTCTCCTTTAAGTAGCAACACGTGTGTCTAACCTTTAGCTCCTGAATGAAAACTGACTCGGTGTGTGGGGCTTTGGGGAAGGGAACCTGACATGCCGGACTAATGCATGTTTTTCCAAGTGGTGGTGTAGGGTATACCACACCTCGGCCTGGCTCCCGGCACTCACACCTCACTGGACAGGAAACACCTCCAGCGTCTTAGATTCCTTCCTGTTTGCTGTGAGCCGCATCCAGCTCATGCCAGATCAGGTACAAACGTGTTTATTGCTGTTTGTTTTTCTCCAGGTCTGCTGGATGAAGCAGAGTGTTGAGGTGGTTAACACTGCACTGGGGACTGTGGCTAGTCACACTCAGCCCTTGCCCTAACAGCTAAGCATGGTGGCATGCGAGACCCTGTCCCTCTTCCATATAAGAACCGTGTGGAGGTCCGCCTCAGCTGTTCCATACACACATTCCGTTAGTAACTCATCTACACCCTGAACATGCTCCCCCTCTCTGCCCATGCACAGCAACTTTATATTTATACTGTATACATGCTGGTGTGCGAGTGTATGTGTGTGTGCATGTGTGTGAGGTGCATGTGTGTGAGTGTATACACATACGCCTGTCTGTCTGTGTTTGGAAAATGAACAAGTATTTAAGTTTGTACGTGTGTATGAGTGTGTGTATATGTGTGTGTCTGTGTGTGTGTTTGAGTAAATTAAACGATTACCTGTAGATGTGTCATTCTGCCTAGTGGCATTAGGTGGGATACGTTTTTGGTTTTGATTTTGTTTTCGTCCATATTTTTATCTTGACCTTTTCTCTTAAATCTTATGCATAAAAATGCAGTGCTGTGGTCATCTTTCTGAGTACTGGCAGTGCATGGCTTCTTCTGGTGGGTGCCTCCAAACGTGCATCATGTCACAAATTCTTAATAGTATTTGTTTGTCAAACCAATATATTTACCTATAAATTACCTGGTGGTCAGTTGCATCAAAAACATTATGCTTGTCCTATAAATCCATTTCTGTGGTGAAGCAATTGAAATACCATTTTTCCAACAGAGCAATTGATGAGGTTAGTTGTTTCTTTTTGGATTATTTTATTTAGATCAAAGATGCACCAGTTAGGCACTTAAAAATAAGGGTTTACATCTCTTTGAAAAACGACAGATCTTACATATTTAATCCCCAGAACATTCAACTTTTCAAGGTGTTTGACAATAGACATTGGAAGGTAAGTGGAGTACAATTGCTGGTTATGCTTGCCTTCTTTTGAAAATCACCACTTCAGTGTTTTTAACTCAAAGCCAAAGAGGTGAATAGCCTTCCCCCCTAGAGATTACACATTGAAATAGAACATCTTGGCTGTATTTCTTTGGTTTCAACATAAAACATTTCAGCAGCGGCGCCAAGGTCTGATCAGGAAGGAAGAATAAGTTCGCTCAGATCCCCCTCCATTGAAATGAAAGAAAGTTTGTTGTGAAGTTGATGGTGATGGTTGTGAACTCCATGAGACAAGTTGTACCATTAAATCAGCATCTATCATCCACCAACTATTCATTTTGATCATTCAAGTTCCTAACCGTGGGATGTGCAACTTATCTAAAGTTAAATGAATGGTCTCTAATCTGTTTGGGTAGGTGAGATGATCAGAGATGATTTCCCTACATAGATTGTCTTGCTTTTGTTGATGAAACCGATGAGCACACTGGAGCATATAGGCTGTCTATAAGTGATACGGGTCCCATTAATACTCGGTTTTAGATCTCTATGAGACAAGAAGTGTAAGTAAATATATAAATGAAGGTTTGGTAATATCTCACAAGAAAAGGTATGTAGGCTATAGAAACAGCATAGTCTGTGTGGCCTTTTGGTTTTCCTTGTGTGGAACCATGCCTGTACCTGTTAGCTCGGATGTATGTAAGTAAACAACGGTTTAAGATATGGTGTTGCCTCAGATAAATAAACACAATTTCTTCCAAATATGAAAACATTATAACATCTTTAAAGCTCTGACTATACTGTATTTGTTTATTCTTTTTTCTTTCTTTCTTTATTTTATTGTTATTTTGTTTTTGATCAGGAGCCTAAACAGATGATAATATACAAGATTATTTCCTTTTTAAATATTGTTTTGCAAAATTGAGAGATGACAACTAAAAATATGTTTAATCACCTTTTCCAACATAATCTGAGGTGAGAGATTACTAAAATTGCGAGCAAGCTGCAGCAGTTCAGTAAATGCTAATATGTGTCAGATTGTGGGAGGAATTGATGATATACCATCTGCCCTACGGTATACAATACACCATGTGCTTGTAATGTTAGCTTTAATCAGGGTCTACTCTTTCATTGGCTGTAATCATTTGTTCTAACAAGAATTAGCTCTATATTCTGGTTTCTTTTATCCTTTTTTTTGTTGTGTTCTTGTATTACTTTGTATGAAAGTGTAATTAATTTACATTTAAAAAACAGAATTTTGAATATTCATGTTAAGACATGCATTATTCCTTAATTAGAACAATGATAATGAATCAAATCTCGATTGTTTTTAAAATTATGTTCCAACTATTTTGAAAAGCACAGATATTTATGTTGCCAAAGCTCAGTTTGACTCATGGTAGATATACCGGTAATTCAAATGATAATTTGTTGCGTTGAAGTTGAGAAAAAAGTCTGTTCTTCTTAGTTAATGTAGGGGGAAAAATAATTGCTTTAAAATCAATGTGCTATAAGAAAAAGATTTTAGGAACTCTAAGGTATGGCACACGATTACAGCACATAGTTTACTGTAATGACTAATTTAATTTTAAATGATTTTATATGAAAACAACTATTTGCTTCTAAACCAAGGATTTTAGAAAGGGAACAGTAGGGTTTGTTGGAAAATCTATCCAATCCATCTGTCCAAACAAGTTTATTTTAGCATCTGTCTTCTGAGAATAGCTCCAGGTCTAATGATGTCTAATGCCGTTTGATGAAACGTTAAAGATTTCCCATATCCTAAAACAGTAAAAGTCTAATTGCTGCAGAATACCCTGATTTACTTCTGCCTTTTATGTGCTATGCATCTATAGCCCACACTGTAGGTCTCTAAAGAGGTGTATGTTATGATCCAATGGCAGAAAAATCAATCCTTATCAATTTTAAAGTTCAAATTTTTATTTCATGACTTTCAAGGGAATCGCCTAAACCGAAAATG
Source organism: Aldrovandia affinis (assembly GCA_029706075.1). NCBI lineage: Eukaryota > Metazoa > Chordata > Actinopteri > Notacanthiformes > Halosauridae > Aldrovandia > Aldrovandia affinis. The sequence goes on along the minus strand of JAINUG010000145.1, from coordinate 949,726 downwards.
ACTTTTATACTCTTTTTTTCTCCATCTGTCTCTGTATTGATTGTCTTTTTCTTCTCCCTCTCACTGCTGCCAGACTGTTGTTACTGCCTGGAGATGTAGTTGGGTTAAATAATGCTAACTATAACTGCTAATCTATCTCAGTGTGTCTTTCGCTCTGTTAAACAGGCCTGATCCTTGTCACGTAGCTCACAGCTTACGGAGAGCCAGAGAGGTCATCCCAGAGAATGGAAAGACCAAGAACCAAAGAACATGCACTTTTATTGGTATTCCTTTAAAAAAATAATACATTCTCCAAAGAGAAAACCGATTTGTAAACAAATTGTATTTCTTCCACTGATATGTACCTCTCATTTCTGAAAATGAAATGTATTTGTAACACGTCAAAGTATTTTATTGCTCACTTTCAAAATTCTGTAGTAAGCACTGTAGGAACTAGACGGTTGGAGCTGCCACGCAATGCAATCGTTATCATTCAATTACAAATGTTTGAGTTGCCGTCGGTGAAGTATCTCGTTTTGAACCTCGGCAGCAAAACATGCAAGAGCCGAAAATTTGTGTGACGCGAGGAAATGGAGGAGAGGACTCCTCCAATCTATTTTGAAACGGAATATTCCACAAGGCTGCGTTTGCATCAATTGAAATTCATGTGGCGGGGTAGGCACAATAGAACAAGAAATTGTCGGAGGGAGAGAGAGAGGGAGAAGTGTTGGTAATGAACAGTGGATATATGAAGTAGCTGGAAGTCGTCACCTCCCTGCCTGCTGGATGACTCCTATGCAAAAGGCTCTTCATTTGAGAGAGCGCTGTGCTCTGATTGTCGCCCCCTGCGAAAGGGACTGAATTCAATCAGCCCGTGACAAGGTTAGGGACCACACGGCACCCAGTGCTCCATCACAGCCTACTTGTCAGGGGGATTTTGACAAGAGAAGAGTTAAAGACCGGTGTCTCAATGTCCCACTGCCTCATACATCAAACCACAGCGGCCCAAGCTGCGGAGACAGAGACACAAAGGGCAACGCGCAGGGCACGTCCTGTACGCGCCTCGAAAGACGCGGCCGCTTCTTAAGCGTATATGCAGATGTAGTACAAAATAATCAAGGTGCATCTGGCATTCATGGACACACACACCCACATGCACACACAATGATTATATATTATTAGTAAAGGTGCATTCTCTTTGCCAGAGTTTACTGCTGCTGTGATTCTATTCTTCTTTTTTACCAACTTGTGTCAAATAAACATTTAAGTGTTGTACATTAAGCCTGGGGATAGAAAAGGCCAACAGTAAACTAATGTTCTTGCGCTAACTGCCCACTAAGTGGGTGGGACAAGGATGCCATGACCCCGTCGCCCTTCCCACCAGTCTTCCTAACAGCTTTGGCCTTCAGGTCAGCTCAATTTCCCCTGTGCTGAGTGGTCATTACTGAGCCGCGCTTTGATAAATGCTCATGGCGCGCGGCTGCATTGCCAGGACCCGGCACTAGGGAAGCCAGGCACCCCAAGCCAGACAGGCTGCCGGGAGACGGATAGGGCCGAGCCCACATACCCGTGCACGGCTGTTACCTAGCAACACCACCTGAGTTTCCTCTTGCTCTCTCTCTCTCTCTCTCTCTCTCTCTCTCTCTCTCTCTCTCTCTCTCTCTCACACACACACACACACACACACACACACACACACACACACACACACACACACACACAGATAGAGGATTCTTGGTGGGATAAAGAATAAAATCAAATCAAATCAGGATTGTTGCAAAACCCCAGCTACACAGCCGCTGTCTGACGCCTTATTGATGTCTTCTCCTCTAATGGTTATGTAGGCCCCTGATTGCATTCATTCATACATTTCACATGCTAGGTCATACACGGTGATATATTTCTCTTTAACTCAGTGCGGTAATGTTGGACTAAGAACTGGGTGCATTCAATGAGGTCCCTCCTCCAACCCCCAAATGCTTAGTGATTCAAAATGTTAAATCTTAAAATATATAACTAGTAAATACCTTGTTAAAGAATTTGTTTTAATCACAGATCCTGGCTTTTCATGGGGGAACAAAAGTTATTAGGTTTACTTTGATAAAATTATGTTTTAAAATAAGGGCAAATGTATGTTGTAGGGTGTGTGTGCAAACAAGATTTATTTGTTCTGTGCCAAAACAGGCATCACAGTTGGGCAAATACAGATTTATTACAGACAGGAATGATTTCAAAAGTCAGAGTTAAAATGGGGACATTCTGTTCCAATAGGGACGGTAAGTGTGTAAAGGCCTAGCCTTAAGTCACATCCAGTGCCTCATAGGACCTGGGGCTGGGCTGGTTTATGCCTTGATGTGTTTCATCACTCTTGTGGGGCGCTAAATGCTCAGGGCAGCCCCCACCACGCCCAGCCTAAACTGAATGCACATGAAACGGCAGGGCCTGTGGTCTGTTTGCGGCCCTTCTCTACAGTGGGTTATTGTTTACCTAGCTTCCAGCGTGTTTACAGAGAGCGCAAAAAAAGCAATAGTTGTTCACACACACATTGAGTAAACAGCCTGACTCTCTTTTCCTCAGACGCAGATACACTAATTGCTTCTTCTTCACGACATCCCCTCCAATGCGTTTTTAGTTGCTGGAATACAAAAAAACGAAAGTAAACAGAAAAGAAAGGGAAATTCGCCTCTTCTGAAAAAATGTTTTCTTAAACTAAACAGAAAGTAGACCTCAGTTAATGGGTCTGCTATCCCGCGTCGGGCCCCGGGGCCCTGGGCCCCTCCTGGCTGGCTGGTGCCACCCAACCTCCTGCTTCGGCGGGTCCCCGGCGCTGGCGGCGTGCCCTCATCACACGTCGGCGCGGCGAGCGAACGCGACAGTCTTTGCACAGAGGAGAGAGCCGCGATTGATCTGGTGCGGCGAGCTAAAGTACCCCCACACCCCTGCAGATGGTGTCCCCGTCCTGGTGGGCTCCGGGCCCGCTGATGGAGCTGCCTGAGCGGGTGGCACGCTGCCAGCCTCCGATGGGTCTCTCCACCAATCAGCCAAGGTGTATCCCTCTCCACCAATCAGCCAGGGTGTATCCCTCTCCACCGACACACGCAGTGTGCTCGTTGTCTCTGCCGCTGCGTACTGGAAGCCAATGTCCAGCATGTTGTGTCGTATATAGATAGCTGCTGTACTGTTACTTCACTTTCCACATGGTTTGAAGTCCTGGGCCTGAAATGGGAAACTATTTCCCTTTTCACTGATTGGCTAGAACCATTGCCTCCGCATAAACAATGTGCAAAGCTCAATTTCCCTAACAATCATGCCGTATGGTTGTTGCGGCGTGATGCATGGTGCGAGGGTCCTTGTTTCTCCACGCACTCCGTCTCACGCCCTCCTCCAGCTCTGGGCTTGTGACTAGGGAGCCAAGCGCCGATTGAACATGCCGCACACGTTGGCCCACATTATCATTCATAGTTTGTCTTTGCCATAATTCACATCCCTCTTTGAAATACTGACATATTAGTTAGGGCTTTTAATTAAAGCTGCACCACCTGCAGGTGAGAAAACACAGATGGAGGTGACGGTGCGCTCGTCGGCGTGTGAGAGGCGATGTGAGCAGGGGGAGAGGCCAGAGGCAGCGGCGGGACGGGGGAATAGGTGCTAAAATAACGCCCGCCCGCTCACAGGCACTCCATTCATTCCAACAGAAACAAACTCTGCTTGTACATGGGCCGAAGATGCCACTCATTCTCACTATCGGCCGTCTGGGTGTCAGCGCCAGTACAGACACTAGGTGTCTGTGTGTGTGTGTGTGTGCACGTGTGCACGTGTGTATATGCACCTGTGATTGTAAGAATAGATAAAACCAATAATTTACATATTGTGATGCACTTTGCCTTGCTAGAATTGCATCGCAAATTTAGCATGAATGATTCGATTGTTATTAAACAACAAGGGGGAAAATATTTATTTCAAAGTAATGCTGTACTATGAGCTCGCCAACACCGGGGCTCTGACATGATCTCTCTCTAATAACTGAACCAGTTCACAAGTTCACAATTCTATTTAAATCTGTGTCTTCTTGCCTCACATGCTACCTATACCGGCACTCATTGCCGAGGGATGATGTAGAACTTTTGATGTGCTTGCATCCTGCAAAGACAAAGCGGTGAAACAGATTGCCAGTGAAATATTGTGGAGTCTGCCAGCTCCGCCATGATGTATTGGGAATCACTTTGACACTAATTACCTTAAATTAACAGTAGAGTTTGGTGTGACAGTTCATGTAACTGTTTTTTTATCTGTTTCAGATGAATGGGTTCGGGGAGTTGCTTGAAGGATGCTGTTGACAATCGCATTCCCACCAAATGCGCTGTAATCAATTTTTTTTCCCTCCCTCTCCCTTTCTCTCTCCCCGTCTCTCTCTCTCTCTCTCTCCATCTGCAGCGGCGCAGAAAGGGCACGGACAGAACTGTGCCAATTAAGATGTTCTGGGCAAGTGCAGATTTCAGGCCAAGCGAAAGCAGCAGATGTGTTTTAAGTTATAATTTGCTGATATCTCTCTTCATCAATCGCTCACCTCTACACTGATTCACTGGGCCCATTACACACATGCACATGCCCTTATTAGAATGCAATGAGGTGTATCTCTGCCTACGTGGACAATGTGTGTGTGTGTGTGCGTGCGTGCGCGTGTGTGTGTGTGTGTGTGTGTGTGTGTGTGCATGTGTGCGGGTGCATGTGTGTTTGCGTTATATACTCGTTGTTCATTTCTCATTAAAAATGAAGGACGAGCAGCCATTTCTAGTGCTAATGAACCAGATTTGTGTCTGGTGTCTGTTGTTCAACAGGGATGGTGTGTAAAACAACAGTTTATAATTATAATTGCATTCAACAAAAAATGCAATAAAAAGACATCCATATATGAAACGAACATAAAAGTGGCTGTACTATTATGTTTAAAAATGACAAAAACAACCAGCTTTTTTTTCTGTCAGTTCATGAAGGGCATGTTCAGCACCCCCATCATTGGCTCCAGGGGGCCGCCCTCCTTGCCCCCTCTGTGGACTGAGCGGGACGGCCAATGTGCCCACGCCCCCTGGCCTCTGCAGTCTATTTAGCCAGCCCTGAGATGTGTAAGTACATTATCTACAAGGCTTCTAAGGAGAGCTTAGGGAGGATTTGTGGGTCTGTGGAAAGGACCAAGAAAAATGTTTTCTAATAAATTATTCACAATCTCACAATCCCTTTTGGGCAGAGTGTTGCATCGCTCGCCATGACGCATTACACCCCCACCTCCCCCTCCACGCCTCTCTCTCTCCCTTTCCCTCTCTTTCTCTTTTCCTCTTCCTTTCACATTCGGGCAACACTGGGCCTCCCGCCTCCGGAGAGCGGCCCAGTTCTCAGGCAAGCTGCCGAGTGTAATGGCGGCAATTAATAACTTGTCATAATCCGGTGGAGGGGCGAGGGGGGATAGCTGGTGGGTGTGGGGGTTGGAGGTTTTGGTGCGGGGGAGGGGTTGCCGTAGGCGGCAGGGTCAGGACGTCGCCACGCCGGGGGACGGGGCGCAGGTGCTGTCCACATCTGAGCTCGGAGCGTCAGACTGTCAGTCCACTGCCAAGCCACAGGCCGAGTCGCACCCTACTGGTACATAGCTGAGATCCGCCGGGCCCGATCTCCAGGTGCGCGGGCCCTGCACACAGCTAGGGTATTGTGCCGCGCCTCGCCGGGGTGCAAACTGCGCCACACAGGTGTTAGTCTGCGCAACGTTCGCCCGTAGCCCTTACGCCGGCTTTAATTAACCTCTTCAACCTCCTGGGAGAGTGTAGTGTGTGTTTGTCTACGCGTGCTCTCGTACCGCACGGTAATTGGGCGTTCGCTGCTACTCTGAACCACAGATTTTGGCCTCGTGCAGCAGAGGTGACAACGTCGTCCCTTTCGTCAGCAATAATGCTGTTTCTGAGCAGTACATTTAAATGACCTATAATGTCTAGGGTTTGTCTGGGTCAGGGTTTTACAGAAGGTAAATTTTTTGTACTTTCTTGTTGAGCTTTTAAAAAGGTAATAGTGAAAGGCGAGGTGATAGGACAGTGTTCAGGTGTTTTTATTTGTGAGCTGGCCCTCTCCCACCCACCTCCAACCCCACTGATTAAACACCTGCCCCGTGACCGTCTCCAGCGCGACTCCGCCAGTGTCTCAGGGGCCTCTCTGTGCCCCCCGGGGTCCAGCGGGAGCGTCTGTTTCAGCAGGGGCATATCGAGGGGCGGCTCTGTTCAAATAGAGTCCTGCCCTTGCGTTGTGCCACATCCGAACATGTTGATATAGTTACCGTTCACAAAGCCCCAGCCACTCCGGAATAAGCAAAGTTTACAAACCTCTCCTGGTTTGTACACTCCTATTATACACGGCGAGTCGCACATTAGTAACTGTCACCCCGGCCTCCCTGATGCACCGCTTTCATTTGACCCAATTTATTTCAGTGGGTGTGTCCAGGTGGCAGTGATGTATGCCCCACGTTATTTTACTGATGTATAATCTTTCAGTCTTCTTCCACCACAGTTATCTTTACCCGAATAGGCCAAGGAAACACTGGTCAATGAAACACAAGTTTCATTTAGGGTAGTTGAGGAATTTTCACATTGTTGCATTCGTGCGTGCGTGCGTGCGGGCGAGCGTGCGTGCACACACATGCACAAAAACACACACACGGCTTTCCCCCGCCCCCTTCTGTGCGGTTGACAACACATAATAAAACTTTTATTTTCAATTTGTGAACAAATAATATGCCTTATTAACTTGTGGTAAACAGTTTAACTCAGGTCCATGTAGGTTCAGTCAAAGGATAAAGCTTATCTTGTGGTTTATTTAAGGTCTTTTAGGGTATCGTATATGTAAGGAATGCATCATGATGCTTTGGGGTAATTACTGTTTTATTCCCGCATTGATGAAAGGATGTTGTCCTGGGAAATGCATACACATGTCAAAGCGTTAAGGGAAAACTGAATGCCGTCGTTCATCACTGAAGTAATTGACATGAGTGCCTTGTCTGTAACTGATCTATCTGCATCAATTGAATGCATAACGTGGAGCAGTAAACATGTCCAGTGAGAGAGGAAACATTGAATGAGTCCCTGTGTGAAGTCCACTTGTTATTACACTAAAAGGATGTTTATCAGCAGCGGAACCACGCACTACACTAAGCTAGGCTTTCTGCGAACGGGAAAGCATTCGCATGGATTGCAGTGCATAAGTAACACATTTTCTCGCTTTCAACAATTTTTTTTTTTACGCTTCTGTGAATTTCCAAAAGTAGTGCTCGTAACATGAAGCTGCATCTCCTTTTTGAACCTTTTCATTTTCAGCAGGCCAAGACCTTTCGAGTGCATCGCAAAGGTAGTCACGAATACACAGTGTGTAATAAAATCCCTACAATTCCAGGGAACGTCTCGAGCTTTGACGGGATGCTCAAAACCAGCTTCGTCAGCCGGCAGCTCTGTCAGATTTGTGATTCGTGACACGGGAGGGTGACATGGAGGTCAACACGTGTAATAAATGTGAAATAGATTAAATCTGAGAATGTTTGTGGATACAGTATGTAAGCTGTATTCATAAATAATCAATCTGGTCCAGTGTTGACCGCACAAGGGTTTGGGTGAACAGTCACCTTGTTGCAATTGATTGTTACAAGACTATTCACGATTGAGGTTTTATGCCACACTGTTTGTGCGCGGCATGTTAAATGCATTCGAAGCTTAATTATTGAGTTTTGAATGCACTTAACATGCTGCGCACAAATAGGGTGGCAAAAAATTAAATCATAAATAGTCCCATAACAATCTCAGTCTCCGTCCAAAAGACGAAAAGAACAATCTCATCAATCAATCTCTCGGGAACCACATTATTTGAGAAGTTATACGAAAATAGGAATGACATTCCTATATAATGTCATTTATTGCACTCGTTTAACAAAGGTTGCTGTTTGTAACCCCATGGACGGCGGTACCGGTTTAATATTGAACACGGCCCCCGTGGTTGCTGTTCCAGGCCCGTTGGCTGTGACTGTGATGAGCGATTCAGAGGGTGGCTCAGTCCGGGCTCCCCTCTCCCCCTCCATGATTGCCTTACTCCGAAATTGCGCTTCATCTTAAATGTACGCTCGGCGGGGGGAGAATTCTCACCATCTGTCCGAGGCCTTCTCTCGGAGGCGGCTTCGCCTGGAAACACTTTCATCCCGTTTCCGGTGTTTGTTATTCTTTAGGCATGGTCAGACGGGTGGAGAAATGCACAAGATTTGTTCTTCACCTCCCCCGAGAACCTCTGCCCGGAAAATGGCACTGGACTGTTGGCCCTGTCTCTATATTGCTCTGCATAGCATGGCATAAATCACTATGTTTTTCAGTGCAAAGTACTCTTTTCTCCATTGTATTTACAGATTTAGTGGCATTTCAAATAGATAAACACAAGCAACATCTATCAACACAACAAAAAGGGGGCCTTAATCAAAGCTCCGGGTCCCAGGTCTCAGTATCTCCATTTACCTTGAGATAAATCCATTGGTGTGACCACCAGCGCACTGGCTGACAAATCACCCCAGTCAGGCACACTGTGCAAGGGCTTATTGGCCTTTCTTTAAGTGGTCTTACCCTTCACTGAAAAGGATGGTACTTGTCAAGCAGGCCCAGATTAAAGTTAGACAAAAAGAAATGATTTGTTATTAGAAAACACCCATTGTGAATCTTTAAAAGGAAACAAATATGTATGAGGATCCGGCTGCTCCGTGCTGGGCGAGAGGGGGGACGATGAGTGGAGTGGAGAGGGGAAGGAGCAGAGGTGGGTTGGGTGAGAGATGCTATTAAAGTGCTGGAGACGGAGGGGGTTGGGGTGGGGGGGTTTGGATTAAGCACAGGCAGACATCATCATTTAGGAAGCAGGAAATGTTTAGCGCTCGTTTCTTTCCCGACACGGAGGAAAAGAGAGGCGTGATGGCAAAATACTGAAAAAGGCTTGGAGACGTGCCCCACATACAGGGGAAATTCACCCTGACTGGAAGTCGTATGCAAAGCCATCTCTGCTGGAGGCAGCTAGAGAAGGTTAGCCTTTGGATGCAGCGCAGGATAAAAATCTGTGGGGAAAAGAAATCCAATAAGATTCAGTTAACTTCAAAGCGTACCACGAGCAAAGGCACAAAAGGAGTGATTCAGTCCATTTCTGCTATCACTTTGTGTTACATTCCAACGATTTCCCAACCCAACGGAAAACAAATCAAAGTATTTAAAAAGCCTAGAATCTTGTGAATCAGATTTAGGCTTATATATAAAAAAACTATGAACAGAATGGATCGTATTTAGTTTTGTTACAGGGTGTAAGTAGAGCTGGCAGAGTATGCAATATGGTTTCAGATGGAAATGGGGTGAAGAAAATAAACATTCGTTTTTGGTTTTATCTCACTTTGAAGGGCAAATGCTGGTGGGCTGTCTGTGCTCCTGTGGAGGTGAACTATGTGAAGGCGAATAGATGCACAACTCTGCATGTTAAATGTGGTTAAATTTTTTTATTTTTTTATCTATGCGCACACGTGTGTGTATGTATTAAATATGAACAATGGCACACTGAAACTTATTCACTGGACAGAACGTCTTTTATACAAGTCTATTGGTATTTACATCACTATGCTGTTACATTACATTAACCCAAAATATTTATTAAAAAATCTGTAAAAAATCTGTTCAACCAAATGCTTGCAGGAATATATGACACAGGGGACACTTCCTGACTGAGGCTGTTTATCTACTGTGGGTTCCAGCCATCTGCGCACTTTCACTTAGTGTGGATAGTAGTAGTAGGTGTGCCCTACTGCCTTGAGTGGAAAATAAACAAAAACATTTTCCTTAAATGGTACCTGGAGTGGTTCTCTTGAGAAAAAAAACATGGAGATACCAAAAAATGGAGGTAGCAAGTATTTCTTACATAGCCTTGTATAGGATCTTGATGTGGTGTGTGCATGGTGCATTCAACCAATCCATTCCCCTGGATTTCATTTTCAAATGCTGTTTAGCTTTAAATGAATACTATGCTCTAGTTTATATGTGTATGTATATATAACTGGTTTAACTGTAAAAAGTTTATTCAGTTTTAAACTCAATACCTGATTGATCTTTCTGATACAACCTCAAGTGTGTGTGTGTATATATATATATATTCAATATATACTGTATATAAAAATCTTGTATTGATAGTCAGTATTGATGGCATTGATAGTCACTGGTTCATTCACTGTTTCACCAGCTGTGCCGTACAGACTGCTACAAACCACTGGCCAGACAACCAGTGTCAAGTGCAAATCTACTTTTAAAAAAACTGGAGGAACAACTGGGTAAACATTTACTTTGAAATATTCAGACCAAACACTCTTTCGAAGCTGGGCAAACATTTGCCCATCCAATCGACCTGTTTGCCCAAGATATTCACAGGCAGGGTCGAGGGCCATGATGAGAGGATGGAGAGGGAAACTATTTGTCATAGCTGGGTTATTCAGGGGTCCGGGGAGCAGGCCCTTTTATCACTGTCTGGGCCCTGCACACATACCTCTACGCAGAGGTTAAAAGGAAACACAGCTGGAGCGCTGTGTTGCTCTACAGCCGCCGGCTCAAACCCGTGAAGACCCTCATCCGACAGACAATGCACAGTGGCAACAACCAGCCTTGAGGTGAAGTTTGCTTCTCCTTTTTTTTAAACTGAAAACAAAAGTACAAAAAGCATTATACCGTCCATTGTGTGCTGGCTCCAAGAGAGTCTGGTATTTGGGCTTTCTGCTCGAGTGTTGGCTCCAGGCTGTGATGCCTTAGTGTTTAGAGGCACCCTACACTCCTTGTTTCAGGAATTGTTTCCATAACCTTGGGACTGACAAGTCTACCTGTCCGATGGTACAGAAAGGGGGGGGGGGTTTGGGGGGTGATTGAAAATTGCTTTATTGCTTTATATGCGATTCCCATTCTGTTGCCAATCCAATTTATTTATGGTGTGGCAGCCCATAGTACACCTGCTTAGAACTGGTGGAGATTACTTTTGGAAAAAAAAAGAGACAGCCAATCTCCCAGGACCATTATACTGACAGGCTGTCTTCCTCTACCATCCTCCCCGACCTCCCTCCCTCTCAGCTCTCACTTACAGAACAGCTGTGAGTACACTGTACTAATATTACTTTACTCCAAACACCGGCCGAGCAAAAGGTCATTTTTATGTGACATTCTTCATCATTGACTATTAGTTGTTGAAAGGCCCTTTCTCAAGGTACACTTTGAATACCAGAATGGGAAAGCATGAGCAAAAAGGTGAGAGAAGGTGGGAGAGAAAGTTTTTGCCTGGAATGCAAATGGAATGCCAGACGAGAGTACACAGGAGTTCTATAGTTAGTAACGCTTCCAAGAAGGGCTCCTGTTTCACCTCAGTAGCTGCTGTTTGACCCCACACCTCTAGTCCAACGGTTTTTCACTGTTATGCCAGAACAGATACCCGTGAGCCTGTTTGAATCAGTGAATGGGGCATAACTAATCCTTAGCCAAAGAATCTACTGACCTGTTTGATGTTGATTAGAATGAAAATACATATATAATCTGAGATAAAAAAAATAAAATAAAAAAATGTCCACTTATCACAATTTAGTCACGTGGTCCGAAAGCACGCCCAGACATGTGAATATGATTTATTTGTATTCACATTATTCTGTGTGTTTCATTTAGATTCAGCTACCTTCATTACACAAGTTGGAGTAAAAAATAATAATAAAACAGTGAAACTGTAAACAAAACTGTGAATAAAAAATTAATCTGAGGTAATGCCGAGTCTGGTCTGGTGGAAAATGATGATGTAAATCAGAGTGCTGTTGTTTCTGTGTAATTTAGAAATGAGCTGTGAAATGCAGGAGAGAAAGGGTGAACATTCCTCCTGGTCTTGCCACATTTACCCGTGGCTTATTAGCCTATAAACTCATCATATTTTGGCCCACTGTATTTGTTTGATTACATTTTTCCTCACTGTCATTGAAAATATGTGAGATGTTATGTTACACCCTATTGATTACCAGTGTTAATTAAAATTTTAATTAAAGTTTTTATGGTCTGCGTTTCACTTGTGATAATAGTATAAAAAAGAACATTGGGTCTATAAATCTCTACTTTATTTGTGGTTACCAGCCATCAACAAATACAACAGTGTACATAAAATTTTACTAACATTGATTTAAAAATATTAACATTACTTTAACATCAAAGATGTATTATTCAATTTAAAACTACAAAGCATAAAATCCAAGAGCTATAGCTCAGTTAATGAACGGGAAAAGTCCATTACAAACCTATCAAAATCTGAATCATCTGATCCACATAAATGGTTTTGATATAACTGGAATAATTTACTTTAGCTGCTCAAGTCTTTTTATAACAGTATACAATATTTAGTGAACCCTCAGGTTATTAGATGGATGGGTAGATAGATTGATAGATAAAAAAGCAGAATACATAATTAAATGTATCCTGATTTCATTTTATTCCTTTGTATTTATCTTTTAGGTTACCGTGAATCATTTACCTCTGCATGTCCTCCTGAAGTGTTATCTAAACGTACTCAAACAGAGTCCGGCCAGGATTCTTGATATTAGCATATTATTCTCACTTTTCACTTGTTTTCCTGACTCTCCAGAAGCGGAAGTGCTGTCGGACTAACGTGTCTGGTTAAAAGAACAGCTAATTGTTTTCAGGCCTACGCGTTTAAAAGAGAATGCTGATATTAATGTTTTATGGGTATCACCGAGTGGGGTTTTTAGTCACAGTCAGGAGGTGGTGTGAAAGACTCCGGTCAGTCTTCGCCACAGGACGGGAGGACATTTTAAAGGAATGCTGGTTAAATATAGTGGCTGCGATGGGGGGTTTAATGAGCGGGGATTGGTGAGGCGCTGAGAGCAACGCTGCAGGCTCTGTCCTGGGACCCCACGGTTTAGGCCGCCCCTTGTCCGCCGTGCTCAGGGCTGGCCAGAGAAAAGAACAGTTGGAACAAATGTGGCCTCAGTGGGACAGCACCGCGGGGACATCATTCTTCCGCTTCGACTGTCCGGCCCGCGAGGGGCTCAGTAATGTGTACATCATTGTTGGGCCCAGGATCATTGTTCAGCATGTTGTTTTAAGGCTTAAATACCCCCAATAAGGCCATTGTTTAGGCCACTCCTCACAACTTCTAACAGCCCTGGGGCAATGGGAAACAAGATGGCCTGATTAAAGCCCTGGACATTATACCCATTATAGTCATCTCCTTCCAAGCCTCCCTACTTATAGACGTTGATGGAGCGTTCAGATTTCCCCCTAAACCTCCCCTCCCCCCCTCCCCACAACCATTAAAAATGTTCACTGATTTTTCTTTGTAATTTTCACCCGTTATTTGATGCTGTGCTATTTGTGATATTCACCTTTCAGCGGAGTAAGTCGCGGCCCTTTTGCCGTTTGCCGTTCAATGCCTCTCTTGAGAAATGTCCTGAGGCGTAATAATATGCTGACAGCCAGGCGGGCTGTGGTTTTCCTTTATGGCCCGGTTTCTCGCCAGCCACACTTTCACTGAACACCGCAGTTCAAAAGGGCATGCCCCCCTCGGCCTGCTGCCCGCGTTTCGCGTTCTTTTTTTATCGAATGACCATGTACTACATCACAGTTATGCTTTGGGCAAATTAAGGTCACTGTATTGATTTTGTATTTGTCATTATGTGCACGGCTCTTATGCTCTACAATCCACAAATTTGTCCCCGAAGAAGTGTATTTCTCGCCGTCATGAAATATGTCTAGTACATAGCATACACGTGTGCTCATATATGTAAGTGTATATTGTATACAAAACGTGAAGTCGGTTTCCCCTGAGTTTTCAGGAAAGTCTAAACTTTGTTCTACACGAGTCCAGCCATATATTTAAACATTAATTTGTTGTCCAGCGTTTGTCAAAGGTCAATGGCAAAATGGCCCTTTGGTGGCTATTAACCACAAGCACTGAACTTGTTCTTTTTTTTCACCGTGTGATTAGGAAATATCTATTATGAGGCTGATAAAAGATGGCCCGCAACACATTTCAAAAACAGATGATTCATAACAGGCTAAAAGGTCATGTCAAGTGACATGTTAGTATTTCACTTTAACTTTGATTAAAGGTTTTTGGAAAAGATGGGAAAAACGACTCAATACCACCCCATCCCTCCCTCTTTACCGAGCGCTGGTTCTATATTTCCTGCAGAAATCGATAGACAGGAAGTGAAGAAGCTATTCCTGCTGGCCCAGGGCACATGTTTCATGCATTTATTCTCCTCTCTGCGGTGTGTCATCAAGGGCTCCTGAAGCATACAAAAACGCACAGTGCGGTTCATTCACTCTCTGCCGCAGTGTGCGTGTGCATAATCGTGTGTGTGTGAAATGATGCTCTCGTGACTTGTGTATTATCATTTAAAGAGATAAATAAATTCATAATTTAATTATATTACACATTATATTCAATTGACACACACATGCACACACACACATAAATATATATATTGTTATCCAGCTGAACTACTCAAAATTAATAATTGCATATTACATCCATCCACAAAGCTCTTCAGTGTAACCACAAAAAAGCAGCTAGATTTGTGCCACTTCATATTATACCACTGTATTATAGTCATGATATCCACGCCATGCAGGGGAACAAAGGCGATCTTGGTATGCATAGCATTTATGATAGTGCTGACATGGTTTATGTGAATCCAAGCCAGTGAAATTACTGTATATAGATTATATAGACAGAATGTCCACAGCTATTTTGAAAGTCATGTCTCTTTCAAAGTAATGACATCATGTCATGAGAATATCTGTCGCAGGCTTTGTTATGCAAAAACATGATAAAACAAGCCAAAGTCCTTTATCTTGTGATCAGAGAAGCATTTCGTTTGGCAAAATATGATGTGGTCAGCTAGAGCAATACTTGGCATGTTGTAGCCATATATGTATGAAATAACGCTGTTTGAAAACAAAATACTATAAGATGTTCTTAACAAATTATCCTCTGTTTAACACATTTAAACAACTGAAAGTCTGAAGCAGAGCTTTAGCATGTTTGTGTGTTAGCAAATGTACTATTCCTCCACTGTAATATCAATTATGTATAGATAATATATATATACAGGTATATATATATAATTGATATTATATTTGTATTTTATATTATATTACTTCCATGTATTTGGGGGTAGTTTGTATTGACAGCATTATAGTGATGGAATAGTAGTGATACCAGTGTTTAAAAAAGAAACTTACTAATGTAATTATATAAAAATGTTTTGATTAAAAAACAGGTAAAAGATCCAAGCTAAGGAACCAACAAGAAGTACTAACATCACCAAGAACTGTGTAGCTTTCATCACAAGCTCTAACATTACGACATCACACAACACGACATCACAATGTACCCCTCTGTGAATTAGTGCAATAACAGCATGATAACCGCGCTTGCATATTGCTCAGTTCTGAACACAATTAGGGCCATTTTTCCCAGGACAGGGGCTTGGCCGCCCCCTCAGCACAGTGTTTTTCGGCCATGGCCTGCGCTGCCCTTCAGGGAGAGCGCCCTGAAGAGTACTGACCGCAAGGATGAATGTCAACTCCCACCTCTGGGATATGGAACAATTTGTTAGTGGCTGATTAACAGTAATATGAATGTAACTGTACGCACACTCAGGGGAGTCGGTCCCGGTCGCAATTACTAGCGGCGAACGTAATGGGAAACAAATTTGTGGGAATATTGCAGGCCATCCGTCTTTATTTACACGTGGTAATGAGCCTCGCTGTTAATCTGGTTCTGGGCCTGGGAGGCCTTCACATAGAGGCTGAGCCTTTTAAACAACATCCCCGGAATAAATCAATCTCTCTTTTGCTCTTCTCCCCCCTATTGATCTCCACAGGCTAAATGAATGCATTTTATAACAATGCTTCCCAATACATAGAAAACTCAATTAGGATTAAGAAAAGAATAAGGATTTTTTTTTGTTATGCATCAATAAGAAATTAATATGTGCTAAATCTTGTCAAATTGGACCACAAGCACTGGGTATGTTTTAGAAGAAACATGTATTTACTTTGTTTTGACCGATAATTATATTTTAGTTTAGGCTTTTGATATGCTACTGTGTAATAGTACATAGCAAATGACAACCATGGCAGATAAGAATGTGGCAGAGCGTTCACACACTGAGAACTGTGTCCCCACCCCCATTGTGGTACCCGAATGTTCCGAAAACATCCATTACTAAAACTGAATTAGTCATACACATCTTTGTCAAAGATGTTAAACCATCCAGTTCGAATCCAGGCCTCTGCATGGTTTGCTCTAAATGAGATGTCCAAGGAGATAATGGAAGCCCCTGCTAGCTCTCTATTTGGGTCTTTTCATGCCAATTAAACTCTTTGATGTAGTCACAGCAGATGCACCAATGATTCCAAGATGTCTTCTGATAATAATGCTACTCTCACAACATGCGGTCACAATGTCAGGCTTTATATAAAAAAAGCATATTTGCTTTAATATGGCAAGTAAACGTGCAGCCCGATCATTGAATGTTTGTCTCTGAATCAATTTGACACGCAGAAAGTAAACAGAACCAAAGCGACATGGCACATAGAAGTAAGAGCCAAGTGACTGCTTCAATTTTGTCCAGCGTCAGATTAGAGTATTTATTTGATGCGCTATTCATTAGAATCATTTGATTTAGAATGCAGATGTAGAGATGACATTTTCTTATTTTTTAAAATTCCTCTGAAAACTGCTATGAAATTCAAAACTATTATTGATTTTGAGATCTGCGTTCTATGAGAAAATGCTAAATAAAATGGTCCCCTCTGCCTCACCCACCCCCTCTGCTGGAGGCCTTCCCGCCTGTCCCAAAAGAGGGCAAGTAAGACCATTAACCCAAAACAAAAGGTAATGGCTGGTTATGACACTAATGAGGTGTGACAACACTATGGAACATTCCTGCCCAGCTGAAAGGCCCAAAATTGGATTAGCGATTAACTGTGTTGCTGCAGATCCAGTCAAATGCCCAGAGCGGCACAAAGGTCCAGTGTCCTGGTTGCCTCTGATCCCTGCTGGCTGAGGATCCACTGCAAGCTGGGTCGGGGGGGTCCAGGGGCACCGGGGAGTGGGGGGGGAGGGGCAGCCGTGCCGCGTCTGGAAGCCCCACTGAGTGGTGAAATGAGAAGG